>JAKSZU010000016.1:14389568-14989568 GCA_026018925.1 Tupaia tana
TGTTTCCTTCCTTCATTCCTTCCTCCTTGCTGTTTCAGCCTCAGGACCTTTGCATGCTTTGTTCCTCTTCCTGAAGTGCTTTTCTCCTGCATCTCTGCATAACATACTTCTTCACTCTAAGTTTTTATTCAGATTTGTTTAACACTGGTACCAAGGGGGAGCCAGCAGGTGGCCTGGTAGTTAAGGTGCTAGACTCCCACGTAGCTGACTGTGGTTTGAGTCTCAGACCTGGTGGCTCGATAATCACCTAGAGCCTGTGTGTCCAGAATCCCAGGAGGAGAATGAAGGAGAAAAGATTATGGCATGGCCATCTCCCCCCCAGGTGGTTTTTCATTTTCCCTCATTGTCTCTGTCTCTCTCCTTGAGTGCGTGTGGCCTACGGCAAATAAAACCTTAAAAAAAAAAAAAAAAAAAAAACAGTTACAAAGGGAAAAATAATGATACCATTATAGAAGGTACTTTTTTTTTCCCCCCTTTGGGAAAAGGTGGTAAAATGATTGGGAATTTCATTACCTAAAAGAAATAGTCTGTGTAAGTTCACTTCGGGAAAGGAGAGTCAGGGGAGTGCTGAAGGGAGCCTTACCGAGGACCCACTTGTAAAATTCCTCTCTTCTGTGGGGAAACCAGATGGAAGACTCAAAGAAGGGCTGCAGAGAACATTTTTGAAAATTGCTTTGTCCTCAGCTCTCCTTCCTCTTCTGCCCTTCCTCCCCGCCTCCTCTATTGTTAAGAAAAAAAACATTTGCCCAGGGCTCAGTTTGTTCCTTGGACTCAATTTTCATTTTATCCAGACCCTTAGGTGATTCTTCTACAGGTTAAGCTCCGCCTTAAATGATGGGTAGAGCTTGAAAGTTTTTTTTTTTTTTTATAGGTACTTAGCAGTTTTTCAAGTATTATTTTGCATATTACCTGTCTTTAAAAATTAAGTCAAGGGACCAAGAAATGGTGTAATGGTTATGTTGCTGCACTCCCACATAGTGGACTGCGGTTGGAGACCCAGATCTGGTGGCTTAAAATTCACTCATGTGTGCCCAAGATCCCAAGAGGAGAATGGAGGAGAAGGGATTGCTGTGTGGCCATATCCCCTGGGGAGGTAGGGAGGGTGTCCCTCTGGTAAGCCCATGCTATTTAGCAAAAATCTCTTTAAAAAATAAAAATTAAGGCAAATGCAGGCCATCCTGTAGCTCCGTGCTTAAGGCAGCTGGATCTGACTTGGCCAACTATGCATTTCACATCCTGGCCAGTGCTGGAAGCAGTATGCAGGTACGCCCCGTGTGCTACAGATCCTGAAGGGAGGGAGAGATAGAGAAGGCATTGTGGTGTGTGGCCATCCCTTATGGGGGTCGCTTTCTCACTTTACCCCCTCTGCCTCTTTCCAGCAAATAAGGGCATGCACCATCTGCAAATTAAAAACAAACAAACAAAAAACAAATGCAAACTATTATAATATTATTACTTGCCATAGTATTTAAATAATTATATTTATACCAAAGTAAGTGACTGAGTGTTCCTTTTCTTTTTATTTAATCACTGAAGAGGAGCCCACGTAAAGTCAAAATATCTGAACATAAACATTTTCATTTTTTCCCCCATTTTATGTTTCATTATTACCTTAGAAGGGAAAAACCTAAACAATTTTTAGCTATTATCATTTTAGTCAGCTAGGAAGCCTGAACATTATGATCTCAGGCAAAGAACCCTGAAGACTTCAAATCGCTTTGCAAGGCATAATATAATATTAAATTGGCTTCTTTTCTTGAGCTGATCTCCAAGACAACCCTCTCTGTAGATTTGTGAGTGTGTTTTTGGTCTCTCCCCTCTGCATTCTGCTCACTGCTTCATTTCACGCATTGCCAACATGCCCAGATGGCGGGTTTTCCTCAGGTAGAGTATGCAGGTAAGAGCTGGGGAACATGGGAGCTGAGGGGCAGAGGCCTACTGATCATTGTTGGAGAAGTCCAGACCACTTCCATATTTCACCAGTAGTAGTTGAGAATCCTTGCCCTACAGCTTCAGAATTGTAGCAATCACAACCGTTGGCCTTGAGTTGAGGATGAATAAAAAGGCAAACTGAAAACCCTGTGACTAATCACATTATACCAAGCTTCTAAAATGGTGAAAAATGCCACAGGGATCTTTAGTTTGATATTTTGTGAGAGCTTTAAATAGGTAGCATTTCGGGCTGGCCCTGTGGTATGGTGGTGGTTAAGCTGTGCGTAGGAAGCCAGATCCCGTATAGCCGACTGTGGTTTGAGACTGGTTCTGGCAGTTTCAGAAACATGCCAGATGTGTGTGCCTGTGTGCCCCAAATTCAGATGGAATAGAGAAAAAGAGATTGTCGAATCACCACACCTCCATGGGTGGGAGGTGCTTTCTTTCTCTCTCTGCTTGAGAGCACATATGCCTTGTGACAATGAGAAAAAGGAAAAGAAAGAACTAGGTAGCCTTTAGTGAATACTTATATGTGTCAAAAACTTTTCTGTATTTAATCTCACAGAGATGACACTATTTTTACATTCCTTTTTAAAAAAAAGAATTATTTAATTTTATTCATTATTATTATTTTTTGTTTGACCAGAGAGAGACAGAGAAGAGAAGGGGAAAGTGAGAAAGCAAGCCACCAGGTCTAGGACTTGAACCCCTGTCAGCCATGTGGGAGTCCAGCACCTTAACCACCACACCACCTACTGGCCCTACATTCCTGTTTTAAAGAAAGGGAAACTGATGAAACAAGGGTTTAACTCACTTGTCCAGGGCTACACAGCTAAGAGACTGTGGAACAGGAAGTAAATCTAGGGACTCAACCCCTGAGTCCATGCCCTTACTGCCCACAGTCCCCGGACTCTTCAATGAAGGATATAAAATGGTGTTCTAGTCATTTAAAACTAGCAGTTCTAAAGCTGTGTTAAACATGCAGATAATAAAAAATATATGTACATGTGTGTTATATATAACCCTATTAAGTCTAGAGTAAATAAAAAATTATGTGTGTGTGTGTGTGATATTCTGCCTTCCCTTTCCAGCTCCAACTGATGGTCAGTTTAGGGTGTAGTGAGAAGAGTGGACCAAGAAAGGGATAATAGGAGCAGGAAAGGGGATATAAAAAGATGGTGGGAACTAGAACGATAGATACACAATAATGAAAAAGAGAGAAAAGCCTGGCTAAGAAAGGTAGGAGAGCAGAAGGAGGGAGAATGATTGTTTATGGCAGCAGCTATTGTAGCTGTTCGTTTTAGTGCCTTTCATAATATTGATTAGTTGCTGAGTTCCTGGCTTAGCTCTTCCCCTGTTCTGTTTTGGGTCTGTTACTGAAACCTTGAGCATTGCTCATCCACAGGTATACCTTAGTTCCAGCTAACACGTTATATACGCAGTTTAGCTGTAACCATGATACTCTGCTCACCTATGTGAGCAGAGTTCAGTATTGAAAGTTTTGAAAAGTGTCTTTATTAATGGCACTAAACAATATGCATAATTACTTTGAGCTGAAAAGTGGTTACATTAGAATTATGAGCAATTTGGTTAAATATCTAGTTTATACTGATAGTAACGTCCTGGCTGCCTCTGGATCTGTGACCTGGAGGACCCAGTAGCTCACACTGTCATATTTGTATTTGGCCCAGGAGCTTTGGTGGATGGGTGAGATCAGGTTTATATGATTAAGAAAACCAAAATGGAAATCTGACGGAGGAGAAAGCAGAGAGGGATTGTCTCAATGGTGTGTGGGTAAATGGAATGGCAAACCCGTTGGTTTTGGCTTTTTTTTTCTTTAAAGAGCTATTTAATTTTATTTATTATTTTAAAATTTGCCATAGAACACATGTGATCACCAGAGAGACAGAAGAGGGGAAAGTGAGAAAGCAGCCACTGGGTCTGGGACTCGAACCACGGCCTACCATGTGAGAGTCCAGCGCCCCAACCAGTATGTCACCCGCTGGCCCCCATTTTGGCTTCTTGATGATAGTTGGACTTAATTGCAAAGAGAAAAACTCTTTAAAATGTTAACTTTTATATGTTACCTCCTCTCTAACTTCTGGGAAAGCAGTTTGCTTGAGAAGTCTGAGGGCCAGTGGAAAGAGCCTTGTTCTAACCCTTGGTGTGATTCGTTGTGATTCTGAGTTAGTCTGTTCATTCTCTGGACTTTAATTATGTGTAGACTGATTAGATGATTAGATAATTTCCAGGATCTCTTCATTTCAATTCTAACAGAAAGTGGCTCTTAGAAAAGCAGTATGTTTTATATACTGCTGTACATTTGAGGAATGAAATTTTATTTCCGATGGTCATTACCACGTCTGACTTATGGTCTTTGGGGCAAGTTGCTTATGTAGGGTACCATTCATAATGGCCTTTAGGGAATGAGTGGAAAAACCCATCATTCGATGCTAGCTGTACAGTAGGTATATTAAAGAATACCTAATTTTTGTCAAGGGTTCAAGTATAGGCAGATGTAGGAGTTAAAAAATTTACTAGTTTTATCAACCTAATGCCTTAGAGTTTTCCTGTCAAAATGAGATACATATTGTTCTTAGACTAAACTGCCTCTTAGTTGGAGAAGATAGCATTCAATTTATCAGCTTTAAAGCAGGATTACAAAGCTATGTTCAAAATGTGTACAACAAGCATACTTCATGCTGATCGCCAAACAGAGAGCAGTGGAGAAAATGTGGACTTGAAAAGAAATGGTAGGGGAGGAGCGGCTGCAAAGCTGAGCGGAGGAGGCAGGAACTCCAGCTCTAGCCGGAGCTGTGTGGGCACCATGGCCGGGACCACCACCATCGAGGCGGTGAAGCGCAAGATTCAGGTTCTGCAGCAGCAGGCCGATGATGCAGAGGAGAGGGCAGAGCGCCTCCAGCGGGAGGTGGAGGGGGAGAGGCGGGCCCGGGAACAGGCTGAGGCTGAGGTGGCCTCCTTGAACCGCAGGATCCAGCTGGTTGAAGAGGAGCTGGACTGTGCTCAGGAGCGCCTGGCCACTGCCCTGCAAAAGCTGGAGGAGGCAGAAAAAGCTGCTGATGAGAGTGAGAGAGGTATGAAGGTTATTGAAAACCGGGCCTTAAAAGATGAGGAAAAGATGGAACTCCAGGAAATCCAACTCAAAGAAGCAAAGCACATTGCGGAAGAGGCAGATAGGAAGTATGAAGAGGTGGCTCGTTAGTTGGTGATCATTGAAGGAGACTTGGAATGCACAGAGGAACGAGCTGAATTGGCAGAGTCCTGTTGCCAAGAGATGGATGAGCAGATCAGACTGATGGACCAGAACCTGAAGTGTCTGAGTGCTGCTGAAGAAAAATACTCTCAGAAAGAAGACAAATATGAAGAAGAGATAAAGATTCTTTCAAGGAGGCAGAGACCCGTGCCGAGTTCGCTGAGAGATCGGTAGCCAAGCTGGAAAAGACAATTGATGATTTGGAAGATAAACTGAAATGCACCAAAGAGGAGCACCTCTGTACACAAAGGATGCTGGACCAGACTCTGCTTGACCTGAACGAGATGTAGAACACCCCAGTCCCACCCTGCCGCTGCTCTTCCCTCACCCCAACTCTGCCTGAGGCCAGCCTGCCCGAAGCTGACCTTGAAACTGAGGGCTGATCTTTAACTGGAAGGCTGCTTTTTCCTTTGCCTCCCCTCCACCCTCTACCCTCTTTGTCTTTTTCGCCAAACTGTCTCTCCCTCTTCCCAGAGATTCCAGCTGGGTTAGAGGCTGAGCACCTTTGGGAACAACTTTTAAGGGAATGTGAGCACAATGCACAGTGTCTTTAAAAGCATGTTGTGATGTACACATTTTGTAATTACCTTTTTTTTGTTACGTAGCAACGATTTGTAAAACATTCCAAATAATCCTACAGCTCTGAAGCAGCAGTCTAATCCTTTTCTCACTTTTGGAAGGTAACTTTTCAGTTTAATGCGTATTGCCTCCATAAAGGAGGAAAAGAGATATCGGCCTGCCTTACTGGGAGCCAAACAGAGCCCAGGGCCAGACTCTGCTGCAGGAAACCTCCTTGCTCTGTACAAAGTGCCAGCTAAACCAGAAGGATGATTCCAGGAGGAGTTAGCCAAAAACAAAAAATGTGCTGTTCAGGTTTCAGCTTTACAACTTTATTATTTTTGTTGTTGTTGTTGTTAATTTTTGCAATCAGAAGTGACCAAATTAAGATGGTGAGACCCCGGAGACCAAATTTTTATCCCATCTCTACCCCCTTCCCAACCCAAGCCAACCCCTCACAGGATGGATCATGTGCCCCTTAAGATGATGTCTTAATTGCTCTCCTGCCTCTTTGAAAGAAAGAAAAAAAGAAATAAATTGTGTTTTTGCCACAGATGAAAATCATCTCATTGCCCTCTTCTGGGTCTGAAGCTGCTGCCTCTAAAAGTGCCATCTCATTGTGCTTTGTATCAGTCAGTGCTGGAGAAATCTTGAATAGCTTATGTACAAAACTTTTTAAATTTTATATTATTTTGAAACTTAGCTTCTCCGGGGTTGGGAATTCCTGGCCACCCCATCTGGCTGTGAGAGCTCTGCAGTCTGTGGGCTGGCAGCGTGCTGATCTAAAGTTTCTTTTCCCACCCAATCCCCACTTTTTGGTGAGGTTTCCATAAGGTCTGTTAGGTGTACATCCTGCAGCTTATAGGCTTAAATTGTACTCTCCTTTGGTGTGGTCTCTTTGGGGCCAATTGGGAGAAAACCAATAGTGCAACTGTTTTGATACTGAATATTGACAAGTGTCTTTTTGGAATATAGAACCAGTCCCTCAAAAAAAAAAAAAGAAAAGAAAAGAAATGGTAGGAACCGAGAGGACAGGAAGTGAGAAAGAGTGAGCAGCTTAGGCAGAAGTAAAAAGGTAGAAGAAAACCGGAAGCAGAAGTAGGGTCTCTCACCCCCTCCTCGTGCTGGAGAGCATCCGTTTACCATGTCGTCTCCACAGCTCTACCCCACCCCGTCATCCAGTTCTTCCTAAGGAGCTGTCTCCTCCTCTCCCAGCGGCTGACAGCTCCAGCTGCCCTCTCCTGGGCAGTGTCCTGGAGCTTAATGAGGGTTTCTCCTGGGACATTGCCCCTGCCCTCCCAGTGGGCTGCCCTAGGAACAACGCACTGTGCTACCCTTCTCTGTCCATTCCAAGGCCAGGCCTCTGATGCCATTTTCACTCTGATACTTGTTCCTGAATTCCACCTCGACCCAGCGGTAAATGCTGCTACGTGTTCTCTGTGGCCCTGCCATCCTAATATCTTCATCACTCCTTAAGGAGCCCAGAGCTCTGAGCCAGCAGAGAAGCCAGCTCTGCCTTCATCAGTCCATTCTGCGTAGCCTGGTAGGCGGAGTACCCTTGGGGCCCTCCAGGGGATCATCGCTATCTGTCTCGCTCTCCGGCCCAACATGTACACCCATTGTAGCGTGCCCAACCTCTGAGCCTTTGGATCCCTCCTCTGCGGTCTGCCGTGGCAGTTCTGGCATCTCTGCCTCATCTTCTATGGGGAATCGCTTTCTCCAGGCTTTCTAGAGCTCCCCTAGTCGTGCATTTGGGCTGGTAGGCCCAGCTCAGGTAGGAGTACCTGGCAGCAGGCTTCCTCCAGCTTTATGTCCAGCAACACAACCACTACACCCTTTGCTGGTCCTATCCCCCTTCCTCTGTGGGGAGGCCAGCTCTGAGCAGTACCCTTCTGAGTACTTCACATGAGTCTCGGAGAACGGCGAATTCTGAAGCTTTTCCCACTGTACTTGGTTCATCTCATCCTTCTAGGAAGTTCTTTCTGCTTCTAAGGCAGTATCCTCACACAGGCTCATCATGTTCTCCTAAAGACTGAGGTGGAAGAGGACCCCCATGATTCCCAGAGCTGCGAACTCTCTGGGCCACTATCTTCTCTAGGGCTGTGCGGTGGGCTCCCTCTTTGTGCCAAGGCCTCAAACCCTCTGTGCAGTGAGCCAGTACAGTCGGAGGGCTACTGCTTGTGGCTTGCATGTCCTCTCTTGCAGGGGTTTGGCCTTTATTACCTGAGGTCCAATGGCTGGAATCCATTGTTTTGTATATATTTCTGGATTTTTAGTTTTTTCAGGTGGTAGATTGTGTTAGTTATCTTCCTCCGATAACAGAATACCCCCAAAGCCTACTGATTAAACTGATGACTTTTACTATCTCAGTTTCTCTGTGGGTCAGAGACCCAGGTGTGGCTCAGAGACCCTGGGTCCTCTGGCTCTGTGAGTCTTACAGGTCTGTGGTCAGGGGCAGCGCAGGACTTGCCTGGGAGGGATCTGCTGCTAGGGCCACACCTGGGGTTGCTGGTGGGAGTTAGCTTTTCATAGGCTGCTGGGCCTCAGTTCACAAGCAGACTGTAGGCCACAGGCCGCCTTCAGTTTCTTGCCACGTGGCCCCCCCAGAGGGAAGCTCCCAGCAGGGCAGCTCTTTTCCCAGGAAGGAGCAAGGGAGGAGAGCCAGAGAGAGTGTGGACAAGGCAGAGGTGACGGCCTGCTCTAACCTCATCTTGGAACTCACATCCATTGCTATTGCCAGCTTCATTCATTAGAAGCAAATCACTAGGTCCAGCCCGCTTTCATGGTGGTGTGGGGAGGGACAGCACGCAGACCTGGACACCAGGAGGCAGGGATCACTGTTTTTTTTCCCCCTACTATAATCCATTTCAGAATTGGGAAGTGTGTTGGGGATCCCCCAAACCTCCCTGGTTCGCTTGCTAGGAGGGTTTACAGGATTCACCATATAATAATACAGATTGAGCACCCCTAATACAAAATCCAAAATGCTCTAAGATTCAAATGTTTTGAGCACTGACATAATGCCACCAGTGGAAAATTACACACCTAACCTCGTGTGACAGGTAATTTAGTCACATTGCTGCAGTACAAAAATACTGTATAAAATTATCTTCAGGCAGGCGAGCAGGTTGCATGATGGTTAGAGCATTGGACTCCTGCGTGACGGACCGTGGTTTGAGTCCTGGACCTGACGGCTTGCTTTCTAGCTCGCTCGCGCTCACGCTCTCTCTCTCTCTCTCTGTCTCGTCAAAATTAATAATAATAATAACAACAACAACATGGGGTTGAATGAATAATTCTTATATATGAAACGCAAATAACAACAACAACATGGGGTTGAATGAATAATTCTTATATATGAAACGCAAATGGATTTTGGGTTTAGATTTGACTCCCATCCTCACAGTATTTCACTATGTATATGCAGATATTACAAAACCTGAAAAAATTTGAAATCAGAACCATTTATGGTCCCAAGCGTTTTAGATAAGGAATACTCAACCTTTACTCAGCTATAATTTACGACAGTTTAAAGGACACAAAGTAAAATCAGCAAAGTGAAAAGGCACGTATGGGGCAAAGTTCGGAGGAAACCAAGCATGCGCTTCCAAGAACCCTGCCCCAGTGGAGTCGCTCAGCGCACTGCGTCCCTGAGAGGTGCTGTGCACGGGGAAGCTCAGTCGAGGGAAGGGGATTTTTTTTGGAGAGGTTTTTGCTTTAGGGTGCGTGCACTCTCCAGAAAGACAGAGAGACAGTCAGAAAGTGAGAAATCACCCCCCAGGGGGGATGGCCATGCTGCGATCCCTTCTCCTCCTTTCTCTTCTCGGGATCTTGGGCATGCATACACACGTGCCCAGAATGAGTTTAAGCCACCTGGTCCGGGACTTGAACCACGGTCATCTACATGGAAATCCAGTGACATAGCCATTATGCCATCTGCTGGTCCCGAGGGAAGGGTTTTTTGAGAGCTGGTCACATAGGTACCTTCTGCCTAGCACATACCTGAATTCTGGACTCCCAGAGGAAAGCAGGTGTCCAGCATACACTGCATTGTTTACACAAATGACTTGGGCACACGGAGCCACTTTTGTCAGTTAGGACAGTAGAATGATCTTGAAATCCAAGTTCCCAGGCGCCGGGCGAAGGCCACCCCGAGAGCCGGCCTGTACAAGGATAGCAGTCGTCGGGCCGCACAGTAGACATGGGCATTTGTATTAAGTTTACCATAAACAATAATGTTCAGTCAAAATATTTTTGTTAAATTTGATGATTTTGAGCCAAGGCGTTAGGGTGTGGGGGTGGGTAATTGATATTTGGTAAGACCCGGAGATCAACATGTCTGAATTCAGGCAGTTACTCTAACATTCAGATCCTAGCTTGGGAGTTACAGTGCGGACTCGAGTTCAGGAAAAATGAAGTTTCAGTGGTGCACTAATGTGCCTCTTTTGCTTCTACAAATATTTATCCAGTCCCTGGTTGTGTCTGGACTGCTGTGCTAGGTGTGGGCTATAAAACGGTGAGCGTATGTGTCTACGTCGCTGAAGATGGTGATCTACTGGGGAGGCAGATACTAAACAGAGGAACACAGGAACAAATATGTAACTAAAAATACAAAATTTCCATTACAGGAAAAGAAAATATTTTCTACTTGTTCAATACAGTCTTTTACAGGGGGTTTTCAAAAAGTTCATGGCAAATAGGTAGTATAAAAAAATGCATGATGGGACCAGCAGTTGGCGTAATAGTTTTGTTGCTGGATTCCCATGTAGTCGACCACGGTTGGAGTCTTGGACCTGGTGGCTTAGGCTCACGCTGGGTGCATGTGCGTGCGTGCCCAAGATCCCGAGAGGATAAGGGATTGCGGTGTGGTCATCCCCACTGGGGGAGTGATTTCTCACTTTCTGTCTGTCTTTTGGTTGAGTACAAGCGCCACCCCCCCCCCCCCAAAAAGATGCATGGATTTCAGGTTTTTGGTAATAAACTCGTACTTTCCATGAGCACTTTTTTTTTTTTTTGAGAGAGAGAGAGATTTTTGCTATGAGATGTGTACATTTTTCCTGCGGAGAAGAAAGATAGAAAGTGAGAAATTATCTCCCAGTGGGGATGCCCACACCAGCGATGTAACCATTATGCCAACTGCTGGTCCCCTCATGAGCTTTTTAAAGTCCCTTCACACATTCTGCTTTGTGCTACAGTTGATGTGAACAAAACAAAGTCCTTATTCTTGTGGATCTTACATTTCAATGTGGGTGTGGCGGGGGAGGGAAACATAATGAACAAAAATATTAATATATTGATAGAATATCATTTCAGATTGTGTCAGTGCTGTGAGGAAAATCAAAGTAGGGCGGAATATATAACGTCAGAAAAAGGCTCTGTGAAGTTACTTTTCTGAGGACAGGAGTGTGAGCAGGATCCTGAACAGTTTGGAAGCCAGCCTCACAGATACCTGCGTACCAGGTAGATGGGACTGCAAGGATATGGTCTGGAAGCTAGGAAGGAGATTGGTGTCATGAGCTTGGGGCAGCCAGGAGGTTTGTCCCAGACAGGGGACAGGAGGGAAGGCAGGATTAGTCAGAAGCAGTCCAGGACCAGGTCATGAGGGTCTAGAAGAGAGGGGCTTTGGATTGCCTTCCCAGTGTAAGGGGAAAGCTGTTGCATGACGACAGTCAGATTCCAGTTGGTCTTCGGTAAATGTTTTAAGTAGAAATACAGTTCTCTCTCTCTCTCTCTCTCTCTCTCTCTCTCTCTCTCTCTGTGTGTGTGTGTATGTATGTGTATGTGTGTACATACACCCATACATATGTATGTATTAGGTTGTCAGGAAAGTTATAATATATTTTTCAGTTTTTCTGTGCAAAAATGTATCTTGACTTTCCTGATAACCCAATAAAATGCATAACTCATATCTGCATACCTTGGTGATTTTTGCCACGTGAACACACCTGTGTAATCATTGTCTAGGTCCTGATACAGAGTATCGGCAGTACCCAGAGGCCCATTACGCCCCTTGCAGTGGTTATTTTCTCCCTAGAGACAGTCTGTTCAGGCTTCATCCCCATAAGCTGGTTGTGTCTGTTTTGAACTTCGATATGGATATTATCTCACTGTATATTATCACTTTTGTGTTTGACTCCTTTTACTCAGCATTATCTCTGAAATTCATTTATGTCGTTGCATTAGCTGTAACTATTATAGTTCATCGTGTAGATATGCCACTATTTATCCCATTCTACTCTATTTTTTTTTTTTTAAGTTTATCTTCTCTATGGAATGAGAGAATAAGGGGGTACCCCTAATGGGATCCTCGTGCAGCAATCCCACCCCCAGCCTCCGTCATCCAGGATCACAAGAACATATATGTGCACCCAGTCTGCACAGGGAGACCTCCAGATGCGAACCTGGGACCCTCCATGTGGTCCCAGCATCACATAGCATTGCATTATCACTGTACCACACCAGCGGACCCTAGCCATTCTTTTTTTTTCCTTTTCTTTTTTTAAAATTCATGAGAGAGAGTGCAAGTGTGAGAGAAGGGCAGAGGGACAGATAGGGATCCCAACAGGGTCTTATCATTCAACAGTCCCTGTTCCCTTTAGCCCATCCAGATCCTGGGGGCATTCACGTTCAGTATGTTTTTGTCTCCTAGATGTCTGAACTCACAGTTGGCCTTGTGGTTTCCAGCACCACAGCCCAGCATATTACCCCCGTACTACAAGGCCTAGCCAAATCCATTCTATTCTTGGTGGGCATTTGGGCAGTTTCCAACTTTTGGCTTTTATAAACAATACCGCTATGAACATTTGACACCTGACTTTATTTGTATGCGTTCCTGGTAAGTGTCTGTCTAGGAGTGGGGCTACTGGGATACAGGATTTGTCCATTTTATGGTTAACTTCCATAAATAAAGCAGGATTCCAAAGCGGTTGTGCCCATCCAGCAGTATGTGAGGACTCTTGTTACTCCACACTCTCGCCAATAAGTGAGTACCAGTTAATTTTAAAATACTTATTGGCCATTTGGATTTCCTATTGTGTAAATAGTCTGTACAGATCTTCTTCCAGTTTTAGGTAACGTGGATTAAGTTACCTAATTTAAACACAGTATTAAAAATATAAAATAGGAATAATGTTATTTAACTTTCAGTGTCTTTGAGTAGTCTCTGTTGGAGTAAAGAAAGCAAGTTAGCATCAATCCTAGGCCCTCATTATTTCCAGAAGTCCTATACCTTCTGAAAATTCCCAAGAACCGTATATCTATCTACTTAGATATAAAGATTTTTAAAGATAGAAGATCCAGAAAATGATGAAATTCCCCTGGTTTTTGTTGTTGTTGTTTGATTTTTTTTTTTTCCCTGTTTCTTTGTTTTTGTAATTCACCAGAGCAAGTGTGAGAGAGAGAGAATGAGAAAGCACCCACCATGAGGCACAGTCATGCTGAAATCTCTTCTTCCTTCTCCTCCATGTCCCCTTCCTTTCTGACGTTGGGCATGCATGCACAAAACCTTGGTGTGTTTTTCAAGCCACTAGTCTGGGACTCACACTGCACAGTTGGCCATGTGGGACTTGGCCGTGTTAACCACCATGATACCAAATGGTCCTGGAATTGCTATTTTTAGCATTGCTGAAATGAATTTAGGAAAATCAATTTTCAAAAAATAAGACTAGTTTTTAAGATAGATTCTTAGGGACCAGCAGTTAGCATAATGGCTATGTTGCTGCACTCCCACATAGTCGACCGCGGTTCATGTCCTGGACCCGGTGGCTTAAAACTCATGCTGGGTGCGTGTGCGTGCGTGCCCAAGATCCCGAGAGAAGAATGGAGGAGAAGGGATTGTGGTATGGCCATCCCCCCCCCCCCCCCAGGGGGTGATTTCTCTCTTTCTGTCTCTCTCTGTCTGTCTGGCGAGCACACGCGCCCTATAGCAAAAACCTCTTAAAAAAAAAAAAAAAAAGATAGATTCTTAGAAATCTGAGTTTTTTCTTGTAGAAGTTATGACCCAGACTTGGTAGCTTGAAAATATAAAAATTTAAGCAAAATTTCTGTTAAATATTGTATTTAAGTTTATGAGATGATTACCATGATTTCCCCCCAATTCTGTATACTTTCTGTGAATATTTTTTAATTTAAAAATTGCTTTATTTATTATTTTAATTTGCTATAGAGCATGTGTACTCAGAGAGCGAGAAAGTCAGCAAGCAGGCTGCTAGGTCTGAGACTCGAACTGCTGTCCTGTGGGAGTCCAGCATTCTAATCACCATGCCACCTGCTGGCCTCTCTTGGAATGTTTTGATTCACTCCATGGCCATATGTAAGATTTGAGAGATGATTCCCAGTCTCTATATCACTCTCCCAAGCTTTGATTCGTTAGTGTAACTGACTCCAGTGTCTCTGCCGATGCTTCAAACCTGCATCAAAGATTGAGCTCATGTCTTTACCTCTAGCACCACTCCTCTCCAACTACAAACTTAAACAATGCCCATGGCAACAATAGTAACATCATCAACAGGAATCAGGAAGCCAGTTTTGGTAAAGAAATGGCCAGGGGTTTACACTGTGACCATAAACTACCAATGCAGGGTGGTGTTACCATCCTCCCTGTAACAGATGGTTAATTCCCTTCTGGCTGTTCAGGGTGATAGGAAAGATTAATATTTATTAATATTAGCTCGTAAATATTTAGTTTAAAATTATGATATGTTAAATTCATTTTTTATGAGTATTATAGGTACTTTATAATACTTGAAGGTCCTCTTTGTTGGGCCAGCCCTGTTAGCCTAGTGATTAAGGGGAGCTGGATACCACATGGTTGACTGTGGTTTGAATCCCAGCCATTGAGACTTGAAAAGCAGCTGCTTCATCTCTGGGCACACGTACATGCGTGCCCCAAATCCTAACAGGATGGAGATGAGAGAGAAGGATCACAGTGTGACCATGGCCCGCTGGGGGGTGTTTTCTTCCTCTCCCGTCTGTCTCTGAGAAGTGCATGTTTCTTCTGGCAATCAAGGGGAAAAAAAGATCCTCATATAATATGCAGCTTATATATTTATGCTTATTTAAAATTCTTAGCAGTTTGCCCTTGTAAATAATTTTAGAGGTTTCTAAATTTCTAGGTTTGTTTCTCTAATATTGTTGGTTCTGTTTTGTGTTTCAACCAAATAAAGCATTTTTTTCTGTTTAAAAATATCTATAAAACATATCATTAATTAATGCATTAAGTTGAAAGGCAGTTGTATGCATAACATATAAACTATGGAGTGATTAAAATAAGTTATTACTTGGGGCCAATAGGTGGCTTGGTGGTTAAAGCACTAGACTCCCACATGGACAACCATGGTTCAAGACCTGGAGCTGGGGACTTGAAACTCATGCTGGGTCCATGTGTGTGCGAGCCCAAAATCCCGAGAGGAGAAGGGATTGCCGTGTGGCCATCCCCTCCGGGGCTTTCTTTCTCACTTTCTCTGTCTCTGTCTCTCTGCAATAAGCACACATGCCCTATGGCAAAAACGAAAACAAACAAACAAACAAAAACTTAAAAAAATAATTTATTACTCTTCAGAAGGCTTTTACCTCAGGATTTCTTTAAACAGTAAGTTCCACCAGTGCCTCTAAAATCTATCTAAAATACTTTTTGATATTTAATCATAACTTTTTACGAAGAAATTCTAAAACAAGTATCTCCTACATTTGGAGTTTTTTTACTTACTGGTGTGTGAAATAAATAAGACACGATTGAATTTTTTTTTTTTAAAGAATCATTTTATTCAAATTTATTTTAATTTGACCAGAGAGTAATAGCATGAGAGAAAGAGCATGAGAAAGCAAGCCACCAGGACCAGGACTTGAACCATGGTCATCCATGTGGGAGTCCAGCGCCCCCAACCACCACGCCACCTGCTGGTCCCGACACGATTGAATTTGACCTAGAAGCTGTGGTGCATTTGGAAGGGCACAAGCAGACTGCGTTTTGCTGTAGAAATCGCATGGCAGGCTGGTTGCTCCATTCCCAAGCCGCCTTCCCCCAGTGTGGATGGCCTTAGCTCAGCTTCATGTCCTCTGCCTTTGTTTGCCTTTGTCGGGCCTCTCACTTCAAACCCTGATTGACTGTAATACTCCTACCCTCAGCTAGGGTGCAGGGCAGTGCTCAGACTAGTCAGGAAGTCAGACAGTTTCACTGACCCGCCTACCGCAGGGGGTTTGTCCCCTCTAAGAGCTGGGTCTGCCCCAGGTGCTCACTTCCTGGCCCTGTGGCTTTCCAGGCCCCAGGGATCTTGCTTTGGTTTCTACCACCAAGTTTTGAGACCTTTCTGTCCCCTCCCTTGTATGAATTTGTATGGGAACTGTTTGGAAGTCCAGTGACAGCATGTACTTCTGTCATTTAATTGAGACCGTGTTTTTTTTTTTATTATGTATATCATGTGACTCTAAAAGGATGTTACAGGCCAAGATGTTTAGTAATGAAAGAAATGAAAACTTAAAATAGTAAGAACTATTTTTTGTCCTTGCATATGTGTAAAAATTAAGAAAAATAACTATCCAGAGCTAGTTCATATGTTGTCAGTGGACTTGTGATTTGGCTCCCTGTTTTATGGATGGCACTTTGAAATTTTGTATCTAAAATTAAAAACAAAAAATAATTGTTCGGGCCATTCACAACATTCTTTGTTTTTTTTTCTTTTAAAAATTATTTACTTGGGATGAGCAGTTAGCTTAATGTCTATGTCGCTGGACTCCCATGTAGTCGACCACAGTTTGAATCCCGGACCTGGTGGCTTAAACTCACTCCGGGCACATGTGTGTGTGTGCCCAAGATCCCAAGAGGAGAATGGAGGAGAAGGGACTGCGGCGTGGCCATCCTCCCTGGGGGGTGAGTTCTTGCTTTCTGTCTCTCTGGTGAGCGCACGCACCCTATAGCAAAAAAAAAAAAAACTCAAAAAAAAAAAAGAAAAAAGTTATTTACTTAATTTTATTTATTATTATTATTATGACCAGAGAAAGACAGAGAGAGAGGGAAAGTGAAAAAGTAAGCAGCCAGGTCTGGAACTGAAACTGTGGTCAGCCATGTAGGAGTCCAGTGCCTTAACAAGCACACCACCTGCCAGCCCCAAGTAGCAATATTCTTAAGAATTTATTCTAATGTCGGGACCAGCAGTTAGCGTAATGGCTATGTCGCTGGACTCCCACGTAGTCGACCGCGGTTCGAGTCCCGGACCCGGCGGCTTAAACTCACGCCGGGCGCATGTGCGTGCGTGCCCAAGATCCCGAGAGGAGAATGGAGGAGAAGGGATTGTGGCGTGGCCATCCCCCCTGGGGGGTGATTTCCTGCTTTCTATCTCTCTGTCTCTCTCTGTCTGTCTGGCGAGCGCACGCACCCTATAGCAAAAACCTCTCCAAAAAAAGAAAAAAAAAAAAAAAAGAATTTATTCTAATGTACAAATTTTTAAAAGTCCTAAAAAGAAAAGAATTTTTCTTAATGTCTCAAGTTTTCCCAGACACTAGTCCCCAAGGCAGTTGTCGTAGTAATAATAGTGGTAGTGGTGGGTGTATAAAGAACATAATGAACACTTGACGTGGCTTATTACAAAGAGAAGGCTGAGTAGATAAAATGAAATTTTTTCATGTCATGAAATACCATGTAGTCTTGGAAATTAATGATGTAGACAATATATATTTTAGACATGGAAAGAAAGATATTAGGCTACAAGAGGATTTTTCTAAAATATATTCTAATATATTTACATATGAAAAAGGTCTAAAAAGACATACACCGAGGGACTTCAGAAATTCTTGGAAAAATGGAATTAAAGTATGAGTTTATTTTGGGGCAAAACATTTTGAAATCCATGCGTACTTTTTTCCATAATGACATATTTTCATGAACCTTTTTCATGAACTCTGTAGATAAATATCAAAGCATTGACATAAATTTTCTCTGTAGAGGGAATGGTAGATAAATCATTTTCTTTTTGCTTGGTTTTCTTTTCTAATTTATCTCTAATGAACATATATCTCCCATAAACATAAATTATAAGAAATGAAAAAGAATGCTATATTATTCATTAGGTATCATCCTCCAGTTGCTAAAACTGTTAGTGGTGTGCTATAGTAGAACAGTTTCAGGGACCAGCAGTTGTCGTAATGGCTATGTCGCTGGACTCCCATGTGGTCAACTGTTTTTCCAGTCCAAGACCCGGTGGCTTAAACTCACGCCAGGCACGTGTGCATGCGTGCCCAAGATCCTGAGAGGAGAGTGGAGGAGAAGGGATTGTGGCGTGGCCATCCCCCCAGGGGGGGTGATTTCTCACTCTCTGTCTCTCTGTCTCTCTCTTTCTGGTGAGCACACGCGCCCTATAGCAAAAACCTCTTCAGAAAAAAAAATAATAAAGTTCCAAGATAGGGAGACTGGAAACTTCCTTATACGCCAGGCTGTGTCACTAAGCTGTGGGACCATCAGCAAATCTCCCTGGACATCAATGTCTGTGTAAAACGAATCAGTTGAGGGGCCAGCAGGTGGCGTGGTGGTTAAGGTGCTAGACTTCGACATGTCTGTCCATAGTTCGAGTTCCAGACCTAGCAACTTGCTCTCTCCCTCTCCGTCTCCCTCTCTCTTTCTGGCCAAATTTAAAATAATAATAAGTGATAAAATTAAATAAGGTAATTCTTAAAAAAAAGTAATTGACTGAACTAGATCTGTTTTTTTTTTTTTTTTTTTTTTAAACTCATTAATAGACCATGACAGTCTCCAAAGAATTAGCAGAATGGAGCAAATTTCTGTACAAATTCCCCTGTCTTTATCTCCAAACAAAGTAGCTCTTAATGTTTGATGTTTTGTTTATAAATTTCTGTCTTAAATTATATATATATATATACATACATACACACACACACACACATATAGATAGATATCTGGATTTCTCTATATAGAGATGATCTAGAGATCTCTAGATATCTAAATATATGTACATTTAATGCCAGAAGGCTTGTGTGCCTGAGAGAGCATGAGAATCCCCAGCAGGAGCTGGTTTTGTCACAGTCCTTTTTCCCTCCAGTGTCCATCCTACCAGGTTTCTGGGCACTTGTGTGTGACCGGCATGTTTTTCCAAGCTATCAGGGACAGGACTCAAACCCTGGTTGACAGTGTGAGATCTGGCTTCCTCTGCACTTAACAGCTATGCTATAGGGCTGGACCGTAAGTTTCTATTTTAAGCCGTCTTTGAGCAAAAGCTTTTATAAATTTGCAGTGAGGGAAGGGAAAGAAAGGTAATACCATCTCAGATTCAGCAATTCTTTTTTAAAAAATATTATTTTATTTATTTATTTAAATTTGACCATAGGAGGACAGAGTGAGAAAGAGAGAGAGAGAAAGTGAGAAAGAAAGCCGCTAGGTCCGGGACTCGAATTACAGTCAGCCATGTGGGAGTCCAGCGTCCTTAACCACCATGCCACCTGCCAGCCCCAGATTCAGCAGTTCTATAATAGGTATGTTTTACAGTTGCTGCTACTCCTTCTACGCGTCCCACTTTCTTCCCATTTATGGGGCATAGGTTCTTTTAGGACTTGGCTCATCTCATGTATCAGGGTGCCCTGGCTCTCCTGGAAATAGCAGGCTGTGATAATCTACATTCATGGAGAACTAAGGAATAAATGAATAATATGTAGAGCTGACACAGACCTCTGTTTTTACACGTTTGAAACATCAGTATGTAGTTTTTAAGGTTGGTTTAGTTCTTCCGTGAATGAGAGTGAGAGGCACACACTGCACAGGGGCACTTGCTGTGATCTGCTCCTGGCAGCCGCCAGCCCCGGAGTGCCCTCCGCACTTAGGGAGGTCTCCAGACACAAAGCAGGACCCTTCCCGAGGGGGTCAGCCCTGTGATTCCTGTCTTCCCAAAGGCTAGGGAGGTCATTGTTTTAAGCCTAAAAATATCGTCTGCTTTCTGATTCAGAGAAGACAAGATTTTATTCTTATCACAAAACAAAGGGTTTTAGAAAATACCACCAAGGTGAGTCAGCAGATGGTGTGGTGGTGAAGTTGCTGCATTCCATACGGTAGACTGTGCAGTTCCAGTTCCAACCTGGCAGCTTGAAAAACAAGCTAGGCGGGTGTTCCTGCGTGCCCAAAATTCCGAGAGGAGAATGGGAAAGGCTTGCGATGTGACCCTCCCCCCCACCCACATGATTTCCTTCCTTTCCCTCTCTCTGTCCCTCTCTCTGTCTGTCTGTCTCTGGTGACCACATATGCCTATGGCAGAAAGCTAAAAAAAAGAAAAAGAAATCTCCATCATGTTATCTGGTAATAATTTCTGTATAAGAAAATGTGGGCAAAAAATAGACCTTCTATATTTGAGTTTATGTCAATTTCTATATCTTTGCCCATTTGAATTAAAGCAATACTATATGCATTTTCCACCTGAAATGAGAAAAATGGGGAAATAAGTAATTAGGAGTAATTTCCCAGCAAAGTTTTAAAGTAGTCATCGTCTTATTATTTTATATAAACTTTACTCATTAATTTCTACAAACCTAACTTATTTTTCAAGGTCTACTTTCAGTTTTTGTGTTAGACACTGGAACAAAGTAAAGACCTTTCCAAGAAGCAGCTCTGTGATGAGAAAGAAGTATAAATAAGTAATAATAGTGTGGCAGGTAAGTCCTATAATAAAGGTATTCTCTACAGTAAAGAGCCTGGAATCCACGTCTAAGTATTGGAGTACACTCGTTGCATGTTCTGCTATGAGGCGGTTTGGCACTGAAAATAGGATAGATTATTCAGTGAGCACAGAAAACTATTTCAAAACAGACCCAACTTGTCAGCAGGGATTTGCTGCACAACATTGCAGCCTGATGTGAGAAGTTACTGCTGTTTGCATGTGTGCATGCCTTTTTGTTATCGAAAATCCATGACTTTATTTTTTAAACCCATGAATTAATTTCTTTCTTTCTTTCTTTCTTTCTTTCTTTCTTTCTTTCTTTCTTTCTTTCTTTCTTTTTTTTTTTTTTTTTTTTGAGAGAGGTTTTTGCTGTAGGGCGTGCGTGCTCACCACAGAGAGAGACAGAGAGACAGAAAATGAGAAATTACTCCTTGGGGGGGATGGCCATACCACAATCCTTTCTCTTCCATTTTCCTCTCGGGATTTTGGGCATACACATGTTCCTGGCATGAGTTTTAAGCTGCCGGGTCTGGGACTCAAACTGCAGTTGATCATATGCGAGTCCAGCAACGTACCCATTAATGTTACGTTTTACCATGCTGCTGAAAAATTATCTTAATCTTAAGTAGGTATGTTGTAATTTACTTAACCATTCTTTTTGGTTACTGTTGAACATTTAAATAGTTTCCCGTTGGAGTTTACTGTACCTTGGAATGAGTATTTTAGGAGTTTTTGTCCTTACCTGTTATTATTAGCTTAAAAAGCATAAAATGTCTCTTAATAGGTATTGCCAAGTAGGTTTGCAGAAAGAATGAACTCCCAACAGAAGTGTATAAGAATTCCAGTTTGATTTCATATGCTTTAAATGCTGTAGGACCATGTGTTTTTTTGTTTTTTTTTTCCCTGATTGACTTCAATATAGTATCTTTTTCTGCTTATAGAGAATATTGTTAATGAGAGGCTTAACTATACTTTAGATTACTAAAGTCATTTGTGCAAAAGTTCCTAACATTTGTGTAAAAATCCCTAACAGAAAAATATTTTGGAAACTCAGCATCTTTCCTTTGTAATTTGAAAACCTCATGGAATAAGATTTTAGGAACTCAGGACCAGCAGATAGTGTAATGGTTACGTCGCTGGACTCCCACATGATTGACTATGGTCCTAGTCCCAGACCCAAGGCTCGAAACTCATGCCCGGCACGTGTGCATGCATGCTCAAAATCCCAAGAGAAGACTGAAGGAGCAGGGATTGCAGTGTGGCCATCACCTAGCGAGGTGATTTCTGGCTTCTGTCTATCTCTCCAGTGAATGCATGTACCCTGTAGCAAAAATCTCTCAAAAAGAAAAAAGATTTTAGGAACTGATGAATTCATTATTTAAGAAGACAGCTCTATCAGTACAGTATTTATTTGGAAAAGGAAATATTTGTTATACTAGATGACCATTCTGTCATTGTATCTTATGATTAGTAGATACTTTGTGTTAGATACTTAGTATAATAGCTGTAGTGTAGATAGATACTTAGTAAATATTTGGCAGCAAATAAGCAATGTAACTAAAACTGTGTTCCTGATTTTGGTTGACTTGCGTAAAAGGTGATTGATTATAAATGTTCAATGCTCTTTAGGGATTGAGAGTAGGGGCAAAATGCTTGTGTCACTATCAGCTATTAAACTGCAGACATCTACATTAATTTAACTCTATATTGTTATTTGGGAGCATATACTAAATGTCATTGTCTATCACTGTGCATTGAAATACCTATTTAGCAAATTACTTCTTTTCATTATTTGGCTTTCATCCTGCCATCAGGAAGCTGTATATTGATTAAGGTGTAACAAAGGAAAATGCAGTTAAACAGTTTTACACTTGTTAATGTAGTAACACTACATGATTTGTTGAAGGAAAAGTATATGAAATTGCTAAAATTGCATTTTTTAATTTTTTTCCACCTTAAACATATATTGGATTTAGTCACTCTATTAAGTGTTCGTTTACAAAAACCACAAACAGAAACAAGAGCAAACTGGACCCGCCACAGGTTTGGCGGTTAAGACATATGGATCCTACATGGCCGATGGCAAGTTCAAGTTCTTGACCCAACACCTTGACAAAACACACCAGGCATGTGCATGTGCACTCAAAATCCTGAGAGGAGAATGGAAGAGACAATTTCAGTGTGGCCATTCCTCTCCCTCTCTCTGGGGAGCTCTTGTCCTATTTCAAACTTTAAAAAAAAAAAAAAAAGTAAAATTTATATGAAGCAAATTTAAATTCTTTTGGCAATCCAAATGTCAGTCATTATTCATTATATACCCATATGTAGTATGCTCACAAGATGTTCACCAAACTGATTAACTGGGAATTTTTTATTTTGACAGGTTTTGTTCATTTGGAATTTTTGTTTCTATGGGTCTAAGTTATTTAAGATTTAATTTAAAAAGAAAATGCTTGAATATACACTTTTCTGAACCTCATTTAGAAAATATGTAAGTGTTGATATATGCCTCTCAAAGTTGTAGTAATAAACATGGCACTTGGTAGTTGTACTTTGGGAGCATTTGTCCTCATGTTTACTAAAGGTTAACCCTTGAAGAATTTTTGGTAAAGTGGTTTAATCTTTTTTTTTTTTTTTTTTTTTTTTTTTTGAGAAGTTTTTGCTATAGGGCGTGTGCGCTCGCCAGAAAGACAGGGAGAGACAAAGACAGAGGCGAGAAGTCACCCCCCAGGGGGGATGGCCACGCTGCAATCCCTTCTCCTCCCTTCTCCTCTCAGGATCTTGGGCACGCACGCACATGCGCCCAGCGTGAGTTTAAGCCACCGGGTCCAGGACTCGAACCGCGGTCGACTACATGGAAGTCCAGTGACATAGGCATTACACCAGTAGGTCCCCAATGGTTTAATCTTCAAGTGGGAATGCACTATATAAAATAGAATTTAGTCTTTCTGTTCTTTAGGAAATAACCTTGCTATGTGTGTAGTACGAGGGATCTTCCCAAAACTCAAGGGAGATGCATGTTATGAAAAAGCTATGCTTGGATTTCAGGTTGTTTTGCATCAAAATAAACTCATGTATAATGTCATATTTCTTTGAACTTTAAAAAGCCCCCTCATATAGAAAACACTTTATAAAAATTTTTTCATGTGATACATCTTTCTCTAGAGCCAAAGTCAGAAATCATTTTTAAAAATGAAAAGTGAGTGACTTTATTTCTCCGAGGCTAGCACTTGGAAGCTAAAAGTGAAATTTTGAGCAAAGGCTGTGCGTGTCCAAAGGGCAGGTGATTTTCTAACCACGTCCTTCTAGGTGGAGAGGATGGCAGGGATAGACGAGGGAGGGACTGCTTATGTCCATAGTCCAGATCAGATTTCTTAATTATACATCTCAAACTTCCTGTGTATTAACAAACCATCCACTGGCTTTTTACTATAAAGATATGCCCTATGCCAACTAAATACATTAAAGAAACCATGTAAACACTACGTAAACATGTCTAATACTTAAAAAAAAAACATGCAAATACTGTGTAAATGCCCAGAAGAAATTGTTGTAAAAAGTTTGTCTTATAATCAGAAGATGTTCTTAGCAACATAAAAACCAAAACCAAAACCAAAAACAAAAATCAAAAAACAAAAAACTGTAATAGCAAAATGACTGGGAAAAAAACCTATTTCCATTTGTATGGGAATAAACAAGATGTGATATGTTCATAATGGAATTGTGTACACCAGAGAAAATAAGTGATCCAAAGCGAAAACAAGCTTGCTGTTTCTCAAACGCTTTCTCTCCCTCTGGCAGGCAGCTAAATCTCACACTCTCCCTGCATCCTTTACTTTTTTTTTTGGAGAGGTTTTTCGCTATAGGGCGCGTGCGCTCGCCGGACAGACAGAGAGAGACAGAGAGACAGAAAGCGAGAAATCACCCCCCAGGGGGGATGGTCACGCCGCAATCCCTTCTCTTCCATTCTCCTCTCGGGATCTTGGGCACGCACGCACACGTGCCCGGCGTGAGTTGTAAGCCACCGGGTCCGAGACGCGAACCGCGGTCGACTACATGGGAGTCCAGCGACATAGCCATTACGCTAACTGCCGGTTCCCCCTGCATCCTTTACTTTAATGAGTATTGTTTTTTTCTTGTGGAGAGGTTTTTGCTGTAGGGCTCATGCGCTCCACAGAAAGTGAGAAATCACTCCCCAGAGGGGATGGGCCACACTGCAATCCCTTCTCCATTCTCCTCTTGAGATCTTGGGCATGCATGCACACGCACCTGGTGTAAGTTTAAGCTCCCTGGTCCGGGACTTAAACCGCAGCTGACTACGTGGAAGTCCAGCGACATAGCCATTATGCCAACTGCTAATCCCTTAATGAGTATTTTTTAATTTAATTAATTAATTTAACTTTTTTGGCCATAGGGCACATGTGCTGGTTGGGGAGAGACAGTGAGTGGGAAAGTAAGAAATCACCTCCCAGGGGGGATGGCCATGGTGCAGTCCCTTCTCCATTCTCTTCCTGGGATTTTTGGCATGCATACACACACGCCCAGCATGGTTTTCAAGCTGTCAGGTCCAGGACTTGATCCAAGGTCAGCCATGTGGGAGTCCAGCACCACCTGTTGGTAGTTTTGCATTGGTTTTAAATTTTACCTTTTCAATAAGACTAATGACTATGCAAAGTCATAGATGGGAGAAAAGAACCATATCCCTTGTGACCTCTAGCTACTAAGACACTGAATATCATTTAAAAGAGTTTACTGAAAGCTCTATGGCCTAGTGGTTAAAGCAGACTGAGCCCATGTTTCCAACCATGTGGTTCAAGTCTCAAAGCCAGTGGCTTGGGAAGGCACTGGATACATGTGTGTATGTGCCCCAGATTCCTAAAGGTGGACAGATAGGTGGAGAGAAGGGATTGCCAGGTGACCATTCCCCAGGCAGGGTGCCTTCTCCTCTCCTCCTCTCTTTGCCTGGTCAGTGCACACATCCTCTAACAAAAGAAAGAAATGAGAAATGGCCAGTACTATCAGGTTCCATTCTTTATAAGAAACTGTCAAGGGACTAGCAGGTGGTGTGATGGTTAAGGTGACAGGATTCCCACCTGGCCAACCGCGGTTTGAGTTCTGGACCTGGCGACTTGAAAAATCTCACCCAGTACATGTATGTATTGTTATCACCATCATATTAAAGGTGAGAACTTGAGGCAAAAATGTGTTAAAGAGCTTGTCCATAGTCTACATCTAGTAATTCAAGGATCCAGATCCATGTAGTCTGGTTCCAGAGCCCACTCTCTTCCCCCATGCATGCAATCTGCCAGTGTTAGAAAAGAAAAAAACATTAAGCCAGACAAAACCATTTAAACAATTCAACTATATTAAAGAAGGGGAGAAAATTCAAATCCTTTATTGTATTTTCTTAGCAAATGCTATTGTGAAAAAGCACTGATTCACATGAAAAAGTATGGCCATAAAATAAGGAACAAAATCTTACTTTAAGTAACTGGCATTATTAATATTATTAGCTTTAAGATTGTAAAAATAACAAAATGGTTTTAGAGAGTCCATAAGGGTGGGGTTTATAGTTGTAGATATGATGAAATCTATATTTAAAATCATTATTTTTGGAAAGGTTTTTGCTATAGGGCATGTGCACTTGCCAAAAAGACAGAGATAGGAAGCAAGAAATCACCCCCCCCCCCCCAGGGGGGATGGCCAAGCCGCAATTACTTCTCCTCCATTCTCCTCTCAGGATCTTGGGCATGCACACACATGCAACCAGCGTGAATTTAAGCCACCTGGTCTGGGACTTGAACCACAGTCGACTACATGGGAGTCCAGTGACATAGCCATTACGCCATCTGCTGGTCCCAAAATCTTTTAAAAAGAATATAGTATATATTCTTATGTTTTATCGTGAATGATCCCTGGAATGCACTAGGAAACTATCTCTGTTCTACTTAAAGTACAAACAATTACAAAGGCAGCTCATGACTTAAATATTTATTTCATATATAGGCATTCTTTCATAACTCTCTTACATTTAGGTTGTGGGTTTTTTTTTTTTTTTTTTTTTTTTTTTTTTGCTAGAAGGCATGTGACAGAGCAGTGCGAAAAGGGAAAGCACCTGCTGTGAGGAATAGCCATGCTGTAGTCCCTTCTCCATCCCTCCTTCCTTGCAGGGTTTTGGGCATAAATACATGCCCCGAGTGTTTCTCAACCTGCCAGGTCCAGGACTTGAACCTTGCAGTCGGTCATGTGGAATCCAGCTACCTTCATCACCAGGCCAAAGAACCAACCCTCCTATATTTACTTTTGTGACAGCTCTATCTCTTTGATTTCCGGTGAGCATTTAGACTGTATGCTTTTTTTATTTTTTCTTGAAGAGGTTTTTACTATAGGGCGCGTGGGCTCACCAGAAAGACAGAGACAGAGAGACAGAAAGCTAGAAATCCCCACCCCCCCCAGGGGGATGGCCACGTTGCAATCCCTTCTCCTCCATTCTCCTCTCGGGATCTTGGGCATACACGCACACGCGCCCAGCATGAGTTTTAAGCCACCGGGTCCGAGACTCGAACCACGGTCAACTACATGGGAGTCCAGCGACATAGCCATTACGCTAACTGCTGGTCCCAGACTGTATACTTTTTAACATACTGCAGTTTTTACAAAAATAATTGATGTATAATTTATAAAATATGAAGTTTATCTGTTGTAAGTGTACATTTCAGTGGTTTGTAATGAATTTATACAGTTCTGAAACCTTTATCACAGTCTTTCAGAACATTTCCATTATCCCAGAAAGTTCTTTCATGTCACTTCCATTCCCTTATGTTAGGTATTTTCCTACGTTTATTGTTTTACAATTAATGTTTTTCCCTTATACTTTCTTTCACCCTGTTTCTAGTTTGCTTTGTCTAATTGTTATATCTAATTTTTACAGAGTTCGTTTTATCCTTTATTTTGGTTTCCTTTAACCTTGAGAGTTATTCAATCAAATGACCTTGTTATGAAGTCTTTTCAGGGAATCAAATGACAGGTCTTAACTGACAAAAATTTAACCACTATTATTCCAGTCGCTTCTTGGCTGTTCGTACATGAATCAGTGCTCATGGTGAGGAAATGAAGCAGTGTACTAGGGGTCTTCCTAAGTGGAGAATCTGACTGCTGGGACCTTCACTGTGTGTGCCTACCTCTGCCCGTTACAGATCCAGTACATCAAATGCACTTTGGGTAAGGTAGCAGTGAGGAAGGCTTTGTGTGTATTTCTTTCATCTTCTCTTTCTATAGAGGCACATACAAATGTAACTCTCCCCATTTCCTGCAGGGAAAAGATAAGAAACTAGAAGGGCTTTAATGTGATGTTTTGTGCAGGTAGAATAATTGAGCTGTGACATGTCACATTCAGGTATCTTAATTAGCGTAGAGAACAAAAAATAAATTACTTCCTCTTCTGTCTTTCCCATTTGTCTGAGAGCTCAGTAAAACAAGACATAGCAAATTTAATTCAGAAAACTGAAGCATGAAACCATGGTCCAAGAGAATTGCCAATGTAATGTAAAAGGAAAGAAGAGAAAACTTCAGTTTGGGAGTTGTGAGGCCCAGTCATAATAATTGACTAGAAATAAATTTAATACATGTGTAGATTTTAAAGTGTTAAAATTAGAGTCCCACAGAAAAAGAAAATTTAAATAAAAACAATAAATTAGGTCTAAGAGCCATTGGGCAAAATAATCTATGCAGATTATAGCATAGAAATGTTGGCAGTAATCGTGATAATGTGACACAGAGAAAATACTCAAGAAATTATAATTTTAATTCTTTTCTTAAAAAAGGATTATTTAAACTTATTCATCATTTTTATTATTTTTAATTTGATTAGAGACAGACAGAGAAGGAAAGTGAAAAAGCAAGCCAACAGGTCTGGGACTCAAACCATGGTCAGCTCTGTGGTAGTCCAGCTTCCCAGCCACCAGGCCTCCTGCTGGCCCCCACAATTTTAGTTCTTGCCCTGATTCTATCCAGCTACAGTCTTGGTTAAACCACTTAATAAATGTGGGCCTCAGTTTCCTCATATGTTACATGAAAGGGTTCACTTATTTAGAGTAAATCTTAAGATTTCTTTTGTGCTTTAAAATTTGTATAATGAGGGACCAGCAGATGGCATAATGGTTACATCGCTGGACTCTCACATGGTTGACCACAGTTTGAGTCCCAGACCTGGCAACTTGAAACATGCAGGGAGCGTGTGTGTACGTGCCCAAAATCTAGTGAGGAGAATGGAGGAGAAGGGACTGCAGTGTGGCCACCCCCCCAGGAGGTGATTTTTGCTTTCTGTCTGTCTGTCTGTCTCTCTATTTCTCTGGCAAGTGCACATGCCTTATAGCAAAAAATCTCTTAAAAAATTGTATAATAAGATGGCAGCTAAGCTTATGCAGAGATATTTGTCATTAGCCATTAGGGAAATACAAATTGAAGTCACATTAATATAGTGTATTATTACACACTTACCACAATGGCTGAAATTTAAACATAGCGGCAATACCAAATGCTGTCAAGGACACAGAAACTGGATGACTCATATATTGCCGGTGGACATGTAAAGTAATACAGCCACTCTGGAAACACTTTGACAGTTTCTTTTTGTTTGTTTGTTTTTTTAGGTTTTGCCATAGGGTGTGTGTCCTTGCCAGAGAGAGACAGAGAGAAACACAGAGGGAAAGTAAGAAATCAATCCATAGGAGGAGGGGTGGCCACGCCACATCCCTTCTCCATGCTTCTCTCAGGTGTTTGGACACACATTCATACACGTACAGCATGATTTTCAAACTGCTGGGTGTGGGATTTGGACCATGGTTGGTCGTGTGGGAGTCCAGTGCCTTAGCCACCATGCCATCTATTTGCTCCTTGACAGTTTCTTTCTTTTTTTTTTTTTTTTTTGAAAAACACAAAGAGAAGCACTTTACTTTCCTTCTATTATATAAGCAAGCACAAAAACCAATTTAAAAATAGAATTTACTTTAAACTTCTTATGCCCCGGATCATACACCAGAGTCACCTGTGGAGGTTTATAAAAACTCAGCATTCCATATGCTATGATATGAATGTTTGTGTACCTATATTCGTATGTTGAAATGTTTTAAAATATTTATTTAATTTGTTTATTATTATGTATTTATTTGACCAGAGAGAGACAATGAGAAAGAGAAAGGGAAAGTGAGAAAGCAAGCTGCTAGGTCTGGGACTCGAACAACAGTCAGCCATGTAGAAGTCCAGTGCTGTAACCACTGTACCACCTGCCGGCCCCCATATGTTGAATTTTTTTTTTTTGAGATTTTTGCTACAGGGCACATGTGCTCACTGGAGAGACAGAGACAGAGAGACAGAAAGTGAGACGTCACCCCCCTGGGGGAATGGCTACACCACAGTCCCTTCTCCTCCATTCTCCTCTCGGGGTTTTGGACATGCACGCACATACCCCTGGTATGAATTTTAAGCTGCCAGGTTCCATACTTGAACCATGGCAGACTACATGGGAGTCCAGCGATGTAACCATTATGCCATCTGCTGGTCCCCATATGTTGAAATTTTCATCTGTAAAAACTTGGGTTTTGGAGGTGGAACCTTTGGGAGGTGATTAGGTCATGAGGGCCAGACCCTAACGATTTGTGCCCTTACAAAAGAAGCCTCAAAGAGCTTCCTTGCCCTTCCTCTGTGTGAGAACACAGCAAGAAAATACTATTTAAGAGGAAGTGGATCCTTACCAAACACCAGATCTACCAGGGTCTCAAGCTTGGATTTCTCTGTCCAGAATTATAAAAAATACACCTGTGTTATCTGTAAGCAACCCAATGCAGGCTATTTTGTTATAGCAGCCTGAATGATAGCATGGGACCCGCCAGTTGCACTCTTGGACACTTTATTACAGAGAAATGGAAACTATGTTCACACAAAAACTTAAACATACATGAGTGTTCACTGCACATTTATTCATAATAGCCAAAAACCAGAAACAACTCAGATGTCCTTTAACAGGGTCATGGTTAAACAAAAGGTGTACGTCCATACCATGGAATACTCTGCAGCGTTATAAAGGAACAAACTAAGGATACATGCAATCAATAGTAGATGAATCTCTACAGAATCATACTGAGTGAAAATAAAATCCAAACCTAAATGGTTACTTCATTTATATAACATTCTTGAAATGATGGAAACTGGTAAAACATGCCATTTGCAAGGCAGTCCACATGGGAAGGTTCCCATTTCATGCCCAGAGATCACCCCGAGTGTGCTGGGCACATGCTTGCCCGTAACCCAGGGCTGGAGGAAGGCGTGGGGTGCACTGTGGCATCAAAGCCATGTTGCCTGGGACCAGCAGTTAGCGTAATGGCTATGTCACTGGACTCCCACATAGTCGACCGCGGTTCGAGTCCCGGACCCGGTGGCTTAAACTCACGCTGGGCACGTGTGCGTGCGTGCCCAAGATCCCGAGAGGAGAATGGAGGAGAAGGGATTGCGGCATGGCCATCCCCTCTGGGGGGTGATTTCTCGCTTTCTATCTCTCTGTCTCTCTCTGTCTGTCTGGCGAGTGCACGCGCCCTATAGCAAAAACCTCTCCAAAAAAAAAAAAAGCCATGTTGCCTATTGAGGCCGCTGTCTCACTTTCTCTCATGGAAGGAATAAACAAACCCTTTCAAAAAAAAAAGATGGAAATACTTATTTATTAATGATTCCCAAGGGTTAGGGGCTGGGCAAGAGTTAAGGGACTGGGTGAGAGATGCAGTGATGCAAGGGTAGGAGGAAAGATCCTTGTGAGAGAGCTGTTTTTATCTTAACTGGTGGTAGATCTGCACACCTGCACATGTGATAAAACTGCATAGAAATAAGTGCACACACACAGAAACACATGAGTACAAGCCAAACTGGGAAAATCTGAATTAAGAATGAAATCTATGTTACTGTCCTGGTTGTGATATTGTGCTCCAGTTTTCTGAGATACCAATGTTGAGGGGAAGCAACGTAAAAGTTATATAAGATCCCTCTGATCTGCTCAACTGGGGTTCAGCGACCTTGGTCCAAAAAATTCAAAATCCCAAATCCGAAGCTGTTGAATGCCAGCATGATGCCAAAAGTGGAAAATAATTCCACACCTTGACCTCAAGTGATGCATTACATTCAAGATACGGCAATGCAAAATATATTATAAAATTACCTTCAAGCTATGTGTGTAAAGGTGTATATGAAAAATAAAAGAACTTCATATTTAGACTTAAGTCTCGTTTTCAAGTATCTCATATGTATATGTAAATATTCCAAACCCAAATCTGAAAAAATTCAAAATCCAAAACACCTTTGGTTCCAAAGATTTCAGGTAAGGGATACCCAACCCGTGTGTGTGTGTGTGTGTGTGTGTGTGTGTGTGTGTGTGTTTCTTCCGCAACCCATATGTCTTACAACTGAAGGTGAATCAGTAATTATCTTGAAATGAGAATATTTTATTTAAAAAGCAAACTAGGGACAGGCTATGGCTGGTTAAGGAGCCAAATCACACGTGGCACCTGTGGTTCGGATCCCAGCTCCAGTGGCTTGAAATGCATGTCAGACACCTGTGGACAAGCCCAGAGTCCTGACAGGATGGAAAGGTGGAGAAGGGGTTGTGTTGTGATCATGCTGCATTGGGAAGTGCTTTCTTCCTCCACCTTTCTCTTTCTCTTCATCTCTTTTCTCTCTAGTGAGCACGTGTAGTACCCGCTGGCATTTAAAAATAGGTTTGGGGGCCAGCTGGTGGCATGGTGGTTCGGGCGTTAAGACTCCCACATGGCTGACGGTGGTTCAAGTCCTAGACCTGGTGGCTTGAGAATCATGCCAGGTGCATGTTCGTGCTGCCCAGAATCCCAGGAGAATGGAGAGAAGTGATGGCCATATAGCCATTCCCCACAGAGGGGGGTTTGTCTCTCCCTCTCTCTCGCGAGCGCATATTGCCCTATTGCTGAAAAAAAAAAAATGTTCATGAAAAGGAGGGATTATACCGTGACCATGACCCACTGAGGGATGCTTTCTACCTCACCTTTGCCCTTCTCTATGGTGAACATACCTACCTTCTGGCATTAAAAATAAAAGAAGCTTACAGAGAATGCATATTACTTTTTTTTTTTTTGGAGAGGTTTTTGCTATAGGGCGCGTGCGCTCGCCAGACAGACAGAGAGAGACAGAGAGACAGAAAGCGAGAAATCACCCCCCAGGGGGGATGGCCACGCCGCAATCCCTTCTCCTCCATTCTCCTCTCGGGATCTTGGGCATGCACGCACACACACCCAGCGTGAGTTTTAAGCCACCAGGTCCGGGATGCGAACCGCGGTCGACTACGTGGGAGTCCAGCGACATAGCCATTACACTAACTGCTGGTTCCCCATATTACTTTTTTTAAAAAGACCCCAAATTTAATGCATATTTTATTCATCCCTTTATCTTCTTTGTGTGTGCAACTCAGTATATGTTTATTTTTTTGAATGAATGAAGAAAGAGGGGGCAAGCAGAGAGCCATGTGTGTGAGAGTATTTGCATGCCAGGGAGCAAGAGGATGAGCAGATGAGTCTCATTTGGATCACAAAAGGAGGATTCAGTCGCTATGTAAGGCTTAACTAGACTATTTGAGTAATTAAGCCTAGAATAATCTTTATTCTACAGATTCTACCTAATCATAATGTTGCTTTTACAGAAACTTGGGACTCCCATGTCAATGTTTGGTGTTATGTTCCCACAGAATTTTAACATTTTAGAGGAGGGAGGTAAACTACAATGCCTTTATGACAAATTAGTGTTGAATATACACAATCTCAGATGCCTTCAGTCTTTGTTCACGAGAGAAGCTAAATATAGGGAGGAAAAAACTGATCTTCCGGTTTCTTGTCGTATTCTTTATTGCTAGCCCAGTTTTTATTAGAGCTCCATTGCTTGCTGTGATGTGTCTTTCCATTGCATTTTACACACAAGCGTGTTAAAGTACTGTGAAATACATGATTTAAAGAGCTATGGGGAAAAATAAATTTGTAAAGAGAATTAGAGAAGATGATATATTTAATGGTGCTTGCAGAGAATAAAACGAGCTAATAATTATTAAGTATTCCCATTTTCAGCTCTCTACATGCATTTCTCACTCATACACATTAATTCTTTGTGATAAATGACTTTATTCTTAATTTACGGATGAGAAAACTGAGGCACAAGGAGATTAAGTAATTATTTGTTGTCATGCAACAAGCAAATGGCAGTGCCAGAATTGTTGGTGCCTGATTCAGCTGAGTACAAGTCCTATGTTGCTAACCCCAGTGCCTAATTGAACATTAAAATGGTATGTCAGTGGGGACAAGAGATGGCGTGGTAGTTAAGGCGCTGGACTCCTATGGTCATCTATGGTTCAAGTCCTGGACCTGGCAGCTTGCTTTCTCACTTTCCCTTTTTCTTTCCGTCTGTCTCTGTTGAACGCACATGCCCTGTAGCAAAATTTAAAATAATGGTGATAAATAAAATTAAATAATTTCTTTAAAAATGGAAAGTCAGATAAAAAGAGAATCAAAACAGAATCTTAAATTATTGAAGAATAAGGATATACTGGAAACAATGAGTAACAAAGTATTTTTTGCAGTATTGAATTCTAGAAGCACTTTACTTCTTACATTTATATTTGATACATGCAAAACAATATATGGAAATACATTGACACTATGTGGCATCATAAAACAAACCTTTAGGAACACTCCAGTAGGACCTTAACTATATCTCCAGCACTGCTAAAGTAACTTCTACAGATTTTCCAGATCTCAGCCTCTTGCTGCTGCTTTCACACACTTCCTCCTCCCTGAAATAACCTTTTTCTTGACTTTCATGATACTCACTACATTGCTTCATTCTTTTGTTTAATATGCGTATTTAGAGATACTTACCATAAAGTCAACTATGCATATTTAAAGTGTATAGTTCAGGGGCCAGAGGGTGGTGCAGTAGTGAAGGTGCTGGTCTTCCACATGCGTGAGCACAGTTCGAGTTCTGGACCTGGAGGCTTGAAATTCACGCCAGCTGTGTGTCCAAGATCCCAAGAGGAGAATGGGGGAGAAGAGATTGTGTGTGGCCATCCCCTCCAAGAGGGTGATTTCTAGCTTTCTCTCTGTCTTTTTCTGTCTCTCCAGCGAGGGCACATATCCTATAGCAAAAGTTGCTCTACAAATAAGTGTACAGTTCAGTAAGTTTTTACATATGTGTGCACCTAGGGAAACTTGACGCAGTCAAGAAAGTGAACATATTCTTCATTCTCCCGAATTCTTCATGATCCTTTGTAATACCTTCCTGTAGCTACCAAAGGCAACCACTGGCCTACTTCCAGTCACTGTAGTTTTTAGAATTTTTCGAGGATTTTCTATGAACAGAATTATACAGTATGAGAGGTCTCCAAAAAAAAAAAAAAAAATCCATGGAAAACGCATGTTATGAAAAGATTATGCATAGATTTCAATATTTCTCTGCACCAAAATAAACTCAAATTAATTCCATTTTTCTGTGAACTTTTTGAAAGTCCCTTCCTATGTACCCTTGTTTCTATCTGTGTCCTTCAACTCCATATATTGATCATATTGGTACGTGTGTCAATAGTTCATGTCATTTTTTTGATAATACCATTTTGATGTTTCAGTCTTTACATTGACATATACTTTACAATTTTCTTGGGTATTTGCCTAAGAGTAGAATGGTAGAATGGCTGTATAATAATATGGCAAGTATATATCTACTTTTTTTTTTCTTTTTTAAGTTTTGCTCTAGAGCACATGGAGTGGTCAGAGAGAAACAGAGAAAGTGAGACGTCATCTCCCCAGGTGGATGGCCACAATCCCTTCTCCATTCTTCTTGCAAGATCATGGACATGCATGCACATGAGCCTGGTGTATTTTTGAAGCTGCCAGATCTGGAATTCAAACCGTGTGGGATCTGACTGCCTTAACTACCATGCCACCAGCTGGCACTGTCAGGCCGGGCGCATGTGCATGCATGCCTGCCCAAAATCCCAAGAGGAGAGTGGAGGAGAAGGGATTGTGGCATGACCATCTCCCTGGAGGGTGATTTCTCACTATCTCTCTGTCTCTTCAGCAAGTGTATGCACCCTATAGCAAAAATCTATCTTTCTCTTAAAAAAAGGAAAAAGAAACTATCAGATTGTTTTCCAAAGTGTTCGTGTCATTTTACATTTCTGCTAGCAGTTTGAGACTGCCAGTTGCTTCATATCCTGACCAATACTTGGTATGGTTAGTCTTTATAATTTCAGCATGTCTTCTAGATGGATAGTGGTACCTCACTCAGGTTTTAGTTTGCATTTCTCATTGAGCATCTCTTCATATGCTTATTTGCTATTCATGTAGCTTCTTTGGTAAAGTATGTGCACATCTATCCATTTCTTCTTCTTCTTCTTCTTTTTTTTTTTTTTTTTTTTTTAACAAAGTAGCAGAATTTTCTTCCTGTAGTTCTAGAACCTGGGAAGTCCAAGGTCAAGGCACCAGCAGATTTTCTGTCTGGTGAGAGCCTGCTTTCTGATTAGTAGACGACCAATGTCTTGGTCTTCTCACTGTGTCCTCTTGTTGCAGGAGGGTCTAGGGAACTCTCTGGAGTCTCTTACAAGGTCACTATCCGATGGAGGCTCCTCCTCTGTGACCTCCCAAAAGACCCTATATCCAAATACCATTGCCTTGAGGGTAAGGATTTCAGCCTATGAACCTGTCTGGGTAGCGTCAACATATAGACCATATTGTAATGCTGTTGGAATGACTTGGAGTCCAGAATTTTCTTTCTTTCTTTTTTATTTTTTTTAAGATATTTGCCATAGGGATGTATGCTCACTGAGGAGAGACAGAGGCAAAGTAAAAAATCGCTCCCCAGGGGGAATGGCCATGCCACAATTATTTCTCTTCCATTCTTCTCTCAGGATTTTGGCACACATGCTCAAGCACCTGGTGTAATTTTCAAGCCATCGGGTCTGGGACTCAAATGCAGTTAGCCATGTGGGAGTCTAGTGCCTTCACCACCACACCGCCTGCTAGCCCCATATGCTTTTCTTTAAAATACTTTATTTTATTTATGCATTTTACTACTACTACTTTTTTTTTTTTTTTTTTAAGATTTATGCTACAGGAGTGGGTGCACTCTCTGGAAAGAGACAAAGAGACAGTGAGAGGGAAAGTGAGAAATCACTTCCTAGGGGACTAGCCATGCCACAATCCCTTCTCTCAAGATCCTGGGCATGCATACACATGTACTGGGTGTGATTTTCAAATTGCTAGGTTGGGGACTTAAACCGTGGTTGACCGTGTGGGAGTCCAATCTCTTAGCTACCATGCCACCTGCTGGCCATTATTTTAACTTTATTTTGAGTTAAAATTCACATAACATTAAATTTATCATCTTAAACATTATAAATTGTATAGTAGCTTTTAGTACATTCCATCACTTTTTAATTCCCGCACATTTTCATCACTCCAAAAAGAAACCTGTTATTTGTTATCATCTTCCTATCCTCCACTTTTCCTTAGCCTTAATTGCCTCTAGTAACCACACTGACCTTCTAGGAGTCAAGTTTTTTTAGCTTGTAGATACTAATAAGAATATGCAGTATTTTTCTTTCTATGACTGGCTTATCTTAATATAATGTCTTCCAGGCGCATCCAACTTGCCTTGAACGACAGGATTTTGTTCTTTTTCATAGCTGAATTATATTTCAGAGTACACACATACCATATTTTCTTTATCCTTTTATCAGTTGATGAACACTTACATTGATTCCTTATCTTGGCTATTATGCATATAAGAGTACAATAAACATGAGATAAAGATTTTTTTTGACATACTCTTTTCCTTTCATTGGCATATATACCCAGTAGGGGATATTACTCGGTTTTATGGTAGTTCTGTTTCCAGCTTTTTGAGGAACCTCCATACTGTTTTCCATAATGACTGTACTAGTTTATATTCCCACCAACAGTGTGTAAGAGTTCCTCTTTCTCTGATTGCCTTTTATTATTATTATTATTATTATTATTATTATTATTATTGAATATTAAGAGTTCTTTATATTCTAGACACAAATCCTTTATCAGCTATGTGATTTGGAAATAATTCTCTCATTCTATAGCTTTCCTTTTTCGCTGAAGAATATCTTTCAAGGAGCAGACATTCTTAATTTTGATGAAATAACATTTGTCTTTTTTTAAAAAAATGGATCATGTTCTTTATTGTTTTATCTAAGAAATCTTAGTCTAATCTAAGTTGATAAAGATTTTTGGGGGCCAGCAACTGGTGTGGTGGTTAAGGCACTGGACTCCCCATATTGCCAAACATAGTTCGAGACCTGAACCCAGACCTGGCAGCTTGAAAATCACACAAGGCATAATTTGCATGTATGCCCGAAATCCCAAGAGGAAAATGGAGAAGGGATTGTGGTGTGACTATCTCCCCTGGGGGTTGATTTCTCACTTGTCCTTTCTATGTCTCTCTCCAGCAAGTGCACATGCCCTATGGCAAAAACTTAAAAAGAGAAAAGATGTTCTACATTTTCTTCAGAATTTTTATAGTTTTAGATTTTGCATATAAAGCAGTCATTTTAGTTAATTTTTGTATGTGATATGAGTTGTGGAACAATTTTCTTTGTCTTGCATATGGATATACTGTTCTGGGCCTATTTGTGTTTATAAGTATTTGTTTTATACTTGTACAATATTGACACATGTTCACATATTTCTTGTGTAAACACCTACAAGAAGAATGGCTACATCATATGGTAGTGAGTTGATAGCTAGATTCTGTTCTATTCTGTGAATCTGTCTGTCTGTGTGCCAGTACCATCCTTCCTGATTAGTGTAGCTTTTGTAAGTCTCAAAGACTTGCATTGTACACATACCAGCTTTGTTTAAAATTGGTTTGACTATTTTAAGTTTTTTGCATTTTAAAGTGAATTTTAGAAAGTGGCAACTACTACACAAAAGTCTGGGATTTTGATTGAGATTTTATTGAATCTGTAGGTCAATTTGAGCAGTGTTAACATTGTAACAACACTCAGTTTTCTGAACCATGAACATGGTATATCTCTTAATTTGTTTAGATATTTTAAAATATTTCTCAGTAATATTTGGGTTTTTATTTTGTACGTCTTGCTAATCTTTTGTCATAGTTCCCCTAAATGTTTAATTTTTTTTTTGTTTTTTTGAGATTTTTGCTGTAGAGCACATGCACTTGCCAGAGAGTCAGAGGAGACAGAAAGTGAGAAATTACCCACCAGGGAAATGGCCACACAGCAGTCACTTCTCTTTCATTTTCCTCTTGGGATTTTGGGCATGCATGCATACACGCACATGCACCTGGTGTGAGTTTTAAGCTGCTGGGTCCAGGACTTGAACCGTGGTCTACTGGGTGTTCAGCTACGTAACCATTATGCCATTTGTTGGTCCCAGTATATAGTATTTTTAGTGTTATTTTAAACAAATTTTATAATTTCCAATTGCTTATTTCTAGTATATAGCAGTACTATTATTTTGTATATATTGCATATTATTAATACTTTCATATTCCATTGACTATAACTAGGTCAGTGGCTACCACCATTGGAAGTTTGGTTGTGAAATGTTACAATCTAATGTCTTCCCACATTTATGTAAGACAATCATTGTGGAAGAAAAGATACCCTCACTGGTAGAAGACAAAAATATTATAGAATCAAGAACATTCAAGTTGTTGCCATTTGAAAAAGGTGACATTTCAAATATGCTGGAATGAACTTAGAATTATTATTTTAAACAAAATCTTAGCATCAATGTAGACATCCTAAGTTGGATACCTATTAGATTGGGGGAGTGTCTGGGCTGGATATCAAAACTGGGCAGTCATTGATATATGGATGGTATTTAACGTGTGAAAGTGAATGAAATCACTGAAAGACAGATTATAGGTAGAGAAGTTCACGGTCTGAGCTCTGGCTACTTCCAAGTTCGTAAATTTGGCACATGAAGAAGTAGTAAAGGAGGCTAAGAAAAAGTAGCACACACACCAAAAAAAAGAAAAGAAAAAAAGAAAAGAAAAAGTAGCACATGAGTTGGGAGGAAAGTCAGTGTGCAAACTCAAATGGAGAAAGGTTTTCAAGATATAGGAAGTGATTTCTGTGCCATTGATATGTCACCTAAAATGAGAACTGAGAATTGACCGTTCAGTCTAACACTGTGGAAGCCATTGGGGACTTTGATGAGCAGTTTCATGGAGTTACAGAGGTAAGAGCCTGATGAGAGGTGATTGAAGAGAAAATGGGAGGGAACAATTTGGGGACAGCAAATACAAGCAGCTTTCAAGGAGTTTGCTCTGAAAGGAAACAGATAAGTGGGGTGGTAGTTGGAGAGGACTTTATGGTTTTTTTTTTTTTTTAATATTAAAGAAATCATAAAATATGTATGCAGGTGGGGGTGATACAGTCAAGTGAAAACAGGTGATGTGAAAGGGGGGGCTAGTCATTAGAACCATGTCTTTGAACAGTAAGAGGGGATGGGACCTCGTACACAGATGGTGGGACCCTAGAAGAATGGACAGTTCATCTGTTGTAGCAGGAGGGGAGGGCAGGACAATATAGTCGCAGTTGCAGATAGGTGAGATGTAGGCAATTAAGTTCTCATTTTATTGCTTCTGTTTTCTGAGTGTGAAAGAAAGCTAGATGTTTTGCTATGAGTGAGGATGGGGGCAAAGGAATAAAACAGTCATCCAGGATGACCGGACTGAGAGAAATACATCATCGTAGATCGACAACATTAAAGGCTCTACTGAAGTTAGCAGTGAGGAACTTGAAGTGAAAACAGATTACTTTCTGTTTTTCTCTGTCCATTTTCACCTGCATAGGTGCAAGCCCAGAGTAGGCAGTGTTGACTTATCCAGGGTTGGGTTTTGTCAGGCAACTTTGAGGAAGCGAGAGCGAGCGGAGGAGTGAATTAGAAGCTGGTTTATGAGAGAAGTGAGGGGGGACCAGCAGGTGGCTTGGTGACTAAGGCATTGGACTCCCGCATGGCTGACTGAGATTTAAGTCCCAGGCCTGACAGCTTGCTTTCCCACTCTTTGTCTCTCTCTGGTCAAATTTAATAATAAATAAATTAATTAAATTAAATAATTACTTAAAAGAGAGAGAGAGAGAAGTAAGGATGTGGAAGGTGAGGGACAGGGAAGAGGGGGTAGTGTCAGTCCCAGATTAAAGAATTAAAAAGGGTTGGGATACAAGAGAGAATGAACTAAAAAGCAGTAAGTAGTGGTTCTAAGTGAGACCCTTGAGGTGAAATTGTAAAGGGATTTCAACTGTGACCAGGCAAAAACTGAGAGTGGAGAAGAAGGCAAAGAACTAGAAGGATTTTCTATGTGGATACTGGATTTGTGCTCATAACCTCAAGACTTTCTATTATTTTCTGATATCCTTTGTTGCTGTTGGACTGATAAAGTTTGGGCTTAATAAGAGTTCCATGTCTTTCTGTCATAGTTGGTTTCTTAGTGCTCTACGACATTTTTTTTGGTGTTATCTTTTGTTACTCTATTTTCTGTCTATGATTGCATCCCCCCTCCCCCAATTTTCTATAGTGTGTACTCTCTCGGAGTGGGGGGCAGAGAAAGTGAGAAAGTATCTTCCAAGGGAGATAGCTACACTGCAGTCCCTTCTCCTTTTTTCTCTTGGGATTTTAGGCATGCATGCACACATGCCAGCAGAGTTTTCAAGCTGCCAGGCTGGGGACTCGAACTATGTGGTCGACCATGTGGAATCCAGCCACCTTCACCACCACTCCACTGGCTGGCTTGAGTTTCGTGTTTAGGCTTAGGTCCCATCCCCAAGAGATTTCATTATGTGCATGCAAATACTCTAAAATTTTTTTTAAAAAGGTCTGAAGCACTTCTGGTCCTAAGCATTTTGGATAAAGGATACTTAACCTGCATATTTTACATGTAATTGTCTATGTATTGTATTCTATAGTTAACTTGTGAATATCTTTTTACTTTAGGTATCAAAAAATAAAGATGGAAAAGAACAGAGTGAAACTGTATCACCGTCCGAAGATGAAACATTCTCCTGGCCAGGTCCCAAAACAGTTATGTTGAAAAGAACATCTCAAGGCTTTGGTTTTACATTAAGGCATTTTATTGTTTATCCTCCGGAGTCTGCAATTCACTTTTCATATAAGGTAAGTGAAACCGTTAAAGTAACTAGGGGGAAAAAAACCCCAAAACATGAGACAATCCCTATGTCCTTATCATCTTCTCACCCTTCCCTCCTGCCTTTATTCTGTCTTAAAAGAATTGTTACAATTGCATTTTTATTATATGCTTTTTTGGTTTTTTTTTTTTAGATACTTTTCTACTTTACACTAAGACTTCAATTTTCTTTGGAAGATCATACTAATTCTAAACTCCACATCTATTTTTCAGGGACTTCTAGATTTCATTCTCTCTGTTCTAATGTATAACTGGTTTTCTGCTGTCTAGGAAGGTGATGAGTTTTGGGCAGAGTACACAGGGGAAATTATTCATTAAAATATCCTGGTGGGTATAGAAAATTAGTTGGATAAGAATAATACCTAATTTTTAAATGTATATTAGGTCGTCTGGAAAGTCATGATATATTTTTCTAATTATTTATGTCTTAATTCCTAGAGGGCATGTGTGGTCATTAGAGAGAGAAAGAGAAGGGGGAGGAGATAGCTCCCCCTGCAATGGAGTATAGTCATACCTCCTCAAATCCCTTCTCCATTTTTCCATCCTATTAGGATTTGGGGCATGCACAAATGTCTGATACGTTTTTCAAGACACCCAGACCGAGATTTGAACTGTGGTTGGCCATAAGATTGGCTCCCTTAACCACTAGGCTATGCAGCGAGCCCTGGAATAATTATAGTAGTGGCTGACACACTGTGTACCTGCTCTGTGTTCTTTATGTTCTCTATGACATGTTACTTCATCCACACCCCAATCTTACGGGGCACGTGGCATTATTAGCCCCACGTATCAATGTGGAAACTAATCTGGGTCATAGAGTGGATAAGTAGTGAACCTAGCCAATACTAATTTCTAGTGCCTAACTATTTAACACAATGTAATTGAAATCGCAACTTTAATAAGAGTTATAAGACCTTGACCAAGCCACTTAAGGCTTTTTGGATTTTAGGTTTCTATTTCATTTTTTACTTTTTAAAAAATTTGCCAGGGGGCATACTTATTAGGAAGGAAGAGAGGGAAGGGGAGTGAGGGAGGGGAGGGGAGGGGAGGGGAGGCAGGAAAAAGAAGGAAGAAAAAAAAGGAAGGAAGGAAGGAAGTAAAGAAAAGAGCAGGAGAGGGAGAAAGTAGCCCCCAGTGGGATGTGGTCATTCTATAATCCCTTCTCCATTTCTCCATCCTGCCAAGATTTGGGGCACACAGTGTATGTAATGTCTTCCAAGTTCTTGGGTCTAGAATTTGGACCATGTGGTTGTCCCTGTAGAATCCTGCTGCTTTAATCACTAGGCCATGCATGTATCCAGCCCCTAGATTTCCATTTTAATTGGAGAGAATTGAACTAGAAGTTTAAAAAGTTTTTCCTAACTCTCAATATCTGTAACTCTAAAACTATCCTAAAAGTATTGATAAGTGTATAATAGTATCTGGAATCCCCATTACTTTTATTGTATCCGTGTTAAATACAAGGGGTTTTTAAAAATCTCATGGAAAATACAGGTTATAAAGAAAAAAATTTGTCGATTTACAGTTTTTTCACACCAAAGTAAACTCACAATTTAATTTTCCTGTGAACATTATGAAAGTGTCTCTTTTTTTCAGTAAAATGTCTTAGGTGATAAGCTTTTTAAAAGTACTGGACAGCTTTTCTGAATAATAATCCTCTTTGGAATTAAAATGTGCCAGTTTGAATCTCCTGAGATGTCTGTAAAACTGCTGGACTGGGTTCCCTACAAGTCTGCGTGATCTGGAAAGGTCTCAAATAGGGCCAGCTTGGTGGTCGAGCGCTGCTCTGAGACGCTGGGTCCCACCTGGTGACTGGTCGAATCCCCAGTTGTCAGTTTGTAACACACGGGGCCAGGCTTCTGTGCGAGCGCCCACCATCTGATAGCCTGTAGGAATGGAGGGAGGGAGCCACACACGACCCGACCCTGGGGAGGGTACTCGTCTTCCTCTTTCTCCCTTTTTCTCTCTCTCATGCACACAGATACTCTAGCATAAAACACAAAGATCCAAAATAGCATTATTTATGTATTAGGTCAGGTGTGAGAGCATTTGCTAAGTATATATTATGGTTGAGTATGGCATTTTGTTTTGTTCTGAATAAGAGCTATGGACTGTGGTAAACACATAGGTAATACAATTTTTATAAGACAATTTTATTAAACACAGGTTAAAAAGATTTTATTATTTGGACCAACCTATGGCATGGCAGTGAAGGAGGGTGGACCCCCATGACCAACTGTATAGTTTGAATCCCAGGTCTGGCAGTTTAAGAAACATGCCATGAGTGTGTGTGGCATGACCAAAATCCTGAAAGGAGGGAGAAATGGAGAAGGATTGCAGTATGACCATTTGCCCATGAAGGAGTGCTTTCTCACTTTTTCTCTCTGCCTTTCTCCAGTGAATGCATAGCACCTCTGGTAAAATTAAAAAAAAAAAAAAATATATATATATATATATATATATATGTATATGTATATGTATATGTATACGTATACGTATACATATACATATATATAAAATGTATTGTATACATTCACCACATATAATTATTACACAATACTATTAGAGGGCCAGTAGGTGGCATGGAAGTTAAGGTGGCTGGATCCTACATGGCCGACTACATGGTTTAAGTCCTGGACCTAGTGGGTTGAAAATCATGCCGAGCACGTGTGTACATGCCCAAAATTCTTAGGAAAATGGAAGAGAAGGGATTACAGTGTGGTCATCTCTCCTGGAAGTGATCGATCTCTCTCTCTCTCTCTCTCTCTCTCTCTCTCTCTCTCAGGTGAGTACACATGCCTTATAGCAAAAACTAAAATAAAAAAAAAAATAGAGAGCCCGAAGCCTATAATTCCAGCTACTCAGGAGGGTGAGGCAGAAGTTTCACAAGTTCAGTGGAGGCCAACCTAGGCAGTGCAGCAGGACACTGCTGTTTTTTTTTTTTTTAATTTTTTTAAAAGATAAAAGAAACTGGGTTTGAGTTCCATCTCTTCCTCTTATTAGCTCTGTAACCTTGGGTAAGCCACTTGACAGTAATAGCACCTTCCTCACAGGCTGTGAGACCAGTCAGTGATATAGTCAGTATATGCAAACACTTAACACAGAAATTGACAGAGTAGTTGAAGAATACATTTTAGCTAATAATGCTATTATTTGAAAGAGATAGTTTTGCAAATAGATTTTGGTCTTGTAAATTTTATATGGAAAGTATGTATTGGGATCCTATCTATTTCAATTATGAAATTAATTTATTTCAAAGGAATTTTTATTTTTAATGGAGATTTTTGCTGTAGGGCGTGTACACTCGTTGGAGAGACAGACAGAGACAGAGAGAAAGTGAGAAATCACCCCCCAAGGGCTGATGGTCATGTCCTGATCCTTTCTCCATTTTCCTCTTGGGATCTGGGGCATGTATGTACACATGGCATGAATTTCAAGCCTCCAGGCCCAGGATTCAAACCTCATTTGGCCATGTGGGAGTCTGGCGTCTTAACCACTACACCACTTGCTGGCCCCACTTCAAAGGAATTTTTAAATTAAAAGAAATATTGTATAGTTTTTGGAAAGGGTGCAGTTAATACAACAATGTCTTCATTATGTCACTTAGCTGGCAATCCTCATCATCTTAGAATAGAGTTTATGAGGAGAAAAAAACATTTGGGAAGCCAAAATAAAGGTCAAATATTATGTAATAAATGTCAGTCCTTCTCCAAATATCTCTTTTTTTTTTCTACAGTACATGCTAGTTTTTGTATGGAAGTGGATCAGCAAATGTTTGAATAAGTGTATTTTTTGCTAGATTTTTAAGGTTACTTTTCTAATTTCCCATCTCAAAGTAAATAACATGACAGCAAGATGGCCTGATAACAGCGAAACCAAATAGATAACAAACTTCCAAAGAGAGCAGGAACTTAGCTCGGGAGCAGTTTGGCACAGCTCCCTTTGCAGAGTTCTGGGTGCTGCAGGGCGCCAGGCAGTGTAGGACTGAGGGCGGCCCTGTCCCCCATGACAGGCTCTTCATCCAGCTGCCTGCTGGACAGAGCTGCGCTTGGGTATCTGCTCCCTCCCTCTCCAACATGCCAGAAACAGAGCTCTTGCTGTCCTCCCTCTAAATTGGCCTTCCCACCGCCTTCTCGGCACTGTTAGCGATCATCATTGGCACATTTCTGGGAGGTTTGAATTAAGTGGAGCCCTGCTGTGATTTGACAACAATTACATAGATGTGTATTCATGTATGATTTTTTTTTTAATTTTGTAGGATGAAGAAAATGGAAACAGAGGAGGTATGCAATGAAAATTTTAATTTTTCTCTGAATGTTTTCCTACCCATATCTTTCTGTTCTTTAAATACTATCAAATGAGATGTTATCGTTTTTGTAATTCGAGTAAATAACCGTTTCTTAGATACAAGAGTCATAGAAATTAAGTAGTTTTTAACCGTAGATTCCAGAGTTTTAAAAATTCGATTGTTGAGACCAGTAGAGGGCGTAATGGTTACAACGTCACTGAACTCCCACAGGGTTGCTGTGGTTTGAGTTCCCAACCCAGTTGCTTGAAACTCACTGCTGGTGCGTGTGTGCCCAAAATTCTGAGAGGAGAACGGAGGTGTGGCCATCCCCCGAGGAGGTGATTTGCTTTCTGTCTCTAGCGAATGCACACACCCTCTAGCAAAAATTTCCCCTTTTTTTTTTTGGGAGAGGCTTTCGCTACAGGGCACGTGCTCTCGCCAGACAGACAGACATAGAGACAGAAAATGAGAAATCACCCCCCAGGGGGGATGGTCACGCCGCAATCCCTTCTCCATTCTCCTCTCGGGATCTTGGGCATACATGCCCGGCGTGAGTTTTAAGCCACCGGGTCCGGGATGCGAACCGCGGTCTACTAGGTGGGAGTCCAGCAACATAGCTATTACACTAACTGCTGGTCCCCGCAAAAATTTCTCTTTTTAAAAAAAAGAATTTAATTGTTTATTGCAGTTTGAGCATGTGATAATTTTATTGTTAATTATGTGTTAGCATTTTTGTACATGAATATATTATTACAATTACATGGAAAAAATTCTGAGATTTTTGTTTCCATTATTAACCTTTCTAAATTTGGTAATTCTTTTAGGTAAGGAATGCTGTGTGTTTTGTCAGCTAGGTATATTGACTCAATATTGAAAAGAGGATTTGAGATCTTCTTGCTTTTAATCTTATTCTTGATTTAAACAGTATTTAATGAGGTTAACAGGAGATCAAATTGGGGATAAGGTTATTTATACCTCTGATTTTTTTTTTTTAATTTTTTAAGTCTACCTTGTTGAGTTAATATTTACACTCTCTAAGTATGCTCATTAGAAATGTTTACTTCTAGATAATGTTAAAATTTAAAAAGTTGTAAAGTTACAGAGTCTTTCCATATATCCCTCATTCAGTTTCCCTTAGTGATAACACATTTATATAACTGTGATACAATTAGCGAAGCTAAGACTTTTCCTGAATTTCACCAGTTCCCACTAGTGTCCTTTTTCTGCTCAGGAGTCTTTAGGAGCGTTCAGTGGTCATGTTCCTTTAGTCTTCTCTCATCTGTGCAGTTCCTCAGTCTTCCCTGTATTTTATCACCCCGGCATTTTTAAAAAGTACTGATCACTTACGTTGTACCGTGTCCTTAAATTTAGATTTATCTGATGTTTTCTTATCACTAGTTCTAGGTTATGCTTTTTTTCCTAGAATACTGCATTCGTAGCTATTTTAAGTTTATAATTTGATGACTTTTGATAAACATATAACCTGTGAAACCACTAATCCAATCAATATTTATATATGTATGTGTAGATAGATAGATAGATAGATAGAGATATATATCAACTCTTCCATCATTCCATAAAGTTCCCTGTGCCTTTTTGTACTCTGCTGGCCCTCGTCACCTAGTCAGTCAGCGTTAGTCAACCACTGGTCTGCTCTGTTATTACAGATTAGTTTTGCCTCTTCTGGAATTGTCATCTTATGAATGAAATAAAACAATATGTACCCCTTGTGTCTTTTGCGTGGCATAATATTTTTGAGGTCCACCATGTCATGTATATGGGTACTCATAGTACTATTTTATCTTGCCGAGTTCTTTCCCTTTGTGTGACTACAGCACAAATCATCCATCCCCCTGTCGATGGCCATTTATAACACCTGTATCTTACCAATCCTAGTTAGTAAAAGTGAAAGGAAAATGGTTTCTTTCAAGGCTAACAAAAGTAATCTAAGGACATAAGGCCAGATAGGACCCCTCATAATGGTCACATGTGCAAGATGGGGCACTCCTGCATCGCCATCTGTTGTGCACCAAAGTTCAGGATGAATTCCAAATGCTACTTGGCATGGGTTAGTGGAGAAAGGAAAACTTAAAACCAGCGTCACCAGCAGGGTAAAGGGGGTGTAGTTCTCTATCCTCTCTTCGTCCCCCAGGCTGATGCGCTGATTCCCGGGCAGCCTACTGGACACATAGAATCTTGAATTTTATGCTGGTGATGGAGCAGATGTATTTGTAATAAATGTAGAAGGGTTGACCTAGATCGCTCAAGTCATGAATATAGTTGCGTGCTTTGACTGGGGAAAATAAACTGAAATGTTTGCGAGAGAAAACTAGACCTAGGTCTAGCAGAGGGCAGTTAGGAGAAGAATGATAAAGTAGGATTAGTGGTATAATTTGCTGGAGGAGATGACAGTTTACCTATTTTATTGATTTAATTTATACCTAATATCACTTGAAAAAGAGAAGTTTGTGTCTACATGCAGAATTACGTGCATTGTAATAGTAAGGTCAAGAAGAAAGTTAGGGCCAGCAGCTAGTGTGGTGGTTGAGGTGCTGGATTCCCACATGGCTGACCACAGTTCAAGTCCTAGGCCTGTTGGCTGGAAAGTGATGGTCGGTGCATGTGAATGCATGTATGTGCATGTGCTCAATATCCTAAGAAGGTAATGGAGAAGAAGGAATTGCTGCATGGCCCACGCCTCAGGGATGATTTCTCACTTTCTGTCTCTCTGTCTCTCTCAGGCGAGCACACCAGCCCTATGGTAAAAACAGCAACAAAAAAAGTTAAAAGTATATAGTTAAAAAAAAAAAATTAAATTGGCATTTGGGAGATTTAGTACATGTGAATTCATTTTGTAGTTCCTACACTAATATCAAAGAAAGATGAAGACTTTTAGTGTGTTTCTGAGCTTTCTATGGCCAAGAAAAAGACAAGAATATAATTAAGGATTCATATTATCCATAGGACAACAACATTCTCTTTGCGTCAAAGTCTAAAAGTTTCAGCTGTGGGCTCTTATGGAAAACAAAGGGTAATACAGTAGAGAGTATCTTTTTTTAAATTTTTAAATAATTATTTTAACTTTATTTTTTATTTTATTTATTTATTATTTCTTAATATACATTCAGTCACATTGTTTAGCTTACAAAGTGAACATTTCAATATGTGAACATTTCTCCCCAGTCCAGTTGATCATCATATTAACAGGAATAAAGATAAAAACCATATAGTCATATCAATTGATGCAGAAAAAGCATGATAAGATATAACATCCCTTCATGATCAAGACTCTCAGCAAAATCGGCATAGAAGGGCCATTTCTCAACACAATAAAAGCCATCTGTGAAAAACCCATCACGAACATCATCCTGAAGGGAGAAAAGCTGAAAGCTTTCCCACTAAACACAGGAACAAGACAAGTAGACAGTATCTTCAACACCATTCCTCCAGATGGCTGTTTTTCAAGTGATGCCTCTGTAAACTCACTTCAAAACCTCGCCATCCAATTCAGCTTGTTTGTTTTTTTGAGAGATTTTTCCTGTAGGTTGTGTGTACTTGCTGGAGAGACAGAGTGTGAGAAATCACCCCCCAGAGGGGATGGCCATGCCCCAGGCCCTTCTCTCAGGATTTTAGGCACTCACGGCACATGTGCCCAGCTTGAATTTAAGCCTCGGGATCCAGAACTCAAACTGGTATTGACCGTGTGGGAGTCCAGCACCGTAAGCACTATGCCACCTGCTGATCCCCCAGTTCAGTTTTAAGCACTTCTCAGCTGGTAATGATATGCACTTCAGGGGTATATGTAGTAGACATTTTTGGTTTTAACAGTTGGGCAGTAGATCTATGCTATGGCATCTAATAGGTGGAGGAACATCTTACAATGTAATTTGCAAGTGTATACAGTCCAGAATATCTGTACTTTTTGTTCCAAGAAAAATGTAAAAATGTATAAGAGTATTTGAAGAAATTGGTCTGTAATATATTTGTAAGACACTAGGAGAACTACTTGATTTTTGAGGAGAGAGGTGTGCTGTAAATTAGTGTATGATTGAGGACTTTACATGAGACACCATAATATATGTTGTTATTCTATTATATCTTTACTGTAGCTCTGTCAAGTGTGAGATAATGTTCCCATTTTGCGGGCAAAGGATCTGAGGATAAGAAAGATAAAATAACTTGCTCAAGATCATACAACTAGTAAGTGACAGAGCTGGACTTCCAAATCAGTTGTGTCTTAACTCTTGAATTCACCCTTTTTTAAAATATATATATATATATAAACTCTGTCATCTTATTTCTTATTTTAAAGTTTACTTCTTCATTTCTTTAAGTTATCTTTCAAATGACAGAATTAGTTTTAAACAATAGTCTTTTGACTTACATGGAGTCAAGAATTAGTAAGTAAATATAGGGTATGTTTAGTATGTTTTGAAATTAACTCTGTGACCCCTGTTAAAAACAAGGCAACTTATTTCATATTTGTGATTACCTAAAGATAAAGAATTTACATTGGGACCAGCAGATGGCATAATGGTTACGTCAGTGGATTTCCGCATGGTCGACTGCAGTTCAAGTCCCAGACCCGGTAGCTTAAAACTCAATCCAGGCACGTGTGTGTGCATGCCCAAATTCCAAGAGGAGAATGAAAGAAAAGGGATTGCGGCGTAGCCATCCCCTCGAGGGGTGATGTCTCACTTTCTGTTTCCCTGTCTCTGTCTATCTCTCCAGTGAGCGCAAATGTCCTATAACATAATTCTTTATGTAAAGAATTTACATGAAATTCAAGGAGATCCCAAGGTAGAGGCCCTGAACACATTTTAGGAGCACCCATTACTTGTTACTCACTTCTGGATACCTGGCTAGCACTGGACATGGAAGTTTAATGAGTGTAAGAGAGACCAGTGCTTGGGAACCAGCAGTTAGCGTAATGGCTATGTCGCTGGACTCCCACGTGGTCGACCGCGGTTCGCGTCCCGGACCCAGTGGCTTAAAACTCACGCTGGGCACGTGTGCGTGCGTGCCCAAGATCCCGAGAGGAGAATGGAGGAGAAGGGATTGCGGCGTGACCATCCCCCCTGGGGGGTGATTTCTCGCTTTCTGTCTCTATGTCTCTCTCTGTCTGTCTGGCGAGCGCACGCGCCCTATAGCGAAAAACCTCTCCAAAAAAAAAAAAAAAAAAGAGAGAGACCAGTGCCCTCCCCACCTTGATTTCCCTTTGCTTCCCTAGTCTAGGTTTGCCTTTGTCATCCCAGTTGGCAGTTGAGGTCAAACCTAGTTCACAAAGTCCTGCGTAGCCTAGATATAATAGTCATAGTACATTTCAGTTAAACTGATCAACTCTTAGACCACACACTATGTAAAGCCATTTCTTCTGACTTTTAAACAATTTTTACGGAGTAATTTTTAGAGACAAGGTATATATGCTTTATTATTTTAATTCTATGGAATGTTATCCTTTTTATTTTATCTTCTTTATTTCCTTTCCAAACTTATTTTCTAGCCTATTGAGATTATGCAATCCTTTTTTGTAGAATTTTGTTTGAATGTAATAGAATCCCCAGTCTCTAGTGGAATGATGAGAGCCAAAGTGTAGACTCACTGGAGAGAAAATAATTGCCAGAATTTTTCTCAAACTCTTGAGATTCTGTTACAATGCCAAACCTCTGTGAAACAGTCAAAAGGTTTTGTTTTGGTATTTATTTCTTTGGCAATTTAGTGAACTCTTTTGCCACTTAATTTTGTGATTATTCTACTTATTCAACTTCTCTGTTGTTAAACCCTTATCTGTGTATTGTCTTATGTTTTTAAAATCATTTTTCTTTTGTGTTGATTAGTTTTCTATTCTATGAAGAAATATTTGTAAGAAAAGGGTCATTTAGGGACCGACAGACTAAATTATTTTATTCTTTATAAAATAAAGAGTAATGAAAGATTAATAATTACTTTATTTCCATTCTGTTTATTCCATGAATGAAAATTTAATCACAGTGTAATGGCTGTGTCACTGAACTCCCATGTAGTTGACTGCCGTTCAAGTCCTGGACCGGTGGCTTAAACTCACACTGGGCATGTGTGTGTGCCCAAGATCCTGAGAGGAGAATGGAGGAGAAGGGATTATGGTGTGGCCACCCCCCTCTGGGGGGTAATTTCTCACTTTCTGTCTCTCTCTGTCTTTCTGATGAGTGCACGCACCCTATAGCAAAAACCTTTAAAAAAAAAAAAAGAAAAAAGAAAAGAAAAAAGACTATTTAAGTAGAAAAATGTTTTTTGGTGATAAATTGAGTTGTCAGAAAAGTCATGGCGTATTTTTTCTATGCAAAAATGCATCATGACTTTTCCAATGACCCAAGAGTTGCTTGTGGGTAATTGCTGTCTTTGCGATACTCTGTCATCCTTTAAATCTCTGGAAAAAATAATCACAAATAATCAAAATAAGAGGCGGCCAACAGGTGGCATGGTGGTGAAGGATCTGGACTCCCACATGGCCAACTGTGGTTTGAGTCCCAGATCTGGCTGCTTGCTTTCTCACTTTCTCTCTCTCTCTCTCTCTCTCTCTCTCTCTGGTCAAATATAAAATAGTGATATAATAATAAATAAAATTAAATAAATAATTCTTTTTAAAATAAGAGTAATGAAAGGTTAATAATTACTTTATTTCCATTCTGCTTATTCCATGAATGAAAATTTAATCTCAGTTTAATTATAGGGACAGTTCCACTACTCTAAAATGTGTGTATCATTTTGTTAAAGTGTGTAAATAACCTTTACTGTTAGGATTCCTATTCAAGCATGTTAGTGGTAGGAAAAACATCACTGGGAATTGTGTAACGTCGTGTTATGATTGCAGTTGTTTCTGACTAAACACCTCTGTAGTCTGTGCTAGTGTTCTCACAGTGGCAGGACGTAAGGACTCCCTCACGCCATCTCAGGAAAGATGTGTTTATTCTAACAAAATGGCAGAGTGTCTCCAAATTTAAAAACAAAGGCCAAAGGTAGACCCACAGTCCTATAGACATTAAAATTGAGACCTAGAAAGCTTTTGGGTGTAAAGTAACAGTAACAACAACAAAGTCTTGAATTGTGAAAGTGCAAACTCAGGTATTTTAGGGATGATTTAAAGGATTTTCCCAGATAATTTTGACTCTACGTGATTTTCTCATGAGCTGACCACTTGTGTAAACACAGTCACCACTGTATCTTTTTTCCACCTTCTCCTCTCATTGTACTATTTCCAAATATGAGAGAAAAATTAAGTTGGCCAGGTTTATCATTTAATGAAAGCTATACAACAGCTACTGTATTTAGAGATCAAATATCCTTCAATTTAATGAAGAGGAAATTTTGTAAACTTGAGAAAATCAAATGTGTTTTATGCTGCCAATGTCCATTAATGGATTAAAATATCTAGGAATATATCTAACCAAGTAAATAAAAGCAGTCTCTACATTGAAGAGTATAAAACGCTAGTAAAAGAAATTAAAGATTAAAAAAAAATCCCATATTCATGGACTGGATGAGTCAATATTATTAAAATAGTTGTACTACCCGAAGTAATCTACAGATTTAATATCACTTCTATTAAAATACTAATGACAGGACCACCAGTTGGTGTAATGGCTATGTCGCTGGACTCCCATGTAGTCGACTGTGGTTCGAGTCCTGGAACCCGTGGCTTAAACTCATGCCAGACACGTGTGCGTGCGTGCCCAAGATCCCAAGAGGAGAATGGAGGAGAAGGGATTGCAGTGTGGCCATCCCCCCTGGGGGGTGATTTCTCATTTTCTGTCTCTCTGTCTGTCTTTGTTGCGAGCACACGCACCCTGTAGCAAAAACCGCCCCCCCCCCCAAAAAAAAAAGATTTTAAAGTACTAATGGCATTCTTTACAGAAATAGGAAAAAAAAAATCATCAAATTTATATAAAATCACGAAAGACCCAAATGGACCACAAAATCCTGCACGGTAAGAACAAAGCTGGAAGCATCACACTCTCTGACTTCAAACCATACTGCAAAGCTGTAGTTACCGAACCTACATGGTGGTACAAAACAGACAAACAGACGAATGGAACAGAATAGAGAACCCAGAAACAAATCCACGTATTTATTTTAACTGATTTTTGACGAAGATCCCAAGACCATTCATTGAGGAAAGGACAGTTGCTTCAATACATGGTGCTGGGAAAATTGGTATCTGGATGCAGAAGAAATACCTCTCACAATATACAAAAATTGACTCAAAATGATTAAAGGCTCAAATATTAGGTCATAAACCATGAATTTATCAGAAGAGAACATAAGAGAAAATGCTTCATGATACTGGTCTAAGCATAGATTTTCTAAATAAGATCCTAAAAGCACAGGCCACAAAAGCAAAAATAGAGAAAAGAGACCACATCAAACTAAAAGTCCTGTGCAGCAAGGAAACAGAAAAGCTCTTAATCTGGTGTATTATATCAATTTAGTTTTCAAATGTTAAACTAACCTTGTGCTACTAGACTAAACCAAGTTTGTCCACAATGTATGATGCTTTTTAGATGTCGCCGGGTTTAGTTTTCTGTTCTATTTAGTATTTTTGGATCTCTTCTTCAGAGATTGCCTTCACCTAAAGATGGCCTTTTCTACTTTTTTTCCCTCAAGGTTTTTGCCGTGGCGGGTGGGGGACAAACACACTAGCCGGAAACAATGGGAGAGAAAGTGAGAAACCATTCTCTAGGGGAATGACCACACTGCAATTGCTTCTCCTCCATTCTCCTTTCGAGATTTTGGACACTCATGCACATGCACCTGGCATGCTATTTGAAGTGCCGGGCCTGGGACTCGAACCACATTTGACCATGTGGGAATCTAGCACCTTACCTACCACACAACCTACTGGCTTTAGGACATTGTTCTTTTTGATAATTGGTGTATCAGTTTGGGTCATCTGCGAATCAGACACCAGGACAAAAACAGATGCTAATACAGAATGGGATTCCTATGGGAGGAAACGACTGTGAAGAATATAAAAATAATTAGACATAGCTACTGACTGACATGTGGCATTCCCTTTTGAAAAAGCAGTAATACACTGTAAAGTTATATGTAATTCAATGTAACAAAAAATGGATAATAATAAAAAAAAAAGAGAAAAGAAAAAAAAAAAAAAAAAAAAAAAAAAAAGAATAAAGACGCTAAGAGTGGGAGAGGACGGGGAAAACATTAGACCATGATATAGGTGTGACTCCTGTGACAAAGAGGAGGAAGGAAGGCTTTGTGAGGTAGAGCCTCAAAGTGCAGTGCAGATCCAGGAAAGTCTCTGCTAGGCCAGCGAGGCATCCCCGGGCAGTCACTGTTTTGGAGGAATCCTGCTGTGGGCGGGATGGGGAATGTGGCCTCAGCGTGAACATGGCGTGGGCTCGGAGGGTGCCAGCTGGCAGTGCAGTCACTATGTTCCCTGTAGCAGCTTCTTTTGGAGGAAATCTGGGCAGCACACCTGCTGGATATGGTTAGGCTTTGTCTTTTCACTCTTATTTAGGGTTCTGCCAGGAGGCAAAAAGTTTGTGGAAAATGCAGATCATGAGAAAACTATGCGTGGATTCAAAAAAAAAAAAAAAAAAAAACTTGCACCAAAATAATTTTTTCCATGAAATTTTATTTATATTTTCATCTTTCTTACCAATTATCTTTCATCAGGCGTGAATTCTCAAGTGGGATGTGAAAGAACTCGGCAGGTTCCTTTGGAGGGGTGCCAAGAAGGAGACGAAGGTCTGGTGCACCGTCTGCCCTCCATGCTGGCCCCCTCCAGTGGTTCTTGTGTTGGGATTCATATTTGAGTTTCTTGTAAGAAAGGCAGTAGCTGAAGAGCACAAAAGTTGCCAGCACCCTAGAAACCCCAGCAGCACCCCTTTTTCACATTGATGTAGGTAATACCAGTAGTAACTGCTCTAACATGCTCCAGCATCGCCTTTTGGGATAAAATCCCATGTCAGTATCCAGTTCCGCAGCTCCCTAAGTTTGACATCCATGAGATTCTTTTCCCTCTCAGGTATGATTGACACCATCTTGGAGTCCTGGTGTCCGTTGTACAGCCCATGCAAGGGCTGCTGGTTTAGGGAGGACTCTATGAGCTTTTTTTAAAAAGAAATTTATTATTTGATTTGCTATAGGGCACGTGTGCTCACCAAAGAGAGACGAGAGAGAGAAAAAGTGAGAAAGCAAGACGCCGGGTCAGGGAATTGAACCATAGTCAGCCATGTAGGAGTCCAGCACCTTCACCATCACACCACTTGCTGGCCCCCTCCATGAACTTTTTCTCCTTTTTCTCCTTTGGAGACCTGAAAGCACATACAGTGTTTTTCCCTTGGCTGGCCCTGAAGGCCCACTTTCCTCTTCCCAGACTTTTGAGATTGATGGAAGCTCTGTGCAGCTACTTACTCTCTCAGCCATGCCTTTGGAAGCAGAAAAAGCCTTAAAGTGAAAAAAGAGCCCTTCTCTGGGTTCTCATCCCTCCTAGCCATCTCTGCCTCGGTAACCCTCTGATGCTTTTACACAAATGTGAAGAAAAGATAGAAGGAAGAGTTGAGGAAAAAAGATCCCTTGTATTTTTTAAAAAGATCAAAAGAGGGGCCAGCAGGTGGTATGGTGGTTAACGCGTCCTGCGTGGTCAACTGTGGTTCAAGTCCCAGACCCAGTGGCTTGCACTCACAGTGGGTGTGTGTGTACATGCTCCAAATCCCAAGGGGAGAATGGAAGAGATGAGACTGCAGCATGGCCACCCCCCTGGGGGGTGATCTCTCATTTTCCCTCTCCTTGTCTCCAACAGATTGAACAGAGAGGTGCCTAGGGAGAAAGTGGTAAATCTTTTCAAGTATTTTGAAGGATATTGTATATAAGATGGAGTAGATTGTTCGATGTTTCACAATTAGTGAAAGATGCAAACAAACTGTTTTCCTAATTTCTACTGGAAAATCCCTACTCATATTTCGGAGACAGTCTGACTGTTCACCCCACGTGGTAAACAAGTAGACAATTTCTGCCTGTTGATAATACCTGTTCCCAGGAGGTGGTGGCAGCAACACAGATCTGATCCAGGAAAATAGAGAAGTAAGAGGCAAAAAACTGGTCACTAGGAGATGCAAAGTAAAAGTTTCCTTCACACCTAGATTGTTAATGAAAAATAGTTTTTATGTGTTAGTTTCAGAATAAAGATGATTAGGATGGAAATTGCCTTCTCTTGCTGAACTTTCAGTGCCTTAAGTACGGGGCACACAGAAGGAGCAGAGAAGTTTGTAGGAAATGTGTGGAATTAAAGGAACCACGTGGTAGCTCACACCCGTTACAAAGACCACCGCTTTGACGTACGCAGTTGCACATCGACCACCTCCAGCGCGGCAGACTTAAGCGTATCAGTATCCGTGCTGCTGCCAAGGAAGAACACGAGTTTGTCTGCTGTCTTTGTTTTCCCCTTTCTCCCATCAGACCCTGTCAGTGACACTTTGTTTAGAAATCCTATGGCATAGAGCTGCTAAGTGTACAAGCTAGAATAACAATAAAAATGTGATAATCCTGGCCTTCTGTAATATTTGGACGTCCTCTGTGTAAAGTAAACAGGTGAGGTGGTCAAGTTAGATGAGAGGTTCAAAGAAATCTCTTACCTTCACTTTAAAGTTCCAGAAAACCTATTTATAGAAATCTGAAATGAAGGGAATTCCATGGGAGTAAAGTAGGCATCTGCAGAATTCAAGCTTTAGGAGTAGATTTTAAGATGACAAAACATGCTGCACATAGTTAATCTGGCAGTCAAGAAAATAAAAGTGATTTAAAAAAAAATCTCTTTAAGAGATTTTTAAGAACTATGGAATCTAGAATTTCAGAGAACTAATTGGAGACCTCTAATAAGAAAATACGTTAGTATGTTACTATTCTGGAGAACAGGACCAGTCTCCTCTGGAAATACCTTTTCTATAGAAACATCGTTTCAGAGGTGACCATAGTTAGGTGGTTTCAATCTGTCTTTTCCTAGCTGCTCTGTAATTTAAGACCGTGATCATAAACACTACCTTGCTGGACAGTCCCATTTGCTTTCCTGATTGTTCTCCAGCTAGTCTACATTTAAAATATATGATTCATAAATCCACTTAATAAAAAGTTAATTGTGTGAGGTCCAGACTGTGGTGTAGCAGTAAAACACAGCTCTGCGAGACAATCCCACAAGGGGAGTTCCCAGTTCATGTCTGGACACCTCCCTGCAGAAGCTGGGCATGCACTTGCCTGTGATCCAGGGCTGGCCTAAGACTGGGGTAGGCTGTGGCCTCCAGACTCTGTTGGGATATTCTCTCTGCTCCCTCATGGAAAAGATAAACATTTTTTTTTAGAGAGGGTTTTTTTTTGCTATAGTGCATATATGCCAAAAAACCACCACCACCCCCGGAGGGATGGCTGCATCAAAGTCCCTTCCGTCTCCTCCAATCTCCTCTCAGGATTTTGGGCACACATACACACATGCACCCAGCGTGAGTTTTAAGCTGCTGGGTCTGAGACTCCAATCTCAGTCAGTGGAGTCCGGCAGTGTAACTATTACACCATCTGCTGGTCCTAAGATAAACTTTTTTAAAAAGGTAAATCGTAGTAGTTACTGTTCTGCTTTTGACATTTAAGAGATAACTTTTCATCTCTGGTATAAAAACAGAACTGATATGTTTGTATATAAATGCCAAATACACCAAGTTAAAAAATACATTTCTTGCTGTTTATTCTTTCACTTAGCAAACACCTGTTGAGTCACGGCGTTAAACTCATTGCTGGGAAGGAAGAGGTTTGGCCTCTCACCTCATTTCCTTTGGGTAGTCTTCAGATGGCACCTGTTGGAGAGGTCTTCCCTGACCATTTTGTAAAAATAGCCCTACTTTTCATTCCTTCTTTTCATCTGCTTATGGTTCTCTGTAGCACTTACCACCATCTGCCATATTTTTTCATGCTTAATATTGTTCTCTCTGAATTGAGATGGAGAGTAGGAACTTTGTTTCATTATTACCTTTTCCTTAAAATCCAAAGCAATTCCTGGCACATATACATTGAATTGAATGAGCGAATGAATAGGGTGTGTGTGGCACAAGCTCTGACTTTAGGAAGTGCCCAGCCCGGAGGAAGGTGGACAGGTAACATACCACACACACGCGTAAATACAGGCATGTGCGGTTGTTGCAGGATCGCGGTACAAGGAGTCATTTAGTTACCAGGGAAGAGCAGTGCCCATTGCGCTGGTGACACAAGAATAGTCGTTTTTAACTGGAGAATGGAAAAACGGCATTCCTGAGGCAATTTCGGAGATTTTAGAGGTTATATTTGCCCAGAGTTGGTGGAAGGATTTTGGGAAGAGTTGTACATCACCAGTGAAAAACAACTCAAAGAGGATTATGCTTAGCTTTTCTGGGTGGATGGACGGAGGCACCGGACGGCATGGGCAGCAGCGGCAGCAGCAGGGAACGTGTCCCCCCACCTGCCCCGATCCACACTCCCAGGGAAGTGAGTTTAGTTTGAGGTCAGCTGCAGTTTTGATTCCTGTAGAACCTTCAGTACCTAGTTGAAACTTTGAGCCTGGAGATCATAGGCAGAGGTAGCGGGTTGAAAATACATTTGGAAGTTACCGTCATGTGTGTTATGATGGAGTCCTGGGCATACATGAAACTGTACACGGTGAGCTTGAAGACGCATAGGATGGGGTTAGGGTCCTAGAGAAGACAACATCTGCGAGACTGGAAGAGGAAGAAGAAACAAAGGAAATCTGACATAAGTCGCAATTTGCTAACTAGAGGTGATGACTTTAAGGTGGGAGTGGAAAACTTGTCATTTGCCATAGAGGAGTCTTTAGGACAGGGTCCAAAAGGATAGCGCTGGGTCAGGTCTGACAATAGGAACTTGGTGCAGGGGGAAGGAGGGATGAAGAGAGAGTGTTGGAGCACACCGGATAGCAGGGCACTGCCATGAGGACAGCAGGAGGTAGGTGGCGGTTTTCCCCCCGCCCCAGGGGACTTTTGCTCATGTCTGAGAAACACTGAATTACATGTAAGGTCTGGGGAACTTCAGTATGTCTGCGAGATTTGCAGAGAATACTACAGGTTGACTGGTGTGTGTGTGTGTGTGTGTGTGTTTTTAATCTTCCTTTTTTTGCTTTATAGTTTTTGCTTTAGGGTAAGTGAACTCACCAGAAAGAAAGAGCAAGTGAGAGCAAGCCACTATCCCTTCTCTGATTGCCTCTCGAAATTTGGGGCACACACACTCACACGCCCAGTGTGATTCTGTAGCTGATGGGTCAGGGCCATGTGGGATCCAAGCACCTTAATCTCCGTGCCACCAGATGTCCCAATTAGAGTTTTATACATGAGAAGAGGTAATTATGGAATCAATTTCCTGAAGAAGGCTGCTGACTGTAGTTTCTCCTGAGATAGCACAAGGAAGCAAGGGTGGGCAAAGTAAACAAACTTGATGGCAATTGAGAAGGTGGGGAAGGAGACAGGTTATCCAAATGGTGTGAGGAAGTCGGAATGGACTAGAACATTTAAGAAGGTAACTGGAGTTATGTAGTGGCGGTGATTATGCATCGCACATGTGCTAGAAACCACCTTACTGTACAGCTTAACAGTGGTTAAGATGGTGGATTTAGTGTTATATGAATCATGTTAATAGCCATAGAGCATGTGCACTTGCCCGAGAGAGAGGGAGGGAAAGACAGAGAAAGCAAACCCCAGTGGGGCGTGGTCACACTACAGTCCTTCTCCATCCAGCCAGGACTGGGGGCACACCGTGCATGTGTGCCCAGCATGGTTTTCAAGGGTCAGGACTTGAACTGAAAATGGCCATGTGAGATCCAGCTCCCTACACACTGCACCTGACTATTGCACCACACGGCTAGCCCTATTGTATGAATTTGATCTCAGTAATAATAATAAAAAATAAAGAAATAAACACAGACAATGCGATCCTAAAAAAAACTTTTGTTAGAAGTTTGAGACAGCCATCTTGATGGACCAGGAATTACAATACAAGCAATAAACCTTTTTGAGCAGTGTCAAGATCTTAGCTGAACTTTGAAAATACGGATCAGTGGTGGTATACAGTTTTATTCAGATGTATTAGCGGCCAAGAACAGAGCAGGCATGTGGTTGGAATTCTTCATAGCTGGAGACTGGCAACTTGAATGTTTTCAAAGGTCAAGCACAGGAAAAAGGAATTTGAGGTTGCTGCTGAATTTTTGTTGAAATATTGGTCCATGGGTAATCTTAGTAAGTAAGAAAGTGGTATCTGAAGGAAGGCTGATGGTCTTGAAGGATAGAGAAGGCCGAAGTTATAGAAAGTCTCGATAAAACCAAGGAGCAAGTTTAACTAGGTAAGGGATAAGAAGTGGTAGAGTCAGAAATGGAAAAATAACTGCAGATGATAGAGTACTGTTATACATTTCTGGGTTAACAGAGAAATGATTATTCAGCATAACCGGAATCAAAGGCCTACAGATCTAAGTGTGATGCGTAGTTTGTGAAATTCCTGAAGCTTTAGAGGAGAAAAAACAGTACTGCATAAACACTCAAATACTCCAGAGGGCAGATCCCGGGACTGGTTGTTCACCATAGAATAATCAGTGCATGGCATTTCGTAAGGGCTCAGTAAATATTTATTGAATGAACACCTTTCCAGTCTTTCTAACCTATAGTGCCAGCAAACTGATTCACTTCTGACACCTAGTGGTATTATACTTGAACTACTGTTGAAGTGGTCACCTTTTTCTTAGTATTTGAAGAAATCGCATTGATCAGTTATACTACAATAACTTTGTCCCCTAAACAAATTTCCATATTGGTTTTGGACAGTTTTACTGTTGGCATTTTCCAGGACTGTAATTTGAACCAATCAGCAAGTATTCATTGAGATGCATTATATGCAGACACTGCTCTGTGTGCTGGAGATTTTTATGTCGCATATGTTCTCTTTTATATATGAACTCACTGAATTAAACATGTAGGTAGAGCAGTTTCATTGCGAGTAGGTAATTTGTTCAGAAACTCAATTTAGCATTTTGCCGCAATTTTTTATTATTATTATTTTTTTACATGTGAAATGTCTCTATTTCATTGGGGGCAACCATTTCTGTGTCATGACATATACTGCTTTTTATTTATCTTAAGTAGGTGTTTAGGAAGATGAAAGTAGGATGACTATTTGTTGTCTGCTCACATTGGAAACCCACATTGTATGGAATACTAGTATACATACTGCGGAGGAACCATTTAACAGAAACCCAAGTCCTTATCTACTGGTAATACATAACCCAAGGTCTTCAAAAAGTTCATAGAAATGTATATTGCATAAAATGTCATAGATTTAAAAAAATGTTGGCAGCAAAATAAACTTGTACATTTATTTTTTGCATGAACTATTTTTTTAGAGTTATTTAATTCCATTTGTTATCATTTTTTTTAATTTGAACAATGAGAGAGAGAAAGGGAAAGCGAGAAAGCAAGCCGCCAGGTACTGGACTTGATCCACAGTCAGCCATGTGGGAATCCAGCGCCTTTAACCATCACGGCACCTGCTGGCCCTCCATGAACTCTTTGAAGTACCTCCATACTAAAGAAATTATGAATGAATTGACCTGCTGTGGGATTTGCTTTGAACTGTTTTAGGAAATAACTGGGTGATTTTAAATGAAACAAGATTGACACATTTTTCATACTTGTTTTAGTTGGATTCTGGAGCTTTGTTCTGTAGTCTTTTCTACTTTGATGTGTGCTGGACATTTTCTAAAACAAAAACTTAAAAAAAAAAAATCAGATGGTGGGACGAGCAGTTAGCGTAATGGCTATGTCACTGGACTCCCACGTAGTCGACCACGGTTTGAGTCCCGGACCTGGTGGCTTAAACTCATGTTGGGCGCGTGTGCGTGCGTGCCTAAGATCCCGAGAGGAGAATGGAGGAGAAGGGATTGCGGTGTGGCCATCCCCTCTGGGGGATGATTTCTCACTTTCTGTCTCTCCGTCTCTGTCCTACTGGCAAACGCACGCACCCTATAGCAAAAACCTCTCCAAAAAAAAAAAAAAAAAAATCAGATGGGTATGGAGTCAGCAGATGGTATAGTGGTTTTATTACTGGACTCCCCCATGGCTGACCATGGTTTGAGTCTTGGATCTGCTGACTTGAAATGGACACCGGGTGCATGTGCATGTGTGCCCAAGATCCCAGGAGGAGAATGGAGGAGAAGGGATTGTGGCGTGGCCATTTCCCCTGGGGACATGATTTCTCACATTCTTCTCATTGTCTCTCTCTCTCTCTGGTGAGCGCATGCACCCTAAGGCCAATACCTCTTTTTAAAAAAGTGAGATGGATGTAAGTTGAAAGTATAACATGATTGGGGCCAGCAGATGGCATGGTGGTTAAGGATGCTGGACTCCCACATGGCCAACCGCAGTTCGAGTCCTGGACCTGGCAGCTTGCTTTCTCACTTTCTCTTTCTCATTCTGTCGCTCTCTGGTCAAATTTAAATAAAGTTAAATAAAATAATTCTTTGAAAAAAAAGTATAACATGATTTAATTAGATCATGGTCTGCTTTTTTTATATAGAACAGATTTTCTTACTCCATGTACTTCCATTTGGTATGACTTGTGGATCAGGTTGAGTAGAGAGAGAGTATGTTTTTGCTTATATAGTTAAGTATGCCTTGTCTGAAATGCTTGGGACCAGAAATGGTATGGATCTCAGGTATTTTCACATTTAGAATGTTTGCATAGAGATAATGAGCTATCTCGTGGATCGGATCCAAGTCTAAACAGAAGATTCATTTATGTTTTATGTATGCCCTGTACAGATAGGCCGAAGGTAATTTTATACAGCACTTCTGTATTGCAGTGTTTTGACTGTGACCCGTCCCATGAGGTCAGGTGTAGAATTTTCCACTTGCAGTGTCATGTCAGTGCTCGAAACGTTTTAGATTTTGGATTTTTGAGTTAGGGATGCTCAGTTTGTAATAGTTGCGATGTGACTAAGACCTGGCAGGTGACATCCTGCTGGCAGTGTCAGTGGCAGAGCTTTTGGAATTTGGGGTCTGGAACTCATAATTGTTGAATCTGCAGATTGGAGATATGGGAGATATCATTTTAAAGTGCTCGCTCTCACTTCAACCATCTCGAGTGGAAATCTGGGGGACACACTTAGATTTAATAAGCTAGCTCATGTTCTTAGTGCTTCTCAGTTACAAAAAAAAAAAAAAAAAGAATAACGATCTTCCATACCAGTCTTCTTAAATTAGATTCTACTTAATTACTTTTCCTGCAGGATGTATTTATCATATGATACATGTGGGTTGTTCATGTTAGTTAATGTGTTTCTGTTAGTCTCCTAATTTTGTATGACATCAGTTAACCATTCCCCCAAATAAAAATTAGAGTCCTGTTTTCAACAATAAAAAAATAATAGTTATGGGGACCAGCAGATGGCGTAATGATTATGTTGCTGGACTCCCATGTAGTCGACCGCGGTTTGAGTCCTGGATTGGTGGCTTAAAACTCATGCCAGGTGCATGAGCGTGCCCAGGATCCTGAGAGGGGAATGGAGGAGAAGGGATTGCAGCATAACCATCCCCGTGGGTAGTGATTTCTTGCTTTCTGTCTCTCTGGTGAGCACACGTACCCTATAGCAAAAATCTCTCTTTCTGAAAATATAATAGTTATGAAATATTTCAGGCAAGGGGCCAGCAGGTAGCATTGTGGTTAAAGGCTCTGAACTCCCACATGGCCAACTATGGTTCGAGTCCTGGACCTGGCAATCAACTTCCTCTCTCTGTCTCTCTCTCTCTCTCTCTCTCTGTCTCTCTCTCTCCCCTCCCCCCCTTCCCTCTCTGGGCAAATTGGGAGGAAGGAAGGAGGAAAGAAAAATAAAATAATTCTTTTTTTTGGAGTGGTTTTTGCTATAGGACGCATGCACTTGCCAGGAAGAGAGAGACAGACAGAAAGCAAGAAATCACCCCCCAGGGGGGATGGCCACACCGTAGTCCCTTCTCCTCCATTCTTCTCTCGGGATCTTGGGCACACACGCACATGCATCTGGCATGAGTTTAAGTCACTGGATCTGGGACTCAGACCACCATCAACTACATGGGAGTCCAGCGACATAGCCATTTGGCCAACTGTTGGTCTCATGAAACAGTTCTTTTTTTTTGTTTGTTTGTGTTTTTTTGTTTTGTTTTTTTTTTTTTTTGGAGAGGTTTTTGCTATAGGGCGCGTGCGCTCGCCAGACAGACAGAGACAGACAGAGAGATAGAAAGCAGGAAATCACCCCCCAGGGGGGATGGCCACGCCGCAATCCCTTCTCCTCCATTCTCCTCTCGGGATCTTGGGCACGCACGCACACGCACCCGGCGTGAGTTTAAGCCGCCGGGTCCGGGACTCGAACCGCGGTCGACTACGTGGGAGTCCAGCGACATAGCCATTACGCTAACTGCTGGTCCCATGAAACAGTTCTTTAAAAAAATATTTCAGGCAAAATACAGGGTGGAAAATGTAATTTCCTATGCTTGCCCCACCCCCCATATTTCTCTTCCCTACCCTCAGTCTTTTTCTCTCCTCACCCCCATAAGTGATTGTAAACATAGTATACCACTTAGTCTCCATTGTTTTTCCCTGGAAGTAACAACTAGCCTAAATTTGGTATCTGTTATTTCTTATGTTTATTTTCTGCCTTAATAGATCTATAACTCCTAATTATTGTTCAATATACTCATCTACATGCTCTGTTGTTTTATTTTTTCCTGTGACAGTTTATTCTCTGTCAAAGAGAAGTTAGATCCTTTTTCATCATTCAGACTTAGCATTGATAATCTATTTCTGTCTACCTTGGGGTTTTTAGTTATTGTTTATCTGAAATATTGGTAATTATTTCAATAAATGTTTAATTGATTTATTTCCTATTTCATTACGTGACATACCTTCTTAAGTTTTCTGTCTCTGGGGAAGGTACACTTCTTCCAAGGCCAATCTAACTTTGATACTATCTCATTTCAATGGTCTTTTCCTGTGTAGAGATATTTTTTTTCTTTACAACAAAGAAATAAATGAAAAGAATTTAAAAAAAATAACTGTCATCATAGAAACAGAGATTTGGTTCCATTAAAAAAAAAAGGACTCTTTGCTCCTCCCTGTTGGATAGACAGCCATGTCTTGTTGCCCGCATCCTGGAGATAACAGTGAAAAAGGTTGGAGTAAGCGGAGATGACCATTATTGGGTGCCTGGTCACCAGGGCTGTCTTTAACTCTTGTGGCAAAGTGGATGTTGTTACCACCAACCACCCCTTCGTTGACTTGAACTGCATGGTCTGCATGTTCCAGTATGATCCCACCCATGGCACGTTCAATGGCACCGTTGAGGCTGAGAACGGGAAGCCTGTCATCAATGGGAAGTCCATCACCATCTTCCAGGAGCGAGAGCCCACCATCATCAAATGGGGCGATGCTGGTGCTGAGTATGTTGTGGAGTCCACCAGTGTCTTCACCACCATGGAGAAGGCTGAGGCTCACTTGAAGGGTGAGGCCAAAAGGGTCTTCATCTCTGCCCCTTCTGCCAATACCCCCATGATGGAGATGGGTGTGAACCTCAAGAAGTAGGACAACTCCCTGAAGATTGTTAGCAATGCCTCCTGCACCTCTTGCCCTCCCGGCCAAGGTCATCCATGACAACTCTGACATCATGGAGGGATTCATGACCATAGTCTATACTATCACTGCCACCCAGAAGACTGTGGATAGACCTTCAGGGGAGCTGTGGCATGGTGGCCAGAGGGCCACCCAGAACATCATCCCAGCATCGACGGCACTGCCAAGGCTGTGGGCAAGGTTGCCCCAGAGCTGAACAGGCCACTGGCGTGGCCTTCCATGCCCCACCCACTACGTGTCAGTCGTGGACCTGGCCTGCCTCATGTAGAAAGCTGCCAAATACGATGACATCAAGAAGGTGGTGAAGCAGGCATTGGAGGTCCCCCTGAAGGGCATCCTGGGCTACACCGCGGGCCAGGTCATCTCCTGTGCCTTCAACAGCAATACTCACTCCTCTACCTTTGATGCTGGGGCTGGCATTGCCCTCAGTGACCACTTTGTCAAGCTTATTTCCCAGTATGACAATGAATTTGGCTACAGCAACAGGGTGGTTGACTTGATGGTCCACCTGACCCCCAAGGAGTAGAGGCCCCGAGCACCAGCCCCAGCAGGAGCACGAGGAAGAGAGAGGCCCTGCTTCCACTCAGTCCCCACCACACTGAGAAGCTCCCCTCCTTGCCACAGTTTCCATCCCAGACCCCTGGAGAAGGGGAGGGGCTGGGTAGCCCTCCTTGTCCTGAATCATCAATAAAGTACACAGTATCAGCCACCCCCCAAAGAGAACAACTTCTGAAGTGAGTTGGAGAACTCAGAGAGAGAAGAAAAAGAAAAAAAATTAATCTCAGTAATAGCATTTTTATTTTAACTGCTTTGCTTTCAGTTAAAATATGGAATGGTGTTTCTTTGTTCCCAAGTATATAGATTCTAAGTCTATTAAGAAATAACTTCCCTTGTCTCTAAAACTGTAGGATTCCCTGACCTTTAATGATCTATTTCTTTGTGAATCTTCATTACATGCTTCTTTTATAACGGGCAACAGTTGAAATTTTGTTGGCTTTCTAATCGATTTGCTTTAACTAGTTTGCTTTGTTTAATATTTTAAATTTGCCCATAATTTAAATGCCGTAAGCACTTTTGACTTTAGCATTCTCCGAAAAAGGAGAGCACTAGAGATTTATCTCATCCTTCCTGACCGACAGGGTTCCCAGGCCTAAGGACGTGCCAGTCTCCACGAAGACAGATGTGTAGTTTGTGTCAGCGTTACCTGAAATTTTTTTAGTATAGTCGCTCTTAACTTTCTACCTAATTTTCTTTGTGTTCTTTTGTTCTTTGATCTGCATTCTTCTGTTTCTCTGTGATAGAGCAGTTGAGTTTTCTGGGTGTTCTTTCAGCCAGTATTTGTTGCTCACATGCAGTGTGACAAGCTCTGTGTCCCCCAGCTTGGATCATCCCTGATCTGTGTGTAAGCCTTTGAAGGTTTATCATCAGACTAACATAAGTAATGTTTATTAAATACCTACTTATATAGGTATTATATAAGTACTTGCATGGATTTATCTCTCTTAATCCTTGCAAAAACATGACCAGGTAGGGATAATTATCATTCCAGTTTTACAGATTAGTAAATCAGGGCACATGTAAGTAATTTGTCTAAAATCACTTGGAGATAGGGTTGCCAGAAAAAAAATAGCATGTCTGATTAAATTTGAATTTCAGAAAGATAATTATTTTTAATTTAAATATATATCAAATATTGAAAAATTTGGTAATACTATTTGGAAAATGAATGGAAGAGCTGAAATTTGTAAGCTATGCAATCTGTTTATAGGGCCCAAAGACTTAGCTACTTTAAGAGAATAAAAATCACATCCACCTGGACATTCATATTTGGATGGCAGCTGCTAACTATATATCATTTTCCCAAGTTTGTTTTTCCCAACTGATTATATTTACTCTAACATAAAAATATGTGTCTTCCTGGGACCAGCAGATAGCGTAATGGTTATGTCACTGGTTTCCCACATAGTGGACCGTGGTTCAAGTCCCAGACTTGGAGGCTTGAATCTCATGCTGGGTACTTGTGCGTGAGTGCCTAAGATCCTGAGAGGAGAATGGAGGAGAAGGGATTGCGGCGTGGCCATCCCCCCTGGAGGGTGATTTCTTGCTTTCTATCTCTCCAGCAAGCACATGTGTACTGTAGCAAAAATCTCTCTTAAAAAAGAGAGGTTTTTTTTTCAAGTCTAATACTCATCTTCAAGTAAATCCACATATGCTTGTGTCTTATTTAAGTCTGTACTAATTACATACTAAATAACATAAAATGGGACGTTTTCTGTTCCTTGTCATATTAGCCTTTCTCATCCACATAAAATTGTTTACTTCCTTCTGTGCAAATACAGAAAGATTTAATTATATGTATGTGCTAAAGAGACATATTTTCTTTTCTTTTGATAAAGTCAAGGAAATAGCACGTAAAACATTCATTGAAACATGCCATTTGTGTTCTCAAAAATTGAGGAATTATACAATGCAGATGTGGACTTGAAGAGCCTTTTACTAAGAGTTGCCAGGGAAGTCACCTGGCTGTGCTAAACAGTTATGCAGGGAAGTAAGGAGTGAGTAGTCAGATTTAGGCTTTTAGTTCTCAGTTTTAGAAATTTACTTACAAAATCTAAAGACCAGAGAGATGAAATGGCTTATTTTAAATATGATACTCATACTTTTCATCTCCAGTTTCAGCAAAATTTCAGACTACATATATTTTTTGTTTTTGTTTTGTACAAGAGAGTTTTTGTCTTGTTTTGTTTTGTTTTTGCAGTTGGTCACATGCACTCACCAGAGACAGAAAGCGAGAAGTCATCTCCCAGATGGATGACCACAACACAATTCTTAATCCCATTCTCCTCTTGGGACCTTGGACACTCACACACATGTGCCCATGCACAGGGCATGAGTTTTAAGTCACTGGGTCTGGGACTCAAACTGCAGTTGACTGTGTGGGAATCCAGCAATGTAACCATTACTCCATCTTCTGGTCCCAGAGTACATATATTTTTAAAAGGACACTCAAAATTAATGAGTCAGGTATTTAAGACTTAGAGTCAAGAGGTATAGAAATTGAAGAGAAATAGGATTCTTAGTGAAATCTGCTTATAGTTAAGGAATACTTAAGAGAACTTTTCTCTTGTCTAGAAGGAATTGAATAATATCTAGGTAGTAATAGCAAGTCATAATTTTGGAGAAAATCCTGAAGGGAAAGTCTGCAAGAATCAAAAGGACGGTCTAGCAGATGTAACAGTACCTGCTGTAAGACTGGCCTGTGTTTTCATTTATTCCATCTCCATGTTTTTGTCATAGTGGATTGAATGATTTTCCGATGGCCAAGTGTCCAACTTTACAGCAGCAGTCTGCACAGTTAGTGCTTTGTTATATAAATTAATACCAAATTATTTGGTACCACCTCTGTTCTGTGTTAAGTGAAATTTTCTATCAGAATTTTCAGAAGTCACTACATTCTTACTCAACCAACTTTTTATTATTTTGTAGAATTCACTACTAATCATCTACATTTTTGGTTTTTTGTTTGTTTGTTTGTTTGTTTTGGAGAGGTTTTGCTATAGGGCATGTGCGCTCGCCAGAAAGAGAGAGACAGAAAGCGAGAAATCACCCCCCCAGGGGGGATGGCCACGCCGCAATCCCTTCTCCTCCATTCTCCTCTTGGGAACTTGGGCACATACGCACACACGCCCAGTGTGAGTTTTAAGCCACAGAGTCCGGGACACGAACCACGGTCGACTACGTGGGAGTCCAGCGACATAGCCATTACGTTAACTGCTGGTCCCTACATTTTGTATTTTTGATTGATTATAAGTATCGTATAATAACCTTTGAGACCCAGTGTCTCTTTTCCTTTTATTATATATTGGGTTGATGGGAAAGTCATGACAGGTTTTTGCATAGAAAATATTTCATGACTTTTCCGACAACCTAATAGATCTTCCCATGAAAGCAGTGACTTGATACAAGAAAACTTATTAAGCCCTGAAACCTCTAGCCACGAAGATAGATGGTTTTCCTTTAATGCTGACTGTCACTAAGTGTTGGGTTTACTAACCTGATTGGAATTCATTGCTTGCATACTGAGTGACTTGAATTGCAAAGAAACTTTTTTCCTCTTAAATTCTTTGTAACCTGGCTATCTATCAATACTTGTATTTAGTAAAACTAGACAAATTTTTTTTTTTTTGAGAAGGTTTTTGCTATAGGGCACCTGCACTTGCCAGAGAGGCAGAGACAGAGAGACAGAAAGCAAGAAATCACCCCTTAGGGGGGATGGCCATGCCACAGTCCCTTCTCCTCCATTCTCCTCTCGTGATCTTGGGCACGCACGCAAACGCACCCGACGTGAGTTTAAGCCACCGAGTCCAGGACTCAAACCACGGTTGACTACGTGGGAGTCCAGTGACATAGCCATTATGCCAACTGCTGATCCCAACAAATGGTTTACTTTTAATTACATTTAGGGCAGCATGGAATATGAGAATTGAGTTCAGACCTGGGTTTGAATCCCTACTTTGCCTATTTGCTAGTTACTTAGTCTGTTTCCTTCTCAGTCAGATGGCCAGTTTAGGATTATAATGCCCATCCTTAAGGTTTATGTAAATTAAACTAAGAAATTTATTCACTTATTGACTATTTATTGAATACCTTCTCTGTGTCAGACTTTGTTCTAGGTGACATGGATATCAGTGAGCATTACAAAATTCTTGTTATTTTATTAGAGAGATAAAACAAATGTAATCAAATAAAAAGTGTAATTTTGGGTAGTGAGTGATAAATTCTATGAAGAAAAATAAAGTCTTGAGCACACAGAAAATTTGTAAAAGTAAAGCAAGGATATGAACCCATGTTGACTGACTTCTAAACAAAAAACTATTTCTGCTGTGCTCTATTGCTTTTTAAATAGTTTAAATAGAATACCCATTCATTGTTTTAGTTTTTAGCAAGCTGCTTTCACTGTAAATAGCTAAACATGTAAAAAGATAACTAACAGATACTTCTTAATCAAGAAGCTTCTTTTGAGCCATCTTTGCACATCCACTGTCATAAAAACTTTAGTTTTATCAATTAATAATTTGAATCCTTGGGTCCAGCTGGTGGCCTAGTGGTTAAGGCACTGGATTCTCATGTGGTTGACTGAGGTTTGAGTCCCAGACCTGGCAGCTTGAAACGCAGGCTGGGTGCGTGTGCGTACATGCTCAAAATCCCAAGAGAAAGGATAGCAGTGTGGCCATCCCTCGGGGGTGGGAGGGATGATTTCTTGCTATCTATCTCTCTGTTGTTGTTCTTCTGGTGAGTGCATGTGCCTGATAGCAAACATTTCTAATAATAGTAATAATAATAATAATAATAATTCTTTATATTTGACATGTAAATAATTTTCTGTCCAGTATTGCTATTTAGCAAGTATTATTATGTTATTCCACACTTGTGTAGTCATGCGCTATGTAACAGTGTTTAGGTCTGCGACAGTGATCCCGTAGAACCTGTACCACGTAGCCTAAGTGTGTAGTAGTCTGTACCATCTAGGCTGGTGTGAGTACATGCTATGATGTTCACGCAGTGAAGAAATCACTTAACTTTGCGTTTCTCAGGACGTGTCCCAGTCTTTAAGCCATGTGTGACCACATATGCCTTATTCTCTCAGTCATATTCTTCTTCTTTCTTCTCCCTTCTTTTTTTTTTTAATTTTCAGTTTTTGCCATAGGGTACGTGTATTCTCCAGAGAGGGAAAGTGAGAAATTATCCCCCGGGGGGATGGCCACATAACAGTCTCTTCTCTTCCATGCCACCCTTGAGATTTGGGGCATGCACACACATGTGCCTGGCATGATTTTCAGGTCACCAGGTCTGGAGCTCAAACTGCAGCTGGCCATGTGGGAGTCTAGCTCCTTAACCACCATTCCACTTGCTGACCACAGTTATATTCTTCTTTAAGGGTCAGAACAATGTCTCTACTTCAGCGGTTCTCAGACTTGAGTGTGCATCACAATCACCTCAGAAATTCTGATTCAATAGATCTGGGTCCACAGGTTTGCATTTCTAACACATTCCCAGGTGGTACTGATGCTGCTGGTCTGGGGACCACACTTTGAGAACTACTGTCTACCTTTTTGTCCCCCACTGTCCTTACAGTATTTATCACTTAAATGTCCTCTATCCGCGAATCTTCCCTTGACTTCTATTTTACCAAAACTTGTTAGTCATTCTTAACTTGTAGTGTGTAATGAGATCACCTAGGAAACGTGTTGACATAGCAGATTTCTGGTCCGACTCCAAAGCATTCGTTATTGGCAAGCGCCTTCGATGTTAATGCAGGGATCCACAGAGAAGAATGGGGAAATACTGCCTTACAGAGCTGATGGTGCTCTCCTCATTACCATGACTGTATTTTGTATTCATTTTTATTTTTATGCTCTCCTGGCATTTGTTTGTATGTCTTTCTTCTGCTAGTGTCCCTGAAAGGAAAGGAATATGTCTTATTCATTGCTGTGTCTCAATGCTTAGCACAGAGGAGTGTCAAAAAGCAATCAGGTGACGCCAGCTATACAATCAGCCATGGCACTTCTACGCTCTGTGACTTTGGGGATCTCTTTAATCTTCCTAAGCCTCAGTTTTCTCTTTTATGCAAGGGCGACAGTAATACTTCCTTGCTATGGGAATTAGCTGTAAGGTATGTATAGTATTTGGTATAGTAATCGACATGCAGAAATTACCCAGTAGATAGAAACCATTACAGTATTGTGGTTGTCTTTGTGTTATGGAAGAAGCAAAATGTATGAATTCATGAAAGCCCCCTCCCCCTACATTATGATTTTAGCATCCAAATTGAGGATACATGCGTAACATCTCACTACACGTTTACTTAGCTGTGTCAATTAAATATCATTTTATATTTTGGCATTCTACTATAATATTGTGAAATAAAATTGTGCCTTGGGCTTTTTCTCTCCACAGGAAAACAAAGAAACCGCTTGGAACCAATGGATACCATATTCGTCAAACAAGTTAAAGAAGGGGGGCCTGCTTTTGAAGCCGGATTATGCACAGGTACTGAGATGCCTTTTTTTTTTTTTAATACATTTCATTTCTCACTTATTTTTTCCTTCTTTTGCCTTTCTGCAGGTCTGTAGTTTTTCCTTTTCTGTCCTTCTGTGTGCATCTCCCTTTTTCTACAAATCTGATATAGTATAAAAAATTGTTTTAAAGGGGTTTATTCACTTCTCCAGAGAAAGGAGGAGATGAAAAGACAGGGACAGTCATCTCCGACAGTCTTTACGTTGCAGTCCACCCCCAGCTTCAGCCAGCCTGGATCTCTGACACAGGCTCAGAAGTGAACTAAGGGCCTTTCCCAGCGTGGATCCAGTTGTGTTACTGCTGTGCTAATACCTGGCCACATTCTTACTGTTTTTGAGACCTAATTAGTTGTATGGCTCTTGATACCCAAATGGATAGGTTTGAATAGAAATAACAATGTAAGTTGACAAACTGTTGGTACTTTTAGTTAATGGATAGTGGAGTTTGCAGTTGTTTTGTTAGGTTTTCGCCATAGGGCGCATGCGCTGGCCCTGGGTGTGGGGGGGAGTGAGAAATCTCTCCTTTGGCGCGGGGTGGGGGTGGGGGAGGCCACGCTCCAGTCCCTTCTCCTCCATTCTCCTAGGATTTTGGACACACATACACAAACACTGGGTGTGATTTTCAGGCTGCCAGGTCCAGGCCTCTAACCACGGTCGGCCATGTGGGAATCCAGTCACATAGGGCCTATTCTGCATAGTTTAAAATATATATATTTGCCTGCAGGCTCATACCTCACTGGAAAGAGAGAGAGAGGTAAAGTGAGAAAGTTGCCCCCATGGAGAGCAGTTGTGTTACAATCCCTCTTCATTTCTCCCTCCTTCTGGGATTTTGGACATGTAGATGTGCCCGGCTTGATTTTCAAGCCACAGGATTTGTACCATGCAGTCAGCCACATGGCATCTGGCCTCCTTAAACTACCATGCCACTGACTGGCCCCATGCATCATGCATTAATTTTGACAATGGATTACAAAATAGCAAAATGATAAAGGTTTTTTTCTTTTTTGGGGGGCATAAATGAAAAAAATCTTTTGGATCTCCAAGTTCTGGAAGTGCCTGATCTGTTAGAGGTGAATTAATTAATTTGCAGCACAAAGGAAGGATTAGCCTCCAGTGCCTCATCCAGCTTTATCTCTAAGTGTCCGTGGGTGGGGCCATTTCCATGAAAGCTGGATTGCGGAGCTGTTTCTTCTAAAATATTTTGTGATATGTGATTTTACTAAAACTACATATAGATTTCATTTAGACTAGTGTACACTGTAAAATTGTTACTCTTTTTCTTGTTTTTAAACATATTACAATTTAAATCACGAATTAGTAGAAAAATTATTTTTTAATGACTTGAGTAAAATGTACTTTCAGCCACAGATATTATAAGTAGTATCGTTACTAAATTATTAAGATGGACTGTTAATGTCTTATCTATCTTAATTATCTTTTTCATGATACTTAAAGTAAGCCTAATATCAGTATTGTTAATATGTATAGTACATATATTTTTTAAAGAATTATTTTACTTAATTTTATTTATTATTATTATTTAATTTGACCAGAGAGAGAGGGAGAGAGGGAGGGAAAGTTAGAAAGCAAGCCACCAGGTCCAGGATTTGAACTGCAGTCGGCCATGTCAGAGTCCGGCGCCTCAATCACCACACCATCTGCTATTTCTCATAGTATGCATATTAGTGTACATACAGTATCATACTCCATAGACCATGCCATTTATCACATCCTAAGCTTCATAAGATTGGGAAGATGAAAGGGATATGCTGTGATAAGCACACAAAAAGTATATTTTGTTTTGTTTTCTTCTTTCTTTTCTCCTTTCTTACTCTTCTTTGTTTTCTACTCCTTTGAGTTTAAGTCTTATTATACAGACTAATCAATGAAGCAAATAGATTGGGAGAACTGTATAAGAAAATCAGCCAAACTAAAATTAGAGGATCCTAAAGAAATAAAAATAGTATTTTAAGCCTATTGACCAGTGCTTTTTATGAAAATGACAGAGTATGTGGAAAAATAACTAGTAGTTCCACAACAGAGGAATTGATAGACAAAGATTTGTGATCACCTGGTGACTGTACCTTTTGAGGCTTCTAAACGTATCACTGACTGTAACTCTTACTTAGAACATGCCTGTATTTCATAAGAAGCTGGATATATTAAAATTTAGATTTATTTCTGTAAAAGATACTTTTGAAATAATAAGTATATATTAAAAATAAGGGGGCTAGCCAGGTGTCGGGGTGGTTAGATCACACATGGCTGACTACTCAGTTCAAGTCCTAGACCCAGCGGCTTGAGAGAAACACCAAGCGCGTGTGTGTGTGTGTATACGTGTGTGTGCCCAAAATCCTGAGAGGAAAATGGGGGAGAAGAGATTGCAACATGGCCATCCTACCAGGGGGTAATTTCTCTTTCTCTATCTCTCGTTCTCACTCTCTCTCCAGTGAGTGCACATGCCCCATAACAAAATATCCACGCACACATGCATAGTCTCTCTCTCACACACACACACTATGAGAGAAAGGGTAAGAAATGTAGATTATAATGTGAACCGCTGCTTTAGACATGGCTAGAGAAGCTTAATAATAATCAAATAACTTGAAAAATATTTCAAAAGTGACTTTCTTTAGAATTCCTCATGTATTTTTTCCTCCTTTTCAAAGGTGACCGAATTATAAAAGTCAATGGAGAAAGTGTTATTGGAAAGACCTATTCTCAAGTAATTGCTTTAATTCAGAACAGGTAAGATGTGCAAAACATGATTCATTTTAGCCAGGGATGGGTTTCATAAGTCAGTACAGCAGTCTAATACAACTTTGTATTTCTGTGAGGAACTGGGGTGGCATGGAGTCGTGGAATTTTCCCTTACAGTGGATAATACATTTAAGTTGCCAAGAACTCACTACTCAAAGACTGCTTAGTTAGTGACTTTGCTTTGGCAAAGGTATTAGATTTCTGTTTAAATTCCTTTCATGTCTGACAGGCACATAGTTTAGACTTACTAAATTTTTTTACCCTTTTGTTTGAAGTGACAAACATATAGTTTATTTATAATAAATATATAAATAAATGCTTTCACAGTTTAAAACCTCTTACCTTAGATACATTACTTTTAAGTATCTTATTGGCTAATCTTCTTGGCTTAGGTACATTCATTCGTTTTCACTAAGACATCAAGACGTTCCCTTTGAATCCATTTGTCTGCCTATGTTCTACTGAATGATAGAATTTGAGGTCTAAAGATAAATACGTATTTATAGGCTCTATGAGATATATGTAGCTTAGTCCTACTTTCTTATTTCCATGCATACCTAGAAAAATGTTTTCAATGACCAATGAAGAAGTAGAAAGCCAAATGATTGCCGTATTACATGACTGTCAGCACAAGGCCGTGAATCTGAGTCCAGGTTCCAGCTCTTCACTCTGTTGTAGGAGGTTCTTCCCAGATTCCAATACAGCACCTTTAGACGTCTAAGGGTTTCTAGTAGCTACAGTCACCTGTCTATAATTCAGCTGAATCTCTTTATTTTCTGAAGATTTTTATTAAGCTTCTCTAGCCATGTCTAAAGCAACAGTTCACACTATAATCAAAATTACTTATCCTAAAGCCCTAACACATTGTCATTTTTTGTAGCTAAATGGCATGATCAATGATCATAATGAATTGATCTCAGTGTATTTTCTTTAATATTTTAATATTTAATGAGATTCTTAAAGAAAACAACTTTTGCTCTTTTTTTTTTCTTTGTCTATGGAGTACACATGCTAACCAGGGAGAGAAAGGGAAAGTGAGAAAGCCCCCCGTAAAGAGGACTGGCTATGTCACAGTTCTTCTCTGTTCTCCTCTCAGGATGTCGGGCACACACACATGCACCTGGAGTGTTTTTCAAGCCATGGTTTTTCAGCCATGGGCAGCCATGTAGGATACATCTACCTTAACCACCATGCCATCAGTTGGCCCCAGAAAACAACTATTAAATTTTATGTCTGATGTTGATGATGAATTTAAAGCCTCTTTAAGAGTCAGTGGAGAGCTACCCAAATTTTCTTTACTGGAAAATAATTGAGAGTATCACAAATATGTCGTTATGTTTTATCGGCCTATAAACCTAAAGTTTTTAGCTCATTTGTTAATGTTTCTTCTTTTAAAAAAAATATTTACCTATTTAACTACAATGTAATCTTTATTTTCCTCCAAATCCACATAATTCTTCTATTACTGGTGTAGTTCATATTTTAGAGGAATAACACTTTGGAATGATGGTCTTTATTTTCCAACAAATAAAAGCAGTTTGAAAATTAGATAATTGTTTCTCATGACCTTATTTTCTCTTAAAAAATTATGTTCCTTTTGTCTGCAGTTGGTAGCAAATGGATAATGCAGCACAAAGCCATTGAGATTCTGCAGTGTATTAATGTAAAATGTATCCTTGCAGAAGAATTTATCTAAAAGTCAGTATGTATTTTCTACCAACTCTAAATATTGAAATACAAGTACCTACATATTTTACTAGTTACATTTATTTGAACCTGTGGTTCTCATTGGTTTATCATTTCTCAACATTTATGAACATAAACATAATGGTTCAAATCTATTAAAAAGAGACACCAGTAATTATTAGATTTGGGGGTTTTATTGACTGTTTTTGATTGTTCCTTACTCTGTATTGGGTGGAAAAATCTACTTGATATTGTTAGATTAGTCCTCAAAACATTCCATGGGATAGTACCACTCACTGTTCTTGCCATATTTAAATGTAATTCCAGATCACAGGATTCAGTTTAATTTGCTTCTTTGAACTTTTTTAAGCCTAGAGAAATTTCTCTGTCATATTTTCTTTTTTCTGTTTTCCCCAATGACCACAAGAGAAATTTTCAACAGGGTCCTGCCATGCCATGGTCCTGCCCCAGCCTTCCAGGCAGCTGGACTGCCAGGTGTGCACCACCGGACCCGGTGTATTTGGGGTGGTCCGGGATCTGAGCCTGCGCCTTCCATGCGGCTCCAGGATTGCACAGTGATGCTTCAGTGGTGACCTGTGCCACTTCAACTGGGCTTTCCCTACATTTTTAACTGGAAATTTACGGTACCAAAAACCTGAGCTATTCCTATCTTAGTTCTAAATCAACTCATGGAGAAAAAAAGCAAATACTTGATATATTATCTATTTTTTTTCTAGCAAGTTATTTATTTTGGAAATTATGATGATGAACTGATTTCCTTCACTTCTCAGGCTGAGAGAATATTTTCAAAATCAAGATGTTTAAGGTTTTGTTTTAATGATAATTGTTAACTTGATAAACAGTATGTGATAAAAATCTGTCATGTTTTATGACTTGAATAAAACAGTAAATGATTGTATACTGATATTGTTAAGAGTTTTTTTCAAGGACTATTTAATAAAAGTAACATACTTCATATTTCTAAATTAGAACAGATTACAAAAGAAGACTTGAGACTGACTGAATAGCACAGACATGGCAGGGTGTCCTCTTTTGAACATAAGTCACTTCTGTACATAAAAGTGAACTCTTTTCAGCTGGATGATTTGATTTAAAAAAGTGAAGATTTACAAAAGTCAAAATAAAGCTCTTAAACAATTTTTTAAATACTTCTGAGTAATTTTTTTCTTTAAGATTTTCTTTCTTACATGCTTCCAGCTTTCCTAAAATAGTACTTATATATTCAATTTCAGTGATAAAACATTGGAACTTAGTGTTATGCCAAAAGATGAAGACATTCTCCAAGTGGTAAGTTTTACTTATTTAAATATGAATTGTTCTAGATTCATGAATGTTAATAAAATATTTTTGAGTTGGAGGTAGTTAAATACAAAAAAAGGATCACTTAGCAGAATCTGGAATTCTCTACATTTTAGGAAAAAAAGGCTATAAAAAAAAAAACCACCCAGAAAGAAAAAGACTTAGCGGTGTTTTGCAATTAAGTCACAGAGGAATGTGTTTGAATTCCACAGTGAACTCTTAATGTTTTCATTTAGGATGAGACCCTAAGAGTTTGCCACAGTGTTGCATTCTACGTAGTTCTTTGACTAAAAGTCAAAGTTCTGAGTGTATGTACATATCTTCATGCATATGGAGATTTTTTAAAATCTGAGGACAGAAATTCTATGAAATTCATTCACCAAATTATCCACCAAATGCTACTGTTTGTAAATTACCTAGCCAAGTGGTTTTGTTAACACTGTCATCATTCTAGTAAAAGTAATGTTCATATGGAATGGAGTCTATACCTGGAGGGAGAAATACATTAGTATCCTATAGAGGAAATAAAACTATTCCAGTTGAAAACTGTAGCATTTAGTCTAACATATTTTTCTGATTTTTAAAAAGAAATAAGTTTTATGGACTACACAACTCCTTTCAGCTTAAATATTGCTCATAGTGAAAGATGATAAAAATATAAACTTCATTCAAGAAAATAATGCTTTTTCTTCAATTGACTCTGCAGTTCAGTAGAATAAAATAAAATGAACAAAACCCTGTAAAGAACAAACCAACAGGGAACCAGCAGTTAGCGTAATGGCTATGTCGCTGGACTCCCATGTAGTCGACCGCGGTTCGTGTCCTGGACCTGGTGGCTTAGAACTCACGCCGGGCACGTGTGCGTGCGTGCCCAAGATCCCGAGAGGAGAATGGAGGAGAAGGGATTGCGGCGTGACCATCCCCCCGGGGGGTGATTTCTCGCTTTCTGTCTCTCTGTCTCTCTCTGTCTGTCTGGCGAGCGCACGCGCCGTATAGTGAAAACCTCTCCAAAAAAAAAAAAAAAAAAAGAACAAACCAACATTCAACAGTTAGACCTAGGATATGGCATTGGCCCTGAAGCATATTTTTTAAAAATTCTTTTTAGTGAATAGTTGGTTTCTTTCTTCTTACTTATAGCTGAATTCAAGAAAAACAGGTAGCTTTAGGAATCTTTGTGGTGTTGATAGAAATGACATCGTAATATTTTTCATTTGTACAGCATTAGCTTGAACTTAGCCCAACAATAATCTTCTGAAATTTTTTTTTATGAAAAGGTCACAAAAATAGATCCTAATGATTCATCTTATTCACTGCCCTGTAAAAAAAATAACTAAAATCCATGGAGATCCCTCAGTGTATTCAAGGTGTATTGATTTTATTTAGGAGTTTCATGGTACTGTTAATAGATTACTCTTCTTAAGTACATAGTTCTTTTGAGGTGGAGGACTCAATGAAGAGGTACAGCTATCTGCAGTAGTTTTCTAGGCATGGGAGGTTGTTGCAGAGTCTCTACCGTGCTAATTCAGCATAGTGATAGAGTAGCACACAGCACTGAAATCAATGGTCAGGAAAGTCACTAAACAAATAAATCGGGGCCTCTCCTCCAGCACTCTTGTTGTACAAAGTCCTAGATGATGTACCAGTGGTAGTGAAGGCTTTACCTTCGTTCCTCTTCACAGTGTGATGTCTTGGAGACAGAATTGACTTCCCAAACAGAATTTCTCATCTTCAGTAGACTGTTTCCTTGCTAAGGTGGAAGCACTGATTGGATGCCATTCAGAGCAGTGCTCATTTCACAGAATGGCTGGTGTTGTACTAAATTTCAAAGGGAAGAATTAAGTGCAGCCTTGCCATCGTAGACTACTGTGTGGTTGATGAAGAGCAGCAAACCTCTTAATGCAAAGGAAGGGATAATTTTCTAAGGCTGTGATCACTGGGGATTTAGGCTAATTAGTCTGTCTTCTTATATTTTATTTAAGATCAGTAAATTTGAAATAAAGGTAAAATGCAAAACATTGCAAATAGGGAAAAATGAGCTCAGTAGATGACATGAACACACAGATCTTCAAGGCTTATCAGTAAAGGTTTCTTAAAAATCATTTAAAAAATATGTTATCTGAATGGTTTTACCATAATTTAAAAGCACATGCTCTTAATGATAAGAGAAAAACCCCTTTCAAATTCATAGTTCACATTTGAAATCACCTGAAGAAATCAAAAAATATACATATGTGAGACCAGCAGTTAGCGTAACGGCTATGTTGCTGAACTACCATGTAGTCGACCGCAGTTCGTGTCCTGGACCCAGTGGCTTAAACTCATGCTGGGCGCCTGTGCGTGCGTGCCCAAGATCCCGAGAGGAGAATGGAGGAGAAGGGATTGTGGTGTGGCCATCCCCCCTGGGGGGTGATTTCTCGCTTTCTATCTCTCTGTCTCTCTCTGTCTTTCTGGCGAGCGCACACACCCCATAGCAAAAACCTCTCCAAAAAAAAAAAAATACATATGTGTGTGTGTGTATAATTAATACACAATATGCATTGTATTATAAAGGACATTAGGATATAGCAACTTTCCTAAGTAAATTACTTTTGCTGGGATATCTGCAAGAGTTATTTTTTTAAAGCTATCACAAAACAAAGAGAGGCTGGGATTTGAAAAATCATATGTGGAAATACTTCTCTGTCTCTAACACAGATCCTAGAGAGAGAATGTTCTGTAAAGAGCCTTCAGAAGCACTTATGCCACTCTTAAATCTGATACTCAAAAAATATGCTTCTAAAGAAGTATTTGTCCCTCTGAGGTTAAATATTCATTTTTCAAAAATTAAAGTAACATGAACGTTTTTGCAGCCACCGTTGAGCTCATTAAGCCATGTAAAAGCCACTTGTAGTGTGTATGTGTCCGCCAGGGCGCAGGGTTGGGTAGCCCATGGAGTTGTTGTTGTGATGACATGTGTGGATCGCATTGTTCTAGAGGGGCCCAGTTCACCTTGAAGCGGTGGCACAGAAGTCTACTTGGGTTTAAAACTTGACTCACGGGGCCAGCAGGTGGCATGGTGGTTAAGGGCAGTGGACTCCCACATGGCTGACCACAGTTTGAGTCCCAGACCTGGTGGCTTGCTTTCTCACTTTCTCTCTCTCTCTCTCTCTTTCTCTCACTCTCACTCTCACTCTCACTCACTCACTCTGTTCCTCTCTGGTCAAATTTAAATAAATAAATAAATAAATAAATAAATAAATAAATAAAGTTAAATAATTCTTTAAAAAAAAAAAAAACTTGACTCACGTAAGGACAGGCATACAGTGATATAGTTCATAATTTACGAGTAACAGCGATACCTGGTGAGAAGCATGACCTAACACTGAAAGTGATTCGTTATGTCTTTACACTGTGCTGGTCACAGCACTCCTGTGCTTGGCAGCCTCCTGTTTTTAAACTAACAGGTATTTTCGGGATTAACATATGAATAGCATTGTATTTGTCTTAGTCATTTTGACACTATCTTGTTATAAGATTGTATAGGTTCATATTTCTAAGGCATTTTGTTAAATTAAAAAAAGAAAAAAAAAACAAAAAAAAAAACAAAATTGCTTTGTTTCCCTCTCAAGTGTTGCCTGTGTGGTGGAGCAGTTGCGTCACCAGTGGTGCTAAAGGATGACGCTGTCTGGCCATCCTGGCTGGTATAGGAGATACCCCAGCCTGGGCAGCTTGTAAAGAACAGGCCGTTATTTCTCCCGTTTCTGGAAGCTGGGAAATCTAAGGTCAAGGCTAAGACAGATTCAGGGTCTGGCAAGGGCCCACGTCCTTATAGACGGTGCCTCTGACTATGTCTTCATTTTGTGGAAGGGCAAGGACAGCTCTCTGTGGTCTCTTTCATAAGGGTTCTAATCCCGTGTACGGGGCTTCTACCTCAGAACGGCCATAGACATCCCAGTATTATTGTATGTCTGTGACCTGCCATCGAAATACATGCTAAGTAAACCACAGTGCCCTTCCAGGCAGTGCCCCCCCATGGACGATAATTTAGAATGATTTGATTCCCAAATTCTGTGAGAATGAGGAATCTTTAAATAATTAAGTGAATAGGGACCGGCAGTTTGCGTAATGACTATGTCGCTGAACTCCCATGTAGTCGACCGTGGTTTGAGTCCCGGACCCAGTGGCTTAAACTCACACCAGGAGCATGTGCGTGTGTGCCCAAGATCCCGAGAGGAGAATGGAGGAGAAGGGATTGTGGCGTGGCTATCCCCCCTGGGGGGTGATTTCTCACTTTCTGTCTCTCTGTCTCTCTCTGTCTTTCTGGTGAGCGCACACGCCCTATAGCAAAAATCTCTCAAAAAAAATTAAGTGAATAGATAAAAGTAAAGACAGATAAATAGATATACATAGTTTTTTGGTGTTTATAAACTAGAGAATGTGTGGGGGGATTCAGCAGTGCATCTGTGAGTCAGTGGCCCTACACGTGTGAGATGCTCTGTTTCGTCGTTTCGTCAGTCCACTTACGGTTACTGCTCGCCCATGCGTTTGGATCTAAGGGCCCCTTGCCATAACTTTACCCAGAAGCGGGAGCCCATGACTTAACGATTTAGTGCTTTGAACTGCTAGGTAGGAATCTTAGAGATGTCTGTAGTATGTAAAATATTTTTTCAGCTGTCGAATAGTTCTAGTCATTTACTTCTAAGAGATAGTTTTCTTTCCCAAGTTTAAGTAAAGATGTCTTTAGTGTATTAGTTCTGAAACATTCCCCAAGCAGATATTCTAATCTTGTTAAAATGTCTGAGAAAAGAAAATGGGTTCCATGGCAAAAAATACTTCCCCTTAAATTTTGTAATGTACCTTAATGTGGTGGAGCTTTTGAGAAGTCAAGAAGCTTGCCATCTGACTTTCCCTGTGTCATGTGCCCCCCCCAACCCCCCGCCTGTGCTGGTGGCACCTATGAAAACGACACACACACACACACACACACACACACGCACAGAGAAAGACTGAACCAGGTAGTACAGTATTCTCTTACCTAGGCATGGTTTTCCTGTCATAGAGAAGCAATGGTGGTTACGATGGGCATGAAAAAGATGAGCTTGGTTTATCAAAGCACATTCTCAAACACACGTTCGGATTGGCAGTTCGTGCCATAAAAATACTGTGTGCGTGTTTTCTTTTATAAACTCAGCTTTCGGGACCAGCAGTTAGCGTAATGGCTATGTCGCTGGACTCCCACGTAGTCAACCACGGTTCACGTCCCAGACCCGGTGGCTTAAAACTCACGCCGGGCGCGTGTATGTGTGTGCCCAAGATCCCGAGAGGAGAATGGAGGAGAAGGGATTGCGGTGTGGCCATCCCCCCTGGGGGGGTGATTTCTCACTTTCTGTCTCTCTGTCTGGCGAGCACACGCGCCCTATAGCAAAAACCTCTAAAAAAAAAATCAAAATAAAAAATAAATAAAAAATAAACTCAGCTTTTATTTCTCACTGCTTTCTAGTTTATGTCCTATAATGTTCATTTTAAGTGCAGAATTACTCTGTAAGTAGTATTTTTTTTACTATCTATTCAGTAGTTATTTTCATAAACTCATAAAGCAGTGTAGAAGGTGTACTGTGTTGAAAGCTCTTCATTTTTGTGTGAAACCTCTTTAATAGGACAGCCTTTTACGCCCCCAGTCCTGGTGTAAAGGCAGCTGCAGTCAGCTGACAGCTTGTGGTTATGCTCTGATTTACCAGGGAAGAAGGAGGTTGTACTATTTTAAATGCATAATAGAGCATTTGTTTCGTCATCTGGAAGCGGAGATGGAAGCAGCTCAGGGAAATGAGAGACATCAGTGTTGCTCGTGTGAAAGGGAAGCTTCGTAGCTCATTGCGTGTCAGCAGTGCGCACCGAGGGAAATGGCTGTGAGGAATGCGAGCCATCATATGTATTTTGCTTTCAAGATTGGTAGACAAATCAAGTAGGAACCAGAGGAGAGCCTGAGAAAAAGGTGCTCAGAAGGATACTGAAGTTATTCTTTCTGCTTCACTGCCCTTTACCTCTCTTGGTACCTTCCAGAGAAATCAGTATAGCTGTATTTTTAGCTTGCCGTTTCCAGCATCAATATGACAACATGATTCTGTCTTTCTATCAGTAAGCAGCTTCTACTCTGTTTTCCTATTTTCTGCTAGCTACAGTTTACAAAGGATGTCACAGCACTGGTAAGAAATGCACGATAGCTGTTTCCTTGCTTTTGTAAAGCCATGTTTTATAGAGATTTGTATTAAGTCAAGTCTATTAAAACTGTTAAGTTTGCTTAGAGAAATCCCTCTATCGTGTTAATCATACTAATTTGCAGAATGCGTTTGTGATTTATGGCTTTTTCTTCTTTCATTTAAATTTTCATGTTTGGTTTTCATTTGTACCCTTTACATAAGTGGTATGTTGAAGCATAATACTTGTCTGCATCGGTATTTTTTCAAGTGTCTCACCCTCTTCTTTTTCTTGGCTGTTATGTTGTGTTTGTGGCCACACTCGAGCTTCGCAAGCTGTCTACTGCAAAGACAGGGTGTGATGGTAGTCTTTAGTTAAGCTTGTTTTGATTAGGGGGAGATCATTCACCACACCTAACTCTCAGATGCTGAGCATAGTCCTGTGTGCTACTGATGAGCCCTGTTTTACAGTCTCTGCAGTTAATTTCAGTTATTCTTAAGTTTAAAAAAAAAATGGGTCAGCCATTTGACTAATAGTTGTTAAAAATAATTTGAGCTGCATGCTTGCCTGTTAGTAATAAAGAATGTCTTCTTATAATAAATAATAAATAATAAAGACCAAATAAATTTATACCATATAATTTTACATTAGCTTAAAAAAACTAATTGTATACAGAGAGAAGAATGACCTTCTTTCCTATTTTTATGCCTTTCATAAATGTGTTTTAATTTCCTAAACATGCATATTTTTTTCTTATTTTTAATAATGAAATATTTAGCATGGCCATTGAAGGGCTTAATTTTTCAGAATGGGTTATTTGAGGGGACTTGGCAATGTTTAATTGACAGCACACTTCAGTAGGTTACATTTAATTTTATGATAACAGCAGTGCTTAAACTAAAAGTGTGCTTTGTGAAGATTTCTAACATTTTCACCTCCTCTCAGGCAAAAGATAAGAATCTTCTTTTGCTTGGGTTTTCAGTGTTAGGCAGCCATTTAACCTGTCAGGTGCTGAAAAATCAAAAAGCCAAAATGGGGAGAATTTTAGAAGCAACATGGCTATATCTAGTTGGTTGGGGGGAAATTGGATGTGCTCCTAGTCTTTTGAGGAAGTGAGTGATTGCAATTACATTTGTTGCAGTTCTGCAATGGATTTGAAACATTTGTTGCAGTTCTGCAATGGATTTGATTTCTGAGAGAGTAGCTCTAGATTTTTGGAGTACCGTGTGTTGTGTTTACATGCATGCTATAGTGAATGCCATTCAGGAACAAGGTAGGGTGTAGTAAAACAAATGACCGAACTGCAAAATTAGACATTTTTGTTCTTTCTGTGAATTTTAAATGACACGTTTATTCTCATTTCCATATAGGCCTATTCTCAAGATGCCTACCTGAAAGGCAACGAAGCCTACAGTGGCAATGCCCGCAACATACCTGAACCTCCACCAATTTGCTATCCCTGGCTGCCACCAGCCCCTTCCACCGTGTCCCAGCCAGTCGAAATATCTCCCCCAGACTCATCATCGAGCAAACAGCAAACCAGTACACCAGTCCTCTCGCAGCCCGGCAGGGCTTATAGAATGGAAATCCAAGTGCCTCCATCACCAACCGATGTTGCAAAATCAAACACAGCCGTGTGCGTTTGCAATGAAAGCGTAAGGACTGTCATTGTGCCTTCTGAGAAGGTGGTAGATTTGTTATCCAGTAGAAACAACCATACAGGTCCTTCACATAGAACTGAAGAAATGAGGTACGGCAGAAATGAGCAGACCTCTTTAAAAACGGTGTCAAGAACCATGTCACCACCATCATCGATTCCAACTGCCCACCTAATTCATCAGACTGCAGGCTCCAGATCTTTGGAACCTTCTGGAATTTTGCTTAAATCTGGAAATTACAGTGGACATTCAGAAGGAATCTCGAGTGGTAGATCTCAAGCAGTGGATTCACCTTCTGTAACTGTTAATCACTATTCTCCAAATTCCCATCAGCACATAGACTGGAAAAACTATAAAACTTACAAAGAATATATTGATAACAGACGGTTGCATATAGGTTGCCGGACGATTCAAGAAAGGTTAGATAGTCTAAGGGCAGCATCCCAGAGCACGGCAGATTATAACCAAGTGGTACCCAACCGCACTGCTCTGCAGGTACGACGTCGAAGCACCTCTCACGATCGAGTGCCTCAGTCCGTTCAGATCCGGCAACGCAGCGTGTCCCAGGAAAGACTGGAGGATTCCGTGCTAATGAAGTACTGCCCCCGAAGTGCGTCTCAAGGGGCACTGACCTCTCCACCCGTTAGTTTTAGTAATCATAGAACTCGTTCATGGGATTACATTGAGGGGCAAGGAGAAACCGTGGAAAACGTCAGTTCTGAGGGTCAAATACCCGATTCGAATGAAGAGCGAAAGCAGACTTATAAGTGGAGTGGCTTTACTGAACAGGATGATAGAAGAGGTATTTATGAAAGACCTAGACAGCAAGAAATTCATAGATCTTTCCGAGGTTCAAATTTTACTGTGGCCCCAAGCGTTGTTAATGCAGATAACAGGCGAATGAGTAGTAGAGGAGTGGGATCTGGGACACAGTTTAAAAAAGTCCCACCAGATCTAAAAACGTTGCAGTCAAACAGAAATTTTCAGGCTCCTGGTGGAATGTCACTGGCTCGGGGCGTTTCACAAGACAGGTCACCTCTTGTGAAAGTCCGAAGTAACTCTTTGAAAGCGCCTTCTACCCATGTCACGAAACCATCCTTCAGCCAGAACTCGTTTGTTCCTATCAAAGACCAAAGACCAGTAAATCACTTGCATCAAAACAGTCTGTTGAGTCAGCAGACATGGCTAAGAACTGAAAGTGCCCCCGATCACCAGGGAGAGCCCAGGAAATCCCCCTCCTTATCTGGACCTTCTGCAAAGCCTGCCCCTCAGATGAGTGAGAATTCCGGCCCTTCAGATTTAGAATTACCTGTCAGTCAACAGAGTCGAGATTTAAATCTACATGAGGCTGAAATTCCACAGGCAGATGCTTTAGATAATAAAGAAACTGTCATCCTCAGAGAAAAACCTCCATCTGGTCGCCAAACCCCGCAGCCTTTAAGGCATCAGTCTTACATCCTGGCAGTCAATGACCAGGAGACCGGGTCGGACACGACCTGCTGGTTGCCTAATGACGCTCGCCGAGAGGTCCACATGAAGAGAATGGAGGAGAGGAAGGCCTCGAGCACCAGTCCGCCTGGCGATTCCTTGGCTTCCATCCCATTCATAGGTGAGTCCTTGGCTGTGGTGTCACACGTTTAGGAAATCTTCCAGAAAAATGACACTAATTTTGAAACATTGGTTCTAAATTGCACAAGCTGTGTTTCCGTCAGAGCCGTAAACTGTTGTCCTCCTTAGACATTTTCTGTAGTATCAATTTTCCTTTTAAAAAAAATTGATGTATCTAGTTTCCAATTTTTATTTCTATTTTGGTGAAACAACTTTTACCATCTGGGGCCAAGAGAATCAGCAAACCAAATTGTACCTAGTTGTTGACTCATCTGACTCAAAAAACCCCAGTGGAACAATTAGTAATCAGCTTTTCATTTAAACAGTGCCTTTTGCTTTCTAAATCCTCTCCCCTTTATTTTTCCCTAAATTTTACTGGAGATGAGGTAAAAGTCTCCTCATTATAAACGTACTTTGTCTTTGAATAAATCCTGAAATAGATCCAGAAACGTTACTTTGATTACAGGCATGTCCCGTTGAAGTTTTCAGTCTGCTCCGTCCCACCCCACAGGTACCCTCCACATGGGAGCCAGTGTGGTGGTTTAAAAAGGCCCATCACACTGGTTCTGTGATCTGAACCCCCTGTTTTCTTCCCATTACAACTAGAATAGACTTCAGGTTCTTACTGTGACCTACAAGGCCCTCTGTGACCTGCCCCAGGGAACTATCCTACCTGCTAGCCCCACCTGCAGCACATCAGCCTTCTTGCTGTCCTGGAACGTGCCAAGGATGCCCTCCTGCTACCCTGCAGGTGCCCAGCCCTGGGTCACACGCCCCAGGTTATCACAAGGCTCTCTCCCTCACTGCATGTGGGTCTCTGCTCACATATTAGCTTAACTCAGCAGCTTTTCCTGACCCACCTGTCTAAGATAGGTGTCCCTTCACACATACATAGAAGCTGATGTTCTCTGTGTCTTTAAACTCCCTTATTTATCTTCCTATCTTTGTTTTCACTTGACATATTTTGTATTTTTTATTACATATTCTCTGTAGAACTTCAGAACATACTACACAAAACCCGAGATTTTAAATCTTTGATCCATTTCTGTGTCCCTAATGCCTATTGTCTGGCATAACGTGGCACTCAATAAATACTTGGACTATTGACTTAATGATAATATTTAGATGGTAGTTAAATGTATGGGGGGAAAAGTTCTCATCATAATTATTCTGCAACTGTAAGACGTAGTTTGCTCACAGGTTTATAGTATATGTCCTTAATATTATCTTCATGTTATAAATGAAAAATGCGAAGTGTAGAGAGGTTAAATAACTTCCTAAGTTAATCGCACAGTAATAAGTGGTAGAGAGAGGGACGCTGTCTCCCTAAGTCAGCCTTATCAGAGTACCGTTCCGAGGGCACCACTTACATAGAGCGCCTTGTGAAGAGCACCCCTAGAGTAGTGTGAGGCAGGGCCTACCTTTGCAACCCAGGTCCACGCTCTTAATCACCCTGGTGCCCAAAGGTTTATGAAAACAATTTTAGATATAATGTGCTTCTTTTTGAGTAGTATTTCAGAATTTTTCTCTTCTAGCAAAACTAAGCTATTGGGCTATTGGACTGGCAGGTGACCTTGTCTTTTTTTTTTTTTTTTTTGGAGAGATTTTTGCTATAGGGCGCGTGTGCTCGCCAGACAGACAGAGAGAGACATAGAGACAGAAAGCAAGAAATAACCCCCCAGGGGGGATGGTCACGCCGCAATCCCTTCTCCTCCATTCTCTCGGGATCTTGGGCATGCACGCGCACACGCCCGGCGTGAGTTTTAAGCCACCGGGTCCGGGACGCGAACCGCGGTCGACTACGTGGGAGTCCAGCAACATAGCCATTATGCTAACTGCTGGTTCCCAGGTGACCTTGTCTTAACCAGCTTGTTTAAAAAGTGCCCTATTGGGGCCAGCTGGTGCGGTAGTGGTTGAGGTGCTAGACTCCTACATGGCCAGCCTTCAAGTCCTGGACCTGGCAGCTTGAAAATCATGCCAGACATGTGTGCATGCATGCCCAAAATCCTGAGAGGAGAATGAAGGAGAAGAGATTATAGCATGGCTATCCCCCCAGGAGGGTGATGTCTCACTTTCCCTCTCTGTCTCTCTCTGACGTATATGTCCTATGGTGAAAACTTTTTAAAAAACTCTTATATTTTTATACGTATGAAGTATTAAAGTTATAAATCTTGTGAAGAATCTCAGCCTAGATTATATTCATACTCATATCTGTACTGGTAAGGCCAAGGTCAGCGAAAAGTTGAATCTTATAACTGGAACCTTATGTATCATCTAGGTTAGATATTTCACAGAATGTTAGAAAGTAACTGAGCACCAATAGTTTTTTGTTTTGTTTTTAAAACAAAAAGTCCACAACCTGTGATTGCATTTCACAGGTCAATGAGGTCTTACCTGAGCGGTCCCAGCATGTGTCCCTCCTACATAATAAAAATGATAGATTACATTAGGGTATTAAAACTTTGCTGGTTGTACCCGTTAATATTCCTCCCTAGTTACTATTAAGAACAAGATCAGGGACCAGCAGTTGCCGTAATGGCTATGTCGCTGGGCTCCCATGTAGTTGACCACGGTTTGGGTCCCGGACCCAGTGGCTTAAACTCACGCTGGGCGCGTATGCGTGCATGCCCAAGATCCCGAGAGGAGAATGGAGGAGAGGGGATTGCGGCGTGGCCATGCCACTGGGGAGGTGATTTCTCGCTTTCTGTCTCTCTGTCTCTCTCTGTCTTTCTGGTGCACGCACGCGCCCTATAGCAAAAACCTCTCCCCCCAAAAAAAGTATACCTTTTTGTTTAATATATTTGCCCTTTTTTTTTTTTATGTGAAAAGTTTTTAGCTTTTTGATTAACTAAAATAATTGTAACCTGGAAGTTGAAAAAAATTTAGTCTGCTGTAAAGACTATTGTTCAATATGTAAATATGTATCACTAAAGAAAAATACCTTTCAGTACCTATTACTAATAAAAAAAAAAAACTTTCAGCATTTTATTAGCTATAACCTCCAAATTTTAATATTGAAATCTGTCTTGGAATTTAAATTTTATCAACTCATAGGTGTTTCTCTTGCCAAGCTAGTTATGCGAAGTAGATACTTTAGGATAGGTACCAGCATATAAATGGAGTAAAGAGACTGAAATGTTTCCTATTTTCCAAGAACACTAATTCCATTAGATCTTAAGTATTTATTAACAAAATGTTCAGGTAACAATCAGTTTAGGAATGCTGGGTTTAAGTAGCTAAACCAGTTTCTTCACTGTAGGTCTTCTAGAGTCATTAATGTGCTATTAGTGTATATTACACATTGTCTAGGCAGAATATAAGGCAGTTTCCTCAGATTTGACCCAGGCATGCTTTTATTTAGGCTATTTCGGGGCTTACTATACTGTAGAACACGCTTTTGGGAATGTTGGTCTATCCCCTGTGCTTTTTATGGAATATTTCGACTAAATGGAAAAAGAGAAATTCAGGTTTGCAATATTACCACACTCAGAATTGGTTTTTTGCTCGTTTGGTTTTTGCCATAGGGCACATGCACTCACCAGAGAGAGACACTGAGCGGGAAAATGAGAAATCACCTCCAGGGAGGATGGCCACACTGCAGTCCCTTCTCTCCCATTTTTCTCCTGGGCTTTTTGGGCATGCACACACATACACTCCTGTGTGTGCATGCCACCTGAAAACATTATAGACCAATGCAAAATAATAATAATTGAGTTCTCTGACTATTCCCACAGTACACCAAGATGAGCTAAGATTTTCACGTTTGAGTTGATGTCTTTTCACCAAATAAAGATATTTATAGATGTTCCTTACTTTTCTTTGGTAGTAACATTAGTGTTTATGCTAAAATACTTCAAATTTACCTATAGCACACCTTATATATTACTGGGATTGTGTATTTAAGGGAATTTTCTTATTAACCCTTTCAAAAATAATGGAGTTATTTCTCTAATGTAGATTTTTTAGATTCTTTGACTAGTGTATCTTTAATGTTAAAAGTAGATCTAATAGGGACCAGCAGATGGCGTAATGGTTACTTCACTGGATTCCCACTTAGTCAACTGTGGCAGGTGGCTTAAAATCATATTGGGCGCGTGTGCGTGTGTGTCCAAGGTCTCAAGAGGAGAATGGAGGAAAAGGGATTGCAATGTTGCCGTCCCTCCTGGGTGATGATTTCTTGCTGTCTGTTTCTCTTTGTCTCTCCAGCGAGTGCATGCTCCCTATAGCAAAAATGTCTCCAAAGAAAGAAAAAGTAGCTCTAATAGTGACTACATGCTATGTAGATGCATGCCAATGTGTACATTTTAAAAATAGATCCAAGGTCAGTCCCGTAGACTGGTGGTTAATGGCGCCAGATCCCACATGGCTGACCAGAGTTGAACTCCTGGCCTGGCAGCTTGATAAACACCTCAGGTCCTTGGTCACGTGTGCGCCAAATCCCAACGAGATGGAGAAATGGAGGTGAAGGAATTGCCGTGGACCACCTTCTCCTTGCTTTGACTCTGTCTCTGTCTCTCACTGGCAAGCATACAGACCCTCTGGCAATAAAAAAAAAAAAAAAAAAAAAAAAAAAAAAAAAGAAAAGAAAAGAAAAGAAAGAAAGATCCAATCCTCAAAAATTCCCTAACAAATTTCTGGTGTATAAAAACCTAAAAATATATTTTCACATAAATTAAACCATTCTACCTCATTAGTGGATTTGTCATTGCAATCCTGTGAACTGCAACCACCCTTCTATTCACCCTAATCCAATATCCTTATTTTGTAGGCAGTGAATTTAATGTCCAAAAAAGTTGAGTGGTTTTTTTCAAAGTAAAACAAGATAAGAATCAGGTCTCTTGGCCCCATTTATCGTCCCCATTTCTAATACCATGTTTGCTTTACGTATAATAGAATAAGTTAATGCAGCCTGAGAATCCCTTATCTGAAATGCTTGGAACCAGAAATGTTTTGGCTTCAGAATTTTTCAGTTTTCGGAATGTATTTGGACATGTGTTAGAAAGTGGCCTTCTGGCTGGACTCACCCGATCTTGCTCAGGTCACATTCGCCTGCCTTTGCCCTTATTTTGCCACCTACTTTGCACCTAATTCCTTTCATTTTTATCTCCACTCCCTTTAAGTCACCACCAACAGCCAGATGGTCATATTCAGTCTGAATAAAGTATTCAGAGATTTTCCCCACTTGCTAACCTTTTAAAATCATCTATCTAGTAGGGGAGTTTCAGCATTGAACATTTGGTTAATAAATAACTGCATCTCAGGATGACATTCAGAAGGCCAAATGTTAATTTAAGTACACATATGTGGAATTAACCAATAAAGATGGTTACCCTTAATTAGAAAACTGAATTCCATTTACAAAAGTCAGTTTAAATACTGTTGCAAAAATTAGGTATATTTGAACTCGTCGATGGCACCTAGTTTACATTAAAGCTAAAAGGAACTTATTACTTCAAGAAGTCTCTTTACAGTTACTGAAAAATGTTCACTGAGCCTATAGAGGTCGATGATGAGATATTAGACACACATTTACCAGTGTCTTTTGCTCTCATGCCTTTTAATTTCATGTAAATAGTTTCTTAAGCATGCCATTTTTATCAACCCTTGCACCTGATGTTAAGTAATTGGTATTAATGGGGTTAATTAAACTTTGCCTAGGGTCTTTATTTTAGGATGGCTTTATCTCATTGTGCTTGACTTTGATTTAAAAAAAAAATGGTATTGCCTAAGATTAGTAAGTTATATTTGGGAAAAAAGAGTTTGTGCTTGATTGTTAAAAAGATCATTTAATTTTATATAACTGCTGTTCATCTCCTTTGATTTAAACTGAGTATATATTAGCTCAGAAAACAAACTCAGAAAAGAATAATTGCCACATTTGAATGTTTTTTTAAGAGAGATTTTTTCGCTATAGGGTGTGTGCACTCACCAGAGAGACAGAGAAAGAGAGACAGAAAGTGAGAAATCACCCCCCAGGGGGAATAAACATGCTGCAATCCCTTCTCCATTCTCTTTGGGATTTGGGGAATGCATGCATGCACACATGCCAGGCATGAGTTTGAAGCCATCAGGTCGGGACTCAAACTGTGGCCCACTATGTAGGAGTCCAGCAACGTAACCATTATGCCATCCGTTGGTCCCCACATTTGAATTTTTTAAATATGCCAAACTGATGAATAGTTTTACCCTTTTCCTTAAGGATGAGGAAAATATCAAAGATTTTAAACATCTGTTCTATATTTTTTCCATGAATTATCTTTTTATATGCTTCTCTCTTTTTCCGCTGTCATTTTAGTGGTTCTCCTTAGTTGTCCCTTGTAGTAAGTGAGGGCAGGATAGAGGTAGCTTTATTCAGCACTGTCTTCCCAGCTGCAGTTTTCCCGACCAACCCAGTCAGTTAGCCAGGACTGCAGTCTTACATTCAGGTTGTTCAGAACCCCAAAGCCAGGCCTTCGCTGGGCTCCAGCAAGTGCACAGTGGTAATCCTCTGCCTGTGCCAGCCCAGCCGAGCTTAGTGGTTCTTATTTATATGAGCTCCTTGTATATGATGGTTTCTGTTTTTTCTTGCTTTGTTGTTTGAAAAATCTTTTTTTTTTAAGAGAGAGAATTTTGCTATAGGGCACGTGTGCTCACCAGAGAGACAGAGACAGACAGACCGAAAGTGAGAAATCACCCTCAAGTGGGGATGTCCACGTCACAATCCCTTCTCCTCCATTTTCTTCCCGGGATCTTGGGCACACATGCACACACGGCCTGGTGTGAACTTAAGCTACCAGGTCTGGGTTCAAACCATGTTTGACTCTGTGAGAGTCCAGCAATGTAACCATTATGCCATCTGCTGGTCCCTGAAAAACATTTTAACAGTTTAAACATTTTAACATTGTAAAGTTTCACAGTGCCTGCTTGATTTTTGTACATAATTACATTTTTCTTGAAATCTCTAAGATGTTCTTTTAGAATATTAATTTTAAAAGCAAGTTTCTTATATAGATATTAATAATCATAGAAACATAACAACTTACAATATTCTCCATTTAGAAAAATTCCAGACCAAATTATAGAGTGTTTATTTTCTATGGGAATTAGTTATTTATCTCCTTTTGGAAAACACCATTTTCCAAAAAGTAAGAACAAAAGTTTTGGATATTTAGGCCTGCCTCTCTCTCTCTCTCTCTCTCTCTTTTTTTTTTTTTTTTTACAGTTTAGGAAATGGTGATCACATTGGATAAATAACTTTAATGTCCTTTACCTTTTCTTTATTATAGAGTCCTATTAACTTTTAGTGATAAAAGGAAATTGGAAAAAGGATAATAGCAAATAGCAACTCTATAGTCCTAATTACTGTTCACAAATATGTATATTGCATGCATTATTTAATGTCTTACCACAGAGCATGGCATGTCTAGGGTGATGATATCAGTTATTTTCATCTCACTGAATTTCATTTGACTACAAATCTAGAGAATAATAGAAAATGTGGCTGCACAATGGTTTTGAGTATATTCACATAAGAGAATGTAAGATTATTTTTTTCCCTTTCAGACAACTAAATCGTATCTATTTGATTACATTGGAAAATGAGATAAACCCGAATTATTCTTGTTTTTTATATAACCTACACACTGATAGTATTAAAGTGTATGTGAAAATTAGTTTTAAAGTTTGGCTTAATCATAATTTTTTTTTTATTCTTTAATATGCTGGAGGGCGCATGCATTTGCTGGAGAGAGAGAGTGACAAAGTCCCTGCTTCAAGGGGGACAGCAATGCCATAATCCCTTCTCCTCTATCCTCTTTTTGGAATTTTGGACACCCATTCACAAGTACTTGGCATGTGTTCTTTTAGTCCACTGGATTCAGGACTTGAACCACATTGTTGGCCATGTGGGATCCAGCCACTTTAACCACCATGCCACCAGCTGTCCCCCAAAATGGTCTTTTTACAATAAGGAACTTCTATTTTCAAAGGGGATGAAGAATTGTATTAGTATAATCTATAAATATGAGGTAATGTAAGTGTATATATTCTTAAAATATTTTAAAGTAGCCTTCTGTCTTTAACATACTAATAAAATGCATTTATTATGGAGACTGTAAACAGTGCTGAAATGGGGAAGCCCAGTGTTAACTGATCTCTCCCACACCTCCTCCAGTCTGTCTTCCTCCCTAGAACAGGTGAAGATCTCTCCTTCCACACCTTTCTATAAACATATACTTTAAATGGAGATTATTTAAATCCAGTGTTTTGGAGAGTTTCTCAAAAAATGGAATAAGTCAAAAGAGATTGACTAAATAGCACCAGGAGATCCAGAGTTAAAAAAAAAAAAAAATTGGCATTGAAATTTTAAGGCTCAATCTTTGTACATTTTGAATTCATGATGTTTTATTTTAAAGAAATAAATATAAAAATGGTTTAAATTCCTTTGAAGACATAAAAGCGTTCTCCTGAAAGATTTATCCCACCGCATCTGTTAGACGCTGTTTGACACATTTGATAACCACATGTCCCTAGGGGGATTAGCTGCCCCACTTTGAAAAATGTTGTCTTCTCTATTTCTAAAAATACCTTTTATGTCTTTTTTCCCCCTGTATTTGTGGAATAGATTTCATCAGAACTCATTCTAGTGAATGTTTTTTCTGTAAAAAATCTCTACAAACTATTAATATTGCATAAGCCAGGTAATTTCTAAGTAATGCAGTATTGGGACCAGCAGTTAGCGTAATGGCTATGTTGCTGGTCTCCCATGTAGTCAACTGCGGTTCGAGTTCCGGACCTGGTGGCTTAAACTCACACCAAGCGTGTGTGCGTGCGTGCCCAAGATCCCGAGAGGAGAATGGAGGAGAAGGGATTGCGGCGTGGCCGTTTCCCCAGGGGATGATTTCTCTCTTTCTGTCTCTCTGTCTTTCTGGCAAGCACACATGCGTATAGCAAAAACCTCTCACAAAAGGAAAAAAAAAAAGAAAGAAAGAACAACTTACTTCAGATCTGTGTATCATAGAAGAAACTTTGTTAAATTTGAGGAAATCTAAATCCTAATGAGAGTTTTACATACCACAAGTTTAAGAAATATAAAATTTTTGTCCTCATTGAGTTGAAATGGTATGCCCCTTGCTTTTGGAAAAAAGTTTACTGCATTCTCACAGACTTTTGACAGTAAGCTGTCATATACTTAGTAAAAGTGTTTCATAAAGAAACTTACAAAATGTTTTCTCTTGCTAACGTGAAGAGCCACGTTTAATGAAAATTATAAAAACCAAAAATAAGCTTAAGATAGAGTTTACTGATTTGGGCCGTAAAAAAGAAATGTCGTCATTTTGTAACATTATTAGCACTATTGATTAAAATGCTGATTATTACAAAACTTTGACCTTTCAAATAAAAATAATATGTTTTATTATTATAGCAAGTTTTTAAAGGGTTTCATTATGGGGCATTGAATTTTAGGAATTACAGTTCTGGCATACTACCAAATTATATTCTTATGGTCTGAAATATCAGAATTTAAACCCTTTCTTCTTTTACAAGAGTAAGAATTAAAAAAGAAAATGTAATGCTGGCGTCCATGTGCACCCACATGAAAGAGTGGGGAGAGAGTGAGGAAGCACCACTCAGCAGGGTCTTACCACGCCATGATCCTCCTTCCCCAGCCCACCAGCCCCTCAGGATCTTGGGCAGTCAGATGTCTGCCCCCCAAATCTTTTCAGGCCAGCCTGGGATCCAAACGTGAGTTGGCCACGTGGTTTTCCACCATAACAGTCCAGTAGGCTCTGGGCTGTGTCACCTAGTCTGGGCCAAGACTAAGAATCTTGAATGAGGCTTTCGTTGACCCACAGGGAGGCAAATACCATGTATACGTACAGAGCAACACCTGTTACTCAGATGTCTGGGTTCAAATTCTGTCCCTAAGGCTTTTCAGCTTTACACAGTTAATTACTGTCTCTCTCGAATTTTTCATCTATAAAATAGTGCCTGTTTCTTAAGATTTGTTAAGTATGAATTGAAAGAACATATATTTAGATGTTGCTTGTCCTGAATAAGCCCTAGCAGTGTGTTAGCAGTTCTGACACACGCATATGCATTCATAGATGCATTTTGCCCTTGACAGGTAATGATAGGCTTTGAAAGGCTTAAAACTAGTAGCCCTAAAATATTCGTATTTCCATAAGGGTATGAGAGCTTCTGTTCAAAGAGCCTCATGGTATTGTACCTACAGGGGACAGCCAACATCTCCCTGAGAAAGAAGGCACAGTTTTCTGATATGCACAAAAGTTCAGAATAATTTCTGGCAGCTATAAACTGAACTTTGTATTTTTTTTCCCTATAAAAATACCCATGGGATGGGAGGTGGAGTAAACTTTTAGGAACTGGTACTTTGAATGCTAAGCCTAACTAAATCACTTGCTTAGCTTCCTGAAATGATAATCTGTAAAGTATTTAAAAGGTGAAAAGTAATTTTTTTAGTATATAGTTATTGCTCTGGTTTGATGTGTTTAGGTTCTCAATACCTATAAACTTTTGTACCTTGGTTATTAGTTAGTGAAGCCACAGAAGCAGCAACTCATTTAATTCCTTATACCATTTTCTTAGGATCTATTTGGAATGACTAAGGTGGTAAAGCTGTAAGTAGACTTTTAGCAAAACAAGTATGCCACTTTTTGGTCCTTTAATGCTTAAGTGTTAAAATTTTTTTATCTGACTCTTTTCATAATAAGTAGTGACTATTAGATCTATTTCTTTTTTAAGAATGTTCTTGTTTAACTTTATTTATTTATTTTTTATTATACAGTTTAATTTGATCAGAGAGGAACAGAGAGAGAGAGAGAAAGCTAGAAAGCAAGCCGCCAGATCCAGGACTCAAACTGCGGTCAGCCATGTGGGAGTCCAGCTCTCTTAACCACCATGCCACCTGCCGGCCTGGATCTATTCTTTTTTTTTTTTTTTGCTATAGGGTGTGTGTGCTCGCCAGACAGAGAGATAGAAAGAGAGAGAAATCACCCCCCAGAAGGGATGGCCACACCGCGGTCCCTTCTCCATTCTTCTCTCGGGATCTTGGGCACACACGCACACGCACTCAGCGTGAGTTTAAGCCACTGGGTCTGGGACTCGAACCATGGTCGACTACGTGGGAGTCCAGCGACATAGCCATTACGCTAACTGCTGGTCCCTCTATTCTTATTCTTAACAACAGGTCAGTTAACATCCCAGTATCTGCTTTACTGTCTTCTTACAGATGAACCAACCAGCCCTAGTATCGATCACGACATCGCACACATCCCTGCCTCCGCAGTGATCTCAGCCTCCACCTCACAAGTCCCCTCTATAGCCACAGTCCCTCCCAGCCTCACGACGTCAGCTCCTTTAATTCGACGCCAGCTCTCCCATGACCACGGTATGTTTAAGAGCGGTTATGCAAACCACATCTCATTTTCAGTTTCCACTTAGAACGGTATAACAAACTGATCTTCTTTACCCTCAAAAAAATCTTAAGACCACTTGGGAGTGTCTAACCACCGGATTTTTTTTTTTTTATTAATTTATTTTTCTTTTTTTAACATTAATATGCTATACATCATTATAGTATACAAAATGAATTTTTTTTCATTTTTTTTTATTTATTTGCATTCATTCTCTGAACATCATTACAGCATACAAAATGAGATTTTCCATCCAAATTACACTATATATTGTCTCAATCGAGCACATCAACAAGCATGTTATTGTCAGCAAATGATCTTCCATTTCTTGTCTTCTGTATGTTTTGCTTTTTTCCCCCCATCCTAGATTCTCTATCTCTTACCCTCTGCCATCTCCCACTCTCCTCCCACAGTCTCTGGTATCTATGTTTGCTTTCTATACTGTTTTCTCCTCACATTTTATTGTAACGCCAAAGACCCTAATCAATCCAAATACCCTCATAGCAAACACAGGTGATACCCACATTTCCATGAACACAAGTCTTACTTTACACATCCTATAAAGTAGCACCTAGCTGTGGCTACATATCCTACTGCAGTCATTGAATATATATATATATTTTTTCTGAAACTTTTTTTTTGTAACTCAATTTACATTCCTTCCCTAAGCTTCATCACAGCATACAAAATGCAATCTCCCATCCAGTACACACTGCATAGTGATACAATCATGAACATTACAAAAAAATTTTCCATTACTAGTTCCTAGAATTACTTCCACCCCTCTTTCTGACCCTCTGTCCCTTCCCACCCTCCTCTCACACCACCTCCGGTGTCTACAATTGTCCTTCATTCCCTTCCCACCCACGTTGCATTGATCACACAATTTCCTACATAATCTAACTACTTTCAATGGTGAGTTCACTCATTACTACTAAGAAAACCAGTTATAACTTAACTCAAAGAAATGCCAAGGAACTTTGCTTAAAGCCAGGAAACAAGTTAGGATTCTGTTCAAATGGAAGGTGCATGAACCTATCAGTCTCATGTACTTTTATCTTCTGTTCTGGTACAATTTTCCTGATTAAATTCTGGGATATAATATTCAAATTCAGACTTGTCCCTCTGATTAAGTTGGCCACTTTCATAGTTTTTGGACTCTTATTTCCGTGTGTCTGTGTTTAATTTTCTTGATACAGCACACCCTTGAGAACTTCTTGGAGATCTGGTCTGGTGCTGGTAAATTCTTTCAGGTTTTGTTTATCTGAGAATGTTCTTGTCTTTTCTTCCCACCTGAAAGATAATCTTGCCGGGTACAGTATTCTTGGCTGAAATTGCTTCTCTCGTAACACTTTGAATATATTTTCCTATTCTCTCCTCGCTCGCATTGTTTCCGATGAGAGATCTGCTGTTAGCCTGATGGGATGTCCTTTGTAGGTAACTTGATGTTTCTCTCTTGCCAATCTTAGTATCTTGTCTTTGTCTGCGGTTTTGGTCAACCTGGCTATAATGTGTCTTGGAGAAGATCTTCTTGGGTTGATTCTATTTGGGGTCCTTTGTATTTCCTGGGACTGGATCTTCGAATGCCTCTCTAGGTTTGGAAAGTTTTCTTGCAGGATTTCATGGAATAGATTATCAATGCCCTTATGGGTCTCTTCACCTTCTGGAATGCCAATTATCCGGATATTTGGACGTTTGATGGTATCCAGTACTTCTCGCATATCATTCTCAAATTTTTGAGCCATTTTCTCAGTCTTCGTGGTGGACTTTTCTAAGCCAGCCATTTTCTCTTCTACATCTGAGATTCTATTTTCTGAATGATCTAGTCTGCTTTTAATACTTTCAAGGGAGATTTTGACTTCTTGTATTATAGACTTGATCTCTAGCAGTTCCGTTTGAGTCTTTTGTAAAGTGTGTAATTCCTCTTTTAGATCTTGCAAGAATTTCCTCATCTCCTGGAACTCGGCAACTTCTTTCTCCTTTCTCTTTAGCAGTTCATTATCTCTCTTTTCTTCCATCTCTGTTAGCTTCGACATTACGAATGCTCTAAATTCCTTATCAGACATTTCCATGACTTTCACCGAACTGCTTGTGGATGAAGGAGAGTTACTCTTTTCCATTGGAGGAGAGGTATTTTCTCGTTTTCCCATATTTCTCGTGATCCGACGGTGATTTCTTGTCATCTGATGAATGGCGTGTTTCTTTCAAATTCTTGAAGTTAAGCCTCAATGTTCAGGAGCAAGCAGACAGGGGTGTTCTAGAATCGGATTGCCGTTCTGTAGTGATAGCTGGTGCAGCAGATTCAGTAGATATTGGGTGGAGAGACAAGAAAAAGGAAAATGAAAAAGAGAGAGAGAAACAACAACAAAAAGAGAGAAAAAAGACAAAAAAATAAAAAAATTATAATTGCTTTTCTTTTTTATTTTTAAAGAAAAAAATCACAAAATAGAAAACGGCGCGGCGCGCAAAGCGCGCCGTGCGAAATATCTAGTTCCCAGTATCCATGTGGATTCTTCTCAGAGAATGGCTCAACTCTCCTGCCTGGGAGAAAGGAGCAGAAGGGCTTATTAACAAAACAAAAGATGGAGCTGAGAGCCAGAGAGAAATTCTACCTTTAAAAAAATCGTAAAAAGGAAAAATTACCAAAAAATATGAGGAGACAGGAGCAGAGAGAGACAGAGACCTCAGAGACACAGGGACAGGGATAGAAGGCCAGAGGGGCTCCCTACCACACTAGCTTTGCTTGCTGGAGGCTGAATTATGAGTAGAAAATCTTCATTTCTCCTGTGCCTGAAATATCTAGTTCCCAGTATCCATGTGGATTCTTCTCAGAGAATGGCTCAACTCTCCTGCCACACTAGCTTTGCTTGCTGGAGGCTGAATTATGAGTAGAAAATCTTCATTTCTCCTGTGCTTGAAATATCTAGTTCCCAGTATCCATGTGGATTCTTCTCCGAGAATGGCTCAACTCTCCTGCCACACTAGCTTTGCTTGCTGGAGGCTGAATTATGAGTAGAAAATCTTCATTTCTCCTGTGCCTGAAATATCTAGTTCCCAGTATCCATGTGGATTCTTCTCCGAGAATGGCTCAACTCTCCTGCCACACTAGCTTTGCTTGCTGGAGGCTGAATTATGAGTAGAAAATCTTCATTTCTCCTGTGCCTGAAATATCTAGTTCCCAGTATCCATGTGGATTCTTCTCCGAGAATGGCTCAACTCTCCTGCCACACTAGCTTTGCTTGCTGGAGGCTGAATTATGAGTAGAAAATCTTCATTTCTCCTGTGCCTGAAATATCTAGTTCCCAGTATCCATGTGGATTCTTCTCAGAGAATCCAAAATGAATTTTTCATCCAAAATACACTGTCTGTTGGCTCAATCAAGCACATCAACATACATGTTATCAACAAACAATTTTTCATTTCTTATGTCTTGTATATTTTGCGTTTTGTTTTTTTTTTGGCCATCCTTGTTTCCCTATCCCTAACCCTCTTCCCTGTCCAACCCTCCTCCCATTGTCTCTGGTATCCATGATTGCTTTCTATGCCTTTCCCCCCCATTTAATTGATTTGCTAATGAACTTAATTTGTCTAAATATTTGCAATAGCAAGCACAGCTGGTATATACATACACAAGAACCGAAGTCTGACTTTAGACATAAACCTCAGTGAGTAGAATGAACATACTACAAAATAGTACCTAGCTGGGACTATATGGCTTACTGTGGTCATCAAATAAACAGTTTTTTCTTTAAATTTTGGTAACAGTTTTATTATTTTTTTCTCTGAAATTTTTTTTTTTTTAATTTACATTCATTCCCTGAGCATCATCACAACATACTAAATGTGGTTTCCCCTCTAGAGTAAACTGCATAGTGGCTTAATCATGGATGTTATCATCCATAAAATTCCATTACTACTTTCATATATATAAGTTTTTTATCCCATGTCTGACCCTCTGCCCTATTCCACTCTCTTGTTACACTATTTTTGCTGTCTACAGTTGTCTTCAATTCCTTTTCCCCCAACATTTTGTTGACTACACCATATCATAAGTAATCTAACTACTTTCAATAGCAAGTTCAGCTGGTAGTTTCAAGAAAGGCAGTTTTGAACTGGTAAGGATATTTCCTTGAAATTTGAAGCCTAGAAACAGGTTGGTATTTTGTTCAAATAGTAGGTACATGAATCTATTGACATCTCAAGACAGGATAAAAATCCTTATAAAAGGCAAGTTACCTACAAAGGGTATCCCATCAGACTAACAGCAGACCTCTCATCAGAAACAATGTGAGTGAGGAGAGAATGGGAAAATATATTCAAAGTATTAAGGACAAAGTCTGGAGTTGAATATTATATCCCAGAGTTCAATCTGGAAGATCGTACCTCAACAGAAACAGAAGAAAGATTAAGTACATGAGACTGAACTGATGAAACAGCATTCTGTGACTTGGCTAAGATATTGCTGCTTTTCTTCTAAGCTTTGTTGTCCGGTTTTAAGGATTTTTAACATTGGATTTTAATTACAGAATCGGTTGGCCCTCCTAGCCTGGATGCCCATCCCAGCTCAAAGACGGAAAGATCAAAATCATATGATGAGGGTCTGGATGATTACAGAGAAGATGCAAAACTGTAAGTCCGAAGTATATTATTTAAAATACTTGTATATGGGTAGATGTTTAACATAATTTTGGCATGTAAGTACTAAACCTAGGGGCCAGCAGGTGGTGTAGTGGTTAAGGTGCTAGACTCCCATGGGGTCTACCATGGTTCGAATCCCATACCTGGTGGCTTGCTTTCTCACTTTCCGTCTCTAGTAAGCACATGTGGCTTATAGCAATTTAAAAATAACAATACTAAATACTAAACTGAATGATGTCGTATTTTCTAACTTTTTGACATTAGAAAGATAAACAAAAAAGTAAAATGAGGTCCAGCCTCTATGGTGTAGGCGGTATCATACTCATCTCAGGTGCTGGAAGTCCACCGTCGATCGTGGGACACACTCAAGGTCCTGACTGGCTGGAGGCCTGGGGAGCGGGGAGGCAGCCTGACGGGACCTGTCGAGCATGCTCGTTCTTGCTCTCCTCCCCTTTTCCTCACACTCGCACTCTCGCTCATAAAAGAAAACTTTTAAAAAAAACTTTAAAAACTTAAAAGTTTTATTTTATGAGAGAGAGTGCGAGTGTGAGGAAGCTGTTACAAAGTTATATATTCAACTGAATTAAAAATAATTGTTTTTAAATCAGTGATACAGTGATAAACATGGTATAAATACGGATATTTGGAGTTTGGGGTTGTTTTTTTTTTTTTTTTTAAGTTTATTTCTGTCATGAGAGGGAGTCCCCTCAGCCTTTCCAGCCAGCCAGTTTCCCGGGCACCAGTGTGGTTACCTAGTGTGGACAGGTCAACCTGGGAAGCAAATCCTGACCTTCCCCACCGCAGTTGGGCTGAAAGTGTATGTGTGAATGCTTACCCCTACATCTCAGCCACCCAAGACAACTCAGAAATAACTTATGTCACTGTGACTCGCTGTAGGTAAAATGTCAGCTCACTAGTGAAGGTTTACTTATAATATTGGAATTATCCTTACATCATTAAGGTATTTTTTGAATTTATTACAAATATTCATATACTTCTTTCCAACAGGTCCTTTAAGCATGTATCTAGCCTGAAGGGAATCAAGGTTGGTATTTAATATTTTAAAAATACAAACAAGTGTTAAGAATTTCTATTTACCTTAGTATACTTTGGCTCTTCATAAAGACTTATAGTTCTTTATCCATTAGACAACGTTTAAATGTTTTAACTTTTCATGCTCTGTCAAGTGTGTTTGGAAAATATTATGTATAAAGTGTTCTTTTCTAATTTCTAAATACATTGATCAAGTAAGTAATACTTTACACACATTGTGCTTTTTCTCATTTTATCTCCTTAGTGCTAAAAATCTTAACTGCCCAGCAAGCTTTCTGTATTGTATTGTGTTATATGTTCATTTTTCTATCCTCAAAATTATTCTTTTATGCCTTTCTCTCCTTCCCCTTGCAATCTACCTCCTTTCTCCTCTACTCTTCCCTCCATACTTCATTGAAAACATAGAAATCATTAGATAGTAATTTCCTTAGATACCATCCCCCAAAATATCAATCACCAGCATTTATACTCACACCGTCTGCCTTCTCTTCAGTTGGAATGTTATTTTGTTAAACACTACCACTCACTTCTTTGGATTTTGTCACCTCTTGGTTCTTTTTGTCTGCAAAATCACTGTTTTTCCAGTGGCTCATTCACCACCCTATGTAGGCATGTTCTACTATTTTCAGTATTTAAAAAATAGACCAAGCCAGCTGGTGGCATGGTGGTTAAGGTGGCAGGATCACACATGACTGCACAGTTTCAGCCCGTGACCAGTGGCTGGAAAACACACCAGGCACGTGGACTTGGGTGCCTAAGATTCCAGAAGGATGGGAAGATGGAAGAGAGGAAATTGCAGTGTGAACATCTCCCTCAGCGGTACTTTCTCACCTTTTCTCTTCCACCCTGTCTTTCTCCAATGAACACATGCACCTCCTAGCAAATTAAAAAAAAAAAAGAAAAATCTTCCTAGAATCTGTATCCTTCATTTACTGCTCCTATTTCCTCTACTCTTCACAGTAAAACTCTTTAAAAACATTGTACACGTTTTCCATCTCTTCTCAGCCCACACATATCCAAATGACACTGATCATGCCAAGGTTGTCAAGGCCACCAGGCATGTCCAGGTTCCAAAACTAATGGTTACTTTGGTTTTTAATTTATTCCACCTTTCAGTAGTATCCAACATGATTTCCTAATCCCTTCCTGAAATATTTTCTTCTGTGACTTCCATTTTACCTCGTTCTTGGTTTTCTTTCTGTCTCTAAGACTCTCTCTCACTCTCCTTCATCGGCTCTCTGCCTAGAACCAAGATGTTGGAATGTCTAGAACTTGTTAGGACCCCTCTGCTCTGGCTTTCTCAGTGATCTTATTCAGATCCCTATATTGCTAGCCTTGACCTCTTCCCCAAACTGCAGCTCAGGTAAACTGCCTGTGTGGCATCTCATTTGGATGTTTAGTACCCTGAATCTTCACATTCCTCCCTGTCCTCACACTCCCTTGGTCTAAGCTGCGATCATTTCTCTCTTGGACTGTGTGATCGGATAATGTTACTCCCTTGATTTATCACTTAAAGACTTTTCATCACACTTCCGACCACAGCCTAAAAGATCCTTAACAGTCTGTAATTACCTATTTTGTTTACATTGAACAGTGGACGTTTAAAATGATAACAGTGAATATAATTCATTAGCTGTACATTCTCCCTGAACTTTTTTTCTTCCCTTTGACCTTTTTTAGTGGCTGCTTTTTATTTTTCCTCCAGATTCAACTAAATGTTATTACTTTAGAGAGTTCTCATCTCAGCACCAACAACTTAGAGTTGCTGCTCAGTCATTCATCATTGTACCTTGCTGTATTCTTTCTCCAAATAGCACAAATCATAATATTCTTATTTGTTCTTTTCCTTAATTACTGGTCTTTTTTTTTTTTTTTTTTTTTTTCGCTAAAATGTGAATCCATGAGATCAGGACAAATATACTACTTTTATTAGTTTTTAAAGTACTAAAAACTTTTTCAAGTGACTTCTTAAAAATGATGGCAGGTGGTTCATAGTTTATTAAGAGTGGAAACTTTCCTAATGTAACTAATAAAGATTTATTTTTTAAATAATGTCAAGTCTTAGTTAATGTTCCCTTCACTTGGAACATTAACTAAGACTTCAGCAAAGTAATTTCAATGCGCAAATATTTATAAAAGAAAAAACTGACATTCCACTGTGTTTTCTTGTCCTTTTTATAGATTGTAGACAGCCAAAAGTCATCAGAAGACTCCGGATCCAGAAAAGATTCTTCCTCAGAGGTTTTCAGCGATGCTGCCAAGGAAGGGTGGCTTCATTTTCGACCCCTTGTCACTGATAAGGGCAAGGTAGTGCATTTTCTCAGCTGCTCAAACATCAGACATGCAGGCCCTGACAAAGAGAATGTATTCTGTGTACATAAAATAGCAAGATCTTTGGATCAGAGAGTGAAAAAAATCATTTATAGGGGCCAGCAGATGGCATAATGGTTATGTCACTGGACTCCCAGGTAGTCGACTGCGGTTTGAGTCCTGGACCTGGTGGCTTCAAACTCACGCCAGGTGCGTGTGTATACATGCCCAAAATCCCTAGAGGAGAATGAAAAAAAAGGGATTGCGGCATAGCCATCCCCCTTGGGCAGGGGTGATTTCTCACTTTCTTTCTCTCTGTATCTCTCTGGCTATCACACACACTATAACGAAACTCTCTCTCAAAAAAAAAAAAAAAAAAAAGAATCGTTTACAAATATTTATCTCTATAAAGAAAAACTTAATTTTAAAAAGTTCTAATGAAGTCAATTTTATGTTTTTTATTCTATATGTCAACTATTGATACATGTGGGACTATATTATCTTCTAATTTGGAAATGTGAAAAAGAAATCACAGCATATAAGAAACTGCTTTTATCTGGGGACCAGCAGTTAGTGTAATGGCTATGTCTCTGAACTCCCATGTAGCCAACCGCAGTTTGAGTCCCAGACCCGGTGGCTTAAACTCACGCCAGGCATGTGTGCATGCATGCCCAAGATCCCGAGAGGAGAATGGAGAAGGGATTGCAGTGTGGCCCTCGGGGGGGGTGGGGGTGATTTCTCGCTTTCTATCTCTCTGTCTCTGTCTGTCTGGTGAGCACATGTGCCCTATAGCAAAAACCTCTCCAAAAAAAACAAAAGAAGAAGCTCTGCTTTTATTTAGTTTTTCCCAGTTTATCTTTTAAGTTGCTTTTATTACTTTCTTGTTTCTTTTTGAAAATGTTGTTATATAAATGAGTATAGTAATACCAATATATCCTTAATTATATTACAGTAGTAACGTATGCTTCAATATAATAAAAAGTTTGTCATAAAAATTTCCTGTACTTTTTTATCTGCCTTTTTATAAGAACATTTTAGTACTACCCAAAGAGTTAAACATTCATAAGAAAATCCACCCTCAATATGGATGTTATTGCTTAATACTGTAAAATTGACCAACTTTGTTAGCTTAATTCATTATTTGTACATATCATTTGGGAATTTTCTATGCCATTTATCATTTGTTGCTGTGATTCACTTATCTTTAATCTTACTTTCACTCAAAAGATTTTTCTTTTTTTTTTTTTGAGAGAGAGGTTTTTGCTATAGGGCATGTGTGCTCACGGGAGAGACAGAAAGCAAAAACTCACCTCTCAGGAGGGATGGCTGCAATCCATTCTTCTCCTCTATTCTCTTCTGGGGTTTTGGGCATGCATGCACACATTCCTGGCTTGAGTTTTCAGCCTCTGTGTCCAGCACTCGAGCCCCGGTCGGCCATGTGGGAGTCCAACAACGTACCCATTATACCATCTACTGGTCCCTTTTATTCTTATTTTCTGTTCCTTTATCATTTTTTTATACATTTTGCTGCATTTATTTAAGTCACTTTGTTCATATCATCTTCCTGACTAAATTGAAGTTGGGATTTCATAGTCCTTGATTTAGAAAGAAATCATTGCCTATTTTTATGCTTCCTAATTTTTAAACTTCCTAACAAATATATTAAGGTAAATCAAATACCTGCTACACACCAGTTATATAATTTGTGTGTTAAGAGCATTGCTTAATGTACTTATCCTGTCACTAAGAGTCAGGTAAGTATTAAGTATTCATGAACTTGTGTCCTGTTTTCTAGAGAGTTGGTGGAAGTATCCGACCATGGAAACAGATGTATGTTGTGCTTCGGGGCCATTCGCTTTACTTGTACAAGGATAAGAGAGAGCAGGTGACTCCATCGGAGGAGGAGCAACCCATCAGTGTTAATGCATGCTTAATCGACATCTCCTACAGCGAGACCAAGAGGAAAAACGTGTTTCGACTTACCACACCTGACTGTGAATGCCTCTTCCAAGCTGAAGACAGAGATGACATGTTAGCGTGGATTAAGACTATCCAGGAGAGCAGTAACCTGAATGAAGAGGTATACTTTCAAAAGAATGTTGTTGAAATCTGTCACTCTCTGCATTTTCCTTTAGAGGACCAAAAACATCTGATAGATAGTTTTTATAAAACATAATATGCTCTCGGGAACCAGCAGTTAGCGTAATGGCTATGTCGCTGGACTCCCACGTAGTTGACCGTGGTTCGCATCCCAGACCCGGTGGCTTAAAACTCACGCCGGGCGTGTGCGTGTGTGCCCAAGATCCCGAGAGGAGAATGGAGGAGAAGGGATTGTGGCGTGACCATCCCCTCTGGGGGGGTGATTTCTCGCTTTCTGTCTCTATGTCTCTCTCTCTGTCTGTCTGGCGAGCGCACGCGCCTCTCCAGAAAAAAAAAAAAAAAAGAAAAGAAAACATAATATGCTCTCTTCGTTTTAAAAAGAGTTGATAGGAAAACTCAAACATACCTATTTTTTAATACCATGATTACTGAACTGTAAAAATAGAATATTCAGGGACTAGCAGGTGGCATGGTGGTTAAAGGCACTGGCCACACGGCCAACTGCAGTTCAAATTTCCAGACCTGATGGCTTGCTTTCTCACTTTGCCTCTCTTTCTCTGGTCACATTTTTAAAAAACATAACAATAAATAAAATTAAAATATAAACAGTTATTTTTAAAAAATCGATCATTCACATACTTCTCAGAAGCAATGAGCCATGGAGAGGAGGTCTGTATTCCTAGACCTAGTCTTACTTATATAACCAAATTTTTCTACATCTTTTACCTTATCTCAAAAACAGAATTTTGGGGAACCAGCAGTTAGCGTAATGGCTATGTTGCTGGACTCCCATGTAGTCAACCACGGTTCGCATCCCGGACCCGGTGGCGTAAAACTCACGCCGGGCGCGTGTGCGTGCATGCCCAAGATCCCGAGAGGAGGGAACCAGCAGTTAGTGTAATGGCTATGTCGCTGGACTCCCACGTAGTCGACCGCGGTTCGCGTCTCGGACCCGGTGGCTTACAACTCACGCCGGGCGCGTGTGCGTGCGTGCCCAAGATCCCGAGAGGAGAATGGAGGAGAAGGGATTGCGGCGTGACCATCCCCCCTGGGGGGTGATTTCTCGCTTTCTGTCTCTATGTCTCTCTCTGTCTGTCTGGCGAGCGCACGCGCCCTATAGCGAAAAACCTCTCAAAAAAAAAAAAAAAAAAAAAGATCCCGAGAGGAGAATGGAGGAGAAGGGATTGCGGTGTGACCATCCCCTCTGGGGGGGTGATTTCTCGCTTTCTGTCTCTATGTCTCTCTCTGTCTGGCGAGCGCACGCGCCCTATAGCCTATAGCGAAAACCTCTCAAAAAAAAAAAAAAAAAACAGAATTGTGGTGGGACTTCAGTTATAGTAAATATATAGTAGAAACAAACAGCTGGTGAGCCCCATAGCCTGGAGGTTAAAGTAGCCAGATCTCAAACTGCAGTTTGAATCCTGGACCTGCAGTTTGAAAAACACAGCAGACAAGTGTGTGTGCACATGTCCCAAATTCTGACAGGATGGAGAAATGCAGAAGGGCTTACACATACTCTCTGGCAATTAAAAACAACAACAAAAAATGATATAAATGCAAAGATACACTGATACTATGATTTTTATAGAAGAATAGTATAGCCTATTGTAATTGAATAATTGGTTTCTAAGAAAACTTGTATTGCTAAAAATCATGGGGACCATCAGATGGCATAATGGTTACATTGCTGTACTCACAGGTAGTTGACCGTGGTTCAGGTCCTGGACCCAGCAGCCCAAAACTCACACCGGGTGGTGTGCATACGTTCCCGCCCAAAAGCCCAAGAGAAGAATGAAGGAGAAGGGATTGCAGCATGGCCATCCTCCCTAGGGGAATGTCTCTCTGGCCAGGGCATGCGCCCTATAGCAAAAATCTCTCAAAAGACAAAAGCATTTATGTTAGGGCCAGCTGGTTGGCGTGGTGGTTAAGGCAACTTGATCCTACATGGCCTATCGCATAGTTCAAGTCCGTACCTGGCAGTTTAGAAGAAACACTTTTGGTATGTGTGTGTGCTTGCCCCAAGTCCCAAGAAGAGAATGGAGGAGAAGGGATTGCAATGTGGCCATCCCCTATCAAGGGTGCTTTTTTACTTTCTCTCTCTGTTTCCACACAAGTGAACATGTCGTCAAGCTAAGTTAAAATTATAAGACAGCTTTTATTTATTTTTTAAAGAATTCTTTTATTTACTTAGTTATTCATTTGTTTTAATTTGACCAGAGGGCAGAGAGAGAGAGTGACAGGGATGGGGGAAGTGAGAAAGCAAGCCGCCAGGTCTAGGATTCAAACTGTGGTCAGGCATGAGGGAGTCTAGCACCCTTAACCACTACACCACCTACCAGCCCAAACCAGTTTTTATTTTTAATGAGGAACAGTGTTTAGGTGCTTGAAAGTTTTGGGCTCATAGCCATCAAGATATTTTTACAGCAGGAATTTCAATATTAAAAGTGGTTTTCTAACTGTGCATAACTGTAACATTTGCCAAGCAAATCCAGCAGTGATTAAGTCTTCATTGTTGCTTAGTAATACTTTCTTTTTTATTATTTTCCCCCTCTAGGGCATGTGTACTCATCAGAGAGAGATGATAAGAGGGTGAAAGTGAGAAATCAGGGACCAGCAGTTAGCGTAATGGCTATATTGCTGGACTCCCTCGTAGTCGACTGCGGTTCGAGTCCTGGACCCGGTGGCTTTAACTCACGCCGGGCACATGTGTGTGTGTGCCCAAGATCCCGAGAGGAGAATGGAGGAGAAGGGATTGCGGCGTGACCATCCCCTCTAGGTGGTGATTTCTCGCTTTCTTTCTCTCTGTCTCTCTCTGTCTGTCTGGTGAGCGCACACTCCCTATAGCAAAAACCTCTCCAGAAAAAAAAATAAATAAGAAAGTGAGAAATCATCCCCAGGGGAGATGGCCACACCACATTCTCCTCTCAGGATTTTGGGCATTCATGCACACACTTCTGGCATATTTTTCAAGCTACCAGGTCCAGGACTCAGTCAGCCACACGGGATCCAGCATCTTAACTACCATGCCATCTAACACAGTTTTTCTTATTCTTCCTACTCACTCTTTGTGCCCATTGTTACAACTCTCAAAAAAGCACAGTATTCGTTTCCCTTGCTCCCAGGATGTACGAAAGTCTACATTAATTGTAAAGTTACGTAAATTATGTTCTCAAAATCAGTAATTTCCATTCTATCAAATTCAAATTATGAAAGCTTGTAGCATAGGAAAAAAACCCTCTGCTTTTTCTTAGGGTAGTTTATACCACAACTTGTTTGTGGTTAAAAATTGACACCAGGGACCAGCAGTTGGTGTAATGGCTATGTCGCTGGACTCCCCTGTAGTTGACCACTGTTCGAGTCCCGGACCCGGTGGCTTAAACTCACACTGGACGTGTGTGCCCAAGAGCCCGAGAGGAGAATGGAGGAGAAGGGATTGCAGCGTGGCCATCCCCCCTGAAGGGGTGATTTTTCTCTGGGGAGCGCACACACCCTATAGGAAAAACCTCTCCCCCCAAAAAAAAAATTAATCCCAGATTATTGTCAATACTATCTTTTTCTACAACCACAACTACTCTATGAACAGATTGTCATCCCTGGATTTTTTGTAACATAGTCAGGGAAAATAACTTAGATGTGAGTATTAGCTTTAAGTAAAAGTTCGAAAGAGTTGCAATTTAACGAACACCTACTATATGTCGGGTATTCTGTTAGGGAGTAAAGTGTCATTAGAATTCCTTCAGATGGCTTTATTTGTGAAACAGGGCTGTTTTGAGGATTTCATGACATAATGCTTATGAAGAATATAATATAGCAGAGTACCTGGTGGAGCATAAACATTTACATAATGTCAGCCCTCATCATCTAATGTTAAAATACAGAGACTTCTTCTTTTTTTTATTTTTTTGGAGAGGTTTTTCGCCACAGGGCGCGTGCACTCACCAGACAGACAGAGACAGACATAGAGACAGAAAGCGAGAAATCACCCCCCAGAGGGGATGGTCACACCGCAATCCCTTCTCCTCCATCCTCCTCTCGGGATCTTGGGCACGCACGCACGCGCACCCGGCGTGAGTTTGAAGCCACCGGGTCCAGGACGTGAACCGCGGTCAACTACGTGGGAGTCCAGCGACATAGCCATTACGTCAACTGCTGGTTCCCATTACAGAGACTTCTTATTCCAGTTTTATAGGTGAGAAAATAGTTAACTGAGCCATGTGGCAGACACTGTTTAAAATACTTTACATGAATTAATCTCAGCAACCATATATAATATACTATTATCATCATAAGTATTTTTGAAACAAGGAAACTATAGCAATGAGAGGTTAAGTAGTTTCCCTAAGGTCACATAGGTATAAGTGTCAGGACTGCCCTTTAAATATAAGCAGTCTTATTATAGATCATAATCATATGATCCGTCAGTTGTGAAGTTGGAGGGTTTATGTTAAATTCAAGATTGTTTTACTCCACAGCTTGTATTCTCTCTTTTTTTAAAAAAAAGAATTGATTTTCTTTATTTTTTAAGAATTATTTAATTTTATTTATCATCATTATTATTAATTTGCTATAGGGCACATGAACTCACCATAGAGAGACAGAGGGTGACAAAGTGAGAACACAAGCCGCCAGGTCCAGGACTCAAACTGTGGTCGGCAATGTGGGAGTCTCGCGCCTTAACCACCTTGCCACCTGCAGACCCAGCAGCTTGTATTCTTCACAAAGTACATTGTCATTCATCATAATCAAAGCAAGGCAAGTTTTAAAAGATCGAGGACAGATATTAATGTGTAATTGGCATCAAGAGAAAAGTACCATCACGGCACGATCAGCTCTGGATTTATCACGATGTACGTTAACCTGCAGACATTGAAAAATTCAAAAGAAATTTTTTTTCTCCTGACACTCTAATGGTAACTTAGGTACCGACTGATCCTCAATCTCGCTACTCCTACAAATTAATCATTAACAGATTGTGGGAGTATTTTTCATCTTTTATCTAATTGTTTTTTAAATGTCTATTGTTTTGGTATTAATGAGAGGAAAACCTGTTTTTGTGCTTCCCAGCCATTTATTAAAAATGACAGATCAGTGAGTATTGAACCTTGTTCCTTGCTGGTACTGTTCTGGGTATGACACATACAGAAATCAGGGGAACAGGCTTGGCAATGGCAGGAGACATCCAGAACATTTGTCACATGGTGACATTGAATAAAAGCTTTGAAACAACTGTGCTGAGAATAATAGTGTTAGGATGTTGAATAAGCAAAGCACTGCAATAAAAAGTAGAATTCATTTGTTTCTGTCTAGAATCAACTGTCTTAACTTTACCTTCCATTTATCCTATAGGACACTGGAGTTACTAACAGGGATCTAATTAGTCGAAGAATAAAAGAATATAACAGTCTGATGAGGTGAGACTCCTACCATGGCTGCAGTTAATTTGAATATAAAATAGGTAGTTGTTAAGCAACATCCATTTCTTTTCAGCAGCAAAGCAGAACAGTTGCCAAAAACACCTCGCCAGAGCCTCAGCATCAGGCAGACTTTGCTTGGAGCTAAATCAGAGCCAAAGATGCAGAGCCCACACTCCCCGAAGGAAGAGTCAGAAAGGAAGCTTCTCGGGAAAGGTACCAGTGCTGGCTTGCGTGGATACAGTCACAAAGAAAGTTACTTAAAATGGGCATGTGGAAGGTATTTTCATTTTTTTCTGCAGCCTATCTGCTGACCCAGGTCCATTGTCAGCCAGCTCAGAGATCCAGTTGGCCTGGTCTAGGCTGATTGTACCTTTCTCTTAACGTGAGTCTGGGCACTAGTCTTAACCACAAGGACAGTATGAAGGAAAGCACTAGGCTTATGTAAGAGACATTAGAAATTTTGGGACCAGCAGGTGGCGTAATGATTACGTCGCTGGACTCCCATGTAGTCTACCAGTACTGAGTCCTGTACCCAGTGGCTTAAACTCACGCTAGGCACGTGTGCGTGCATGCCCAAAATCCTGAAAGGAGAAGGGATTGCAGTGTGGCCATCCCCTTGAGGGGTGATTTCTTATTTTCTCTTTGTCACTGTCTTTCTGGTGAGCACACATGCCCTATAGCAAAAATTTCTCTTAAAAAAAGAAAGAGAGAGAGGGACCAGCAGTTAGCATAATGGCTATGTCGCTGGACTCCCATGTAGTCGACCACGGTTCGTGTCCCGGACCCGGTGGCTTAAAACTCACGCCAGGCGCGTGTGCGTGCGTGCCCAAGATCCCGAGAGAAGAATGGAGGAGAAGGGATTGTGGCGTGGCCATCCCCCCTGGGGGGTGATTTCTCACTTTCTGTCTCTCTGTCTCTCTCTGTCTGTCTGGCGAGCGCACGCGCCCTATAGCAAAAATCTCTCCAAAAATAAAAAAGAAAGCGAGAGAGAGACATTACAAATTTGAGTGACAAATTTGAGGATCCAGGCACTATTGATTTGAAATAAAACCTTTGCTTTTCCTTTTGCTAAGAATCTTACTATAAAGATGACACACTGATTTTCACTCTATTTAAAGAAAATCCTGGCACAGATTGTAAAAGGGTAAAGAAGTCTAATGGATACTTAATAAATTATAGAGAAGTTTCAAAGGAATGCTGTTTTAGGAAGAGAATATAATATTTCTGATAAATACAGGATTATTTATATTATAGGGTTCTAACTTATATAAACATTGATAAAGGATTTTTAAAGTTATGATTTCAACACTCTTTGTTTTCATTTTCTTATGTCATTTTATTTTGAATAATGATCAAAAGATGATACCAGTCCCCCAAAAGACAAAGGCACGTGGAGAAAAGGCATTCCAAGTATCATGAGAAAGACATTTGAAAAAAAGCCTACTGCTACAGGAACGTTCGGTGTCAGACTGGATGATTGCCCACCAGCTCATACTAATCGGGTAGGAGACATCAGCCCAGCAGGATTTCCTAAAGTCATTACTTCAGCTGAAGTCATTATCGGACCTGAGTATGACAGCCTTTCAGATAACAGTCTCTGTCCAGCTATTGAGTATTTTCTTCTTCATAGCAGACTTCACTTTCTCTAAGTATTTCTGACCTGTGTGCATTGAGTAACTTTATCTATAATGCTTTCTCTTTTTTTTAATGTGTTAACTCAGAAATAGACTAATGTTTTCAACTATTTGGAATGTATCTGAAATGGTCGGTAAGAATCATTTTCAAATCATGTACATTTCTGCTTTTAGCATCTTAAAACAAGGAGGAGAACACCTGATTAAGAAAGTACAGTCAATGTAAATGTGTGTGTAAGAGCGGATGTTTACAACGCCCACATTAGACTTCATATCAGGGACTGACATAACTCTGTTCCCCTCCCTTTTAAAAAAAAAAATGTTTCACTGACTTCACTGACCTATTTCTACAGTCTTTTCACTTTGCTCTTACTTCCTTAAACTGTCATCTCCCTGTGCGTCCTGCTTTTTCTGTCTTGGCCTGTTCACTCTCTCCTCACAGTCTCATGTCTCTCTTGCTGATCTTATCTATACCCAGTTCTGCAACATCTGTATTCTTCATTTTCTCTCAATAACATTAACAGCAAAGTATATATTTCCTTTTGGATATAAGGAGCCTTTTAGTTGTGCTATACAGCTACTAACTAAATATAAACTTTCATGCTGTTTTAAATAAGATGTTTATTTCTTGTTTTGCAGTATATTCCATTAATAGTTGACATATGTTGCAAATTAGTTGAAGAACGAGGTCTTGAGTATACAGGTATTTATAGAGTTCCTGGAAATAATGCAGCCATCTCAAGTATGCAAGAAGAACTCAACAAGGGAATGACTGATATTGATATACAAGATGATGTAAGTATGTTCATTTCTGTTGGAGTAACTGATTTTTCTTTTCCTTTGGTGGTATAGACTACAAAATTACTGTACTTCTATTTTGTGTACCTAGAAATGGCGAGATCTGAATGTGATTAGCAGCTTACTAAAATCCTTCTTCAGAAAACTCCCTGAGCCTCTTTTCACAAATGGTGAGTTAATTCTCATGAAGTTATAAGATGAAATAGTCCAAATTATAACTGTGAGAACACCATGAAATATTACATTGAATAGAGAAAAAGTGTTTTTTTGTCAAAGGTAACAGGAAATTTTTTTTTCTTATTAAAAACCTAATTATGTACTCTTTTTTTATCCTTTGGAAATTTTTTCATATAAATTTCAGTGAAAAATAGTTTCCGGAAAGTTGTTTAGGGTCAGTAAAATATATACTATCTTGTTTATATTTGCAGTCAAGTTAACTTCAGGCTTAGTAAGTCATAATTAGTAGAAAAGCTTTTTTTTCCAGACAAGTCAAATATTTGAATGATCTATAAGGCACTGTCTTAGATATTTTTTAGGGCGGGAGAAGAATGGACAGACTGCATAAATATAGGGTGGTACCTTCAGGAAACTCACATTTTAGTGAATTTTATTCTGTTTATTCATAAGCTTTGTGAGATTATTAAAAACCACATATAAAATGTAAACTTTACGGATTGTATTTCAAAGACTATTTTGGGATCTTTCCTACATTTTTTTATTGTGCTTTAAAATTGAACCATAAAGAATACATACAATTTTATTTTTTAAAAAGAAATACATAAATTTGAAAAAAAAAAATAACCTTAAGAGAAAATTAGATTACAGTTCATCTAAGCAACTGAAGATAAACTTGTTTTATTGTTCATATTGTTGTCAGATAAATATGCTGATTTTATTGAAGCCAATCGTAAAGAAGATCCTCTAGATCGTCTGAGAACATTAAAAAGACTAGTAAGTATTATTTTATATTTTTGGAGATACACCTGAAATTCAGCATTTAAATCTATCATGAAAATAATATGTTTCAGATTCACGATTTGCCTGAACACCATTACGAAACACTTAAGTTTCTTTCGGCTCATCTGAAGACAGTGGCAGAAAATTCAGAAAAAAATAAGGTATGTAAAGTGCATATTAAAGAAATGTACTGTCATTGGTTTTAGATATGCTTTATTGCTTTATGCTAAATTATCTAAACAAAAAAATGGATCTCTAATTCACCAAAAGCTCTGAAATACATAAAAACTGGCAAAGTCCCTCTAAAGACTGCTCTTAAAGGCAAAAGATCCCAAAATATCAGTTTTCATATCCATCAGGAAAAATATAAAAGTGAGAAATTTTGCTTTTCTTGTTTTTACAACTAAATGTCAATATTTTGAATAGGTAACATATGCACATACTACAACAGTCAAAATAGACCAATAGTATACAGTGAAAAATAACGGAAAACTTTTATTTTTTGTTGTGTTTAGTTTTAAACACAAGTCCTTTTTTAACACCAATGCATTATCTTTATTAAACATAGTGTTTGTTATTCCTTAATATTATCTAATATTTAGTTCATGTTCAGTTTTTCTCAATAGATTTTAAAATGCCTCGGGGCCAACTCTAGGGCCTTGTGGTTAAGGGAGCTGGATCTCCCATTGCTGACTGTGGTTTGAATCCCAGCAATGGCATCTTCAAAAGCATGCTGGATACATGTGTATGTGTGTCCAAAACTGGAAGAGAAGGGATTGCAGCATGACCACACCCTGTTGAGGGGTGCTTTCCCCTTCTCGCTGGCAAGGGTATATGCTCTTTGGAAAATTTTTAAAAGGTTTTTTTTTTTTTTTTAATTTATTTGTTTACGTTCATTCACTGTACATCATTACAGCATACAAAATGAGATTTTCCATCCAGAGTACACTGTATATTGTCTCAATCAAGCACATCAACATACATGTTATTGTCAACAAATAATTTTCCATTTCTTGTTTCCTGTATGTTTTGCTCCCCCCCCCCCCCCCCGCCATCCTTGATTCCCTATCGCTTACCCTCTGCCATCTCCCACTCTCCTCCCACACTGTCTCTGGTATCTATATTTACTTTCTATACTGTTCCCCCCCCCCCATTTTTTATTGAATTACTAAAGATCTTAATTAATCTAAATATTTTCATAGCAAACACAGCTGATATATACATTTCCATGAACACAAGTCTAACTTTAGGCATCCTATAAAGTAGCACCTAACTGGGGCTATATATCTTACTGCGGTCATCAAATGGATTTTTTTTTTTTTTTTTTTTTCCGAGAGGTTTTTCGCTATAAGGCGCGTGCGCTCGCCAGACAGACAGAGAGAGACATAGAGACAGAAAGCGAGAAATCACCCCCCAGGGGGGATGGTCACGCCGCAATCCCTTCTCCTCCATTCTCCTCTCGGGATCTTGGGCACGCACGCACACGCGCCCGGCGTGAGTTGTAAGCCACCGGGTCCGAGACGCGAACCGCGGTCAACTACGTGGGAGTCCAGCGACATAGCCATTACGCTAACTGCTGGTTCCCAAATGGATTTTTTTTTTAACTTTTTTTTTTTTTTTGTAACTTAACTTACATTCTTTCCCTAAGCATCATCACAGCATACAAAATGTGATTTCCCATCCAGAATATACTGCATAGTGACTTAATCATGCATATTATTATCAAAAATTTTCCATTTATACTTCCTAGAATTTTTTACCCCTCTTTCTGACCCTCTGTCTTTTCCCACCCTCTTCTCCCACTGTCTCTGGTGTCTACAATTGTCTTCCATTCCTTTTCTACCCACATTGTATTGATCACACAATTTCTTAAATAATCTAACTACTTTCAATGGTAAGTTCACATGGTACTATTAAGAAAACCAGTTTTAACTTAAATCATAGAAATGCTAAGGAACTTTTCTTAAAGCCAGGAAACAGGAACCTAATTCTGTTCAAATGGTAGATGCTTAAACCTATCAGTCTCATGTACTTTATCTTCTGTTCTGGTTCCATTTTTCCTATTAAATTCTGGGATATAATATTCAACTCCAGACTTGTCCCTACAATTAAGTTGGCCACTTTCTTAGTTTTTGAACTCTTCTTTCCGTGTGTCTGTATTTAATTTTCCTGACATAGCACATCCTTGAGAACTTCTTGGAGATCTGGTCTGGTGCTGGTAAATTCAGGTTTTGTTTATCTGAGAATGTTCTTGTCTTTTCTTCCCACATGAAAGATAATCTTACCAGGTATAGTATTCTGAGCTGAAATTGCTTTTCTCTTAACACTTTGAATATATTTTCCCATTCTTTCCTCGCTCGCATTGTTTCCGATGAGAGATCTGCTGTTAGCCTGATGGGATATTTTTTGTAGGTAACTTGATGTTTTTCTCTTGCCAATCTTAGTATCTTGTCTTTGTCTGTGGTTTTGGTCAACCTGGCTATGATGTGTCTTGGAGAAGATCTTCTTGGGTTGATTCTATTTGGGGTCCTTTGTATTTCTTGGGACTGGTTCTTTGAATGCCTCTCTAGATTTGGAAAGTTTTCTTTCAGGATTTCATGGAATAGATTATCAGTGCCCTTATGGGTCTCTTCACCTTCTGGAATGCCAATTGTCTGGATATTTGGACGTTTGATGGTATCTAATACTTCTCATATATTATTCTCAAATTTTTATGCCATTTTCTCAGTCTTCGTGGTGGATTTTTCTAGGCCAGCAATTTTCTCTTCTACGTCTGAGAGTCTATTTTCTATATGATCTAGTCTGCTTTTAATACTTTCAAGGGAGATTCTGACTTCCTGTATTACAGACTTCATTTCTAACGGTTCCGTTTGACTCTTTTGTAAAGCGTGTAATTCCTCTTTTAGATCTTGCAAGAATTTCCTCACCTCCTGGAACTCGTCAGCTTCTTTCTCCTTTCTCTTTAGCAGTTCATTGTCTCTCTTCTCTTCCATCTCAGTTAGCTTCGCCATAATGAATACTCTAAATTCTTTATCAGACATTTCCATGATTTGCATTGAACTGCTTGTGGATGAAGAGGAGTTATTCTTTTCCCTTGGAGGAGAGGTATTTTCTTGCTTTCCCATATTTCTTGTGGTCCTGCGGTGATTTCTTGTCATCTGATGGATGGTGTGTTTCTTTCTAACTCTTGAAGTTCAATCTGAATGTTCAGGAGCAAGCAGAAAGAGGTGATCTGGAATCTCTTTGCCGTTCTGTTGTGATCGCTCGTGCAGCAGATTCAGTAGATATTGAGGAATATGTTAACCCTAACAGTATTTGGATGTTTAGCTACAGTGCCCTTAGATCCATCACGCTAGCTTTGTTTGCTGGAGGCTGAATTATCAATAGAAAATCTTCATTTCTCCTGTCCCCTGAAATGACTAGTTCGCAGGAGCCATGAGGAATCCTCTTCTGAAGGAAGGCCTCACCTCTCCTGCCATGCTAGCTTTGTTTGCTGGAAGCTGAATTATGAGTAGAAAATCTTCATTTTTCCTGTCCCCTGAAATGAGTAGTTCGCAAGAGCCATGAGGAATCTAAAAAGCCTTTTTAGAGTTATTTGTTTAAATAAATATCCAAACAAGGTACACACATGTTATTTATTTGTCTGCTTTCTATTTTACTTATTTATTGACGATCAAGTGAAGATATTACCATATACATCATTTCCCATAGAGAATTTTACATTTTTAGGTCTGTTAAGTGTTCCTTCCATTTGCCCATACCACACACCCTTTACCATCCACCCTGCTCCATTACAGACTTTGTTACTGACATTTATCCACCCTACTATCATATCTTTGGCTCTTTCTATTTCTCTGTCATTGAGTGCAAATATTTGGTATATATTGTTTTCCTTTCAAAGTCTGGCTTACTTTGTTTAGGCATTAAGTCTTCTGTATTCAATCACTTGGAGTCAAATGACAGTGTCTTATTGTTTCCTGTGACTGAATAGTATTCCATATATGCCACAATTTTTTAGTCCAGTCTTTAGTTCTTGGACATTTAGGTTGATTCCATGATTAAGCAATTGCAAATAATGCAGAAAACATGGAGGTACAGTTGTCTTCCAAATTGAGTGCTTTTGTATCCTTTGGGTAAATACCAAGGAATGGAATTACTGGGTCATATGGTAATCCATTTGTAAGTTTAGTGGCTGTCCTATTTTGCATTCCCACCAACAGTGCAGGTGAACTCCCTTTCTCCATGGTTTCACCAGCACATATCATTTTCTTTTTTTGGTCACAGCCATTCTGACTGGGGTTAAGTGGTATCTCATTGTGGTTTTGAGTTGCATGTCCCTTATGTTTAGAGATACTGAGCATTTTTTCATATGCTTTTTGGTCATTCATATGTCTTCCTTGGAGAGTTGTATGTTCAGTTCATTGGCCCATTTTTAATTGGATTTTTTTTTCAGATGAGCTGCTTGAGTTCCCTATAAATTCTAGTTATCAGTCTATCTGCTGCAGCATAGTTTGCAAATATTCCCTCACATTCTGTGGGTTTTCGCTTCATTCTATTGAATGAAGAACAAATTTTTTAGTTTGATGTAGTCCCACTGGTTTATTTTTGGGTTTATTGCCTGTGCTTAGGGGTCTTATTTAAGAAATCTTCACCTAGTCTGATGTCTTAAAGGATTTCTCACCAGTGATTTTATAGTTGAGGCTTTACATTTAAATCTTTGATCCATTTTGAGTTGATTTTTGTTAACGATGAGAGATACGGGTCCAGTTTCATTTTTCTGTAGGTGGATATCCAGTTTTTTTGTTTGTTTCTTTGTTTGTTTTGTTTTGTTTTGTTTTGTTTTGTTTGGAGAGGTTTTTTCGCTATAGGGCGCGTGCGCTCGCCAGACAGACAGAGAGAGACATAGAGACAGAAAGCGAGAAATCACCCACCAGGGGGGATTCCATTCTCCTCTCGGGATCTTGGGCACGCACGCACACGCACCCAGCGTGAGTTGTAAGCCACCGGGTCCGAGACGTGAACCGCGGTCAACTACGTGGGAGTCCAGCGACATAGCCATTACGCTAACTGCTGGTTCCCGATATCCAGTTTTTTAGCACCCTTTACTGAGGAGACTTTCTTTTCTTCACTGGATTGTCAAAGACCATAATGTCGGCTGTGTGTTTTGGAGTTTCTGGATTCTCTGTGTTTGTTCCATTGGTCTATATGTCTGTTTTTACTGCAAGAATGCAAGATACTGTTTTGACTCTCACAGCTTTTAACATATTTTTAGGTCAAGTAGTGAGATGCCTCCTACTTTATTCCTTTTGCATAGAATTGCTTTAGAGGCTATTTATGATTCCAGATACATTTTATGATCTTTCTATTACTATGAAGAATGTCACTGGAAATTGGATCAGGATTGCATTGAATTTGTAGATTTTTTTTTGGATAGAATTAACATTGTATTTTATTGATTATGTCAATCCAAGACCATGGAAAAGCTTTCCATTTCTTCGTATCATATGCAGAATTGTTTTCCAGTTTTTCATAGTTTCCCTTGTAGAGGTCTTTTACCTCTTTGGTTAGGTTTATTCTGAGATATTTTATTTTTTATGACTATTTTAAGTAGGATTGCTTTCCTCAGTTCTGCCCATTTGTTCATTGTTGGTGTATAAAAATGCCATAGATTTTGTATATGGATTTTGTATCCTGCTACTTTAACAAATTCATCTATCAGTTCTGGGAGTTTTTGTCATGGATTCTTTTGGGATTTTTGTGTATGTAATCATATCATCTGCAAATAGGGTCAATTTAGCTTTTCTTGTCCTATTGAAATTATTATTATTATTTTTTTGGAGAGAGGTTTTTGCTATAGGGCGCGTGCGCTCGCCAAACAGACAGAGAGAGGCAGAGAGACAGAAAGCGAGAAATCACCCCACAGGGGGATGGCCACGCCGCAATCCCTTCTCCTCCACTCTTCTCTCAGGATCTTGGGCATGCTTGCACACGCGGCCACCGTGAGTTTAAGCCACCAGGTCCAGGACGCGAACCACGGTCGACTATGTGGGAGTCCAGCGACATAGCCATTACGCTAACTGCTGGTCCCAAAATGATTTTTACTTTACTCTCATACTTGATTGTATTGGCTAGGACTTCTAGCACTATATTGAGAAAATGGGCAGTCTTGTCTTGTTTTACTTTTTAGTGAGGAAGCTTTCAGCTTTTCCCTCGTCAGGATGATATTACCTAAGGGTTTGTCTTATATGGCTTTTATTGTGTTGAGAAATGTCTGTTCTATACTGATTTTGCCAGAGTCTTAATCATAAAGAGATGTTATATTTTATCAAATGCTTTTTCTGCATCAAGTGATATAATCAGATGGTTCTTATCTTTCTTTCTGTTAATGTGATCTAGTACACTTATTTCCTTGCATAGGTTGAGGCATTCTTTCATTCATGGGAATAAAGCCTACCTGGTCATGGTGTATAATCTTTTTAATATACAGTTGGATTTGATTTGCTGGTATCTTGTTGAAGATTTTTGCATCATATTCATCAGGGTTATTGATCTGTAATTTTCCCTTTTTGTTATGTCTTTGTCTTATTTTGAGATCAGGGTAATGGAGGCCTCATACAATGAATTTTGGAGGCTTCCTTCTCTTTGGATTTTTAGAAATAATTTGAGAATTGGGATTAACTCTTCTTTAAATTGCTGTAAAACTCAGAAGTCAAGTCATCAGATCCTAGGCCTTCCTTGTTGAAAGACTATTGCTGATTCAATTTCACTGCTTGTTACTATCCTATTCAGGCTTTCTATTTCTTCCTGATTGCATCTAAGTAGTGTGTATATGTCAAGAAATTTGTCCATCTCATCCAGGTATATTCTAGTTTGTTGGTGTATTGTCATTCATAATATCCTCTTGTAATTATTTGTATTTCTGCTTCATTACTGTTCTTATTTATCTGATTCATTTCTCTTTTTTTCTTGATAGGTCTAGCTTATGGTTTGTCAGTTTTTTTTTTTTTATAGTTCTTTTATTCTCTATTTTATCTGAAAACTTTATTATTTCTTTTCTTCTGCTATTTTTGACTTTTTGTTGCTTTTTCTGTTCCTTGAAATGCATTGTCAAGTTGTTTATTTGCCATCTTCCTATTTTTTTCTTTTGAGCACTGTGCTATGAACTTCCCTAAGATGACTGCTTTCGCTGTGTACCAAAGATTTTGGAGGGTTGTTTGTTCATTATTGATTTTAATAAATCTTTTTATTTAAATTTTAATTTCTTCTATTATTTTTAAGTCTTTCATGAGTAGCTTGTTTAGTTTCCAAATTGTGTTTATTTTTGAGGGCTTTTTTTGTTGACTTAGTTTAATTTCATTGTGGTTAGAAAATATGATGGATATTGTTTCTATACTTTTAAATTTATAAAGGCTTGTTTTGTACCCAACTATGTGATCAGTCTTTGAAAATATTTCATGTGAGGTGGAGAGGAAAGTATTTGGTAGTTGTTGGTTGAAATGTTTCATAAATATCTGTCAAGTCCAATTGGTTTGTGGTATTCGTTAGCTCCTATGTCTGTTTATTTTTTGTCTAGATATTTTTCCCTTTGAATATAGCAGCCTTTGTTTTACATATTTGAATATGCTAGTATTGGGTGCATAAAGATTTATAGTTGGTATATTTTCTGGTGAATTATTTCATTATTTACAGAGCCCTTCTTCATCTCGTACCATTTTTATGTGAAGTTTATTTTCTATCAGTAACATGACTCCAGCCTTTTTTTACGTTCTGTTTTCATGAAATGACTTTTCTCATCTCTTTACTTTCAATCTTTGTATGTCCTTATCAATGAGGTGTATTTTTCATAAGTAACATAAAGGTTGCCCTTATTTTTTAATCCATTCAGCCAATCTGTCTTTTAATTGGGGAAATTTACTCTATTAACAATCAATACTATTTACATATACTTGGATTTTCCCTGTCATTTTGCTAGTCATTTTATTTTTCTGTGGCTTTGTCTGTCTTTTTAGTTTTTGCTATAAGATACATGCACTGGCCAGAGAAAGCGGGAACATGAGAAATCATTCCTCAGGGGAGAGGGAGATGGCAACACTGTAACCCTTAGCCACTTTCCTCTTAGGATTGTTGGCATGCATGTACATATGTCTGGTCTGTTTTTCAAACTGGCAGGTCCAGAACTTGAACCATGAAGTTGGGCATGTGGGATCTAGCACCTTAAACTACATGCCACCTGCAGCCCATGTGGTCTCATTTCTATTTGTCTCCCTTTTATTTTCCTGGTAGTATTTAGTATTTTAGTATTTAGTATTTCCTAAAGAGCTGGTCTAGTGTTAGTTAATTCTTTCAGTTTTTGTTTATTCAGGAATGATTTTACTTCTCCTTCCCATTTGAAGGATGATCTCGCTGGGTGTAGTATTCTTGGCTGAATTTTTTTTTCTTTCAGGCATGTAAATATGTCTTCTATTCTTTCCTTGCCTACATTGTTTCAGTTAAGAGTTCTGATGAGGTAACCTTTTTGTAAGTAACTTGGTGTTTCTCTCTTGTAAATTTGAGAATATTATCTTTGTCTTTGATTTTTACTAATCTGGCTGTGATGTAACTTGGAGAGGATCATCTTATATTGAATGTATTTGGCTATTTTTGTATTCTTGGATCTGAATGTCTGTCTGTTTCTCTAGATTTGAGAAGTTTTCAGATAATATTCCATGAAAAAATATTTTTATTGCCTTTACCTATCTCTTTGCCTTCTGGGATACCTATTATGTGGCTATTTGGCTATTTAATGAATGGAATTTCCCATATGTTTTCCTCATTTTTAGTGATTAGTTTTTCCATTCTTTTTGATAGTTGGGACTAAATCTTAGGTTTCATCTTCAAAGTCAGAGTGTCTGTCTCCTGCATGGTCTGACTGTTAATAATTTCAAGGGAGGTTTTGATTTGCTATATTATATTCTTCATCTCCAGAAGTTCCTTTTCATCCTTTTTAGGATGTCTCTCTCTTTATTTCCTCCTTCAAGTCATGGAATGATTTTCTCATCTCCTGGAATTGGCTTTCTGTTTTCTCTTGCATTTCAGTGAGTTTTGCTATTTGTAAGAATATTCTGAATTCTTTTTCTGACATTTCTTTGACTTCTTGTGTTCTTTCCATTGGTGGGGAGTTATTGTATTTGAAGGAGAGATACTACCTGGTTTTTCCATATTTGGGGGGGCTCTTATTTTAGGAATCAGGTGAAGTGATCACTTCTTCCTAATTTTTTGAATAGGTTTCTGCATCTGTATGCGTGTGTGCTTCTCCTGTGATCTTTTAGCTTATCAGTTTCTATGTTCTGAAGGTGGAAGTGCTGGAAGCCACACTTTGAGTTTTGGGATTTGGAATTTTAGAAGGGTGTTTCTTTCCTTTTCCTCCACTGTCATAGTATCTTTAGGGGGTTGGCTCCTCTCCCAAATGCTTTAGCTCTAATGTAGCTGTTGGCTAAGCTCAGAAGGTGGAACATGAAGTAGTAGCACAGGTTGTGTGCAGTATGTGGGCTAGGCCATGCCACAGACAGCCTCCAACCTTGCTCTGGCTGGTGGGGCAGTGAATACCATGCTGGGCTGATGACAAGTCACTTCCTCTCTCTGACAAGACTGGCATGGGTCTGGGTTTTGAGGGATACACAGGCCAGAGTGCACATGGCTTCCTACCTTGATTCAGGTGGTCAGGCATGGGCAGGGGCAGTAAACAACACACCAGCCAGATGGAAAGTCCTTTTCTTCCTCTCTCTGACAAGACAGGTGTCCAGATTATATTTGGTGATGCGTTATAGTCTTCATTTTCTTTTACTCTTTTTTTTAAATCACTGATTGTTGCCTAAATCCATTATATCAAATGATGACTTTTGGTTTCTAGAGAAGAAAATAAAAATACCACAAGAGCAAGAATACAGCTAACACTTTTCTAAGAGTGATTCCTGCTTAAAGTGGAGAGAAAAACACATTCATTCAGGTCACTTCAATGGCTATGCGTGTTCTGGAAGACATTAGCCCACAGTTGTCATTGGGCTAGATATAAAAACTGTCAACCCCTGTTCTCTGCAAAGTGAGAAGATTACAGTAGTGTTAAAATTTCCTTTAGTTGCTAAATTGACTACAAAAGGTTTTTTTTAGAAAGAGAGAAAACCTAATTTATAGTAGGAGCCCAAAAGTTCAATATACCTTTAGCTGAAATGTTTTCTAATGAATTATATAGTTTTTCCTGAAATACATTATCCACCAGAGAAAATAGAATTTGACATTCTCATTAATTTAGGAAACACCGAATTCAAATTTTGACAAGTTTCTTTCTGCAGAATTTTCTGACTTTTTTTTTTAAAGGATTACTTATTTATTCCATTTGTTGTTCTTATTATCATTATCATTATTAGTATTCTTTAATTTGACTGGAGAGAGAAAGAGAGAGAGAAAGGAAAAGTGAGAAAGCAAACTACCAGGTCCAGGACTCGAACTGTGGTTGGCCATATGGGAATCCAGCACCGTTAACCACCACACCACCTGCTGGCCCAACACTAACTTTTGAAGGTGGCCATATAGTTTTTTCTTTCCTAGACTTTTTTTGACCACCTATTGTGGAACATTTTTCAAGAAATAAAGAATTTATTTTAAGATTATAATGAATAAATTGTGGGCTACTTATTTTATTAGTTTTATATAGGAACCAGCTTTACATAGGAATAAATATTATTTCATGTGTGTGCACGCGCGCGCGCGCACACACACACACACGTACCCATAGATATATTCGTTATTACTCTAAAAGCCTAAATGAAATCATGCGAACTTTAAGAACCTTTGAGATAGTGGATTTCTGGGTTTTTTTGAGGCACTATTGCCTGCACAAGTGTAAGACTTAGAGGCAGAGCAGAAGCACACCTCTGTGTCCAGTTTCAATGATTCTTTCCCATACACCCATGTTTTCTTTCTACTAAGTCAAATTTACAGGGAAATACTATCTCCAATCAAAATTTCTCCTTATTCCTCTACAGTGAGTATGGTATAATAATGCCCATTTTATGCTAGTTAACATATTAGATACATAACGATTGCTTCAAAACGGGGAAGAGCTGTAGGTTTTCTGTTTCGTACTATACCTGAAAGGTGTATAAATTCATCTAGTAGACCTAGCCATCGTGCTAGCACCCTGCAGAGCTGGAAGCCATATGACAACTATGGTTCTGTTCCTGGGTCAGCCTGAAAAATATGCCTGGTGTACATGTAGGTATCCAGGATCCTGAGAAGCTGGGGAAGTTGGGGTTGCAGCATGACAGGACCCATATCAAGGATGCTTTCTCTCTGCTTGCCCTTTCTTTTGTATGTTGCTTTCTATAACAACAACAAAAACGTCTAGTAGTATAGTCTCTACATGTTTTTTTAATCTCTTGGCATATTATTTAATCTCTTGGTATTCAAAATAAGCATCATAGGGGCCAGCAATTAGCATAATGGCTATGTCACTGAGCTCCCATGTAGCTGACCGCAGTTCGAGTCCCAGATCTGGTAGCTTAAACTCATGCCAGGCACATGTGCATGCATGCCCAAGATCCTGAGAGGAGAATGGAGGAGAAGGGATTGCGGCATTGCCATCCTCCCTGGGGGGTGATTTCTCGCTACCTCTATGTCTTTCTGGCGAGTGCACATGCCCTATAGCAAAAAAAAAACAAAAGTAAGCATTGTGATAAAATCCTAGATTCAAAGTATTACACCAGACACTATATGATAATGGAAAACAAAATAAACTATACCTTTTAGGTCTGTTATTTAAAGAATAGAGAATGCCAGGACCAGACTGCAATGTGGTGGTTGCACAACTGAACCTATATGGAAAGGTCCTCAGTTCTCATCCTGAGACCTCCCTGTGCATATCCAGGCATCTACACATGCCTGCCTATAATCTGGGCTGCCTAGGGCTGGGTAGGCATGAGGACCCTTCTGGGAGTTTTTGATTTTTTTTTCCTGTCTCATGGAAGAAATAAGCCGTGAAAAAGAAGTACAGAATATCATGAACATTGGGTCCAGCAGATGATGTAGTGGTTAAGGTGCTGGACTCCCACATGGTCAACCATGGTTCAAGTCTCAGATTCAGTGGCTTGAAACTTGTACCAGACACCTGTGCATGTGTGCCCCAAATCCCAAGAGCAGAAAGGAGAAGGAATTACAGCATGGCAATCCCCCCAGGGGTGGGGGGATTTCTTGCGTTCTCTATCTCTCTGACTCTCCAGCAGGTGTTCATGCCCGATGGCAAAAATCTCTCAAAAAGAAAAAAAATGCAGAATATCATGGAAATGAATGTATAAACACATAAATAAGTCCATAACTTTGAGGCATCCAGATTGGAGCAAAGATAAATAACGAGTTTCAGAGCACTTGGTTGAAGTAAAATTGGTCAAAAAAAGAATGGTTCCAGATCTTAGGTTTTTACATATTAGTAATTATTTTTAGTTTCTTTCTTCCATAGCGGGACACCTTGGACATGGTCTCAAGCTACAGTTTTCCCTCCACCTTCTCAGCCAGCCAGTTGACATCATGAACATGTACACACACACACACACACACACAGAGTGTAATGTTTGTTCACTGTAAATTCTACATTTCTTGAGCATGTTTGCATGTAAGCACACATGTGTATGCCCAGCATGTACAGGAGGGCCCAGCCTCAATCTTTCAAATGGATCTAGCATGATGGAGTTCTCATTGCACCACCATGGCTCGCCCCATATGGTAGTAATTTTGATATACAACAGAGGCAAATCTGTAATCCCTTTTTTTTTTAAAGAATTATTTTATTTAACTTTATTTATTATTATCATCATTACAGAGAGAGAGGAAGTGAAAAAGCAAGCCACCAGGTCCGAGACTTGAACCGCGGTCAGCCGTGTGGGAGTCCGGCGCCTTTAACCACCATGCCAATTGCCGGCCCCATGTAATCTCTTTATTTATCTGTGTTTTTTTCTATTTTTCAATTCTTGAGAGGAAGGGGTTTTCGTCAGTTAATCCAGCTCTGGTAATACTAGTTTTGAACCAGATCAATTATTTTCAATCACGGACATCTTGGGAAAAGTGAATGCTAATTAGGCATTGCACATTTTCATTATAGCAGAGGAAAATAATTATGTAAAGATTTACTTGAGAAAATCATTTATTTATTTATTTTGGAGAGGTGGTGTTTGATGTTTTTTGTTTTGTTTTGTTTTTGCCATAAGGCACGTGTACTCACCGGAAAGAGAGAGACAGAAAGCAAGAAATCACCCCCCAGGAGGGATGGCCACGCCGCAATCCCTTCTCCTCCATTCTCCTCTTGGGATCTTGGGCACGCATGCACACACACTTGGCGTGAATTTAAGCCATTGGGTCTGGGACTCAAACCGTGGTCAGCTACATGGGAGTCCAGTGACGGAGCTGTTACGCCAACTGCCAGTCCCCACACTTAAGAAAATCTTAACTGTTGGGTAGTCAGACAAGTCATGCCATATTTTTCTGTGTTTGTCTATATGGAAAAAAAAATAAAGTCGTGACTTTTCTTTTTCTTTTTCTTTTTTTTTCTTTTTTTTTTTGTAGAGGTTTTTGCTATAGGGCACGTACGCTCGCCAGAAAGACAGAGAGCGACAGAAAGCGAGAAATCTACCCCCGGGGGGATGGCCACGTCTCAATCCCTTCTCCTCCATTCTCCTCTCGGGATCTTGGGCATGCACGCACACGCGCCCAGAGTGAATTTAAGCCACTGGGTCTGGAGCTCGAACTGCGGTCGAATACATGGGAGTTCGGCGACATAGCCATTATGCTAACTGCTGGTCCCTAAAGTCATGACTTTTCTGATGACCCAATAGAAAGCATTACTGTTTATCCACAGTCATCCAGTTTGTTTTCTGTAAAAAGAAAGAAAGAAAGAAAGAAAGAAAGAAAGAAAGAAAGAAAGAAAAAAAAAAAACCTTTCAGAAATGAAAAGTTAAACCTACAATGAAAATTTAAGCCTATTTTCTTCAGAAAAGTTCCTTTTTTGAAAAAAGAGATTTTTATAATAACCTTTTTTGCTATAGGGTTAGTGTGTTCACCAGAGACAGAAAACAAGAAATCATCCCCCAGGAGGGATGGCCATGCTACAGTTCTTTCTCCTCTATTCTCCCCTTGGGATCTTGGGCGCACATACACAGCCGGGTCCAGGACTTGAACCACAGTTGACTACATGGGAGTCCAGCAACGTAACTGTTACACCATCTGCAAGTCCCAGTTCTAACAGTTTCCCATATTATTGTTTCTTTCAGATGGAACCAAGAAATTTGGCAATAGTTTTTGGTCCTACTCTCGTGCGGACATCCGAAGACAACATGACCCACATGGTTACTCACATGCCCGACCAGTACAAGATTGTGGAAACGCTCATCCAGCACGTAAGTTCACACCGTGTCACTTCATGCAAATTGTTTCTGTGAACTGACATTTGGTAGGGCAAAATCTGCTTACAATTTTTTTTCCTAAGAGAATTGCCTACTTTCTATACTATCCTCCAAGATACAGCTCTATTTAGGGAATTATTAAATTTCTCTTTTCACCTTTTTTAAATTTTAGCATGACTGGTTTTTCACAGAAGAAGGTGCTGAAGAACCTCTTGTAAGTATAGTCCACCAACGTTCATACTCAGTTATTTTCATTTGGGACACAAGATCCTGATGCTACAACAGCGTCAACTTCCTGCTTTATATGCTATTGTCCGCTTTGCACCCGGAAGCAGGTCTCTAGCTCCTCAGTTTCCGATCTAATGAAAATACAAATACGATGCTTATTTTTGCCATTAATGACGTGTGAACAATGTAAAATATTTAAACCCAGGTGCTCCATTCAATAATGTGTCTTTCACTAAATGTTGTTTGAATTTTAAAGAAAGTATCTGTGAAGAGATGATGAAGAGATCTTTGTTTATTAACCATAGACCACAGTGCAGGAGGAAAACACAGTAGAGTCCCAGCCAGTGCCAAACATAGATCATTTACTCACCAACATTGGGAGGACAGGCGTATCCCCGGGAGATGTATCAGGTAACGTTTGCCTGGGCAGTTTTGATCTTTAGGTTCAAAGCTACGTTCTTATAACATAAAAGAGCCAATCAATCATAAGTAACAATTCACTACAATTTTTTTTCTTCTTTTTTTTTTTCCTTTCTACTAATAAAAACCTTAATCTTCCTTTTCTGATTGATCTTAATTATCTTCCAGTGACTATAATGCCATTGGCAGTGCATGGAGTTATAATGTTTGTCAGAATGGAAATCTGAGGGAAATGAGCATGCAAACCACTGTTTTTTGTTTTTGTTTTTGTTTTTGTTTTTAATTCACAGTTTCCATGTAATAGTCATCACAAGGTAAAACAGATACATGCTACTGAATATGTGGTTGCTGTGATGGCAGAAGGTATAACCTAGGCTGTCTAAGTAGTTCTTATTTTTGAGCTAGAAGTTCTGTTTAAAAGCAGCAAGTTAATGTGTTGAACTGCTAATGGGCACCATTTTCCTAACTACAGTGTATAATTTGTCACTATAGATGTCACAGTTAAAGCCAATCTCTCTGACATTTATTTTCTGTTTCCTTAATGCCACCCTAATGCTCGGTTAATATTAGTTCTCATAGGCTCTTTTGATAAAAGTTTTCACCTGCCAAACTGTTGCACTAATCTAGCATGTTGTTTTACACAATGTTCTCCCTTTGTCTCTAGTTCTTGTTTTAGTCCTAAAGGGTTTTTTCAGCACTTACTGACACAGGCAAATCTATACTGATGTTGAACAGGCGAAGTGGGAGGAGTCTATCACACGGTAATGTCACTAGTGGATTCTGTGATGTCCCTGATGGACAGCTGGAACTGTAGGAAGAAGGAGGATTGTTGTCCACACTGTAGCTGCCTTGTCTGCAGAAATCCTCGTTTCTTGTAAATGCGAACAGAGTTGATCTGTGGTGTAACGTTTCTCTTAAGATTATTGTAAACAGATCACTACTACTTTCTTAAAAGTTTCTCTGCTGTTTCTTGTTATTTCTGAAGCAGACCCTGAGGAGAAATAGCATGGTATGGTCTACCAGTTCTTAAAGTCATAAAGCATTTAGCCATGTGTTAAAAGGGGCGTGGCACGGGGCTCAGCTCATTAATTTTGAAACTCAATTTCCCTAAAGTTGAAAGAGAAAATTTCGAAATTGGTATTATCCTCAATAGCGCTAGCCCCTTCCTACCCTCTTTGTAATTGTATAATCTGAGTTTTTGCCAGACAGTAAAATTATGGTCTCCATTTTTCCATTTCCATAATAGCATTTGTTAATAGATATTTACAAAACTGGTAGCAGTTTAACCAAACTAGCTGAAAGGATCCCTGAGTGCGCTGACCTGAAACTGGGGTCTGAAGCGCAAATATCAGCATTATTTAATCCAAAACCAAAGTGACCTGGAAGCAGGGTTATCCTCATGCCTCTTTTGCACCCATATGCATCCAGTATGTGCTCGCAAAATTTAAGTCTGACAAAAATCCACATAAATACACCAGTATAAGTGTCTTGATTTGTAGTGAGGGCAGCCAACAATCTTAAAAGTTCTACATTGTGTATCTATCAGTTTCAGATACAGGATGTGGTACATAATATGATTCTTAAAAGGTCTTTAAGCTTCTTTATTGCTAGATCTAATATCTAGAAAACGTAACAAACACTAGTATTTCTGTTTTTGTTTAGTACAGGGCTCCTTTGCCATTCCTATCATTGAGCTGGTTCTGCCTACAATTCACAGCATCCTTTCATGGCGGTGGCTTTCTGTGGTGCAGCTTGCATCTTTGTGAGCTCTGACTATCCACTGTGTTCTATTGTTTCGAGTTTTGCTTTCTCATTTTGTTCTGTGCCTGTCTTTTCCATAAGTTTTGCATTGTTTGTCAAAGACAGTACAGACTGACCAATACTGACCATGTTCTATTTACCTTTTGACAGACTCAGCTACTAGTGACTCCACAAAATCTAAGGTAAATTGTTCCATACAATTTGGACACATTTTAGGGGGGATTGCTGTTCAGCTGATTGTTACTATTAATATACAAATGTGTTCCTGTCTATGTCTGATGAGACAGAGGTAGAAAGTCTGATAAATAGGAAAAGTCTTAAAATAGAATATGATAGAATACCAGATTGTGCATTAGAATAAGTTTCTCGTTGCTAAGTTTAGCATAATACAAAGAACTAGGCTTTTTTTCCTAATGTAGAAATTTTCTAACAATAATAAAAATGACAAGAATACTGTAATGAGCCTGTGTGCACCCATTATCTGTCTTTTCTAATTCTCAGCACACAGCTAATCCCATTTGTGCTTCACTCACCTACTTTACTCCCCTGGGACTGTATTCAACTCACTCCTAGACGTCATAACATTTGTCTGTAAATATTTCAATAGTATTACAGACTTTCGTTATCATTGCATTTTTAGGGAAAATATATATTCTTTCATTCCTTTTAACAAAAACTTTTTTTTTCTATAGGGCACGTGCATTTGCCAGAGAGCGAGAAAGAGAGAGAGAGAGAAATTTAAAAAGCACCTCCAGGGGGATGACCACACCACGATCCCTTCTCTAGGGATTTTGGGCATGTATGCAGGCCTGGCATGTTTTCAAGCCACCAGGTCCAGGACTCAAGCCAAAAGCCACCTTAACTTCCATACCACCTGCTGGCCATTAATTTTGTTTTTATAATTAGCATTTTTACTTAATTTGTGTTCCATTGACAGCAACACCAAATTACAAGTTTTTGAGCAAGAAGTTCTTATAGTTCTCAGAATGTTTATTGAAGTCAGTTTATCTAGACTTCACTCTGCTGAGACAATAGCAACTGGAAGCATCAACAGACTTGAAGCACTGTTATAGTTTATAATGAAATATGAGGGACCAGCAGGTGACATAGCAGTTAAGGTGTTGGACTCCTACATGGCCAACCGTGGTTCAAGTCCTGTACCTGGTGGCTTGAAACTCACACTGGGCGCTTGTGCATGTGTGTCTAAAATCCTGAGAGGAGAATTGGATTGTGGTGTGGCCATTCCCCCCTTTGGGGGTGTCTGTCTCTCTGGCAAGCACACATTCCCTATAACAAAAATTCCTCAAAAATAAAAGATAATGAGACATGAATTCTACATGGCATGCTTACATATCACAATAGAATTATAAATGAGAATACTGTAATTCTTGTAGAAATTTTTTAGATGTTTTAATTTTATTATGTCACTTACAATTTTCAAAATTTTAAGCCACAGAAAACTTATTAGACTAATGACAGTCAGATACCCTAGGTACCCTAGGTTTAATGATTGGTAAATTCTAATACACACATGTGGCACTTTAGAAAGTTTGGGAAAATGGAATTAAATTGAGATGATTTTTTGGGGGGGAAAGGTTTTTGCTATAGGGTGCGTGCGCTCACCAGAGAAACAGAGAGAGACAGAGAGACGGAAAGCGAGAAATCACCCCCCCACCCCAGGGGGGATGGCCACACTGCAATCCCTTCTCCTCCGTTCTCCTCTTGGGATCTTGGGCACGCACACACACGCGCCCGGCACAAGTTTAAGCCACTGGGTCCGGAACTCGAACTGCGGTCAACTACGTGGGAGTTCAGCAACATAGCCATTATGCTAACTGCTGGTCCCAAATTGAGTTTATTTTGATGTAAAATTTTTTTAAATCCACATATTTTTAAAATCATGTGTGTATTATCTGTGAACTTTTTGAAGACCTCCCCATTTTTATACACATACTTTTTTCCTGAATCAAATACTTTATCATATTATCATCTGAGAACAGACATTCTGAGTAATCAAAGTGTAATTATCAGACTAAAGAAACAGTACAGTACGTTATACTAATATGCCATTTTGACTCAAATTTCTCCAGTTGTCCCAATAATGGTTTTTACTTATACAGGGTACAATCAAGAGCCATTTGTTGCAGGGACCAGCAGTTAGCGTAATGGCTATGTCACTGGACTCCCACATAATCGACTGCAGTTCGAGTCCCAGACCCGGTGGCTTAAACTCACGCCGGGTGCGTGTGCGTGCGTGCCCGAGATCCCAAGAGGAGAATGGAGGAGAAGGGATTGAGGCATGGCCATCCCCCCTGGGGGTGACTTCTCACTTTCTTTCTCTCTGTCTCTCTGTCTGTCTGGTGAGCGCACGCGCCCTATAGCAAAAACCTCTCCAAAAAAAAAAAAAAAAAAGAACCATTTGTTGCTTTAGTTGTCATGTCTCTTTAGACTTGTTTAATCTATGAGAACAGTTTCCTGACCTTTTTTGCCAAAAGATAGGATTTTAAACTGATAGATGGGTTTGAAATCCCTGCCTCCCCTCACTCAATGCATGTTTCTTACCTTCCTTCTCCTTATCCTAATTATGTATGTTATGCCATGCCTGTAATGTGTGGATTTCCAAATGGTAAACTATTCTAACAGTTTCTCAGTGGTAATAGAAAAGTAGAGAGTAATTTGCTTCAAGACCTACAAGGGGTTTTCAAAAGTTCATGGAAAATGTGTATTGTGAAAAACTGCATGGGTTTCAATATTTCTTCTCACCAAAATGAACTCATACTTTAGTTCTATGTTTTATGGACATTTTTTTTTTTTTTGGAGAGAGTTTCGCTATAGGGCATGTGCGCTCGCCAGACAGACAGAGAGAGACAGAGAGACAGAGAGCGAGAAATCACCCCCCCCAGGGGGGATGGTCACACTGCAATCCCTTCTCCTCCACTCTCCTCTCGGGATCTTGAGCACGCACGCACACACACCCGGTGTGAGTTTTAAGCCACCAGGTCCGGGACGCGAACCGCGGTTGACTACGTGGGAGTCCAGCGACATAGCCATTACGCTAACTGCTGGTTCCCTTTTATGGACATTTTGAAGTCCCCTTGTAAAGGACCACAAGATTATAAAATTTTTAGAATTTTTAAAATTAAGAGAACCTTAAGGAAATCTTGAAGATAGTATAATCTAATTGTTTTAATGGAGATGTTTAAAAGTGTATCACTTGCTTAGTGTCACATACAGCAAGCTAGAAGACAGAATGGTTGGTCTTCTAATTCAGAGCCCAGTTACAACCATTATGCTTTAGAGTCTTTGGGAAAAATTTGAATTGCTATTATAAATGTACTGGATAATTATGAAAATCCTCCATAAATTTATTTCTTGAAACTTTGAAATAGCAGTGTCAGCTTGTCTGAGATTTTATGGCAGTAAAGAAATATATTTTCTGCTTCCATCAGTTAGCATCACTTAGCATAGTTACAGCGGGCCTGCTGTCCTCCGTGTGTGGTAAACCAACAGGTACTTATTGACATCTCTCCTTGACATGCCATTTACTTAGCATATAGACATTATAAATAACAGTTGCAATTAACCTATTTATATATAGTGATCAGATTTACCAGTAGGAGTTTGCTGAAGCATTTGTGTGGCAAGAATTTTAAGATCTTTTCATTGAACTTTTGATAAGTACTTAATTTTTCTATTGGGTTGTTGGGAAAATTATGACACATTTTTAAATAGAAAAATACGTCGTGACTTTCCTGACACCTAATACTTCTGTTGTTACCCTGAGATAAATCAACATATTCCCAACTTGATTCATGTAAGGCAGACCTCTGAAGATCCAGCCTGGCTATACTAATAAGGGAAGACCAGGGTTTACCTTATTAAGTTTATACAATATAATAGCTGCATCATACGGTGTTAGAAAAATGAAATCAATCATAATATCTTAATAATTTATGTCAGATATTACATTCAAATATGTCAAGTAACGTTTATTTTATTTTTTTTTATTTGCCAGAGGGTGCACATGCTCATTGGATACAGAGAGAAAGTGAGAAAGCATCCCCCATGGGGGATGGTCACCCTGCAATTCCTTCTCCTCTGTCTCACCCTCCTCTTGGAATTTTGGCCATGCATGCACATGTTTTTCAAACTGCTGGGTCTGGTACTGAAACTATGCAGTCAGGCATGTGGGATCCAGCTGTCTTAACCACCACATCATGAGCTGGACCTTGTATATTATTTTTTTAAGATTTGTTTTTGCCACTGGGCAAGTGTGCCCACCACCCACTACCCCCTAGAGAGAAAAAAAGGAAAGTGAGAAATCATCTCCCAGTGGGAATGGCCACATGTAATCCCTTCTCCTCCATTCTCCTCTTGGGATTTAAAGTTTTCTGTAGGGCACATGTGCTCACCAGAGAGACAAGGAAAGTGAGAGCAAGCCACCGAGTCCAGGACTTGAATCATAGTTGTCCATGTGGGAGTCCAGTGCCTTAACCACCGTACCCCTGTTAAACCCCCTTTTTTTGTTTTGTTTTGTTTTGTTTTTTTGAAAGAGATTTTTGCTCTAGGGCATGTGTGTTTGTCAGAGAGACAGAAAGCAAGAAATCACCCCCCTGAGGGGAATAGCCATGGCATACACTTGTGCCCAGCATAAGTTTTAAGCCACCAGGTCTGGGACTCAAACCATGGTTAACTACGTGGAAGTCCAGTGACATAACCATTATGCCATCTGCTGGTCCCCCTTGTTTAACTTTTAGATGGACAAAACTAAAGAATGAACATTGTGGAAGTAGAGAAATTCATAAGGTTCTGGGAAATTAATAAGAATCAGGATAGCGAGGGGGCACTGAGCACAAAAGAGCTTCCTCAGAGACAGACACATGTGAGCTTTGATTTGGCAAGTAAATACCATCAGACAGAAAAGGGGACTAACTGAAAAACAATTTGTGTTTGGTACAAGGTAAGAGGAGATCTAAAAAAACACTCAGTGTGCTGCTAGAGCATTAGTAGGCTTAGTTGAGTAAGAACTATTTAGAGTAAAATCTTTCCAGAAAATGAACTCAATAATGTTCTTGTGTTCAAAGTCTCGTTTCTCTGGTTGCTTCCCAGGGTTCTTGGGGATCTGGAAAGGATCAGTACAGCAGGGAACTGCTCGTGTCTTCCATCTTTGCAGCCGCTAGTCGCAAGAGGAAAAAGCCAAAAGAAAAGGCACAACCTAGCAGCTCGGAAGACGAATTGGACAGTGTATTTTTTAAAAAGGAAAATGTGGAACAGTGTCACAATGAGGTTAAAGAAGAGTCCAGAAAAGAAAGTGAAACATCAGGCAGAAAACAGAGGATTATTATTGCCAAAGAAACCAGCGCTAAGAAAGATCTCGGCGCAACAAAAGATGGGAAGATCTCGCTACGAAAAGAAAATACACCACCTGAGGAACCCCTGCCACCGCACCATTCCAAACACAAGTCGCCAACTCTCAGCTGTCGCTCTGCCATACTGCAAGAGAGCCCCAAATCATGTTCGACACAAAAGCCCTCCCATTTTGAAGAGACAGGGTCTGACTCTGGCACTTTGCTTAGCACGTCTTCCCAGGCTTCTCTGGCAAGGTTTTCCACCAAGAAGTCAAGCAGTCCAGAAACCAAACATAGTGAGTTTTTGGCCAAAGTCAGCACCATCACCTCGGATTATTCCACCACGTCATCGACTATGTACTTGACCAGCCTGGACTCCAGCCGCCTGAGCCCCGAGGTGCAGTCCATGGCCGAAAGCAAGGGCGATGAGGCCGATGATGAGCGAAGCGAGCTGGTCAGTGAAGGGCGGCCCGTGGAGACGGACAGTGAGAACGAGTTTCCTGTTTTCCCCACAGCTTTGACTTCAGAGAGGCTTTTCCGAGGAAAACAAGAAGTTACTAAGACAAGCAGGAGAAATTCTGAAGGAAGCGAAGTAAGTTGTACCGAGGGAAGTTTAACACCAAGTTTAGACAGCCGGAGACAGCTCTTTAGTTCACATAAGCTTATTGAGTGTGATACACTCTCCAGAAAAAAATCTGCTCGATTCAAGTCAGACAGTGGAAGTCTAGGAGATACCAAGAACGAGAAAGAAACACCTTCCATAACTAAAGTGTTTGATGTAATGAAAAAAGGAAAATCAACTGGGAGTTTAACACCCACCAGAAGTGAATCAGAAAAACAGGAACCCACTTGGAAAACAAAAATAGCAGATCGGTTAAAACTGAGATCCAGAGCACCTGCAGATGATATGTTTGGAGTAGGAAATCAAAAGACGAACGCTGAGACTTCCAAACGGAAAAACATCAAACGCAGACACACACTAGGTGGTCATAGAGATGCTACTGAAATCAGTGTTTTGAATTTTTGGAAAGTGCACGAGCAGAGTGTGGAGAGAGAATCTGAACTTTCAGCTGTGAATCGGTTAAAACCAAAATGCTCAGCCCAGGACCTCTCGATCTCAGACTGGCTCGCCAGGGAACGTTTGCGCACCAGTGCCTCTGATCTCAGCAGGGGAGAAACCGGGGACCCCCAGCTGGAGAATCCTGGCATGTTAGAAACATCCATGACCGAGACACTCTTGGCTTTTCAGTCGGAGACAGGTAGTTCTTCCAGTACTTTGGCTTCTACTGCAAGGCCCCTTCTTTCCACACCACCACAGTCACCTGACCAAATAAATGGAGAAAGCTTCCAGAACGGGAGCCAGAATGTTAGTTCTGCAGCAAATGCCCAACCTCACAAACTGTCTGAAGCCCCAGGCAACAAAGCACAGTTGCATCCCTGTCTTTAAACTGGGGCTATGTCCACTCTAGCAAATAAAAAGCTACTGTTACATGTTCCAGTCACTCTGTAAATATTTTCTTGTACCAGAGTTGTTATTAATGCAGCCTTCATTTGGGCTGGTTTCATCATTGTGCACTGTGAAATAGCTTTACAGTGCATTACTACAGCCAGAAGAACATATATATATATATATATTTAAAAATATATTGGATAGTTGTATACAAATGAGCAAGGTATTTGTTGCAACTTACTACATAGTATATACCCAAAATTACTGGAGAAAATTGCTGGCTTTAGGATACAGCAAATTTGTTCTTTTGGTTTCATCACTAACAAAAGTGCCTCATCATAAAAATACATTTGGTTTTTAGGGTGCCATATCATTAAAATTAGACAACTTACATTGGATACATAAACACGTTTTATCAGTAACAAATTTCATTACATATACCAGTTTTAACACAGGTGGATACAGAACTTCCGTTCCATAGTCATTCCAGATGGATCTGAGTTTTATATTCAAACTTTTAATACAGTTTTTGAGTTTTGTGTGACTTGAATTTTTAATCTTTCTGTAAAATACGTAACTTAAATGAACATATTATATGCGTATCTTTTCTTCAGATACCAGATTTGATATAAATGTTGTAACATAGGTGTATAGATAGTGGATCCTGGATGGAACTGGCTTCTTTATCGAGAAGAATATAATTCTGCATGAGGACTCACTGAATCCAAACCTGTGTCATGCCTGTGTGCATACTCAATTAAACACTGGAAATAAAAATTGTTTTGGTGAACATTGCATGACTTGAAATTTAATTTGTTTTTCAGTATCACCCATGTATAACTGCCTTCTATGGTTAATTGGTCCTGACTTTTATAAATTACCTACTATATTTAAACATTCCATCACTCCTCTTTCTTACAGTGGCCAGCAGAGGTCTCATAAATGCTTGCGTTAGCCTAACCTCACTAATAATGTTATTATAAGAGTGGTTGTTAGCTTTATTCCAAATAGAGTGCCTCCCACTCTCTAGTTGCAAAATAGACTAAAGCCATCCTTAGAAATCATGGTTATAGCAGTCCTCATTTATCCATGACTTCCCTTTCAACAGTGTTAGTTCCCCACAAACATTACATGGAAAATTCCAGAAATAATTCATAAGTTTTCAATTGCATGTCCTTCTGAGTAATGTGGAATCCTGCGTCTTCACATTCTATCTCGCCTGGGACATGAGACATCTCTTTGTTCTGTGTATTTGTGCTGTATGTATTACCCACACTTGTTAGTCACTTAGTACCTGTCTAGGTTGTCAGTCAAAAACACACAGTGTGTATAGGGTCCGGTATTTGTGGTTCCAGGCACCTACTGGGAGGCCTTAGGATGTATCCCCTGCAGAAAAGGAGGTACTACATAAAGTCTGAGTATGTCAGGACCAAGAAAGATGTTAAGAAATCAAGTCCAGCAATACTTAATTCCATCAGACCCAATACTCTTATTAAAAAATTTTTGAAATTTCTCTTTTGTCATTATGAACTGAAGTTTACAGCTGATATATCTACCTGCAAATTTATGTACATGAAGGGTATTAAATGATACTATAATTCCCTTATTACAATAGGAAAGAAAGGGAAGTGATTTATAATATTTCAGTATGCAAATTCTCAGGCACAACTTCATTACAAAAATTTAATGAAGTAGTCGGAGATTTTCACCAACATGTACAATCACTAACAATGAAACAACTGTAAGCAGAGGCAGTGTTATGAGCAGTTTTATTAGTCATGTGATTTTCTTAAATGAGCCGTGATTCTTGGTACAATTCTCAACAAAACAAAGTACTGTCTCCTTAATGGGTTGTTAGAAAAGTCACTTTTTTCTGTAAAAAAAAAAAAATGTGTCATGACTTTTCCGACAGTCCAGTAGTTTACATGGCAGGTGCATTTTTGGAAATGTCAGTTTTATTAAAACTGGCAAATTTATTAAAACTTATACACTTAAAAGGTTTAAAAAGTCTCCATTTTTTGCATTGTTTGTATCTAGCTTTTCTAATGTCTTTTGGAGTGTTGGTCTGCCACAAATGATTCTGCTGCAATTTGACATAGGTATCCCCTAAACTTAGATTGTTGTAAATAGGTTTTTTTTATATACAAGGATATCTTGGAGGGGACACAAGATAATTTATGTGGGAATTTTAACACTTGATACACTGAAGGCTCCAGGATGAAATTGCACTTATTTAGCAGTACAGCTAAAATATCAAAGTATTCCCTAATCTTAGAATAATAAATTCACTGAAAGTATCCAGGTAACTCAATTTAGAGCCTCTTGTACAATGTGATTTTACATGTCTAATTCAGCAATTTATACTTATTCAAACTGAGTTCTTGGTTCACTTAAATTATTTTAGTCTCACTTCAACAAAACTGATAGTTATACTAGCTTCATCCCACAGATACTATGTCTGACTTTTGTTACTACTTCTTAAAGTGCTTTGAGGAATTTTTTTCTCAGGTTGCAAGTAGTGTTACCACTGATTTACTTAGGTCTGTCATTGAAAACAGGATTTACCATTGAGACTTTTGTGAAAAGCCTGCTAAGATGCAGTTATGGTCTTCTGCCAGCTGCTAACTATTTGCCCACCTGTCTTCACTAGACCATGCCACCACCTTCCACCCACCACACCAGGATGCCCAATGTGCTGTTACTTTTAGAACTCACCCCATCCCTAACTCTGACTCAGCTCCCAGCTGCATCTGGACCAGAGAGGTTGGGGTAAGTGAGGGGAATATGGCCCCTGAAAGGAGAGGGCCTACCACTACTACCTCTACAGCCTACAGGTACTTGGGCCATGCCACTGCCTGTGAGAAGTCTGCAGCCCCTGCAGAGGAGTCAGGCTTTTGAGACGGCAGAAGGGAGTCTGCAGGAACTTCTAGATTGCATACCTTCTACTTGAAAAACCAGAAAGGAGCCAACTGACTGAAGCTCTGGAAGACTTCTCCTTCCCCAGATACATGGCAATTAACCTACTGCTGAATGACTTCACAACTACTGAAGAGATTGAGACTAATTGAAGATGTATTGAAATCAGTGAGAATGAGCACACAATTCTCCAGAATGTCTGACACAATGAAAATAGTCATAAGAGAGTTCATAGCAATTAATGCTCACCAAGGAAAATGGATGGATAATAACCTAGCAATGCACCTGAAAGAACTGGAAACACAGCACACAAAACCCCCTGAAGTACCAGAAGAAAAAAAGATTAGAGCATAATAAAATAGAAAATAAGAGAGCTACACAAAAATAAGCCCAAAGGCTGACTTTTTGAGAAGATAAATTTGACACACCATAAGAGTAATCAAGAGAAAGGAACTAGATAAATAAAACTAGCAACTGAACAGGCAGTACTACAACAGGTATAATAAATATACAGAAGATCCTGAAAGAATACAAGTGCCTATATGCCACCAAATGAGAACATCTAGATGAGGTGGACAAACTTTTGGCCACACAAAATTGACCTAAATTGAACCAGTAAGAATTAAGCCCAAGCAGGCTAATAACAAGCAGTGAGGTTGAATCAATAATTAGTCTCTCAACAAAGAAAAGCCCAGGTCCCAAATGGCTTCACTTTTGTATTCTATGAAACTTATAAAGAGCCACTATCCCCCAATTCTTCTCAAACTATTTCTAAACATCAAAGAGGACAGAATCCTTGCTAAACTCATTCTGTAAACCTCCATCACCTTAATCCCAAAAACACATAACAACCAAAAAAAAAAAAAACAAAAAACTACAGACTGATATCCCTGATGAATATAAATGCAAAAACCCTCAACAAGATACTAGTAAATCAAACTCAATAGCACATTAAAAAGATTATACACCATGAACAGATTAGCTTTACCCCAGGGATGAAAGGATGGTTCAACATATGCAAAACAGTAAGTGTACTACATCACATTCACAGAAGGAAAGATAATCCTATGATTATATCAAGTGATGCAGATAAAGCATTTGTTAAAATGTAATGTCCATGATTAAGACTCCACAAAATCAGTGAAGTGACATTTCTCAATACAATAAACGCCATATATAACAATCCCATAGTTAACATCATACTGAAAGGGAAAAGATGAAAGCTTTCCAACTAAAAACTGAAAGGCAAGGCTACTTACTTTCCCCACTTCTTTTCAGTACTGGAAGTCCTAGCCAGTGCAGTCAGACAAGAGTAAAATAAAAGGCGTTCAAATAGGAAAAGAAGTAAAATAGTCTCTTTTTGCAGATGACATAACTATATACATAGTAAATCCATAAGGATACATATACCAAAAAAATCTTAGAAGTGTTAAGTGGCAGGATTCAAAAATCAGCATACAAAGATTTATAGCATTTTTATATACAATTAACAGACTGAGGTAGAATTGAAGAAAATTATCCAATTTACGATAGTCAAAAAAAACAAAAACAACAAAAAAAAAAAAAACTAATAAACCTAACCAAAGAGGTGGAAATCTCTACAAGGAATACTGAAAAACGGAATTGAGCATGATAAACATAAGCGGAGACATCCCATGTTGCTAGATTGGAAGAATCAATGTAATCAAAATGCCAATTCTAGATACCAGGTCAAGCGAATGGCTCTGCCGGACACCAGGCTGCCTGTGGCTGCAGGGCTTAACGGCCAGGACCTGTGGCTCATTCCCTCCCCCATCCGCCTTTGAACTTTAGGTTTGTGTCTTGGGACTTTAAGATGAACTTGCACTCTTCTGTCCCATCCAGATACTGATTCAAGCGAACAGCCTTGCCAGATGCCAGGCTGCCTGTGGCTACAAGGCCTAATGTCCTGACCCATGGCTCATCCCTTCCCCGACCCACCTTTGAGTTCTCCAGGCTTTGGTGCTTTCGATAGCTCATGGTGCACTGTGCGCACCATGCATTCTTTGTTCCTGAGGTGAAGCTCAGTAGCTCAGTTTTAGGTGCACTTATTCTTTAGAAATGGAAGACTTTGGGTCACCCAGGACCAGTGACAACAGTGCAGGGTGCTGGTGAGCAACAGGGAGGCAGAGCAGGAGAGAGGTCACCAATTTTCTACTCCACATTTCTAAACACTCAGAAATACCCTCAATAATTTAGGAAGGGAGGTACAGATCACCAGATGACTAGGAACAATCACAGAGGCACAAGAAATATGAGCAACTGAAAAAATGTCTCTCCCTCAAGGGAAAATATCAATTCTGCATCACCCACAGACAACACAATGGAAATTGTGGAAATGTTGGATAAGCAATTCAGAATATTTATGGTGGCCAAACTAAATGAGATGCAAGAGAAAAGAGACAATCAGCTCCAGGAGATGAGGAAGTCCTTTCATGATTTGAAAGAAGAAATAGCATAAAGGAGAATCAAACGGAATTGTTAGGGATGAAGAATGTGATACAGGAAATTAAAACCTCCCTTTAAAGTATTAAAAGTAGATTAGATCATGCAGATTGAATCTCAAATGTAGAAGACAAAACCTCTGACCTAGAAAAAAGTATTAAAAAGATGGAGAACACAACTCAGAAAAATGAGGATAATATAAAAGAAATAGTAGATACCATCAAGTGCCCCAACATCTGGATAATTGGTATCCCAGGAGAGGAAGAAAATAATAAGGGCATTGATAATTTATTTCATGAAATCCTGAATCAAAACTTTCCAAACCTAGAGAGGCATTTAAATATCCAGACCCAAAAAATACATAGGACCCAAATAGAATCAACCCAAGAAGATCCTCTCCAAGGCACATCATAGCCAATTGGCCACAACCTTGGACAAAGGTACTAAAATTGGCAAGAGGAAAATGTGAAGTTACTTACAAAGTTTATCCCATTAGGCTAACATCAGACCTCTCATCGGGGAAAAAAAGAAATGCAGGTAAGGAAAGAATGGGGAAATATAGTCAATGTGTTAAATGAAAAACAATTTCAACCAAGAATACTTTACTCAGCAAGATTTATCATTTATATGGGGAAAAAATAAAAACATTCTTGGATAAACAAAACCAGAAAGAAATTACCAACTCCAGACCAGCTCTTCAAGAGGTTCTTCCGGGAATGCTATACCAGGAAAACTAAAAGGTCAGATGGACAACTACAAGAGAACAAAAAACAGCCAAGAAAATGGATCACTTAATGATAGGAACAGGTCTGGAAATATTGATAACATTTAATGTTAATGGATTAAATTCTCCAATTAAGAGAAACAGATTGGCTGAATGCAAAACAAAACAAAACAAACCCTCTATTTGTTGCCTACAAGAAACACACCTTATTGATAAATACACATATAGAATAAAAGTGAAAGGCTGGAAAAAGATATTCTATGGAAATTGAAATAAAAAAAGGGCTGGAATAGCAATACTGATTTCAGATAAAATAGGCTTCAAGAAAAAGACTTTAAGAAGAGACAAAGAAGGGCATTATGTAATAGTAAATGGGCTAATTCATGAAGAATTCATAATGCTTGTAAATATCTATGTACCCAACTCAGGAGCACCTGAATATGTAAAGGAAAGACTGCTGGAACTAAAAGGAGAGATAGGGTGCAACATAATAAATGTTGGGGATCTCAACTCCCTGTTATCTCCTTTACACAGATCTTGTAGACAAAAAATAAACAGATACAGGACCTAAATTATACTATAAATCAAATGGGCTTGACAGACATCTATAGAACTTTCCACCCTAAGACCACAAAATATACATTTTTCTTGTCCCGGCATGGAACCTTTTCAAAGATGGACCATATGATAGGACACAAATCAAGCCTTCACAGATTCAAAGGCGTAGTACTATATCCAGCATCTTCTCTGACCATGAGGGAATTAAACTCAATATTAATTTCAGAAACACCCTCAAAAATACACAAACACATGGAAGCTAAACAACTTACTTCTGAATGACTTCTTAACTACTGAAGGAATTAGGTCTGAAATCAAAAAATTTATGGAAACAAATGATAATGAGTACATGAGTTTCCATAATCTGTGGGACACGGCAAAAGCAGTCATAAGAGGGAAATTCAGAGCAATTAGTGCACATAAGAAAAAGATGGAAAGGTGGCAAATAGACAACTTATGCCTCAGAGGATTGGATAAACAACAACAAAAAATGCCAGAAATAAAAAGAAATCATAAAGCTGCTAACAGAAAAAAATGAAATAGAAAATAAATGAACTCTACAGAAAATAAATGAAAGCAATAGCTGGCTCTTTGAAAAGATTAACAAGATGGACACACCATTAGCTAGACTAATAAGAAAGAAAGAAACCAGATAAATAAAATACATGATGAAACAGGCAACATTACAACAGACACAATAGAAATACAAAGCATCATTAGAGGATACTGTGAGCAACTATATGCCAACAAACAAAAGAACATGGAGGAGATGAACAAATTCCTGGATGCATATAATCTACCAAGATTGAATCAGGAGGACAGAAAACCTGAATAGACCCATAACAAGCCATGAGATTGAATGAGTAATAAATAACCTCCCAACAAAGAAAAGCCCAGGTCTGCATGGCTTCAATTCTGAATTCTACAAACCTTTTAAGGAATAGTTAACCCCTATCCTACTCAAATTATTTCTAAAGATCCAAAAGGAAGGAAACCTTCCAAATTCATTTTACGAAACCTCCAACATCCTCATTCCCAAAACAGATAAGGACATGACAAGAAAGGAAAACAACAGACTAATATTGCTGATGAATATAGATGCAAAAATTCTCAACAAAATACTTTCAAACCATATCCAATAACATAACAAAGATTATTCATTACAACCAGATAGGCTTTATTCCAGGGATGCAAAGGTGGTTCAACATATGCAAGACCATAAATATAATACACAATATTAACAGAAAGAAAGATAAAACCATATGATCATTTCAATTGATACAGAGAAAGTATTTGATAAAATACAGCAGCCTTTCATGATAAAGACTCTCAGTAAGAATGGTATATAAGGGTCATTTCTCAACACAATAAAAGTCACATATGTAAAACCAATAGCTAACATACTGAACAGGGAAGAGCTAAAAGCCTTTCCACTAAAAACTGGTACTAGACAAGACTGCCCACTTTCTCCACTGCTTTTTAATATAGTGCTGGAAGTCTTAGCCAATGCAATGAGAAAAGAGAATAATATAAAAGGCATTCAAATAGGCAAAGAAAAGTTGAAAATACCTTTATTTGCAGATGACATGATGGTATACTTAGAAGACCCGGGGGCCAACAGTTGGCATAATGGCTATGTCCCTGGACTCCCATGTAGTCGACCGCAGTTCGAGTCCTGGACTCAGTGCTTTAAACTTATGCTGGGTGGGTGTGCATGCGTGCCCAAGATCCCAAGAGGAGAGTGAAGGAGAAGGGATTGTCGCATGGCCATTCCCTCTGGGGTGATTTCTTGCTTTCTATCTCTCTGTCTCTGTCTTTCTGGCGAGTGCACACACCCTATAGCAAAAACCTCTCCCCCCTTCAAAAAAAAGAAAGACCCAAAGGCTATGAAAAAACTTCTTGAAGTAATAAATGTATACAGTGAAGTGGAAGGATACAAAATCAATATCCAAAAACCTACAGCATTTCTATATACAAACAAGTTGAATGAAGTAGAGCTGAAGAAAGGAATACCTTTTACCATAACCACAAAATGTATACGATACCTAGGGATAAACCTAACTAAGAAAGTCAAAGACCTTTACAAAGAAAACTGAAAATCTTTTAAAAAGATATTGAAAATGACATAAAAAAGTGGTCAATCTAGCTATAATGTGGTGTGGACGGGATCTTCTTGGATTGATTCTACTTGGGGTTCTTTGTATTTCTTGGGTCTGAATGTTTGAGTGCCATTCTAGACTTTTCTTTTCTTTTTTCTTTTTTTTTTTTTTTTGGAGAGGTTTTTGCTATAGGGCACGTGCACTCGCCAGACAGACAGAAAGCGAGAAATCACCCCCCAGAGGGGATGGCCATGCGGCAATCCCTTCTCCTCCATTCTCCTCTTGAGATCTTGGGCATGCACGCACATGCACCCGGCGTGAGTTTAAGCCACCGGGTCCGGGACTCGAACCGCGGTCGACTACGTGGGAGTCCAGCAACATAGCCATTACACTAACTGCTGGTCCCCCATTCTAGACTTTTCTTCCAGGATTTTATGGACGAGATTATCAATGCCCTTATTAGTTTCTTCACCTTCTGGGATACTAATTATTCATATATTTGGGCATTTCATGGTATCTAGTATTTCTCAAATATTATCCTCAGTTTTCTTGGCTGTTTTCTCAGTATTTTTGATCATTTTTTCTAGGCAATTGGTTTTTTCTTCTACTTCCAAAATTTGATCTTCTGCATGATTTAACCTGCTTTTGATACTTTCAAAGGAGGTTTTAATTTCCTGTATTATAGCCTTCATGTCTAACAGTTCCATTTGATTCTTTTTTTATGGTGTCCAATTCTTCTTTCATATCGTGAAAAGACTTCCTTTTCTCTTGAAGCTCAATATTTCTTTTCTCTTGCATCTCATAGAATTTTGTTACCACAAATATTCTAAATTATTTTTCTGACATTTTGGTAATATGCTCTAAATTTTTCCTACTTGGAAACAGGTTACATTATTCCCTTGGTGAAGATGCCCTACTTGATTCACTCATCCTTGCTCTTTTTCGACTTTTAGTCATTTGGTAATGTATTCACTTCTGGTCAATTTCTTGGGGAGGGGTTCAGTGACTGTGAACTTGTGTGTTTCCCCCACTGTGAAATAATTTGGTGCCATTTTCTTCCTCTTACTAAGTCCTCAAATGAGGTAATTACAGGGGGAGTTTTGCAATCAGATTTATGAAGGAGAATTTCACTATTTTTGCAACAACTACAGTGATGTGCAAAGAATTCTCTAAAACTCACAATGCTCAGATGGTTAGCTACTTACTATGCACTTAATTGTCTCTAGGCAGAGGGTAAGGGCTGAGAAGTAAAATAGCAAAGTAGGGTAAAGAAAAAGAAAGTAGGAAATAGAAATAGGGAGAGAAGGCAAAGAAACAAGAAGAAAAGTACTAGAAGAAAAAAAGAAAAAGACCACTTGGAAAAAAATGAAATTTGGATGAAAATGGAAAACCACTTGGCCCAAAACAGGCAGAGGTGGAGATGGCTAGCACCTTTCGGTCCTGGGTGAAAAAAAAGACAGAGGTTAACAAGAGAAAAGACCAAGGAGGGCAGAGCTGCTTTTTCAAAAAAAAAAAAAAAAAAAAAAAAAAAAATTAGAAGGGACAGAGGAGAGCAAGGGGGAGCAAAGCAGCCTTCCTACCTGGCTAGCATTGGGTCTGGGAGGGGGACACTGGCTTGGGGAGACTTCACAGCCATGAAGTTGAATCCAGAGGCCCAAAACAGGCAGAGGTAGAGATGGCTGGCAGCTTTCTGCCCTGGTTAGTACTGGGTTCCACATATGTATTTTTTTTCTTTTTTAGAGGTTTTTGCTATAGGGCATGTGCGCTCGCCAGAAAGACAGAGATAGAAAGCGAGAAATCACCCCTCCGAGGGGGGATGGCCATGCCTCAATCCCTTCTCCTCCATTCTCCTCTTGGGGTCTTAGGCACGCACGCACACGCGTCCAGCATGAGTTTACCATAGGGCCGGCGCCACCACGCCCCCAGCGTGAGTTTAAGCCACCAGGTCTGGGACTCGAACCACGGTCGGCTACATGGGAGTTCAGCAACATAGCCATTATGCTAACTTCTGGTCCCCATATGTATGTTTTCAATGACACTAGTTTTTTGCCAAGTTAATCTCCAAAGGTACACCAATTTTGCCTCCACCAGTAGTTTATGAGGATTCTCATCTCTTCATATCCTCTGCAATACTATGCATGGTCAGAAGGTGCATTTCCTACACTGTGAGGCATGACAGTATTTTTCAGATGCATGTTGGTCATTCAGGTTCCTTGATTCAATTGTGTCAAGCTTTGACTAGTTTTCTGTTATTTTTTTCTTACATAATCTTGATACAAATCTAAATTTCAAATACCTTGGTCTGTAGATTTTTGTTTTGTTTTAACTGTAAGGTGTTTTTTTTGAAATTTATTATTTTTTTTAACTTAACCAGATTTATCTTTGAGATTCACTTAGAAATATTTCCTTTTCCACAGGCATAACATCTACGTTTGTTTTCTACTAGACTTAAAGTATAGTTTTCATGCCTCTGGAATTTATTCTGTAAATTATGTGAGGTAAAATGGCAGCATGTTCCATCCCACTTCCATGAAGGTTGTTGATGAGCTACTTCCTTCAAAGTTTCAGACCCCTAAATTCTTAGGCAAAACAATGAAACATGTTTCTAACCTGTCATCTCACTGTAGCAAGGTTAAATTACACACCGCCAGTGGGGCTATGCAGCGGAGAACAGAGGGAACTGATGTAATACAAGCTTCTCTGCTGGAAGCTCAGGAAGGAAGCTTAGAGGGGAGTTGTACTAGGGAAGAACATCTGTCATATGGGCCTCCTCACACTCCTTCTGTGAAAGAGGAGGAGCTGGAATAGCATGGTTGGAGAGTACAAAGCAATATGAAGTGGGAGAAAGCTTTATTTTGTTCAGTCCAGGAGAAAGAAGATGGAGATGTTAAAGAATGTGCTCATGGGGTCAGCAGGTGGCATGGTGGTTAAAGCATCAGACTCCCACACAGCTAGCCATGGTTCAAGTCTCAGACCTGGCAGCTTGCTTTCTCACTCCCCTTCTCTCTCTTTCTGGTCAACTTAAAAAAAAGGACAATGAATAAAATGAACTCTTAAGAGGATGTGCTCGAACCTTCCAAGCATAAACAGTTATAAAGGGAAAAACTGGGAAATGGAAATATTTGATAATTGTCAAATTTGTTGTTCTGAAAATGCTGTCTTAAATAGAAAATGAAAAAAAATATCTTGAAACCTTTGCTATCCAAGGATGGAAGAAAGAGGAGAGTTGTGAAAATCTACCAGCAAAATAAAACAATAAACCAGGAAGCTCACATTGTACATTGTTTGAATTTCATATTCATTAGTCGCATTTGATTTTTGCAGTATGGATAAGCTTCCTTAGTAGATAAAGTGACTGCGCCAGTTCTCGCACTATGTAAATACAGATATTTCTTTGGATAATCTTGTACTGATATTCATAGTTCTATGTGTTTTTTTTTACTTTCCTTAAGTTCTAATAGACTACATGTACACACACCAGTCAGAGGAAGAGGGAGAAGCAGCACCCTCCACAGTGATGCCGCGATCTGCTTCCTTCAGTCCTCCAGTTTCCCAGGATCCTGTGTGCACACACTCCGAATGTTGCCAGGCTGACCAGGCTAGAGACTTGAACTGCAATGGCCCGTATCTTCCAGCTCTGCAGTCAGGTGTGTCACAGAGGGGGCCCATAGGGGAGTTTTTAACTTTGTAAATTGAAGTCAATAGTCACTGCAGTCAATCTACATTTTCTACAGAATAACACAATAAATATTTGGAGATCTTTAAAATGTTTCTCAAACTTCACCTTTTTCTTTTTTTCTTTTTAAGGCACTGTAATTGCCTAACATGGAAAAGTGGACAAAATTACAAGGAGGTCATTTTTATCCTTAATTATACCTGTTGATAAAAGATAAAATTTTTTAACCCATTCTAGCTGTTCAAGAAATGAAGCAGGGCCAGCTCCCTGGTGTCGTTGTAACTCACTGCTCAAGAGGAGCTGGATTCCACATGGTGACCATGGTTCAAACCTGCAGTCTGGACAGCCTGACACATATTAAGCAAGCCCACAGGTGCCCAAGATCACCCACTGGGCTGGAGAAGGGGAATTGCCAAACCAAACCCTGTGGGATGTGCACATCTCTCTTCCTGTGTCCATCTCTCTTGTAGATGCTCTCTAATGAAGGAGGGAAAAAAAAGACTAGAAAAGTGTTAAGGCTGACCCCACTGACACTGATAGTACCATCAGATCTACCTCTAGAACATCATTTTTTAAGGCATTTGTTACACATTGTAGTGGATTTCTCTTGATTATGGTTCCATTCAGATCATTGAAGTAAAATAAAATAAGAAATGGATTTGAGAAGCAGAATCTGTGTGGGCTCTTATATACACTGTCTTCATTACTGGGTGTTATTTACAAAAGGACTGAGACCCCAGGATACAGCACTATCCCCTTTCTGTGTAAATATAACCTGGGCAACTTACGAATATACCTTAATGGCCACTACCAAGAAAACCAATCTAGGGAACCAGCAGTTAGCGTAATGGCTATGTCGCTGGACTCCCACGTAGTCGACCACGGTTTGCATCCCGGACCCGGGGGCTTAGAACTCACGCCAGGCACGTGTGCGTGTGTGCCCAAGATTCCGAGAGGAGAATGGAGGAGAAGGGATTGCGGCGTGACCATCCCCCCTGGGGAGTGATTTCTCGCTTTCTGTCTCTATGTCTCTCTCTGTCTGTCTGGCGAGCGCACGTGCCCTATAGCGAAAACCTCTCAAAAAAAAAAAAAAAAAAAAAAAACTGAAAAAAAAAAGAAAAAAAGAAAACCAATCTATTTTAGCCTGCTAGTGCTTTCTGCCAGCTATAGGAAATAATAATTTTCTCTGTGATATGTTGGAACCTTAGTTTTTGATCACTACTACCTTGTTAACAGGTAAAATTCTTTAGGAAAGATCTTAGGGGACAGTTTCAAAATAGAGTTCCAGGGGTCAGGAGACATGGTGGTTAAGGCACTGTATTTCCACATGGTGCACTGTGGTTTGAATCTTGGACCAGGCAGCTTGAAAATCAGAACAAATAAATAAATAAATAAATGTTGTTTTATATTTTATTTAAAAGGGATTCCAACTCAGTAGTGCTTTTGTTCAGCACTCTCACCTCTACTGCTGGGCTTTCTTGTCTTACAAACCATGCAACACAGAAAATAATTTCAGTAGCTCTTCTCTAAATCCTTCCAAGGATGGACAGTATGTGTCCAGTACCATTTTAGATTTATAGAAGAAAAATTAGTTCATTCATTACACACAATGGATGTCTTAAGATCATTGTGCAGATACACTTAGCCAAAAAAAAAAATTCATAGCATGATCTTCACCACAGCTATAGGGCAGATAGGTCAGTATTAGTAGTAACTGGTAAATGAAGGCTGACAGACTGACTTCAAATCCTAGCTCTGCCACTAACAGACAATGACAGACTTTAGAGAGTTCCTGATACCTAATCAGTGCCACATGTGTTACTTACCCACAAGAATGTAAACCCCACAGGAGTGGAGACCTTCCTGTGGTTTGCCATTGTATTCTGAATACCTCAAACAGTGGCAAGAACACCATAGGCACACGGAAGATTTGTGTTGAATAAAGAAGGATTTTAAAAGCCTAGACTGAGGGGAAGGAAATCATATGGTTAGAAGAAGTATGATCATCATGGGACCAGCAGTTGGCATAATGGTTATGTAGTTGGACTCCCATGTAGTTGATCGTGGTTCAAGTCCCGTACCTGGGGGCTTAAACTCATGCCGGGTGTGTGTGCGCGCATGCCCAAGATCCTGAGAGGAGAATGGAGAAGGAATCGTGGCGTGGCCCACTGGCCTACACCATCTGCTGATCCCTTGTGACATTAATTTTATGGTATGAGGTAGGGGTCTCCATTTTTTTCCTCGGGTTTTTGCCACATGGTGCATGAGCTCATCAGAGAGAGACAGAAAAATGAAAAGTGAGAAATCACCCCTCCCAGATGGTCACACTGCAATCCCTACTCCATTCTCCTTCTGGGATTTTGGTCACACACGCACATGTGCCCCGCATGAATTTCAAGCCATCAGGTCCAGGTGCATTCAGCCATATGGGGAGTCCAGTGTCTTAGCCACCATGCAATCTGCTGACCCTGGGATTTACATTTTTTATTCTATGGTTCCAGTCTTATGTCCTAGAAGCACCCTGGTTCCCTACTGATTAGCAATGCCGATTCTGCCATATCCCTTCCCATAGACGTGCAGGACTGTCTGGGACTCACTATTCTATTTCCATAGCTGCTACTATAGTCCACTGGTCTAATACTTTGTAAATCTTGATAGTAAATTTTCTTTCCTGTTTTTTATTATCCAGTCTATCGTAGGTTCTATAAGCTTCTACATAAACTTTGTAATTCCATATGATAGCGCTTTTCTTTTTCTTTCTATTGAGTGGATTATTCTCTGCTTAGTTTTTTTAAATATTTATTTTATTTATTATTATCATTTTTCAATTTGACTGGACACACACACACAGAGAAAGAGAGAAAGAGAGAAAGGAGAAAGTATGCGGTCTATATAATCCTAGTTCTTTGCAATATACTGAGGCTAGTGTGCAATCAATTTTTTTTCTTTTTTTTTTTTTGGAGAGATTTTCGCTATAGGGCGCGTGCGCTTGCCAGACAGACAGAGACATAGAGACAGAAAGTGAGAAATCACTCCCCAGGGGGGATGGTCACGCCGCAATCCCTTCTCCTCCATTCTCCTCTTGGGATCTTGGGCACACACGCACACGTGCCCGGCGTGAGTTTTAAGCCACCGGGTCCGGGACACGAACCACGGTCGACTACGTGGGAGTCCAGCGACATAGCCATTACGTTAATTGCTGGTTCCCCTAGTGTGCAATCAATTTTAACTAATGTTCTATGTGCCTTTGAAAAGATATGTACTCCTCTGTGGCTGCAAGGGAGACACCTGTGTATATCCATTTTGATTTCAAACCTATACCTTTTCTGATTTCTGAAGATCTATCAATTTCTGAAGATGATTGCCCCTTAGCTCCCCTCTGGATGATGGTTTTGTCACTTTCTTCTTATTGCATTTTTTGTTTGTTTTCTTTTTTACTTTTTTAAGTTTAAAATGGGTATAACTTTTTGGAATACTACTTGTGATTACATAATGATTAAGAATTAATCATTCTTTTCATCTTTATTTTCCATAAAGTTCATTTTGTATTTTGTCTTACATTAATTGAGCTACACTACCTGCATATTTTTCATCCTTGCTGTATTTTTTCCATCCCTTAATCTTTTTTTTTTTTTTTTTTTTGAAGGGGGGAGGCTTTTGCTATAATCTGCGTGCGCTCATCAGAAAGACGGAGAGAGGGAACCAGCAGTTAGCGTAATGGCTATGTTGCTGGACTCCCACGTGGTTGACCGCGGTTCGCGTCCCGGACCCGGTGGCTTAAAACTCACGCCGGGCGCGTGTGTGTGCGTGCCCAAGATCCCGAGAGGAGAATGGAGGAGAAGGGATTGCGGCGTGACCATCCCCCCTGGGGGCTGATTTCTTGTTTTCTGTCTCTATGTCTCTCTCTGTCTGGCGAGCGCACGCGCCCTACAGTGAAAACCTCTCAAAAAAAAAAAAAAAAAAAAAAAAAAAGAAAGACGGAGAGAGACAGAAAACGAGAATCCCCCCCCAGGGAGGATGGCCACACCACAATCCCTTCTCCATTCTTCTGTCAGGATCTTGGGCACACATGCACATGAACCTGGTGTGAGTTTAAGCCACCAGGTCCAGGACTCAAAATATGATCACCTTACACAGGAGTCCAGCGACATAACCATTACACCAACTGCTGGTCCCATCCATTCCTTAAATTTTTTTTGCTTGTTTGTTTTAGTTGTCATAGGGCATGCATCCTTGCCAGAGAGAGGAGAGAGAAGACCCCTCCACTCCCTACAAAGGGTGTGGTCATGCCGTAATCCCTCTCATTTCTCTAACTCATTGAGTTTGCACTATGCACAAACGCACACACACACAACATTTTTTTCAAGCTGCCAGGACTAGGATTCAGACATGGCTAGCCATGTGGGATCTGGCTGCCTTAACCAACTGGCCACGGGACCAGCCCAGATCCTTTCATCTTTAGCCTTTCTTGTCTCTATTAAGTTTCTCATTATAAATACCACACAGTCGCACTTCTCCTTTTCCTTGTTTTTAAATTAATCTGAAAAACTCTATAATTTAACTCCCATAATTAACCTTTTTCCATTGATAGTACTTACTGATTTGTTTCCAGTGTATGTCAAATTACCTTCTTTCTTTTTAAAAATTGCTAGAAGGGGGTCCAGTAAGTGGCATCACCTGCTGCTTTAGGGTGCTGGACTCCCACATGACCGACCATGACTCAAGCCCCAGACTTTATGGCTTCCCTCTTTCCCTGTGGTCAAATTTAAACAAACAAACAAACAAACAAAAAACAAAGTTAAAAATAAAATAATTATTTTTTAAAAAATTGCTAGAAGGACATGTGTGCTCCCCAGAGACAGAGGAAAAGTGAGAAAGCACCCGCTATGGGAAATGGTCATACTGCAATCCCTTCTTGTCCATTTCTCCTTTTGAGATTTTGGACATGCATACACACACGCCCAGCATGTTTTTCAAGCCACTGGGTCTGGAACTCAAAACATACAGTCAGTCATGTGAGATCTAGTTGACTTAATCACCATGCCACTGGTGGCCACTTTTTTCTTGTTTTACTTTTCCATTTTTGTCCTTACCTTAATTTGGGTTGATTAATATTTTTATCTTCCCATTTTCTTCCTACGTAATTTTTATCTTTTTTAGTGAATACCCTAGAAAGTTTAATATACATACTAAAAAGATTTTAAGCTTTTGTCTCTCAACTTACCTACTGTAATTGTTATGACTTGAAAAACATTTTACTCCCTAAACTGGCTGTAATTGTTGTTATGCCATTCAGTCAATGTTCAAGCTTAGATTTACTCACATATTTACCATTTTTATTGATCACTGTGTCTGTGCACACAGACCTACTTACTGCAAGTGTCATTTTCCTTCTACTTGAATTATCTTTCACAAGTTCCTTTACTGAGAGTTATTGGTGATGAACCTTTTAGGTTTTTACTTATCTTTAAGTGAAATGGTCTTGCCATTACTCTCAAAGTGTCATTTTGCTGGATTCACAACTATAGGTTGGCAGTAATATTCTTCCTCAACATTTTGGAGATATTAACGCATTCTCTTGGCTTCTGGTATTGCAATTATGAATCAGCACTCAGTCTGGGTTCATGCAGGTCATCTGCTCCTTTTATTCTCAGACCATCCTAAGATGGTCTCTTTGTCTTTATGTTCTGATGTTTTGCTTGGGTATATCGGGGCATGGATCTCTTTATTATTCTACTTAGGGTTTGCTTGGCTTTCTGAAACTAAAGAGTGATATCTTTGATGAGTTCTGTAAAATTTCTCAGTGATATGAATATGTGCTCTCCTCCCTCTGCTCTCTTACCTCCTTTAAGAGCTCCTCCTAAACGCACATTGAACTGGGCCCACTCGGCGGTGCTGCACAGTGTGGTGATTGAGCATTGTGGGCTCGCTCTTCCGTCAGCCTAGGTACGCTGGGGACGTGCATGGTCCTGGCTGGCTGGGAAGCCTGGGATGGACTGTGGCCTGAGACCCTGTTGAGGGTGCTTACCTCACTCTCTATCCTCCTCTGCCTCTCACGCTTATGAAAGAAATAAGCTTGTCTGTTAAATTTTTTTTAAGTATATTAAGTGAACTCAGTCTACTCCTTATACCCCTTATTGTTCATATTTTATTTCTCATTTTCTCACTGTGCAAGGTTCTAGGTAAGTTCTTCAGAGTTACCTTCCAGTCTAATAGTTTTTTTTTTTTTTTGAGAGGTTTTTGCTATAGGGTGCGTGCGCTTGCCAGACAGACAGAGAGACAGAAAGCGAGAAATCACCCCCCAGGGGGGATGGCCATGCCGCAATCCCTTCTCCTCCATTCTCCTCTTAGGATCTTGGGCACACACGCACATGTGCCCGGCGTGAGTTTTAAGCCACCGGGTCCGGGACGCGAACTGTGGTTGACTACGTGGGAGTCCAGCAACATAGCCATTACACTAACTGCTGATCCCCAGTCTAATAGTTTGTTTTTTAATATAATTATTTTATTTTACTTTATTTATTCATTCATTTTTTTTTTTAAATTTGACCAGAGAGAGACAGACGTTGAGAGTGAGAGAGAGAGAGGAAGCGAGAAAGCAAGCCACCAGATTCAGGACTCGAACCCTGGTCGGCCATGTGGGAGTGTCCAGCGCCTTAACCACCACGCCACCTGCTGGTCCCAACCCAGTCTAATAGTTTTTTAAAGAGAGAAAAAAAAATAGGTAATTCGACATAATTTCAGCTAAGTGTCATCTGTAGTTTAATCTGTTCAGTGAACTTTAAACTTCACTTATTTTAAAACGTCTCACTTTTAAAAGTTCTATTTGGGGCCGGCAATAGCATGATGGTTGGGGTGTTGGACTCCCAGATGGTTGTGTTTCATGTCCCAGACCTGGTGGCTTGCTTTCTCAATTTCCCTTTCTCTCATTGGTCAAATTAAAAAATATAATAATAAATAAAATTAAGTAAACAATTCTTTATAAAAAATTCTATTTAGTTGGTTTTGAAAACCAACTAGATAATTTTGAGCTCTCTTTTGCCTCATCGTATTTTATACCTTATTTCTCTAAAATATTAATCACATTAATTTTAGCATGAATTAATGCCAGACTCCACCATTTACAAAATAGCTGGGTTTGGACAAGCTACCTAGCTTTTCTGTATCTCAATTTTCTCACATGTGAAATGAAGGTAATAATAGAGAAGAAGACTCCACTGATGCTGAGAACTAGTCATTTCAGGGAAAAAAGAGAAATGAAGATTTTCTACTAATAACTCAGCCTCTAGCTACCAAACTTGAGTGGAGAGGCAAGGGTCAGGCCTTCAGAAGAAGACTCCATTGCTGCTGAGAACTAGTCATTTCAGGGAAAAAAGGGAAATGAAGATTTTCTACTGATAATTCAACCTCCAGTCCCAACACTCGAATGGTAGGAAGCCCCTCTAGCCCTCTTTCTGTCTCTGTCTGCTTCTGTCTGTCTCTCTCTCTCTCTCTCTGTCTTCTCTTTTTTTTTTTTTTTTTTGTATTTTTTCCTTTTTAAAATTGTTTTAGGAATTTTCTTGGCTCCTAGATTCTCCTTTATCTTGCTAATAATCCCATCTCCCCCTCTCCTCTAGGAGAGGCAAGGGGCAGACCTTCAGAAGAAGACTCCATTCTGCTAAGAACTAGTCGTTTTTATTTTTTTTGCCTTTTTTTCACTTTTTTAATTTTAATTTTTTATATAAATTCAATATTATTTAGCTTACAAAGTGAACATTTCAGAAAGCTACTCAAGTCCTTTTTTTTAAATAAATTTCTTGTTTGCTTTTTTCCCTTCTTTTTTTTCTCTCTCTCTCTCCATCTCTCTCTCTCATTTTCTTATTCTTTTATCTCATCTCTTTGCTCTTCAATCTCCATTCACTGTGTTTCTAGATGGATCTAAGTGAACCATAGCCAAACAACCCAATATTATCAGGGTTAACATATTCCTCAATACCCACTGAATCTGCTGCACAAAGGGATAAAAATGGAACAGCAAAGAGATTCCAGATCACCTCCTTCTGCATGCTCCTGAACATTCAGATTGGATGTCAAGAATCAGGAAGAAATGCACCACCCATCAGATGACTAGAAATCACTGCAGGGTCACAAGAAATATGGGAAAGCAAGAAAATAACTCTCCTCCAAGAGAAAAGAGTAACTCCTCTTCATCCACAGACAATTCCATGGAAATGCCTGATAAAGAATTTAGAATATTCATAATGATGAAGCTAACAGAGATGGAAGAGAAGAGAGACAATGAACTGCAGCAGAGGCAGGAGAAAAGAGTTGACGAGTTCCAGGAGGTTATGAAATTCATGCAAGATCTATAAGAGGAAGTACATACCATGAAAAAGAATCAAATGGACCTGTTGAGATACAGGAAGTCAAAATCTCCCTTGAAAGTATTAAAAGCAGACTATATCATACAGAAAATAGAATCTCAGATGTAGAGGATAGAATCACTGGCGCAGAGAAATCCACCATGAATACTGAGAAAATTGTCCAAAAAAAGAGAATAATATACGAGAAAAACTAGATACTATCAAACGTCCAAATATCTGGATAATTGGTATCCCAGAGGGTGAAGAGACTCATAAGGGCATTGATAATCTATTCCATGAAATCCTGCAAAAAAAAAAAAAAAACCTTTCCAAACCCAGAGAGGCACTCAAAGATTCAGTCCCAAGAAATACAAAGGACCCCACATAGAATCAACCCAAGAAGATCTTCTCCAAGACACATTATAACCAGACTGACCAAACTACAGACAAAGACAAGATACTAAGACTGGCAAGAAAGAAATGGTAAGTTACCTACAAAGGATATCCAATCAAGCTAACAGCAGACCTCTCATCAGAAACAATGCGAGCAAAGAAAGAATGGGAAAATATATTCAGTATTAAAGGAAAAGCAACTTCAACCAAGAATACTGTACCCGGCAAGATTATCCTTCAAATGGGAAGAAAAGACAAGAACATTCTCAGATAAACAAAACCTGAAAGAATTTACCAAACCAGACCAGATATCCAAGAAGTACTCAAGGGAGTGCTATACCAAGAAAATTAAATACAGACACACAGAATAAGAGTTCAAAAACTAAGAAAATGACCAACTTAATTGTAGGGACAAGTCTAGAGGTGAATATTATATCCCAGAATTTAATCAGGACGATTGAACCACAACAGAAGCTAGATTAAGTACATGAGACTAAACTGGTGAAATAGCATTTTATGACATCTGACTATAACATTACTGATTTTCTTCTAGGCTTTGTTTTCCAGTTTTAAGGGTTTTTGTCCTGTCTTGAGCTGCTGATAGGTTTATTATGTACAGGTTAGAATACTAACCTGTTTCCTGGCTTTAAGTTTTAAGCAAATTTCCTTAGAATTTCTTTGATTTATTAAAGCTAAAACTGCTTTTCTTGAAATTAAAAAAAGAAAAAAATATATAAAAGATAAAAAAGAGAAATATGAAAGACAAACATTGATTTTATATTGCCACTCAAAAGATACTGAATGTCTCCACTCAAAAAACAGAAGGTAATAATAATCTCTATCTCATAGTTATTATATATGTATTCTATTAATTTGATATTTTTATAAACTCTTGCCTATATTGATCTTTTTTTTCACATGGTAATGCATATGTTCATTTTTTCACATGTTAATGCATATGTTCAGTTTCTTCTTTTTTTAAGAGAGATTTTTGCTATAGGGCATGTGTACTTACCGGAGAGACAGAGACAGAAAGTGAAAAATCACCCTCCAGGGAAGATGCCCACACCACAATCCCTTCTCCTCCATTCTCCTCTTGGTATTTTTGGCACGCACACATGCACACACATCTAGTATGAGTTTTAAGCCGCCAAATCTGGGACTAGAACTGTGATCGACTATGTGGGAGTTCAGCGACATAACCATTATGCCATCTGCTGGTTCCTATTAAAAGTTTCTATTCATACAAGTGAGAATAATACACTTAACAATTTTATTGCTATTTTTGAGCCAGAAAAAGCAAGGATTTGTCATGGTATCAAATGGTCCTGTATCTGAATGCTACTTTTCTCTTTTGTGATGAAACTTCTCTTAGAAGGAGGAGAAATCATAGAGGCATCTTGACATGCACACAAGTGCATATTTGTATGATGACTTTGTAATAAATTGTTTAGTCATACAGGAAGGTGTCTCAGATTTTTCCTAGAAGAGCCTTTATATTAAAATTCAGTATAGGGGCTGGCAGGTGGCATGGTGATTAAAGCACTGGATTCCCACATGACTGACCACGATGCAAGTCCTGGACCTGGTGGCTTGCTTTCTCACTTTCCCTTTCTCTATCTCTCTCTGGTCAAATTAAAAATAATAGTAAATAGTAAATTAAATTAAATAATTATTAAAGGTTTTTTTAAAAAAGATTCAGTATAAAAATCTATAAATAACTAAAACTAGCTAGAGCTACTATGAACCCAGGTGACTTCACAATATCTCTTCTGTGCTAATCTCAGACATTAAGAAATCAAAAACTATTATCCTGGGTCAAATGCAGTATAATTTTTAAACTGTATTATTGATACAAAAAAGTCCATCTATTTTATTTTTCAAGCAGCCAGAGAGAGAGAGACTTAAATTTATAACTTGCTCATTATCTCTACTCATTTTGGCCAAAGTGACTGACTTGAAAAAGCTTATTAAATTTTCCCTTAGGCTACTTTCACTTTCCAATAACATTTCAAATTTTCGTTCCCATGAATTCTTAGGAGAAACAACCAATTATTTCTTTCCCATTTTCCATAAATGACCTGTTCTGAAACTTCAATATAGTCCCACAGGACTCTCTAGCTGAGGAATAATGAGGAGAGCCAGGGCTCTGATTCCAGACCCCTGGTGGTTCCTAGTAGCTGATGATTATTGATTAACAGACACTTCCCACCCCCACCCTGGAAAAACATCATGCAAACAGAGTGATTCCTCCTCAAAGAAGGGATGAAAAAAAAAAAAAAATCTCTTATTCTTGTAGATGTCCCACCTGAGGGACAACAGATCAAAAACGAAAAACAGAGAAGTTTCATATGAACCAACCACAAAAAATTAAAATGTGACTTGGTTCTTTTCTTCTTCTCCTCCCCCCCCTCCTCCTCCTCCTCCTTCTTCCTTTAAATGAGTACTGTACTGTATTGTCAGTACTGAGAACATTTTCAATATTGGAAAGTAGTAACCTTCCTGTTCATGCCGACCACTTTAGCAGCCGTCACATAAACAGATTTTTAAATCGTAACACTGCGGCTGCAGCATTCCCCTCCTTCCTTGGTTTCCTTATTAAACAGCTGAGAAGCACCTGCAGCCTGAAGGACCTCCACAATCCCTCCAACCCCCAACCTGTGTCTTTTCCCCATGACCTTGCCTGTAACATCCTACCATCATGCCCTCCAGTCATGGCTCCTGCCGGCTTTTCCCAGCCTTCCCCTTGCCTAATTACTTTCATCTCATGAGGTCTGGGTGGACTGATTGCTTGCCTGTGGCCATAATAAGCCAACAGCATATTCAAGGCGTGCAAAAGAGATATCAATAGAGTTTTGGAGGACTGTACGGCCTGACGGCACTAGTGCGTCCTGCTGCATGGCCATGCAAGGTAGCAGTCACCCCTTGGAAGGAAGCAAGTACTCTCCAGTTTCTCAGTCCCACCGGCCTGCCCCACCCACCTGCCTGCCCCACCCACCTGCCTGCTCCATCCACCTGCCTGAGTGTGCTACTTTTTGGCACTGCAATCTCTGCTTTAGCTGCAAATTATGACTTGGGTGTGAATGGAACGTCCTTGAAAGAATAGAGTCCAAGTCCTTTGGCCTCTTTACCCAGCCCCAATCTCAGTGTCTCATGAGGGATAAGAAAGAACAAGAAGGAACTGCTGAGAAGGGAGTTCTTGTGGCATATACATTGCTATAATGCCAGACTGCCCATCTCTACCACTCTGCAATATGAGGACAGCTGGCACGAGCAAGGATACGCTGAGTGCCAAGCACCATTCCAAGTGCATCTACACGTTGTATTTTTGCAATTGCCCAGCAGAGCAGACTATGGCAGTCCTGGCTGCTTCCTAGTATCGGACCTTAATGCCATTTCTCAGCCTCTCTTGTACGTGGCCATGTGACTATGATCTTGTCCACTGTCTAGAAATGGTGTCTGCAGTTTCCAGCCGGTCTGTGTGCTTTCCTCTCCCCACAGACTTAACCAGCCTGGGGTTCCAGAGCCCACTGGAACCATAGGGAACCTCTGAATGGCCTGAGTACGCCCCTGGGGGCCGTCCCATCAGCTGTGGACCACCTACCTCTGGGCTGTACGGATTTGAGGGAGAAATAGATTTCCATTTTGTTTCAGCCATTATTATTTTGGGTTTTCTGTCACATGTAGCTGAAAGTGGCCCTAGAGGATACAGGAGGATAGTATCTCTAACTTAGAGAGGAGGCAACTGGGGCACAGAGATTCAGCAATTCATCCCGGGTTATACAGTTGGGAACAATGAATCCAAGCTCTCCACCCAGGTCAGAGTGCCTGCCCCGGGGCGTGCTCTGAGGTCTAGTGATGACTTAAAAAAATCTGTTGAATTAGACCTTCATGGCTCCTGAGAACTAGCCATTTCAGGGGAAACAGAGAAATGAAGATTTTCCACTGATAATTCAACCTCTAGCACACAAACTCGTGTGGTAGGAAGACCCCTTTCAAGCCTCCTGTCTCTGTATCTGTCTTTGTCTCTACTTCTGTCTTCTCATTTTTTTGTAATTTTTCCTTTTTAAAATTTCTTAAGGCAAAGCATTTTCTGGGCTTTCTGGCCTTTCCTTTCCCTTTATCTTGTTAATAATTCCCTCTCCCCCTCCCAACCCAGGAGAGGCAAGGGAACAGGCCTTCTTGAAGACACCTTCATGGCTCCTGAGAACTAGCCATTTCATGGGAAACAGAGAAATGAAGATTTTCCACTGATAATTCAGCCTCCAGCACACAAACTCACGTGGAGAGGCAAGGACACAGGCCATGGCTTTCTAATTTTTGCTTTTTAAAAAAAATTTTTTTAAATATTAATTTTTCTTAGTTTTTTAGTTTTTCTCTTAGTTTTTTCTTCTCTTTTTCTCTGTTTCTTTTTGTCGTTGTTGTTGCTGTTGTTTCTCTCTCTCTGTTTCCTTTTCTGCACGCTCCTCAACACTCAGATTGAACTTCAAGTTTGGGAAGAAACACACCATCCATCAGATGACTAGAAATCACACAGGACCACAAGAAATGTGGGAAAACAGGAAAATACCTCTCTTCCAAGGGAAAAGGATAACTCCCCTTCATTCACAGACAGTTCAATAGAAATCATGGAAATGTCTGATAAAGAATATAGAACATTCATAATGGTGAAGCTAAAAGAGATGGAAGAGGAGAGAGACAATGAACTGCAGAAGAGTCAGGAGAACGGAGCTAATGAGTTCCAGGAGGTGAGGGAATTCATGCAAGACCTAAAAGAGGAATTACACACTTTACAAAAGAAACAGATGGAACTGTTAGAGATGAAGGCTATAATACAGGAAGTCAGAATCTCCCTTGAAAGTATTAAAAGCAGACTAGATCATACAGAAAATAGAATCTCAGATGTAGAAGAGAAAATTGCTGGCCTAGAAAATCCACCACAAAGACTAAGATAATTGACCCAAAATTTGAGAATAATATACGAAAAATACTAGATACCATCAAATGTCCAAACATCTGGATAATAGGCATACCAGAAAGTGAAGAGACTCATAAGGACATTGAAAATCTATTCCATGAAATCCTGCAAGAAAACTTTTCAAACCTAGAGAGGCACTCAAAGATCCAGTCCCAAGAAATACAAAGGACCCCCAATAGAATCAACCCAAGAAGATCTTCTCCAAGACACATTATAGCCAGAAAAACCAAAACCACAGGCAAAGACAAGATACTAAGATTGGCAAGAGAAAAATGGCAAGTTACCTGCAAAAGATATCCCATCAGACCAACAGCAGATCTCTCATCGGAAAGAATGCGAGCAAGGAAAGAATAGAAAAATATATTCAAAGTGTTAAGGGAAAAGCAATTTCAACCAAGAATACTGTACCCAGAAAGATTATCCTTCATATGGGAAGAAAAGACAAGAACATTCTCAGATAAACAAAACCTGAAAGAATTTACCAGCACCAGACCAGATCTCCAAGAAGTTCTTAAGGGAGTGCTATGTCAGGAAAATTAAATGCAGACACACGGAAATAAGAGTTAAAAAACTAAGAAAATGGCCAACTTAACTGTAGGGACAAGTCTGGAGTTGAATATTATATCCCAGAATTCAATCAGGAAGATCAAACCACAACAGAAGATAGATTAAGTACATGAGACTGAACTGATGAAATAGCATTCTGTGACTTGACTAAAATATTGCTGCTTTTCTTCTAAGCTTTGTTGTCCGGTTTTAAGGATGTTTGTCCTGTCTTGAGCTGTCAGTAGGTTCATTTACCTATTATTTGAATAGAATACTAACCTGAATACTAACCTGTTTCTAGGCTTTAAGTTTCAAGGAAATTTCCCTACCAGTTCAAAACTGCTTTTCTTAAAATTACCAGCTGATCTTGCTATTGAAAGTTGTTAATTACTTATGAAATTTTGTGATCAATAAAATGTGGGGGAAAAGGAATTGAAGACAACTGGAGACAGCAGAGATAGTGTAATAAGAGTGTGGGAAAGGGCAGAGGGTCAGACATGGGGTATGGCAGAGGGTCAAACTAGAAATGGAAAATTATTGATATAACATGCATGATTAAGGCACTATGCAGTTTATTTTAGATGGGAAACCACATTTGGTATGTTGTGACGATGTTTAGGGGATGAATGTAAATTAATTAATTAAAAAAATTTCAGGAGGAAAAAACCCATGAAAACTGTTTTTATCAAAATTTAAAAAAATGCATATTTGATGACTGCAGTAAGCTATATAGCCCCAGCTAGGTGCTACTTTATTGTATGTTCATTCTACTCACTGAGGTGTATGCCTAAAGTCAGACTTGTGTTCATGTATATGTATATAACAGCTGTGCTTGCTATTGGAAATATTTAAACTAATTAAGTTCATTATCGAATCAATTAAATGGGGGGAAAGCCATAGAAAGCAACGATGAATACCAGAGACAATGTGGGAGGAGGGTGGGACATGGCAGAGGGTGAGGGATAGGGAATCAAGGATGGCAAAAAAAAAAAAAAAAAAAAAAAAAAGCAAAATATACAGGAAATAAGAAATGGAAAATTATTTGTTGATAACACGTATGTTGATGTGCTTGATTGAGCCAATATACAGTGTATTCTGGATGGGAAATCTCATTTTGTATGCTGTACAGTGAATGAATGTAAATAAATAAATTTAAATTAAAAAAAGGAAAATAAATAAATTAATAAATTTCAAAAAAATCTGTCAGGACCAGCAGTTAGCGTAATGGCTATGTCGCTGGACTCCCAATGTAGTCAACCATGGTTCACGTCCCGGACCTGGTGGCTTAAAACTCACGCCAGGCGCGTGTGCGTGCGTGCGTGCCCAAGATCCTGAGAGGAGAATGGAGGAGAAGGGATTGTGGCGTGGCCGTCTCCCCTGGGGGGTGATTTCTCGCTTTCTGTCTCTCTGTCTCTTTCTGTCTGTCTTGGTGAGTGCACGAGCCCTATAGCAAAAACCTCTCCAAAAAAAAATCTGTCCAATGAACTTTAGTGGTTCCTCCTACATCCTCCCCTGGTATCTTTGTTATGTATATTAAGCCTCCTTATCTCTGTTAAAGTTTATTTTTTCCTGATCTCAGCAGCCTTCCTTTTCCAATCACCAATCTAAAATCTGTAAAAACTCACCTATAATTCACCACTTCCACATGTCCTACCTTTTGGGGCCAGACCAATAGATAAAACTCTTTGCTAAATTCCAAACTTTGTCTCTCACTCTCAAAATCAAATAAAAGAAACCCCGTACCTGATGAGAAAGGCATGTTTTGCCTCCTCTCTCGGCTTAGGTCACTCATATTCTGCTTAGAAATAAACCGCATTTATTACTATTTTTCAGAGTTAGTTTTTCCATCAACACCCTATAGCACATTTTAAAATAATTAATAAATAAATAGTTCTTTAAAAAGAAAAGAAAAGCCCAAGGTGGTGGAGAATAAGTGTTCCGCTCAGGAGAATAGTTCTAGGCATTTGTCAGAGCTGTGGTGTGACTCACCTGGAGATGGAAAGGGAGATCATTTTTCGAAACCCTGGTCTCTAGCTAAAAACCCAAAGTGTCAAGATCCCGTCCAATTTTCTCAGTGCCTCTACTTTGGCAGAGGCGGCTGGCATGACCATGGCAGATGGGGGGTGGGGAGGTGGAGGGTGGGTTGTGAGGGTGGGGGTGGGGGTGGGGGTGAGGTGGGGGTGGGGTGAAATGTGCTTATTTAACAGCTGCAGGAAGACCAGCCAAAGTCAATGGGATTCAGATTTCTTTCTTCTGAATGTCACTGTGGGTGGGCAAGCCATGTAGTTTAATTTTGCCCAAGATGGAAGTGGGAAGAGGGGACCAGGCACATGGGCGTGGGTGCCCAAAATCCTGAGAGGATAGAAAGAGAAGAGAAGGGATGGATGGTGGTATGACCATGCCCCACTAGGGAAGCTTTCTCCCTCCCTTTCTCTCTCTCTGTGTACTCTAGCAATTAAAAAAATCCACTGATATCAGTGTAAAGAATGGGCTGACCACGTGAGAAAACAGAAACGTAGAACCTTTATTGGGAGGGCTGGTCTGAAAGATAGAGAGAGAGGGGGCCAGAGAAGTCTTGCCTAGGGCAGGATTTAGTGATTTTTATAAGAGTATAGGGAGGGGGAGTGACATAGAGGTAGAAACAGCCCATGTGTGGTGAAGGTTTAGAGGGAGAGCAGACTGCTGTGCCACGTAAGGCCTGGTGTCATGTGCAAAGTAGAGCCCTGTATACAGAGTAGAGCGCCATGTGCTACATCCGGGTTAGATCCTAGTGCAGTACAGGTCTGATGACACGCTAACTCAGGGTTGTATCAGCCGACTAGGGCGTGGTGTCCAACCCCCACATTCAAGCTGCCCAGGCCTTTGGCCTAACATCCCGACTGTTTTGGTGTTACAGGGTGCGATCATTAACTACTTCCTGCTGAGTCGGGGTGAAGAGGGGAAACTGGGGGCCGGGGCTCAGTGGGAACTTGTATGTAGGGATGGAGAAGCATTTGGTTGACAGTCACTTAGGAAACTTCTTGGATTTGGCTTCGGATGAACCTAAGGAAACGGCATTAGCATGAAGAGAAGGTAGATGAGAATGAATGGTCTTAAAATAGGGGTAATGCATGTGATGAGGGTGGATTGTCACCAGTCTGGGAAAAGAGAAGTGGGCTGTTGGGCAGAGTGTGAATTGGGGTTCTCCCAGGTGAAAGCAAACAGGAAGTAGGAGTGGGTGAGGGGGATAGTGAAAAAGGCATCCTTGGGGTGAAGGACTGTGAAGTGAGTGGTGTTTGGTGAGATGGGGATAGGAGGGTGTGTGGGCTGGGGACCACGGAATGGAGAGGAATGACCGCCTCAGTGATGAGGCAGAGGTCCTGAACTCGGCGGTAGGCCCCTCATGGCTTGCAGACTGGCAGGATAAGAGTGTTGCATGGAGAGTTTGTAGGAGTCTGCAAGCGAGAAGTCAGGTGATAATAGGCTTAAGGCCCTTACGGTGTGTTTCAGAGATAGGGAATTGGGGTCAGGAGGGAAACTTGGTGGGGTCCTTCACCCTGGTTTGTATCAGCTGACTAGGGCGTGGCATTCCATCCCCACATTCAAGCTGCCCAGGCTTCTAGCCTAACGATCAATACTTTCTTTTCACCTACAAGGCAAATCACTAGCTGTCTTCCCAGGCGAGGCCCTGCCTGCCTTCCCTCCACAGCTCCTGCTCTACAGCACCTGCCCTCCAGCCAGGTACGCTTGTCCTTGATTGGCTGGCTTCTCTGGGCGGATGCCCTTCCTACCCCTCCTCACCCTCCCTCTTTACACTCCCACTGCCCCAAGGGTCTCTTCCAGCCACACGATGATTTGTGTCTTATTTGCTGCCCTGCCCTTCTGACAGATTTTGGGTTCAGTGGTTTGAGGGCAGAATTCTACCTACAGGGCTCTACATACGGAATTCTACCTACGGGGCTCTACATACTGAATTCTACCTACAGGGCTCTACATACGGAATTCTACCTACAGGGCTCTACGTACTGAATTCTACCTACAGGGCTCTACATACTGAATCTACCTACAGGGCTCTACGTACTGAATTCTACCAACAGGGCTCTACATACTGAATCTACCTACGGGGCTCTACCTACGGAATTCTACCTACAGGGCTCTACCTACTGAATCTACCTACAGGGCTCTACATACTGAATCTACCTACAGGGCTCTACCTACGGAATTCTACCTACAGGGCTCTACCTACGGAATTCTACCTACAGGGCTCTACCTACTGAATCTACCTACGGGGCTCTACATACTGAATCTACCTACGGGGCTCTACATACTGAATTCTACCTACGGGGCTCTACCTACTGAATCTACCTACGGGGCTCTACCTACTGAATCTACCTACGGGGCTCTACCTACTGAATTCTACCTACGGGGCTCTACCTACTGAATTCTACCTACGGGGCTCTACCTACTGAATTCTACCTACGGGGCTCTACCTACTGAATTCTACCTACGGGGCTCTACCTACTGAATTCTACCTACGGGGCTCTACCTACTGAATTCTACCTACGGGGCTCTACCTACTGAATTCTACCTACGGGGCTCTACCTACTGAATTCTACCTACGGGGCTCTACATACTGAATCTACCTACAGGGCTCTACGTACTGAATTCTACCTACAGGGCTCTACATACTGAATCTACCTACGGGGCTCTACCTACGGAATTCTACCTACAGGGCTCTACCTACTGAATCTACCTACAGGGCTCTACCTACTGAATCTACCTACAGGGCTCTACCTACGGAATTCTACCTACAGGGCTCTACCTACGGAATTCTACCTACAGGGCTCTACCTACTGAATCTACCTACAGGGCTCTACATACTGAATCTACCTGCGGGGCTCTACATACTGAATTCTACCTACGGGGCTCTACCTACTGAATCTACCTACGGGGCTCTACCTACTGAATCTACCTACGGGGCTCTACCTACTGAATTCTACCTACGGGGCTCTACCTACTGAATTCTACCTACGGGGCTCTACCTACTGAATTCTACCTACGGGGCTCTACCTACTGAATTCTACCTACGGGGCTCTACCTACTGAATTCTACCTACGGGGCTCTACCTACTGAATTCTACCTACGGGGCTCTACCTACTGAATTCTACCTACGGGGCTCTACCTACTGAATTCTACCTACGGGGCTCTACCTACTGAATTCTACCTACGGGGCTCTACCTACTGAATTCTACCTACGGGGCTCTACATACTGAATTCTACCTACGGGGCTCTACCTACGGAATTCTACCTACGGGGCTCTACCTACGGAATTCTACCTACGGGGCTCTACATACGGAATTCTACCTACGGGGCTCTACATACTGAATCTACCTACGGGGCTCTACATACTGAATCTACCTACGGGGCTCTACATACTGAATTCTACCTACGGGGCTCTACCTACTGAATTCTACCTACGGGACTCTACCTACTGAATCTACCTACGGGGCTCTACATACTGAATCTACCTACGGGGCTCTACATACGGAATTCTACCTACAGGGCTCTACATACGGAATTCTACCTACAGGGCTCTACATACGGAATCTACCTACGGGGCTCTACATACTGAATTCTACCTACGGGGCTCTACCTACTGAATTCTACCTACGGGGCTCTACATACTGAATTCTACCTACGGGGCTCTACATACGGAATTCTACCTACGGGGCTCTACATACTGAATCTACCTACGGGGCTCTACATACTGAATTCTACCTGCGGGGCTCTACCTACTGAATTCTACCTACGGGGCTCTACATACTGAATTCTACCTGCGGGGCTCTACATACTGAATTCTACCTGTGGGGCTCTACATACTGAATTCTACCTGCGGGGCTCTACCTACTGAATTCTACCTACGGGGCTCTACATACTGAATCTACCTACGGGGCTCTACATACTGAATTCTACCTACGGGGCTCTACCTACTGAATTCTACCTACGGGGCTCTACCTACTGAATTCTACCTACGGGGCTCTACCTACTGAATTCTACCTGCGGGGCTCTACCTACTGAATTCTACCTGCGGGGCTCTACCTACTGAATTCTACCTGCGGGGCTCTACATACGGAATTCTACCTACGGGGCTCTACCTACGGAATTCTACCTACGGGGCTCTACATACGGAATTCTACCTACGGGGCTCTACATACGGAATTCTACCTACGGGGCTCTACATACTGAATCTACCTACGGGGCTCTACATACTGAATCTACCTACGGGGCTCTACATACTGAATTCTACCTACGGGGCTCTACCTACTGAATTCTACCTACGGGACTCTACCTACTGAATCTACCTACGGGGCTCTACATACTGAATCTACCTACGGGGCTCTACATACGGAATTCTACCTACAGGGCTCTACATACGGAATTCTACCTACAGGGCTCTACATACGGAATCTACCTACGGGGCTCTACATACTGAATTCTACCTACGGGGCTCTACCTACTGAATTCTACCTACGGGGCTCTACATACTGAATTCTACCTACGGGGCTCTACATACGGAATTCTACCTACAGGGCTCTACATACTGAATCTACCTACGGGGCTCTACATACTGAATTCTACCTGCGGGGCTCTACCTACTGAATTCTACCTACGGGGCTCTACCTACTGAATTCTACCTGCGGGGCTCTACCTACTGAATTCTACCTGCGGGGCTCTACCTACTGAATTCTACCTGCGGGGCTCTACCTACTGAATTCTACCTGCGGGGCTCTACATACTGAATCTACCTACGGGGCTCTACATACTGAATTCTACCTACGGGGCTCTACCTACTGAATTCTACCTACGGGGCTCTACCTACTGAATTCTACCTACGGGGCTCTACCTACTGAATTCTACCTGCGGGGCTCTACCTACTGAATTCTACCTGCGGGGCTCTACCTACTGAATTCTACCTGCGGGGCTCTACATACGGAATTCTACCTACGGGGCTCTACATACGGAATTCTACCTACGGGGCTCTACATACGGAATTCTACCTACGGGGCTCTACATACGGAATTCTACCTACGGGGCTCTACATACGCCTACGGGGCTCTGCCTAATTCTACCTACGGGGCTCTGCCTACGGAATTCTACCTACGGGGCTCTGCCTACGGAATTCTGCCTACGGGGCTCTGCCTACGGAATTCTGCCTACGGGGCTCTGCTCTGCCTACGGGGCTCTGCCTAATTCTGCCTACGGGGCTCTGCCTACGGAATTCTGCCTACGGGGCTCTGCCTACGGAATTCTACCTACAGGGCTCTACATACTGCTGGACGGTGAGGTACACAACGGACCTGGTGGTGATGCAGAGTCTGTGCCCTCATGGCAAGTCTGCCATGGAAAGACCGCACTCTAAAACTGCAGGGGGATGAAGGTGTCCAGGGCCAGCTTCTGCTCATGGACACAAGGATAGAATAAGTTGGGACCAGCCAAGGTGGAGCTAATCATCAGGCAAAACACCCTCACCAGGTGTGCGAGGGGCCTGTCTGCTCTTGCACCCAAGGGCTGCCCTTGCTCCAGCCTTCTCATAGAGAGCCCCGAGATGGCTGGGGTGCCTGACATCCTCTGCTTGGCTACTTGGTCCACCTCACCTACCTCATTTCCTGATTGCCTATAAAGACTCTCCGCAAAGAACAAGGCCTCTGGGAGGTTTTCATTTCAGCCTTTGCTCCCAGGGCAAGGCCTGTCTTGGGGTTCTCGCATGGCGTTTTTCATGCGCTTGCTTCTCAGCAAGGCAGCAGTTAAGATATCTCAAGACCTCAGGTCACCCCTTCTACATGGCATTCTCCCCTTTTTGGGAACCAGCTCTCTGGGAAACGACAGCCCTGGCAGGTGGGACCTCTGTGGGGAGCCCTCAGAGCATACAGATGTTGCACTTTCTGTTCAGAACAAGACTCGCATTATCTCCTGAACACAGCCGTGGAGCCTTGGAAGCACTGAGTCTCACCAGCGCCATGTCTCCGGCACTTTCTGGGGGCTCTGTGGCCTAACAGACTTCGCTTCTCTGTGCACACCAGCCTCATTCCTCACTGTAGCAGGCTCTGGACCAACAGGGGACGAGCCCCCCACCCCCCAGTTCTTAGAGCTGCCTTTCAGCCTCTGCCCTGCTGCTGAGGGATCTTCTTAGGCCAACTGCCCTCAAGCCCAGCCACACATGACCGAAGAACAGGTCATAGGACACCAGATCTGGTGTGGGAGGCCAGGGCGTTCTGGGTATGATCTTTTCTCCAGTCCTTCCAGGCCTGGGCTCCCTTTTTCCATCTCACCTGCATTAGTTATTGAGGTATCCTGTCTACTTTCTGCCAACCCCTGGCCCTTAGGCCTGCAGGACGACTGGCGGCTGTAGATGCGAACTCAGCCTGCGTACCAGCGTAGGCTCTGCTGCAGAGTCAGCCCAAGGTTCACTGGCAGCCCTGTTCTTCAAGGGCCTACAGGGCTGTCCCAGAAGACCTTCCCAGGAGACTACTCTCAGCCCTCTCGTCCTGCTTCCCAATGACTCTAAACAGGGCTTCTGCCAGGAGACAAGTGTGTGTGTTTCATACTCCCAGGCCAAGAGAAGGCTGCATGTTGAACTCTCCAAATTACTGGGTCATCAGGGACCAGCAGTTAGCGTAATGGCTATGTCACTGGACTCCCATGCAGTCGACTGCGGTTTGAGTCCTGGACCCAGTGGCTTAAACTCACGCTGGGCGCGTGTGCATGCGTGCCCAAGATCCCAAGAGGAGAATGGAGGAGAAGGGATTGCGACATGGCCATCCCCCCTGGGGGGTGATTTCTCGCTTTCTATCTCTCTCTCTCTGGTGAGTGCACGCGCCCTATAGCAAAAACCTCTCAGAAAAAAGAATTGAAAAAAAATTACTGGGTCATCAGAAAAGTTATGATGTGTTTTTGCATAGAAAAACAAAAAAGTATGTCATGACTTTTCCGGTAACCCAATAAAACCATCTCTAGTACCCTGTTTGATGAGACCCTAACATCTACAGGGATCAGGACAAGAATACAATTAGAGGCACGTAGCCATCTGTCTAAATATGTAAAAGCTATACATTAACCTAATGGACAGATGAAATTTATTTTATGCTTCTGCCCTAGTAAGCCTATTTTCATAAACCCTAATGATATCTGATTACAAACAACCATCCCTAGGTAGCCCCAGGACCCTCTACTTCTGGTCAGACCTTGGAGGAGGCCCTTGCAGGCACTGGCACAGGCTCGGAGCATTTGGGCACAGAGCTCCAGGGTCCCAGCACTCGAAGCGTGACCAGGAGTCAGAGAACACGGTCCTGGGCTGTCGTGGCCCTTGGCTGTGCAGATGCCTTATCTGCAGGGAGAGTGCCACCAGAGTGGGGCCGCAGTGGACCTACGCAGAGCCTCAGCTCTTCTCACTCAGATCTCAGAGCAGTGCTTTTTTTCTGGGTCAGGGTCAAGTTTTAATAATCTTACCCAGGGGGCCAGCAGGTGGCACAGGGGTTAAGGTACCAGACTCCCACATGGCAGACTATAGTTTAAGTCCCAGACCCGACAGCTTGAATCTCATGCTAGGTGCGTGTGCCTTTGTGCCCAAAATCCCAGGAGGAGAATGGAGAAGGAATTGTAGCATGGCCATTCCTCCTGGGGGTAATTTCTCACTACCCGCCCCCGTCTTTGTCACTCCAGCGAGCGCAAGTGTCCATCCAATAGCAAAAATTTAAAAATAAAAGAATAAAAACCAACCTTGCTCAGGATCTAGTAATAGAACTAGCTAACATTACCAAGCACTAACTATATGCCAGATATTCAAAGCTCTTCACATAAATGACCTGATTTAATTCTCACAATAATTTTATGAGACAGATACTTATTATTTGTATTCCTTTTAGAGAAGAAGAAAGAACCAAGAATTGTGGTTTGTTTTGGTTTGTTCGTTTGGCTCGAGAGAGTGCATAGTTGCCGGAGACAGAGAGAGAGAGAGAGAGAGAGAGAGAGAGAAGGAGAAAAGGGAAAAGCACCCCGCGATGGGCATGGTTATACCGCAGATCTTTTCTCCTCCACTGCTCTTTCCTGTCAGGATTTGGGACACACAAGCACACATACACCTGGCAGATTGCAAACTATGGTTGGCCATGTGGAATCCACTCCCTTTTTTTTTTGGGGGGGGGGGTGTTGTCATAGGGCACGTGAACTCATCAGAAAGAGAGAGAGAGAGAAAGTGAGAAATCACCCCAAGAAGGGACAGCCACACCATATCCCTTTTCCTCCATTCTCCTGAGATTTTGGGCACACATGCACATGCGCCAACATGATTTTCAAGCTGCTGGGTCTGGGACTCATACTGTGGTCATCCATGTGGGAGTCTAGCACCTTAGCCACTACAAAATTTGCTGACCCCAGAGATCTAGCTCCTTTAACCATCAGACTACAGGGCCATACCAGGAACAGAGAGTTTAAGAAAGTGCTCCAGATGGGATCAGCAGAGGGTATAGTGGTTATGTTGCTAGACTCCCATGTGGCCGACCACGGTTTGAGTCTCGGACCTGGTAACTTCAAGCTCACACTGGATATGTGTGCATGCTTGCCCAAGATCCTAGGAGGAGCATGGAGGAGAAGGAATTGTGGTGTGGCAATGCCTCCGGGGGGTGATTTCTCACTTTCCCTCTCACTATCTTTGTCTCTCTCTCCCCAGTGAGTATATGTGCCCTAAGGCAAAAACCTCATTAAAAAAATAAATAAAGTGCTCAAGGCCTCAAGCTAATAAGTGGTGTAAACATGTTAAAATCTACGCAGGTGACATGGTGGTTAAAGTGCTGGACTCTCACATGGCCAACCATGGTTCAAGTGCCAGACCTGGTGCCTTGCTTTCTCACTTTCTGTGTGTGTATGTGCGTGTGTGTCTGGTAAGCACACATGCCCTATAGCAAGTTAAAAATCAATCAACTAATTAATTAAATAATTTGGGGGAGGGGAGCAGCCTGTCACTGAAGCCCTGTGTTTATAACCACTACTGTATAACAATGTCACCTAACCAACCAATGTCATTAATCACATTATCAGAATCAGGGGGCAAATCAGGGAGTCATCTCAATAGATGCAGAAAAAGCATTTTATAAAATTTAAAGGAATTTCATGAAGGGGGAGAAAATAAAACTGAACAAATTAGGAATAGAATATAATCTGAGAGTATATAATCCTATGAAGGTTATTTTACCAAAAATCCCACAGCAAACTTTATACTTAATGGAAAAATATTGAAAGCTTTATTCAGGAGAGCAGGAACAGCAACAACAAAAATGGACAACTACTGTTGTCAGGTCTACTCAGAAAAAACATGAAAATGATCAATGTTAGGGATGAAAGAGCTGATATTTCTTTCAATTCTATGTGGAAGTACAATAAGCAACTTTATGCCAATAAATTTGACAACTTAGGGGAAATGGAAAACTCCTTTGAAAGGCTTACTCTACCAAAACTCACTCAAGGAGTGGATAACCTGATTGATCTTGTATCTATACAGACAGTGAAGCTGTAGTGAACATCTTTCTGTAAGGGGACCAGCAGGTGGCTTGGTGGTTAAGGCTCTGGACACTCCCACATGACTGACCATGGTTCGAGTCCTGGAACTGGTAGCTTGCTTTCTCACTTTCCCTTTCTCTCTCTCTGTGTCTCTCTCCGGTCAAATTAAAAAATAAATGAGTGGATAAATAAATACTTTAAAAAAATGATTTTTTCTTGGGGGAAAAAAAATCTTTCCGTAAGAAAATATCAGGTTTGGGACCAGCAATTGGTGTAATGGCTATGTCACTGGACTCCCATGTAGCTGACTGCGGTTCAAGTCCCAGATCTGGTTGCTTAAACTCACATAAGGTGCATGCGTGTGTGTGCCCAAGATCCCAAGAGGAAAATAGTGGAGAAGTGATTGTCTCTCTGCCTTTCTGGCTAGTGCATGAGTCCTATAGCAAAAACCTCTCAAAAAAAAAAAAAAAAAAAAGGAAAAGAAAAAAGGAAAAGAAAACATCAAGTTTGGATGGTTTCACTGGTGAAGTACACTAATTTTTTTTTTTTTTTTTTATCATAGGGTGCATGTGCTCCCTGGAGAGAAAGAGAGAATCACCCCCTAGGGGAGATGGCCATACCACAGTCCCTTGTCCTCCACTCTTCTCTTGGAATTCTGGACATGCATACATGAGCCTAGTATGGCTTTCAATCCACCAGGTACAGGACTTGAACCACAGCCAGCCAGTTAGGAGTCCAGGGCCTTAATCAAACACCACCTGCAGGTCTCAAATTCTATGAAACACTTAAGGAAATAATAATACCAATTCAACACAAATTTTGTCAGAAAATGAGAGGGGGGATCTAGGCTACTTCCCAACTCATTTTAGAACCATAGATATTACAAGAAAACGACAGACCATTTCCCATGTACCTTCTACCCCTTAAAAGTCAACAAAATAGGGGCTAGCAAGTGGCTTGGTAGTTAAGGCACTGGACTCCCACATGGCTGCCCACGGTTCAAGTCCTGGACCTGGAGGCTTGCTTTCCTACTTTCCTTCTCTCTGTTTCTCTCTGGTCAAATTGGACAAATAATGATGATGATGATAAATGAAATAAAATAATTCTTAAAAAAAGTCAACAAAATACTAGCAAGCTGAATCCAGCAATATATAAAAAGGAGTATACACTTGATAGAATGGGGTTTATCTCAAAAATGCAAGGTGGATTTAACATGTTTTAAAAATATGTAATTTGCAATATTACTGAATTAAGAGAAAACTTAAATGATCATTCAAAATATATCAGAAAATTATTTGGCACAGTCCAACATCCATTCTTATTAAAATACTTCAGCTAACTAGGAATACAAGGGCATATCCTCAACCTGATAAGAGACACCAGGGAAAAACTTACAGCTAGCTTCAGACTTGGAAGAATTTCTCCCTCAGATAAAAAATGAGACAGCGGGACCAGCAGTTAGCGCAATGGCTATGTCGCTGGACTCCCACGTAGTCGACCGAGTCCCGGACCCGGCGGCTTAAACTCACGCCGGGCGCGTGTGCGTGCGTGCCCGAGATCCCGAGAGGAGAATGGAGGAGAAGGGATTGCGGCGTGGCCATCCCCCCTGGGGGGTGATTTCCTGCTTTCTATCTCTCTGTCTCTCTCTGTCTGTCTGGCGAGCGCAGCGCCCTATAGCAAAAACCTCTCCAAAAAAGAAAAAAAAAAAATGAGACAGCAAAGTCCACTGGTTGCCTGTACTTAACAGGGTACTAAGGGTTCTTGTCATTGCAACAAGGGGGAAATCAGATTGGAAAGAAAGAAGTGAAAATAGCTTTTAGTTGCAAAGAATTTGATTGACTATGTAGAAAATCTAATGGGTTCACAAAAGGCTACTAAAACTAATGTGTTTAGCAAGATTATAGGATATGTGATCAATATTTAAAAATAGATTGTATTTCTAAATATAGTTAGAGATAAGTTGACATTTTAAAAATACCATTTATAATAATATCAATACATATGAAATAGGAATAAATCTGACAAAAACTATGAAAGACCGACACACAAAAAAACTTTGAAAACTTTGCTAAAATATAAAAACAGCTAAATAAATAGGAAAATATATACCTGGTTTATGAGTCAGAAGACCTAATATGTAAGATGTCAATTCTACACAAATCACTCTATAGAATCAATGTCATATCAAAAAAAAAAAAAATCCCAGTAGGCTTTGGCGTATAAATTGAAAAACTGATACTAAAATTCATGTGAAGACCTACAACTGCCAAAACATTAAAGAATTATTTATTTTCTTTATTATTATTTTAAAATTTTACCTAGAGAGAGAGAAAGGGAAAGTGAGAAGGCAAGCCTCCAGGTCCAGGACTCGAACCATGGTCAAACATGAAGAAGTCCAGCGCCTTAACCACTATGCCACTTGCTGGCCCTGCCAAAACTTTTAAAAAGAATGAATTTCATTACTTAATATCAAGACTTATTATAAAGCTACAGGAAAGCAGAGTGTAGCATTGGTACACACACTGAAACAGAACAATGGAACAAAATAAACTTCAGAAAGTTTGAGTAATTTGTGGAACATGGCCAGATGGTGGCCCCGTGGTGGTACAACTAGACCCACACAGGAAAAGTCCTGGGTTCTCATCTGGGCTCAGGACCACCTGGACATACCAGGAGCACATGCATGTGCCCATGATCCTTGCTAGCTGAGATTTAGGGTAGGCTGCAGCATAGGGACCTTGCTAGGGCTGCCTCTTTACTCTCATGGCAGAAATGAATGAATAAACTTTTGTAAACATGTAGAATTAAAATATGAATTTGTTTTGGTGAAAAGAAATTTAAACTCATGCATTTTAAAAATAATATGTATTTTCAGAACTCTTTGAAGATTTATCACACACTGCTCACAGTAATATAAAATGAACCACCACTGGGCCCAGCAGATGGCATAATGGTTACATCACTGGATTCCCACATAGTCAAGCACAGTTCGAGTCCTGGACCAAGCAGCTTAAAACTTATCCCTGGCGTGTATGTGTGCATGCCCAAAATCCTGAGGGGAGACTGGAGGAGAAGGGAATGCAGTTTGGCCACCCCCCCAGGGGAAGATTTCTCACTTTCTGTCTCTCCAGCAATGGCACGTGCCCTATAGCAAAAATCTCTCTTTAATAAAAAGGGGGAAAAAAGAACCACCACTTTGGAAAACACCCTGATGGTTTCTCCAAATGTTAAACACAGAGTTCCTATATGATCCAGCCTTGCTAGTCCTAAGTATTTACTCAAAAGGAGTAAAAACATGTTCATACAAAGACTTTTTCATGAACGTTCATAGTGCCTTTATTTGTTATAACCAACACTCTGAAATACCCGACAGGTATACCAACAGGTAAGTAAACAAATGAATTATGGTATATCTTGCAATGAGCTATTGATACATACAATAACATGGATGAATCTCAAAATTTTATAATTTAAGTGGGAGTAGTCAGTCACTTTGAGTGGGCTCTATAATTCATAATGGGGTCTATAACTCAGAATTCCATTTATATGAATTCTAGAACACTCAAACTCATCTGTACTGATAAAAAGCAAATCAGTGTGGGGCTAACAGGTGGCATGGTGGTTAGGCACTGGACTCTCACTTGGCCGACCATGGTTCGAATTCCAGACCTGGTGGCTTGCTTTATCGCTTTCTCTCTTTCTGTCTCTCTGGTCAAATTAAAAATAATAATAATGGGATTAGTAGATGGAATAATGTTTATGTCACTGGACTCTCACATAGTTGACCCTGGTTCAAGTCCCAGATGTGGTGACTTAAAACTCATGCAGGGTGCGTATGCATGCATGTCCAAGACCCCAAGAGAAGAATAGAGGAGAAGGGATTGCAACGTGGCCTTCCCCCAGGGGGGTGACTTCTCGCTTTCTGTCTCTCTGTCTCTCTGGTGAGTGCATGTGCCCTATAGCAAAAATCTCTCTCCAGAAACAAATTTTTAAAAATAATAATAGCAAATCAATTATATAACTAAATGTTTAGAGAAAAAAGGTAAGCAAATCTGTGCTTGGAAAAGGGTGATGGGGTGGAGTGGGAAGGAAGGGATAAAGGAACATTACAAAGGAACATGTGGAAACTTTTGGGAGTAATGATTATGTTTGCTAGTATTATGACAGATTTACAGGTGTCAAAGCCTATAAATTGTGTACTATAAATATGTGCACTTTATTATATGTGGATTTCATTCGCTGCAGGGAGCAGAATTTAAGATGGCCTCTAATGATCCCAATCTACTGGCAATCATGGCCTTGTGAAACAACCTGTTGAAAACTTGTTTTCTGGGACCAGCAGTTAGCGTAATGGCTATGTCACTGGACTCTCACATAGTCGACCGCAGTTTGAGTACAGGGTCCGGCAGCTTAAACTCATGCCGGGCGTGTGTGCGTGCATGCCCAAGATCCCAAGAGGAGAATGGAGGAGAAGGGATTGCGGCGTGGCCATCCCCCCTGGGGGGTGATTTCTCGCTTTCTGTCTCTCTGTCTCTCTCTGTCTTTCTGGCGAGCGCACGTGCCCTACAGCAAAAACCTCTCTCTCTCAAAAAAAAAAAAAAAAAAGAAAACTTGTTTTCTTTCTTTTTTAAAAAAGTTTGTTTCATTCATGCTGGAGAATGCATGCATGAGAGAGAGAGAGAGAGAGCGAGAATGAGAGCAGCCCCCTTGTCAGGATCTCATCCCACTGCTGTCCTCTTACACCAGCCCTCCAGCGTGTCAGGATCTTGGGCACACACGCAAGGGCCCAGATCATGCTCAGGCCAACCGAGGGATCCAAACCTGCAAGTGTAGCCTCAGCAAGTTGTTCAGTTGCTACTGACTGTGCCGCCAGGCTGGGCCAAGAAACTTGTTTCTGACCAACATACTACCTCCACGTGAAGGGGACTTCGGGTGTGTGATTGGATTTCTGAAGATCGTCACTTTCTCCTTGCTAGTTTGCTCGATCCCTTGCTGTCTTTGATAACGCTCGTTGCTGCACGGGGAAGGCACGTGTGTCCAGGTTCTGAAGATGCCCTCTGGCCAACAGCCTGAAAGGAACAAATCCTGCCAACAACCACTTGTGCTTTTAAGCAGATCCTACCCCAGTGTAGAATTCATGAGAGACCCCCCCAGCTGACATCTTGTTTGTAGCCTTACAGAAAACCCTGAAGCAGATGACCAAGCTAAGTTATCGTGCAGTCCTGACCCACAGAAACTGTGTGTTAAGTCATCAAGTTTGCGGTAATCTGTTCACAACAAGCTACAGTTTAACTGTGCCCCCCCCCCCCCCCCCCCGCAAGTTCATGGGTTGAAAGTTGGTTATGACAAGTTTTAGGAGGGAAGAAACAACATGACTAGAAGATTAATCACCTTTGGGAGGTGATTAAGATTAGATAAGGTCATCAGGGTAGGGCCCCCATGATTGAATATTGGTAGCTTTATAAGGAGAGGAAATGAATCACAGACAGGGACACACACAAGCTCTCACCACAGGATTCCCTGTACCAGCTCTGGGCTCTGCAGAGAGTCTCCACCAACAAAGAGATCTGCACCAGATCCTGGACTTTGAACTAGGACCAGTTCCTTACCTTGGGCTTCCAAAATCATGAGCTAAATAAACCTCAGTTCTTTATAAACCACCCAGACTCAGGTATTTCTGTTATCACCAATAGTATAAACTAAAATATAGCAGTAAGTACAATGAATTAAAAGCAAGCAAGCAAACTAAAGCCTTGTAACGAGTAGCACCACACAGCCATCAAGGTGGCTAAAATTAAAGACTGCTATTACTAAATGCACAGAAGTGGATTCACTTGAACTCTCACACACGAGTATGAATTGATGCTGCCTTCTGGGAGAACTCTGGCAACTTCCCTTCTAACTGTAGACCCATAAAAAATTGCAGCCTTTTGCACCAAAAAGATATGCAATCATGTTCGGAGAAGTAATAGTACCCGACTGAGAAAAGGCCAGGTTCCCATGAACAACGAAGTGGATTGTGGCAGTTTTGTGCACGGAGATGGTGCACAGCAGTGAGAAAGGATGAGTTCTCACTGCACACACAAACACCTTGGATGACTTTCACAACTGCAATTGAAGGAAGTCAGAGAACGAAGTGCCACACGTTCTCCGTCCTCTGTGAAACTGAAAGGAATGTGCTGCCTCAAGGCAGAGGGATAAAGAATGAGTACTAGAGGCTGGAAAGGAGTGGGGAACAGAAGGAGGTTGATTAATGAAAACGAAATTGCAGACAGACAGGAGGAACAATTTACGGCGCTATAAAATACGGTGGGAAGACGGTCAACGACACTTTCTGTGTATCTCACAGTAACTAAAAGGGAGGATTTTGAATGTTTCCCACACAAATGGTAGCAATGCTGGGTGTGCCAGTTACCCTGAGCGAGTCAGTACCCATCGTGTTATACTAGAAAGTCATGCTGTACTCCCAAAACAGCAACAATTCTATGGTAGTAAAAATATTAAAAATAAAGAAAAAATAAATTAATAAATAAATAAAATAGAGGAAGAGCAAGATGGCTGTTGGGAAGCACCTCACACTCAGCTCTTCAAGGCATAGAATAATAATTGCTCGGGCACATTTTGACTGGAGTTCCTAGGGAAGAATAATTGAAATCATCAAGGGGTGATCAAAAGTTTTGTGGGGGCCAGCAGTTAGCGTAATGGCTATGTCGCTGGACTCCCATGTAGTTGACCGCGGTTCATGTCCCGGACCCGGAGGCTTAAAAAAACTCACACCGGGCGCGTGTGCGTGCGTGCCCAAGATCCCGAGAGGAGAACAGAGGAGAAGGGATTGTGGTGTAGCCATCCCCCCTGGGAGGTGATTTCTTGCTTTCTGTCTCTCTGTCTCTCTCTGTCTGGCGAGTGCACGTGCCCTAAAGCAAAAACCTCTCCAAAAAAAAAAAAAAAAAAAAGTCTTGTGAACCATGGTGACTTCAGAGAAATGTCATAAAAACAGGAACCAAAGCCCCCAGGAGGCTGAGATCCACTGACAGCTGAAGTCAGTGGAAATTCCTTTCCAGGGAAATGATGGGGGTTGCAGGGGGGACCCCAGAAGTCTCTGAAACCACCACAGATGGTGTTCCTAGCCACCTGGGAGTCCAGCGTCCTGAGTGGTCCTGGGCCCAGTGAAGGGACGCTCCTGAGAGCCATAGCACTGCAGAACTCCGAGGAAGGGTCTTGCCCTGGTTACCTCCAAATCCCAGGGCTCAAGCAGCTGTGGAGTGGTGCCATTTTGAGAACAGAGCAACTGCGGAAGTAAAACCTGCCCCCAAGGACAGATGGCCTGCAAACTGCACAGCCTTGAGAGAGCCCTGAAGCCCTGTAAGGCCTGTGTGAGCAACCACAGTGACCACCTGAGCTGGCCCGAGCAGTAGGGCTGTCAGCCTGGCATTCGAGTCCACAACAGCAGTGCATACTCTGGAATATAGATGGACCAGTGCAGCGGGAGGACTGCTCTGAGGCACCGAGGGTGATGTGTTGGCACAGCCTCCTACCCAGCTGAAGACACAGGAAACCACACGTTCCCTCCTGACTGCTCGGCAGGCCTACACGCATACTCCAGCACCCTTCCTGCCCCCCAACTCCAACTCCAGAAATAGATCTGTCCCCTCTGTTAGCATCTACAAAACGACTTCTCCAGATGTCCCTGACTTGTGAACCAGGGATTAGATGAGGGGAGAGGGGGTCAGCAGGTGGTGTGGTGGCTAAGGGCACTGGACTCCCACGTGGCCAACCACAGTTCACGTTTTGGACCTGGTGGCTTGCTTTCTCACTTTCCATTTCTCTCACTCTCTCTCATTCTATACCTCTCTGGTCAGATTAAAATAAATAAATAAAATAAAATAAAATAAAATAATTATTAGATGAGGGTAGAGGGGGGCAAGGGGAAGGGTAATGGAGAGAGGGTGTCAGGGATGCCCGGATCTGGGTAGAGAGGAGAATGAGGGTGTGGCATGGAGGCCTGCCCAGAGCCTCAAGTGTTCCCACTAGCACAGCAAGGACATGCCCAGCATTTCCTGCACCCATTAGCACTGAAGGGGCCAACCCAGACCCCCTCTGCCTGCTCACCTGCCGACACCCGCTAGCACCACAGGGACCTACCTGGAACGCCACACACACCCGCTAGCACCACAGGGGCCTACCTGGAATGCCACACACACCCGCTAGCACCACAGGGGCCTACCTGGAACGCCACACACACCCGCTAGCACCACAGGGGCCCTACTTAGAACACCACACACACCCACTAGCACCACAGGGGCCTACCTGGAACACCACACACACCCGCTAGCACCACAGGGGCCTACCTAGAACGCCACACACACCCGCTAGCACCACAGGGGCCTACCTAGAACGCCACACACACCCGCTAGCACCACAGGGGCCTACCTAGAACGCCACACACACCCGTTAGCACCACAGGGGCCTACCTAGAACGCCATACACACCCGCTAGCACCACAGGGGCCTACCTAGAACACCACACACACCCGCTAGCACCAGGAGACCTGCCTGAGCCAGTGCTGCAAAGGCCGCCCAGAGCCTCTAGCACACCAACGAGCATCGTGGAGTTCCTCACACACACAGTGGCACATGTTGGCACCACAGAGTCCTGCCCAGAGAAGCCTGTGCACCCTCTGGCACCCACATGACTGCACCACAGAAGTCTGCTCAGAGCCCTGCCCACTGCTAGCCCTGTGGACGCCTACCCCAACCCTAACCCCTTCCTCTCCCACCTGTCATGAATCGCCTATGAGAGGAGGTCATGACTGTGGAGAGACTCAAGTACCAGGAAAGGCAGCTTCTTCTATCTCCAAGGAGGGCCCATGCATGGTGAGCACCCAGCACTCCCTGAGTAACGCAAGTCCTCATTTGGCACCCACATCTTTTGGTGAGCAACCCATTGAAGATAGAGGATATTATTTGAATCTGGTATCTCCACTTGGATACCTCAGCTGGAGGAAGATCCTCATCCCCTTCCTAGGACCCAAGAACTCAGGCAACCACCCCACAGAACAGCAGTTGTCATTGGCAGGAAGAAGTGAGTAGTATTCTACATTTATATGTAGGAACCCAAGGGAGATGAAAGAACAAGAAACTATTTCTCCTTCAAGAGAATATGCTGTTCCCCGTGAATAATGGACAAAATGCAGGAAATCATAGAAATGTTGGAATCAGATTTCAGAATGTTTATCATAAAATCAAGTAGATGCAAGACAATACGAACAATTTCAGGAGATGAGAACAGCAATCATTGTGGATGAGAAATTCAATAGAGAAGCGGACACCTCTTAAAGAGAATAAAAAATAATCCCTAGAGATGAAGAACATGATAGGAAATGAAAATCTGTAAAGAGCATTAATAACAGGTTAGATCATGAACAAAAAGAATCTTGGAACTCGAATATGCAAGTTGAAAAATAGCACAAATTATCAAAAAGAAAGAAAATAATAATGACTAATAATGAAAATAACATATGGGAAATTTGGGACACCATTACACAACCAAATATCCATGTACTAGGTACCACAGAAGGCAAAGACACGGGAAAAGGTATAGAACATGTATGTTGTGACATGTTGTGGGAGAATAGCAAATATCTATCACCTATAAAACTGCAGGGATAAATAATTTCTGATGTGTCCCTTTGGTAGCTCTGGTTTAGTGAGGAGGAAGATGCCCAAAGGTTATGAAAATCCATCACTTATAAAATTATATAGATAAATGATTTCTGATATATTCCTTTAAAAACTCCGGTTTAAGGGAACCAGCAGTTAGCGTAATGGCTATGTCGCTGGACTACCACGTAGTCGACCACGGTTCGTGTCCCGGACCCGGTGGCTTAAAACTCACGCCGAGTGCGTGTGCGTGCGTGCCCAAGATCCTGAGAGGAGAATGGAGGAGAAGGGATTGCGGCATGACCATCCCCCCTGGGGGGGATTTCTCGCTTTCTATCTCTCTCTCTCTCTCTGTCTTTCTGGTGAGCGCATGCGCCCTATAGCAAAAAAAAATAAAAAACAAAACAAAAAAATCATATGTCATATCAATTGACACAGGAAAAACATTTGATAAAGTACAGGATCCCTTCATGATTAATACTCTTACCAAAGTAGGCATAAAAGATATATTTCTTAAGTCAATAAAAAGGCCATATATGACAAACCCATGGCTAATATGATACTGAATGGGGAAAAGTTAGAAGTGTTTTTCATTTAAAGTTGGAACAAGACAGAGATGCCCACTTTCTTTATTCTTCAGCATCGTGCTGGAGTCCTAGCCAATGCAATCACATACGGGAATGAAATATAAAGCACCTGGATTAGAAAGTTACATTTTCCATATTTTCAGGTGATATTGCTATATACATAGAAAAACCTAAAGAATCCACAAAAATATTCTTACATGTAGTAAACAAATTCAGTAAAGTAGCAGGATGCAAAATAAAAAAAATATATGTAGGGTTTTTTTTTTGAGAAATTTTTGCTATAGGGCACATGTGCTCACGGGAGACACAGAGAGAAAGAAAATGAGAAATCACCCTACGGGGGGATGGCTACACGCAATCCCTTCTGCTCCATTCGCCTTTTGGGATTTTGGGCTCAGATGCACACATGTCAGCATGAGTTTCAAACTGCCAGATTTGTGACTCAAACCATGGCCAGCCACGTGGGAGCCCAGCACGATAACCACCACACAACCTGCTGGCCCCAATCTGTTGAATTTTATATACAAAGAATGGGGGCTAGTAGGTGATGTGGTGGTTAAGGTGCTGGATTCCTACATGGTCGGCTGTGGTTTGAGTCCTGGAGCTGGTGGCTTGCTTTCTCACTTTTCCTTTTTCTCTCTGATCAAATTTAAATACTGGTAATAATAAATAAAACTAAATAAAAATAATTTTTTTGGAGAGTTTTTTTTTTTTTTTTGGCCATAGGGTGCATGCGCTTACCAGAAAGACAGAGAAACAGAAAGCGAGAAATCACCGCTGAGGGAGGATGGCCATGCTGCAATCCCTTCTCAGTTCTCCTCTCGGGGTCTTGGGCACGCACGCACATGCATCCATTGTGAGTTGAAGCCACTGGATCCGGGACTTGAACCGTGGTCGACTACATGGGAGGTCAGTAACATAACCATTACACCAACTGCTGGTCCCATAAAAATAATTTTTGTATACTAACAATAAACAGACTGAGATCAAAATAAAGAAAGCAATCTTATTTATCGGGTTGCTGGAAAAGTCACGAAGCAGTTTTGCATAGAAAATACGTCGTGACTTTTCTGACAACATATATAATAGTGCACACACACATACACACACACACACACACACACACATATACACACACACACACAATACCTAGGAATAAGCCTAACCAAGGAAATGGAAGATTTCTACTATGAAAATGATTAAAAACTAAATAAAAAATAGAAAAAGTTACCCCTCAAAAAAGAAGATATCCTTGTTCATGGATTGGAAAAATCAATGTAGTTAAAAAGTAAATATTATCTAAAGTGATCTATAAAGTCAATGCAATTTCCATCAAAATATCAGCGGCGTTCTTCATGTCAATAAGAAAAGCAATCATAAAATTTGTCTGGAATCACAAAAGACCCCATATTGTCAAATAATACTGCTGAAAGTGAATAAAGCTAAATGCATCTCATTATCTGATTTTAAAATATATTACAAAGCCATGGTATCCAAATCATCATGGTACTGACACAAAACAGACACATAGTGCTGGTAGGTGGCGTGGTGGTTACAGGCGCTGGATTCCCACATGGCCGACCATGGTTCGAGTTCTGGACCTGGCAGCTTGCTTTCTCAGTTTCTCTCTCTCTATTTTTCTATATTCAAATTAAAAAAATAATAATACAAATGAAATTAAATAAATATTAGAAAAAACAGACACATAGACCAATGGAACAAAATGAAGAATCCATATATAAACCCAACAATATGCAACTAGCAAATTTTGTTTTACACAAGGCAGAACAATACAGTAGAGAAAAGATCATTTTTCTCAATAAATAGTGTTAGAAAAACTGGATATCCACCTGAAGAAGAAAACTAGCCTGCTTTCTTTCACCATTTACAAAAATTAACTCAAAATGGATTAAAAACTCAAATTTAAAGCCCTAAACCATAAAACTATGCAAAAAAATGCAGGGGAAACACTTCAAGATATTGAAGGAGGGCAACAATTTCTTAAAATTTTGAAGATATGAGGTGTGTCCCGCTGTGTTCAGGGACCAAGGCGGCTGAATCTCTGCCCTAAACCCCATCTTCCAGCCCCCAAAAAACCTCAGACAGGTAGGACAACCTCCATCTTCTCTCAGTCTCTGTCTCTCTGTCTCTCTTTACATTTAAAAAAAATTTTTAAAACACTTCTTGTCACCTCAGACCTCTCCTTTCTCTTGCTAATTTCAGAAGCCATTTCAATCTGAGGTATGTCCTGCTGTGCAGTTTTCATTTATTTGTTTAAAATTTTTTTTCCGTTTTTGGTTGTTTTTGTGGGTTTTCCCCCTTTGCTTTCTTTTCCTTTTCCTTTAAATGTTTTTTTTATTTTACTTTCTCACTCTGCTGTTCAGCCTCCACACACTGAGTGTCTAGATAGGTGTAGGTGCACAGTTTAGGGAGGGTCATAGAAATCCTCAATCCTTACTGAACATTCTGCCTGAAGGAAGAAACTCCTCTTTATAAATCTGAACTCAGTATGTCTTTCTGTGGATATCATGTCACAAAACACAGGAGAGGAGAGAAATTGTCTCAGGAGTACCTTAAAGTAAAGGGAATCACATGATCTTACAGTTGCAGAAATCTTCTCTAAGCAATTAGCCAAGAGTGAATATACCAGCAAATGACTAAAATTCAGAGAATAGAGTCTGCAGAGTGATCAGCAGTAAGAAGGATGGAGCTGCAGAGAGCGAGGCTCATCTCCTTCCACACGCCTCTGAACTCTCAGTTGAAACCCTAGCAGCTCAGCCCAGGTGCACCTATTCCCTAGAAACTGTGAAGCCTTTGTAATATCCAGTTAAAAAGTCAAAAGCACAGGTTGTTTGGTGAGCATCAGGGAAATGGAAATGTAGAGAGATGTGGATCACCTCCTCCTGCACACCTCTGAATGCTTAGAATTAACTCCAAGAAATTAGGAAGAAATGTATAATTCATCAGATTATGGCAGAGGCACAAGAAATATGAGAAACCAAGAAAATCTCTCTTCCTCAGGGAAAAAGAACAACCCTTCGTCATCCACAGACAGTGCAATAGAACTCATGGAAATGTCTAATAAAGAATTCAGAATATTCATAGTGACAAAACTAAACAAAATGCAAGAGAGGAGTGACAATGAACTCCAGAAAATGCAAGAGAAAAGAGACAAAGAGTTCCAGGAGGTGAGGAACTTCTTTCATGATTTGAAAGAAGAAATACACACCATAAAAAAAAGAATTGAATGGAGCTGAGAAGAAGGCTGTAATTCAGGATATCAAAATCTCCCTCAAAAGTATCAAAAGCAGGGACCAGCAGTTAGCGTAATGGCTATGTCGCTGGACTCCCACGTAGTCGACCGCGGTTTGAGTCCCGGACCCGGTGGCTTAAACTCATGCTGGGTGCGTGTGCGTGCGTGCCCAAGATCCCGAGAGGAGAACGGAGGAGAAGGGATTGCGGCGTGGCCATCCCCCCTGGGCGGTGATTTCTTGCTTTCTATCTCTCTGTCTCTCTCTGTCTGTCTGGCGAGCGCACACGCCCTATAGCAAAAACCTCTCCAAAAAAAAGTATCAAAAGCAGATTAGACCATGCAGAAGACTGAATCTCAGATGTTGAAGACAAAACCTCTGACTTAGAGAAAAAATCACCAAAAAGACTGAGAAAATAATCCCCCAAGAATGAATATAATATACAAGAAATACTAGATACCATTATGCACCCAAACATCCAGACAATTGGTATCCCAGAAGGCGAAGAAGCTAGTTAAGACATTGATAATCTATTCCATGTATCCTAGAAGAAAACTTTCCAAACCTAGAGAGGCATCCAAATATCCAGAACCAAGAAATACAAAGGACCCCACATAGTATCAACCCAAGAAGATCTTCAAGGCACATCATAGCCAGATTGGCCAAATCCACAAAGACACTAAAATTGGCAAGAGAGAAATGTCAGGTTACTTACAAAGGTTATCCCACTAAGCTACTATCAGACCTCTCATCGGAAACAATGCGAACAGGGAAAGAATGGGGAAATATATTCAAAGTGTTAAATGAAAAACAATTTCAACCAAGTTTACTATACCCAACAAGATTAACCTTCATATGGGAAGAAAAGATAAAAAAAAATTTTCAGATAAACAAAACCTGTAAGAATTTACCAACAACAGACCAACTCTTCAAGAAGTTCTGAAAGGAGTGGTTTTCCAGGAAAACTAAAGACACATACAGAAATAAGAGAACAAAGAACAACCAAGAAAATACTAGGGACAAGCCCAGAAATATCAATAATAATGTTGAATGTTAACTTCCAAGATTTAAATGGACAGATTGGATCACAGTAACACTGCAAATTCAACAGAAGAGAGATTAGTTACCTGAGACTAAACTGGTGAAATAGAATTTTATGACTTTTGACTAAAACATTACTGATTTTTTTATTATGCTTTGTTTTCCAGATTTAAGGATTTTCTTTCTTTTGAGCTGTTGATAGATTCAACAATTTGTTAAAATGATTTTTTTTAATTGAAACGCAAATTTTTCTCCCTTCCTGACTCCTCCAGAATTGGAAAATATTTGTGAGTATTCTTATTTTGTGGCAAAGGGGTTATCTGCATAAATTCAATAATACCTGTTTCCTTGCATTTGAAATTGGAGATACTCATTGTCACCAGGGTTTTGACTGGAATGTCATGTCTGAACATATGACCAGAAAACTAGGGAACTAAGATCTCAAGAAAGCCAACAGAAGCTCTTGAAAAGACGGCCTGGAAACTTCAACAGTTCTGCAGAGAGCAGAGAGCACTAGAGAAGTCATATAAAAGAGTTCATAGCCTAAAACAACGTTCCAGCCCAGCATTGTAATCAGTAGAAACTGCAAAAGAGCAGCCACAATCAGAGGATTATCTTGAAAAAGACTTTGAAGGAAGAAGAAGAGACTGATCTTTGCTAGCAGTTGGTAAACCACAGAATACTTGGTAGGCCGATCTGAGTTGGGAAGGTTCTCATGTGAATTGTGTGCTGGGTGTTTGCTTCTCGACAGTTTAAGTAGTTGACATGTAAATATTTTCTCAAACATATTTAAAACTATCTTGTCTCTGTTGTTACAGAGTCACAAACAAAATTATAACAAATATTTTGGAAGTTATCTTTAAAATTCAGTTTTTTGGAAAATTTGAAAGTTCTTTATTAACTGTCAAGAACTGTAGAGTATGGCCAAAATTTTTTTTTTTTTTCTTTTTTTTGGAGAGGTTTTTGCTATAGGGCGTGTGCGCTCGCCAGACAGGACAGAGAGAGACATAGAGACAGAAAGCGAGAAATCACCCCCCAGGGGGGATAGTCACGCTGCAATCCCTTCTCCTCCATTCTTCTCTTGGGATCTTGGGCACGCACGCACAAGCGCCCGGCGTGAGTTTTAAGCCACCGGGTCCGGGACGCGAACCGCAGTCGACTACGTGGGAGTCCAGTGACATAGCCATTACGCTAACTGCTGGTTCCCTTTTTCTTTCTTTTTTTTTTTTTTTTCCGGCCAAAATTTTTTGATATGTAAAGTAAATGTGTGGAAATGTAAAAAATAAATAAATAAATAAAAATAAAATAATAATAAGTAAAATAAGTAATTATTTTAAAAATAAAAAAATAAGACCCTTAAAACGTAGGCAACAACAAAAACAAAACAGAGAAGTGGGATTGTATCAGGCTAAAAAGCTTCTGCACAGCAAAGGAAATAACGAACAGTAAAAAGAACTCACATGATGGGAGAAAATATTTGTATATTACACTTTGGATAAACAAGTGATGATCAGAATATATAAGGAACTCAAACAACTACTCACAAATAATCCTCTTGTAAAAAGGAGAATTGATCTGAGCAGACAACTCTTAAAGGAAGACATACAAGTGGCTAAAAAGCATATGAAAAACTGTTTGACATCTGTCTTAAAGAAAATGGCAAATCAAGGGACCAGCACTTAGCATAATGGCTATGTCGCTAGACTCCCATGTAGTCGATCACAGTTCGTGTCCCGGACCCAGTGGCTTAAAACTCACGCCGGGCGCGTGTGTGTGCATGCCCAAGGTCCTGAGAGGAGAATAGAGGAGAAGGGATTGCAGTGTGGCCATCCCTTCTGGCGGTGATTTCTCACTTTCTGTCTCTCTGTTTCTCTCTGCCCGGCGAGTGGATGTGCCCTATAGCAAAAACCTCTCAAAAGAAAAAAAGAAAAAAGAAAAGAAAAAGGAAAAGAAAAAGGCAAATTAAAACCACAATGAAGTATCACCAAATCCATAAGAGTGAATATGATAACAACAACAACAAAAAAGAACAGCACAGGGCCAGCAGGTGGTGTACGGTTGCGTTGCTGGACTCCAACACGGCTCATCACAGTTTGAGTCCTAGACCCCGTGGCTTGAAAATCATGCCAGGTATGTGTTCATGTGTGCCCAAGATCCTGGGAGGAGACAGGATTGCAGTGTGGCCGTCCCCCTAGGGGGTGATATTTCTTTCTCTCTCATTGTCTCGGTCTCTCTCTCCCTCTCTCCAGTGACTGCATGAGCCCTAAGGCAAAAACCACTAGGAGGGATAAAGTGCTGATGAGTTGGGGAGAAAGGGAACCTTGTACATTGCTACAGAAAATGTAAATTACATCATTGGGAAAGTTATGATGCATTTTGCATAGAAAAATAAGTCAGGACTTTCCTGGCTACCTAATAGTACAGCTACTGTAGAAATAGTATGGAGTTTCTTCAAAAATCTAAAAATATTGGGTCACTGGGAAAGTCAAGACTCATTTTTGCATAGAAAAACAAAACACACATCATGACTTTCCCAGTCACCTAACGTAACTTCAATGTGACCAATAATATCAATCATGGCTATTTACTCAGAAGACAGGAAATCACTTAGATATGTGCATATCTGTGCTTATCACATTAGTCACAGTAGCTAAGACAGAAGCAGCCTAAGAGAACACCAACCAATGATTAAATTATGGAAATGTGGCACCTAGAGGCCTCTGAGATGTGTACTGAACTTGAGCTATGAAAAATTATATTCAGAAACTAAAACTGAAGACTTCATACACCAGACCCCATTCTAAAATGGAGAGGCAAAAACGCAGGACTCTCAGACTTGCTACTGAGACTTCACCCTCCAGACCGGATTCTTGAGTGGTGAATGGTGTAGCCTCTCTGTGCTGCTCTCTGCCTCTCTCTCTCTGTATCGGTCTGTCTCTGCCTTTTAATTTCTTTTTTAAGGTAAAGTATTTTTTTGACTCTCAGACTCAACTTTATTTTGCATTTTCTTGCCATTCCCTCCTCCCATTTAAGGGAGGGAAAATGTAGGCCTCTGAGATGCCTACTAAACTTGAACCGTGAAAAATTACTTTCAGGGACTAAAACTGAAGAATTTCTGCTGAGACTTCACCCTCCATACCTCATTCTTGAGTGGTAGGGTACCCTCTGTATCTCTCTCTCTGTCCCTCTCTTTGTCTTTTAATTTTTTTTTTTTTTAAAGTAAAGTATTTCCTTGGCTCTCAGACCCTCCTTTATTTTTCGCATTCCTTCCTCCCATTTAGAAGAGGCAAAAACTCGGGCCTCTAAGATGCCTACTGAACTAGATCTGTAAAAAATTACTTTCAGGAACAAAAAGTGAAGGCTTTCTGCTGAGAAATAACCCTCCAGACCTCATTCTGGAGTGGAAGGGTACCCTCTGCATCCTTCTCCTTGTTTCTATCTTTCTCGGTCTCTCTGACATTCTCTGTCTCTGTCTTTTCTTTATTATTAATTTATTTTTAAGGTAAAGTATTTTATTGGCTCTCAGACCATTCTTTATTAACTAATTTTTGAAAATTACCTCCTCCCATTTAAGAGAGACAAAAACGCAGTCCTCTGATATGCCTACAGAACTTGAGCTGTGAAAAATTACTTTCAGGGTCGAAAAATGAAGGCTTTCTGCTGAGACTTAACCATCCACACTCCATTCTTTTTTTTTTTTTTTTTTGTTCTTTTATATAGTGTACATTTTATTAGTTTGTACTAATACATTCTCATATCACAAAAGCAATTTAGCAGAAGAGTCTTCCTGTTGATGTTTGAATCATCTGAATAACACAAACAGAACTATACATTTTAAAAAAATTCTCATGAGGGTAACAAAACAAAACAAAAAGACAAGTTAAACAACAAAAAATTTTCTGTTCTTACAGGTGGACATTGAAGTGGACCTAATTCGATTTTCTTTTTAAAAGGCTTCAAAGACAAAAGGCAGCTTAAACCTAATTAAAATGAATAAAAAATTTGTTCACTAAACTACTGGTCTCCACTCCATTTTATGTTTTCTGTTGTTTTGATGCAGGTTCTTTCGTGGCTGTTTCTTCTCTTGCTCTTTTCACTGGTTGAGTTGATGGTTCATATTCATCAAAGTCATCATCACTATCGAATTTGGTTTTCTTGCCCTGAAACTGTACTTTTGCTTTAGCAGATGCAGGCTGAGCAGCTTTATTTCCTTTTCCTTTAAATTTGCGACCTTTTGACTTCCATTTTTTTCGGGATTCTTGCTGATCTTCTATGATTTTTTTCAATGCTGCTTTTTCTCCTTCTAGTACTTCCCAAGTGACCACTTTGTTCCTTAATTGTAGGTTACCATTATTTGCATCTTTGGCTTTTTCTAGGGTTTTCTTGGCTTTTTCTTTAAACAGAATTATGCCCTCTTTTGCTCCTCTGATAAAATCTATCCATTTTATTTCACCATGATTTGAGAAAAGGATGTGCAAATCTTCTCTACAGGTCTGATCATCTAAGTCACCTGAAAATTTCAGCAAGCATCCAATCTTTTCTTCTAGAGATTTCATTTCAGCATCTTCTGCTAACTTCTGTTTTTCTTCTTGCTCTCCTGAAAGCCGGGAGCGGTGGCAGTGGCCGTGGTGGTGGTGGCGGTGGTGGTGGTGGTGGTGGCACGAGACTGTAGTCCCAGCTACTCGGGAGGCTGAGGCAGGAGGATCATGAGTTCGCGGCCAGCATGGGGCACGGGGGTGGGGGGGTGTGGGGGATATAGCGAGGCCCTGTCTGAAAGAGCCTGGCGTGGTGGTGCGTGCCTGTTGTCCCAGCGACTCTGAAGGCTGAGGTGGGAGGATCGCGACATAGTGAGACCCTGTCCTGAAAGTCGGGCGCGTTGACCTTGTTGGTGGTGTTGGTGGTGGCGGGAGCCTGTAGTCCCAGCTACTCGGTAGGCTGAGGCAGGAGGATTGCAAGTTCGTGGCCAGCGTGGGGCACGTGGGGAATATAGCGAGGCCCTGTCTGAAAGTGCCGGGCATGGTGGTGCGCGCCTGTTGTCCTAGCGATTCGGGAGGCTGAGGTAGGAGGATCGTGACATAGTGTGACCCTGTCGTTTAGCTCTTAATTTCGCTTCTACTTTATGCTGTCTTCTTTCTGCATTTTTCTTTGCAAAGTAATCTTCCTTGAAAAGTATTAACATCTCTGTGCCTTTGTACTTCTGACCAGGGGTATCTACAAACTTCTTTGCAGATGCAATGTTTCAAACACAGCAAATATTGATCCCTTAAATGCTTTCTGCAATGTTCTTCTCATCTGAATATTTAGTATTTCACCTTTACCTTCTAACCATTCCTTTATATCATCAAGGGTTGCATCAGTTGGGAAGCCTTTAATATAAACAGAACTGTTTTTAACATCATTTTTATACTCATCAGTCACTTCAGGGAGGGGTTTGCTTGGAAACCTCCTGATTTTAGTTTTATCTTCACTGATTTCCGTGAGTTCTGCCTTGGATTTGCTCAATGCTTCCACTATTACATTAAAGTCTGTCGTTAGACCGTTTAACCTGTTGAATTTTATCATTATCTCCAAAGGTACCCAGCCTTCATCTAGTTTTATCTGTTCCTTTAAAAACTTGTCCCGTGGCAAATTGAAGTCTCCAAAATAATACTCAATCTGATGACAGATTTTGGCCTCCAGAGCAGCCATTTTTTCATTATCACCATTTTCAGCCATTGTGGCTATCTTTAGAGCCGGTTCCGCAGAGGCGTCCCACAGGCTCACTAACAGCCACGGCAAAGTCTCCACTTCCCAGCGACACCCGCTGGCTTAGCGCGCTCAAAGAAGATGGGGGCCGTCCCGGCAACCCCTGCGGCCGAGGGGACCCAGACCCCATTCTTGAGGGGTAGGATACCCTCTGTATCCATCTCTCTACCTTTCTTGTCTCTGTATTTTATTTATTTATTTTAAGGTAAAGTATTTTCTTTTTTCCCCCCACATTTTATTGATTCACAAAATACCTTAAACTAAAAAATATGGACAAAGTTAGAATCTAGTTACAAGTGCACTGTGATTTTCTTCTGAAACTTTTAAAAAATTAATGAATTAATTTACATTCATTCCCTGAGTATCATCACAGCATATAAAATGTGATTTCCCATCCAGAATATACTGCATAGTAGCTTAATCATACATGTTATAGTCAATAATTTTCCATTTCTAGTTATATATATATACACACACACACACACACACACACATACATACACACACCCCTATTTCTCAACCTCTGCCATTTCCCACTCTCCTCCCACACTATCTGTTGTCTACAGTTGTTTTCCATTCCTTTTCCCCCCCACATTTTATTGATTCACAAAATTTCTTAAATAATCTAACTACTTTCAATAGCAAGTTCAACTGGTATATACATATTTGTGATTACATGACCGACTTTGGGCATGGAACTCTGAGTAGAATGAATATACCATAAGGTAGCACCAGGCTGATGCTATATAGCTTACTATGGTCATTAAATAGGTATTTTTTAAATGTATTTTTTAATTTTAAGAAAAGCAGTATTAGCTTTAATAAATCAAAGAAATGCTAAGGAATTTTGCTTAAAACTTAAAGCTAGGAAACAGGTTAAGCTTCTGTACAAATAGTAGGTACATGAACCTATTGGCAGCTCAAGCTAGGACAAAAATCCTTAAAACCGGAAAACAAAGCCTAGAAGAAAATCAGCAATAGTTTAGTCAAAAGTCGTGAAATGCTATTTCACCAGTTCAGTCTCATGTACTTAATCTAGCTTCTGTTGTAGTTTGATCTTCCCAATTAAATTCTGGGATATAATATTCAACTCCAGACTTGTCCCTACAATTAAGTTGGCCATTTTCTTTATTTTTGAGCTCTTATTTCTGTGTGTCTGTATTTAATTTTCCTGGTATGGCACTCCCTTGAGAATTTCTTGGAGAGCTGGTCTGGTGTTGGTAAATTGTTTCAGGTGTTGTTTATCTGAGAATGTTCTTGTCTTTTCTTCCCATATGAAGGATAATCTTGCTGGGTACAGTATTCTTGGTTGAAATTGCTTTTCCCTTAACACTTTGAATATGTTTTTCCATTCTTTCTTCGCTCGCATTGTTTCCAATGAGAGGTCTGCTATTAGCCTGATGGAATATCCTTTGTAGGTAACTTGCCATTTTTCTCTTGCCGGTCTTAGTATTTTGTCTTTGTCTGTAGTTTTGGTCAATCTGGCTATAATGTGTCTTGGAGAAGATCTTCTTGGGTTGATTGTATGTGGGGTCCTTTGTATTTCTTGGGACTGGATCTTTGAATACCTCTCTGGGTTTGGAAAGTTTTCTTCCAGGATTTTATGGAATAGATTATAAATGCCCTTATGAGTCTCTTTGCCTTTTGGGATACCAATTATACAGACATTTGTACATTTGATGGTATCTAGTATTTCTCATATATTATTTTCATTTTTTTGGACAATTTTCTCAGTCTTCATGGTGGATTTTTCTAGACCAGTGATTCTATCTTCTACATCTGAGATTTGATGCTCTATGATTTAGTGTGCCTTTTTTTTTTTTTTGAGAGGTTTTTGCTATAGGGCACGTGCACTCGCCAGACAGAGAGAGACATAGAGACAGAAAGCAAGAAATCACCCCCCAGGGGGGATGGTCACGCCACAATCCCTTCTCCTCCATTCTCCTCTCAGGATCTTGGGCACACATGCACACACGCCCGGCGTGAGTTTTAAGCCACTGGGTCTAGGATGTGAACCGCGGTAGACTACGTGGGAGTCCAGCGATATAGCCATTATGCTAACTGCTGGTTCCCACACTTTAAATACTTTCCAGGGAAATTTTGACTTCTTGTATTATAGCCTTCATCTCTAACAGGTTTATTTGATTTTTTATAGTGTGTATTTCCTCTTTTAGATGTTGCAAGAATTTCTTCACCTGCTGGAACTTGTCAGCTCCTTTCTCCTGCCACTTCTGTAGTTCATTGTCTCTCTTCTCTTTCATCTCTGTTAGCTTTGTTACTATGAATATTCCAGATTCTTTATCAGACACTTCCATGAGTTTCATTGTACTGTCTAAGGATGAAGAGGAGTTATTCTTTTTCCTTAGAGGAGAGGTATTTTCTTGCCTTTCCATATTTCTTGTGACCCTGCAGTGATTTCTAGTCATCTGATGGATGGTACGTTTCTTCCAAATTCTTGAAGTTCAATCTGAGCATTCAGAGGTGTTCATAAGGAGGTGATCTGCGATCTCTCTTCTGTGCCATTCTTTGTGCATCAGATTCAGTGGGAATAGGGAAATATTTTGACCCTAATCATATTCAGATGTTTGGATCCTGTTCACTTGGACCTGTCTAGACACTTAGTGTGTAGAGGCTACGTCGTCCAAGAAGCAGCCTTCTGCAGCCTGGGACTCCATGCAACTTGGCTGCCAGGCATCCCAGCCCTGTGCCCAGTGACTCTCAAAACTGGGACCAGGGTCGCTGGGTGGTAAAGTATTTTGTTTATTCTCAGACCCAACTTTTATTTACTAATTCTTGCCATTCCCTCGTCCCATTTAGGAGAGGCAAAAACTGAGGCCTCTTAGATGCCCACTGAACTTTAGCTGTGAAAAACTGCTTTCAGAGACTAAAACTGAAGACTTTCTGCTGAGAGTTCAGCCTGCAGGCCCCATTCTTGAGTGCTAGGATAACCTCTATATCCTTTTCTCTGTTCTTCTCTGTCTCTGTCTTTTATTTATTGTTTCATTTTTTTTTAAATAAAAGTATTTTCTTGGCTCTCAGACCCTCATTTATTTTACTAATTATCAAAAATTACCTCTTCCCATTTAGGAGAGGCAAAAAACGCAGTTCTCTGAGATGCCTACTGAATTTGATCTGTGAAAAATAACTTTCAGAGGCTAAAACTGTAGACATTCTGCTGAGTTTTCACCCTCCAGAACTCACTCTTGAGTGGTAAAGTACCATCAGTATCCCTCTCTCTTTCATTCTCTGTCTCTGTCTTCTATTTATTTATTTTTTTAAGGTAAAGTATTTTCTTGACTCTCAGATCCTCCTTTATTTTACTAATTCTCACCATTCCCACCTGCCATTTACAAGAAGCAAATTGTAGGTCTCTGAGATGCCTACTGAACTTAAGCTGTAAAAAATTACTTGCAGGGACTAAAACTGAAGACTTTCTGCTGAGATTTCACCCTCCAGACCCCATACTTTAGTGGTAAGGTACCCTTTATGTCCTTCTCTCTGTCTCTGTCTTTTATTTATTTGTTTATTTTAAGATAAGCTATTTATCTGGCTCTCAGACCCTCCTTTATTTTTCTAATTCTCACCATTCCCTCCTCTCATTTAGGAGAGGCAAAAGTGCAGGCTTCTAAGATGTCTGCTGAATTTGAGCTGTGAAAAATTACTTGCAGGGACTAAAACTAAAAACTTTCTGTTGAAATTTCACCCTAAACACCCCATTGAGTGGTAGGGTACCTTCTGTATCCTCCAACCTGTCTTTTTCTGTCTCTGTTTGCCTCTGTCTTTCTCCTCTGATATTTGTTTTTTAAGTAAAGCACTTTTTTGTCTCTCAGACCCACCTTTATTTTACTAATTCTTGCCATTCCCTCTTGCCACTTATGAGAGGCAAAAGGCAGGCCTATGAAATGCCTACTGAACTTGAGCTGTGAATAATTTCTTTCAGGGACTAAAATGGAAGACTTTCTGGTGAGACTTCACTCTCCATATCCCATTCTTGAGTGGTAGGGTACCCTCTATATCCTTCTCTCTCACTCTGTCTCTGTATTTATTTCTTTATTTATTTATGGTAAAGTATTTTCTTGACTCTCAGACCCTCCTTTATTTTACTAATTCTCTCCATTCCCTCCTCCTGTTCAGGAAAGGCAAAAACGCAGGCCTTAAGATGCCTACTAAACTTGATCTGTAAAAAATTACTTTCATAGGCAAAGACTTCTTAAGTAAGACCCCTAAAGCACCGGCAATAATCCCCAATATAGGCAGGTGGAATTATATCAGATTAAGACGTTTCTGCAAAGCAAAGGACACCGTAATTAGTGTGAATCAACAACCCTTGGAATGGGAGAGAATTTTTGTTAACTGTGCCTCAGATAAGGGACTAATAACCAGAATACACAGGGAACTTAAGCATTTAAGGCATTTCTTACCTGGAAGAAAAATATTAACCCAATTAAAATATGGGAAAATGAGCTGAATAAACAACTCTCTAAGGAAGACATTAAAAACAGCCAAAAGCATATGAAGAAATGCTCAACATCCCTCAACATAAGGGAGATGCAGATCAAAACCACAATGAGATACCACCTCACCCCAGTCAGAATGGCGAAGATTAAAAAAACAAAAAGTGATAAGTGTTGGAGGGGATGTGGTGAAAGGGAAACACTCTTACACTGTTGGTGGGAATATAAATTGGTCCAGCCACTGTGAAGAACAATATGGATGTTCCTCAAAGACCTTCAGATAGAACTACCGTATGATCCAGAAATTCCACTTCTGGGTATCTACCCAAAGGACAGGAAAACTCTCAGTTGGAAAAGCACTTGCACATCTATATTTATTTCAGCCTTATTCATGATTGCTAAGACATGGAATCAACCCAAATGTCCACAAACAGATGAATGAATTGAAAAAGTGTGGCATATATACTCCAGGGAATACTATTCAGCCATAAAAAAACAACAAGGTCCTGGAATTTGATAGAAAGTGGACAAATATGTAAGATTTGTTGCTGAATGAAGCAAGTCAGGCTATGAAAGAGAGACATTGTATGTCTCCACTTAACATATACTGACTGTCCACACTCTATGGTAGAGACTGAAAGATTGTGGGCATAAAAGCACTAGAAATTGTGCTTTTATGCCCAATAAAGCACAATTTTGGACACTAGAGACAAAGTAGAAAGAGTTTGGGAGGGGAAGAGCATAGGAAAGGAAATTTGGGAAAAAATAGAGAGGTAAGACATTTGTGGGACACAAATATGATTTATCATTTGTTGATGCAGATGTATATAGTATTCTCAGCTGAGCTGTACTGAAGTGTATATCATGCTGAGTAAAGTCTCTTTACAATCTAAATGATGTATAGTGATTAAATGTATAAATAATAAAAAATTACTTTCAGATATTAAAACTAAAGACTTCTGCTGAGACTTCACCATCTAGACCCCATCCTTGAGTGCTATGGTACCCTGGGTACCCTTGTCTGTCTTTCTCTGTCTCTCTCTGCCTCTTATTTATTATTTATTTATTTTTTAAGGTAAAGTATTTTTTTGGACTTTTAGACCCCCCTTTATTTTGCTAATTCTTCCCACTCCCTCCTCTCATTTAGAATAGGCCAACATGCAGGACTCTGAGAAGTCAACTGAAATCCCTCTGTGAAAAATAACTTTCGGGGGAACCAGCAGTTAGCGTAATGGCTATATCGCTGGACTCCCACGTAGTCGACCGTGGTTCGCGTCCCGGACCCGGTGGCTTAAAACTCATGCCGGGCGCATGTGCGTGCGTGCCCAAGATCCCAAGAGGAGAATGGAGGAGAAGGGATTGTGGCGTGACCATCCACCCTGGGGGGTGATTTCTCGCTTTCTGTCTCTCTGTCTCTCTCTGTCTGGTGAGCGCACGCGCCCTATAGCGAAAACCTCTCAAAAAAAAAAAAAAAAAAAAAAAAAAAAACTTTCAGGGACTAAAATTGAAGATTTTCTACTGAGACTTCACCCTTCTGACCAAATTCTTGATTGGTAGGGTACCCTCTGTATCCTTTCTGTCTCCCTCTTTATTTCTCAGTCTTTTCTGACTCTTTTATTTATTTATTTATTTATTTTTAAGGAAAGTATTTTCTTGGCTCTCAGAGTCTCCTGTATTTTATTAATTCTCACCATTCACTCCTCCTCTATAGAAGAGGCAAAAACACAGGCCTCTCACATGCCTTATGAAGTTGATCGGTGAATAATTACTCTTAGGGACTAAAACTGAAGATTCTGCTGAGACCTCACCTTCCAGACCCCATTGTTGAGTGGAAGCTTACTGTCAGTATCCTTCTCTCTGTCTCTCTTTCTTTCTCTCTGTCTCTTTTATGTATGCATTTATTTTTAAGGTAAAGTATTTTTTTGACTCTCTGATCCTCCTTTATTTTACTAATTCTTACCATTTCCCCCACCCAGTTAGGAGAGGCAAAAACACAGTCCTCTTATAAGCCTACTGAACTTGAGCTGTGAAAAATTGCTTTCAGGACTAAAACTGAAAATTTTCTGCTGAGACTTCACCCTCAAGACCCCATTCTTGAGTGGTAGGGTACCCTCTGTATCCTTCTCTCTATCTCTGTCTTTATTTATTTATTTATATAAGGTATTTTCTTGGCTCTCAGATTTTTCTTTGTTTTACTAATTCTCACCATTTCCTCCTCTCATTTAGGAGAGGGGAAAATGCAGTTCTCTGAGATGCCTATTGAATTTGAGCTGTAAAAAATTACTTTCAGGAGCCCAGCAGGTTATGTGATGGTTAAAAATGTTGAACTCCCACATGGCTGATTGTGGTTTGAGTCTTGGACCTGGCAGCTGTTTTTTTTCCCCCAACTATTTCATAGCCAGATTGACCAAAACCACAGACAGAGACAAGATACTAAAATTGGCAAGAGAGAAATGTTAAGTTAATTTCAAAGGATATCCCATAAGGCTAACATCAGGCCTCTCATCAGTAACAAATCAAACAAGGAAAGAAGAGGAAAATATATTCAAAGTGTTAAGTCAAAAACATTTTCAACCAAGAATACTATACCCAACAAGATTATCTTTCATAGGGGAAAAAGGACAAAAACATTCTCAGATAAACAAAACCTGAAAGAATTTACCAACACCAGACCCGCTCTCGAAGAAGTGCTGAAGGGAGTGCTATACCAGGAAAACGAAAGTCAGACACACAGAAATAAGAGTACAAGAAACAACCAAGAGAACGGCCAGCCTAATGGTAGGGACAAGTCCAGAGTTGAATGTTAACTTTCAGAGTTTAAATGGAAAATCAGATCACAGTAATAATGCAAATTCAATAGAGATTAATTATGTGAGTGTGAACTAGTGAAATAGAATTTTTTTAACTGTAGACTAAAACATTACTGATTTTCTTCGATGCTTTGATTTTCTTTCTTTCTTTCTTTCTTTTTTGGAGAGGTTTTTGCTGTAAGGGTGCATGTGCTCTCCAGAAAGACAGAAAGATAGAAAGCAAAAAATTACCCCCCCCCCCCCCCGGGGGATGGCCACATCGCAATCCCTTCTCCTCCATTCTCCTCTCGGGATCTTGGGCATGCACGCACATGCACCCGGCATGAGTTTAAGCCACCGAGTCTGGGACGCGAACCATGGTGGATTACGTGGGAGTTCAGTGACAGCCATTACGCTAACTGCTGGTCCCTGAATTTCATATTTAGGGATTTTTGTCTTTTCTTGAACTGTTGATAGGTTCATCTACCTACTATTTGAACTGAATCTACTTTATTTTTAAATTCTCACAATTCCCTTCTCCCATTCAGGATAGGCAAAAAGACAGGCCTTTGAGATGCCTACTAAACTTGAGCCATAAAAAGTTATTTTCAGGGACTAAAACTGGAGAATTTCTTCTGAGACTTCACCCTCCAGACCCCATTCTTTTTTTTTTGAGAGGTTTTTGCTATAGGGCGCGTGTGCTCGGCAGAAAGATAGAGAGAGACAGAGACAGAAAGCGAGAAAGCTCCCCTCCAGGGGGGATGGCCATGCTGCAATCCCTTCTCCTCCATTCTCCTCTTGGGATCTTGGGCACATATGCACACGCACCCTGCATAAGTTTAAGCAACTGGGTCCGGGACTTGAACCGCGGTCGCCTACATAGGAGTTCAGCGACATAGCCATTATGCTAACTGCTGGTCCCAAGACCCCATTCTTGAGAGGTAGGGGACCATCGGTATCCTTCACTCTGTCTCTTTTACTCTCTCTCACTTTCTCTGTCAATGTCTTTTCTTTGTTTATTTTTAAAGTATTTTCTTGGTTCTCAGATCCTCCTTTATTTTTCTAATTCTCACCATTCCTTCCTACCATTTATGAGAGGCAAAAATGCAGGCTTCTGAGATGCCTACTGGATTTGAGCTGTGAAAAATTATTTTCAGGGACTAAAATAGAAGAGTTTCTCCTGAGACTTCACCCTACAGACACCATTTTTGAGTGGTTAAGTACCCTCTGTATCCTTCTCTATGCCTCTATTTGTCTCTCTGTCTCTATCTACCTCTATCTCTGTCTTTCTCTGTCTCTTATTTATTTTTAAGGTAAAGCATGTTCTTGGATCTTAGACCCTCCTTTATTTTACTAATTCTCACAATTCCCTCTTCCCACTTAGGAGAGGCAAAAAGGCAGGCTTCTGAGATGCCTACTGAACTTGAGCTGTGAAAAATTACTTTCAGGGACTAAATCCGAAGACTTTCTGTTCAGACTTCAAACTCCAGACTCCATTCTTGAGTGGTAGGGTACCCTCTATATCCTTCTATCTGTCTTTCTTTCTGTCTCTGTCTTTTATTTATTTATTTTTTAAGTAAAGTGTTTTATTGGCTCTCAGATTCTCCATTATTTTACTAATTCTCACCATTCCCCCTTCCCATTTAGGAGAGGCAAAAACTCAGACTGCTTAGATGCCTACTGAACTTGAACTGTAGAGAATTTCTTTCAGGAACTAAAACTAAAGACTTCACCCTCCTGAGCCCATTCTTGAATTGGAGGGTACTCACCGTATCCTTCTCTCTGTCTCTCTCTGTCTTTTAATTGCTTATTTTTTTAAGATAAAGAATTTTCTTGAATCTTAGATTCTCCTCTCTTTTACTAATTCTCACCATTTCCTCCTCCCAATTAGGAGAGACAAAAATGCAGGCCTCTGAGAAGCATACTGACTTGAGACGTGAACAATTACTTTCAGAGAGACTAAAACTGAAGATGTTAGACTGAGACTTCATCCTCCAGACTCCATTCTTGAGAGGTAAGGTACCCTGTGTATCCTTTTCTCTGTCTGTCATTAATTAATTAATTAATTATTTAAGGTAAAGTGTTTTCTTTGCTCTCAGATTCTCCTTTATTTTACTAATTCTTTTTTTAAAGTCTAGTTTTATTATTTTTGTAATTTTTTCATTATTTATTTTTTAATTTATTCATTCACTTATTTTAATTTGACCAGGAAGAGATACACACAGAGAGAGAGGCAAGGTGAGAAAGCAAGCCACCAGGTCCAGGACTTGAACTGTGGTTGTCCAGCGCCCCAACCACCACGTCACCTGCTGGCCTCTATTTTACTAATTCTAACCATCCCCACCTTTTAGGAGAGGCAAAAACACAGTCCTCTGAAATGCCTACAGAATTCATGCTGTGAAAAATTACTTTCAGACCAAAGCTGAAGACTTTCTGTTGAGATTTTACCCTCCAGATCCCATTCTTCAGTGGTAGGGTACCCACTGTATCCTTCTCTCTGTCTCTCTTTCTCTGTCTATGTCTCTGTCTTTTAATTTTTTTGAGAAATGTATTTTCATTCTCTCAAATCCTCCTTTTTCAATTAATTCTTGCAATTTCCTCCTCTCATTTAGGAGAAGCAAAAACAGGCCTCTGAGATGCCTACTGAACTTGAACTGTGAAAAATTACTTTCAGGAACTAAAACTGAAGACTTTCTATTGAAGCATCACCCTCTAAACACCATTCTTGAGTGGTTGGGTACCCTCTGTATCCTTCTATCCTTCTCTCTCTCTCTCTCTTTGTCTCTCTCTGTTTCTACTTGTCTCTTTCTTCTCTCACTCTCTGTCTTTCAGTTTTGTTCTTTTTTTTTTTTTTTTTTTTTTTTTAAGGTAAAGCATTTTCTTGGCTCTCAGATCCTCCTCTAGTTTACTAATTCTCGCCATTTCATCCTTGCATTTAGGAGAGGCAAAAACTTAGGCCTCTGAGATGCCTACTGAACTTAAGCTGTGAAATTTATTTTCTGGCACTTAAACTGAAGAATTTCTGCTGAGACATCACCTTCCAGAGTCCTTTCTTGAGTGGTGGTGAGCCCTCAGTATCCTTCTCTGTATATCTTTGTCTCTCTCTGTCTTTCTCTTTCTCTATTTATTTTTTAAGATAAAGTATTTTCTTGGCTCTCAGATCTTTTTTTATTTTACTAATTCTTGCTCTTCCCTTCTCCAATATAGGAGAGTCAAAAAATCAGGCCTTTGAGATGTCTACTGTACTTGAGCTGTAAAATATTATGTTCAGGGACTAAAATTGAAGACTTTCTGCTGAGACTTCACCCTCCAGAACACATTCTTCAGTGGTAGGGTACCCTCTGTATCCTTCACTCTGTCTCTTTTTCTCTCTTTGTCTCTATCTGTCCCTGTCTTTTAATTAGTTTATTTTAAGGGTAAAGTATTTTATTTGCTCTCAGATTCTCCTTTATTTTACTATTCTTGATATTTCCTCCTCCTAATAAAAAGAGGCAAAATGGCATACCTCTGAGATGCCTACTGAGCTTGAGCTGTGAACAATTTCTTTCAGGGATTAAAACTGAAGACTTTTAGCTGAGACTTCATCCAGACCCCATTCTTAGGTGGTTGGGTACCCTTTGTAGCCTTCTCTCTGCCTCTCTTTGTCTTTCTCTGTCCCTTTCTGTTTCTCTCTGTCTCTGTATTTTATTTATTTATTTATTTATTTATTTATTTATTTATTTATTGGGTAAAGTATTTCCTTGGCTCTCAGATCCTCTTTTATTTTACTAATTCTCATTCTTCCCTCCTCCCATTTAGGAGAGGCAAAAAGGTGGGCCTCCGAGATACCTACTGAACTTGAGCTGTGAAAAATTACCAGTCTAGTATGCTTTTAATTCTTCAGGCCTCTGACTGCTCAGATTGAACTTCAAGAAATTACAAAGAAACATATAACCCATCAGATGACCAGATGTCACTGCAAGGGCATAAGAAATATGAGAAACCAAGAAATCATCTCTTGTCCAAGAGTAAAGAATAACCCTTCTTCATGCACAGACAGTACAGTGTAACTGTGGAAATGTCTGATAAAGAATTTAGAATATTCGTAGTGGCAAAGCTAACAGAAATGCAAGAGAAGAGAGACAATAAACTCCAGAGGATGTAGGAGAGTAGAGCCAATGAGTTCCAGGAGGTAAGGAAATACTTGCATGATCTGAAAGAGAAAATACACCATAAAAAAGAATCAAATGGAACAGTTAGAGATGAAGGCTGTAATATAGGAAATTAGAACCTCCCTTGAAAGTATTAAAAGCAGACTAGATCTTATAGGAGATTGAATCTCAGATGTAGAAGACAGAATCACTGGCCTAGAAAAATCCATTACAAAGACTGAGAAACTAGCTCAAAAAATGAGAATAATATATGAGAGATACTAGATACCATTAAATGTCCAAACATCTGGATAATTGGTATCACACAAGGTGAAGAGACTAATAAGGACATTGATAATCTATTCCATGAAGTCCTGGAAGAAAACTTTCCAAACCTAGAGAGGCATTCAAAGATCCAGATCCAAGAAATACAAAGGACCCCACATAGAATCAACCCAAGAAGATCTTCTCCAAAACACATGGTAACCAGACTGACCAAAACCACAGAGACAAGATACTCAGACTGGCAAGAGAGAAACGTCAAGTTATCTACAAAGGACATCCCATCAAACAAACAGCAGACCTCTTGTCAGAATCAATGTGAACAAGGAAAGAATGGGAAAATATATTCAGTGTTAACTGAAAAACAATTTCAACCAAAATACTATACCTGGCAAGATTATCCTTCATATGGAAAAAAAAAAAGACAAGAACATTCTCAAATAAACAAAACCTGAACGAATTTACATAACAGAATACTACTCAACTATAAAGAAGAAAAATATCATGCTTTTTTGACACAAAGTGAATGAATCTAGAAAATATAATACTGGGTCCAGCAACTGGCATGGTAGTTAAGATTCTGGACTCCCACATGGATGATCATGGTTCAAATCCCAGTGTTGGTGGCTTGAAAATGATACCATGTGTGCATGTTCTCTAAATTCCAGGAGGAGAATGGAGAAGGGATTGTGGCATGGCCATCTCCCCAGGGGGGTGATTTCACACTCCCCCCCCCCCCCCCCGTGATGAACACACATGCCCTACGGCAAAAAACTTAATTTAAAAATGAAAGGAAATATAATGCCAAATGTGTGGGGGGGGGGACTATGAAAGACAAATATCGTGTCTCCACTTAGCATATATTGAATGTCATCACTCTGTGGTAGAAACCAAAGGACTTGGTATAGAAGTAGAGAGGTAATGGTAGATATCAGAAGCTGTGTGGGGAGGGAAGTAGGGAAGGGGGAGGTTTGGGAGAAAGTAAAGATACAAGAAAGAATGTAAGCAAAGGGATTGGGCTATGGAATAGTGTACCACTGCAAAATAAAAAATGTTGACCATTGACTATATATTGCAAAAAAAAAAAGAGAGAGAGAGAGAGAGAGAGAGAAACTAGCTTATTTAATTTGCAAAACGTAATACAATGTTCAATGTTGAAGATGAATGTCTTTCTCCATGATTTGATCATTGTACCCTATATGCATGATGCGAAAAACCACACTGTATCCAACTCACACAAAATAATTTTTTTAGAGAGATTTTTTGCTATAGGGCACGTGTGCTCACTGGAGAGACAGAGACAGAAAGCGAGAAATCACCCCCCAGGGAGGATGGCCACACCACAATCCCTTCTCTTCCATTCTCCTCTCGGAATTTTCAGCATGCAAGCACACGTGCCTGGCGTAAGTTTTAACCTGCCAGGTCCAGGACTCAAACAGCAATTGACTACATGGGAGTCCAGTGATGTAACCATTATACCATCTGCTGGTCCCAACACAAAATAAATTAAAAAAAAAAAAGTAACTTAGCAGAAGTTATAAAACACAAAGAAGTAATTAATGATTCTCTTTACACAAAGATGGAAAACAGGTCAAACTAATATTTGGTTGTAAAGTAGCCATGGAATTGGAGTTACTTTGCAGGGCAGTGTCTGGGAGGAGGTAAGAGGGGTTTTCAGTAATTTTCTATTTCTTGATTTGGAATGGGCATTACACCAGATGTTTCCTTGATAAAAACTGAACTGTAAACTTTTAGTTTGTATGCTGCATATGTTACATTTCATAAAACCCTGACTCTAAAACTAATTTATGTTCATAGAGACTTAATTTGAAAGGAACATACTTCATGGGTATATGGGATTTTTAGAGTTTACAAAGCAGTTGAGTTTGTTTAGAGTTTGTTGTTAGAATTTACGTATCACTGTTGTCTAATCTGCTTGGTCTGCTAAAACAAAATGCCGCAGACGGAGAGGTTTACAAACAGAAATTTATTTCTTGCACTCTGGAAACTGCAAGTCCAAGATCCAGTGCTGGCAGATCCCTTGTCTGGAGAAGGAGGCTTTTCCTGGCTCAGACAGCTGCCTCCTCTGTTCTCACACAGCAGAAGAAAGTTCTCTCAGCGCCACTGTTGTACATGTTTATTTTATTCATGAGAGAGAACATGTTCACACATATGGCAGAGAGAGAGAAAAGCACCCTTGACAGGACCTCAGCTGCCATGACTCTCTTACCCAGGCCCCGAGGTTCCTCATGGTGCATATGCCCAGCATGTTTTCAAGTCTACCCGGGGCTCCAAACCTGCTGTCGGCCATGTGGCTTCCAGGTTTGCAGTTCAGTTTGCTACCAAATGCACAGTCAGGCTGGGCTGAGCATCACTTTCATAAAGCACTAATCCTACTCATGAGGGCTCCACTCTCGTGACCTAATCACCTCTCAAAGACGCACCTCCTGATACCATCACACTGGGGGTAAGAATCTGGGGGAGGGATGCAAATATTCACTCCATATCAACTGTCCCTTTAGTTCTATGTGCTTGGGAAAGGGACAGGGACAGGGAGAGAAAGTGAGAAATTGCCCCCCTGGGAAGGATGATAGCTACTCCACAATCTTTTCTACTCCACTACTCTCCTCTCCTCTAGGGATTTTGGGCAAGCACAAACATGCATGGCATGTTTTTCAAGGTGCTGTGTCTGGGACCAAGCTGAGCAGTCAGCCATGTGAGATCCAGCTGCCTTAATCTCTGTGCCACCTGCTGGCCCCAGCAATAGTCACTTTGTAAAAAATAATGGAAAAGGTAGTCACACACACACACACACACACACACACAAAAGATTTATGGATATTAGATGATCAGATCTAAGATATACTCAAGATATTCTTTCTGAGACCAGCAGTTAGCATAATGGCTATGTCGCTGGACTCCCATGTAGTTGATTGTGGTTCGAGTTCTGGACCTGGTGGCTTCAACTCACACTGGGCGCATGGCATGTGCGTGCGTGCTCAAGATCCTGAGAGGAGGGGCCACCAGTTAGTATAATGGCTATGTCGCTGGACTCCCACGTAGTCGACCGTGGTTCGAGTCCCGGACCCGGTGGCTTAAACTCACGCTGGGCGCATGTGTGTGCGTGCCCAAGATCCCAAGAGGAGAATGGAGGAGAAGGGATTGCAGCGTGGCCATCCCCCCTGGTGGGTGATTTCTCGCTTTCTGTCTCTTTGTCTCTCTCTGTCTGTCTGGCTAGCGCATGTGCCCTATAGCAAAAACCTCTCCAAAACAAAAAAAAAAAAAAAAAAAAAAAAAAGAGAGAGAGAGAGATGTTCTTTCCAATCCAATATAAAACTCAATATTTGAAAAGTAGCAAAGCCGGGACCAGCAGTTAGCATAATGGCTATGTCACTGGACTCCTGTGTAGCCGACCGCAGTTTGCGTCCCAGACCCGGTTGCTTAAACTCACGCCGGGCGCGTGTGCGTGCGTGCCCAAGATCCCGAGAGGAGAATGGAGGAGAAGGGACTGCGGCGTGGCCATCCCCCTTGGGGGGTGATTTCTCACTTTCTGTCTCTCTGTCTCTGTCTGGCGAGGGCACGCACCCTATAGCAAAAATCAAGAAGGAAAAGAAGCGGAAGGCCCAGAGAGACGAGGAACATTCAAATAAAACTTGCAGGATGCTTACCTCTGAGGAACAGAGGCGAGCAGCGCGGAAGCAACAGTCCAGAAAAGTTGGTGTGCGCTACCATGAACCCACAGTGTGAAGAGCAGGAACAGGAACGAGAAGACCAGAGACTCAGAGCGACAGAAACAAACACAAAAAATTCAAGCATAAGCAGTGACATTTAACAAGGTGTTTATTAAATTAATATAAAAATATGCTAATAAAACAAAAAAAACCTCTCCAAAAAAAAAAAAAACTCTCCAAAAAAAAAAAAAAAAGTAGCAAATCCAACTAAATCGGCATTATGGAAGTCTGTCTTCACTATAACTCATCATCTGGGTGTCCTTGGAACCAGCAATCCTCCACCTGTTAAAAGGCAGCTGTCATGGGGAAGGCGGAGGGGTTCCCTGACCCTCCTCCAGGTAGGCTTGCTGATGGCCTGGGGGACGGAGGGGTGTGGGACACAGCAGGGCCCTGCCTCTGGCTGTGGTCGCTTCTGCAGGAGCCCTTCTGGGGGAGGAGGAGGCAACTACTGACTCTCTCTGCAGCCAACCAGCTCTTTTAGGGAGGGCACTTGGAAATGAGGATCAAGGATTCTTAGTTTAGGGGGGAGGACCCTGGAGTGAGGACAGAAATCACAGACCTCAGGAGAGGTGGCGCCTCAGGAGAGAGCCCGTTGCTTTGAACAGATTCTCCTAAGGGGGCATGGAGACCGGGGTGGGTCTGGAACCTCCGTCTGCTTCTCCTGCTGGTGAGTGTCCAAGTCACCTGCCAGGCTGAGCTCCCGAGGCCCCTGGAGGGCACTGGTTCCCCCAGCCCAAGTTCATTCTTCCTTTCTGCCTGTCCTGTGAGAGGGTAGGACGGTGCAGCTATGGTTGCCAAGGACCTTGTGCCACCTTCTCTCTGCTGTGAAACCCTCATTAAAATGGGGCAACTCATGTCAAACACGGCCGGGTAGAACTGTGAAAGAGGTGTGATACGGAAGGACCCTGAATTCATGAGTAACTCAGGGCTGAGAGCGGCCTGAAATTCCCGCCCTCCGACAAACTTACTGCCCCTCCCAGGAGCTGCAGGGCCAGTGCCTTGGGTAGATTAGACTTCCTGCATATCTGACGCCTCTCTTTGATGCTGCGTAGGGCGGGTTCTGAGCCCATTCCCCATCCGAGACTTCCCCTTTCCCAACTCCCCAATAAAAGACCCTGTCCAGCTCCTGGTTGGGGCCGAGATTCAGAGTGCTAACTCCTCCGCTTTGCCAGCGTAATAAACACTTCTAATCTCTTGACAGCTGCTCTCCCTTCCTCAGCATCTGGTTTCCTGCAACAGGTGGAATTGTGGGGGTGGGGAGAGGGAGGAGTGTGAAGGCGAGAGCCAGGTGATCCGGGAGAGTGGGAAACAGGAAGCTCCTTCCATTTTCTCCCACTAAGATCACCCTATGTCCCAGCCAGCTGCCAGGCAAGGGGTCCCCTCAGAGAGGGGCCTTGGGGGGGCTACACTGTGACACAGCTACTCAGCCACTGGCATCTTCCGTGGGTCAAGAGTAGTAGGGGGCGGTGTAGTGCAGTGGTTCAGAGGAAGACTGACAGGGTCCAGTCCTGGCCAGTGTCCAGATAAGTCATTGGAGGAAGGATTGCAGTTGACCAGACGAGTGCATGCTCTCTCCCTCTTCCTCCCTCTCCTGTGGGTACATGTTTGTAATCACCCTCTAGAATGAAACGAGAGAGACTGAAGTGGCCCCAGCGCACCCCTTGTCCGCACAGGGCTCTGAGCAGGAAACAGACCCAAAAAGCCACCAATCTGGAGCCTTGCAGTGCAGCAGCGCCCTCGCCTGGCCTCAACTGCCCAGCCAGATCATTGCCTGCACAGGGGCAGTGAGGGGCTGCTGGAGCACACCCCAGGCCTCTATGGATGGGGAGCCAGCTGTGCCCACTCCCCCAGCTGTGAGAATGAATTGCCTCAGGTTGAGGACCCCTGAGGTTGAGCCACTGGGGTCACCAGAAGATGGAGGCATCAGTTCTGCCATGGGGAGTCCGCGGGGGCTGCTGAGACGAGGAGACTCTGCACATCCCTGACCACCTTGGGCACAGGTGCAAGAAACTCGGGGACTTTGGGCGACAACCTTCTCGGGGAGAACTATGGGCAGCTGCTCAGAAGCTCAGGCAGTCATGGGGGTTCAGCCAGAAACACGGAGCTCAGGCAGAGGCAGGAAACCACCAGGCTCTGTCTGCAGACTCGGATAAAATACACCCTCCCTATGACGCACAGTTACATCACTGGACTACCACGAAGGCGACTGCGGTTGGACTCCTGAACCCAGAGGCTTAAAATTCATGCTGGGCGTGTGTGTGTGCATGTCCAAAATAGCCAGAGGAGACTGGAGAAGGGATTGTGGTATAGCCACCTCATAGGGGAGATTTCTCACTGTCTCTCTCTGTCTCTCGTCCAAGCGCACATGCCCGGGGCTGTTGTCTGGGTTTGTGCGCCCAGGTCAGGTCCCCCAGGTCAGGTCCCCCTTGGTCCCCATGGCATGCTTTGTAATCCATGGGTTTACAGCTTCTAGCTCCTTCAGTTCTATAGGGAGCAGCAAAACTTTCTCCAGAAATTTTGCATTAGAAGCGAAAGAACAGCAAATTCACGCTGAGCAAAGCACAGTGCAGCCCCCAGGGAACCACCCCAGTCTGCCCTCTGGCACTTGGGACTCCAGTGTTGGACACTTGACCTTGGGACTGAAGTTTGCCTGAAGTCCTTGGAGGTGAGCATGAGTTTTCTAGCATCTTAATTTACTATACTCTTTCCCCAAAATTGGAATGATGGGAGGTAGCGAGTAGTTCTGAAGAGGTGACCCCCCCAGCTGAGGACAGATGTCACCTGCTTCACCTTTTCATCCAGAGCCAAAGCCACATTTGGCTGGTGGAGAAAAAGCGGAGAGGAAGGAAGTAGGTAATGTAGTGAGGGGCAGGAATTGCTCTAGTCTCTTAGAGGAAGGTCCATACACGAAATGACCAGCAGGTGGCAGCAGGTGTACAAGCTTTTCCTGACATGCCATAGACCATAAAAGAAGCCTTAACTCTCCAAAAAAGAAGTCTCAAATATAGATGATGCCAAGGGCGGGAACCTGGCAAGCCCCGCCCCCTCCGCACCACCCAAGTCCTCCCTATCAGCCCATATCCCCACAGAAGAGCATGGTCCTTCACGACTGCTGGCAGGTCCTGCTGTGAGCCCCTCCGTGTGCATGTGCAGATCTGTTAAATAGCTAGGGGCACCTGACCCACTGTAGGCCCCAGTGCCCCCTCGAGTTATGGAGAGGCAGTGTTCCTAGCAGGGACCCGATCTGGCTTCGTGGAGGGAGTGGCTTGTGAGCTGCCATCAGAAGGATGAGGTGGGTAGGTGTGGTGGGAGAGCATTCCAGGTAGAGGGTACAACTTGTGTGTCAAGCTGGTCTGAGAGCAGAATGAAACCAGGATGGCTGGAGCAGACGCAGCCATGGGGCGGGTGGGTGGGCTGAGCTGCTTCCTGGATACACAGGAGCCAAACCCCTCCAGGCAGGAGTGCCTCACTTCCCCTTGGGAATGTGTCCTTTGAGAAGTTTTAGACAGATGGGCAGAAGGTGGTCATGGCCCCTTTTTCTGGAGTTACTCGGTGAAAGGACACTTTTGATGGAGGACAGGAAAGGCGTGTCAGGCCTGGCAAGTCCTTTTCACTCTGTGGTTTTATTTGTGAGAATGAAGAATGTCTGATGGCAGTCCCCGTACAATGATCTATTTATTCCTGAAAGTTTTCTTCCCCGGCTCCACGTCCAGGTAGGTAAACTCTTTCTTGTAGGTAAAATACATCCACTTGGCCTGACTTCTTAGAGTCGATGTTAGGTGCAAAAAGCACTTCTCACAACGAAGTGGATGTCTGGAGGGTGCTCTCCTGGTCCAGAGGAGACCAGGGACAGGGAAGATGTAATCAAGGCCTCAGGCTCAGGCACTGATATGTCAAATGAGCAGAAAATCAGAACGGGGAAGGGACTCCCAGGAGAAGAGGCTGAACAGGTCAAAGACTAACGTCGCCTTTTAATAGACCGAAGAAAGCACAGATCCCTAACCATCTGTAACTGTGAATCTACTCGGTCAACCCTGTAACCTTAGATCCAATCCACTTACGCCGCAGTAAGGAATACCACATTCCATGCTGGCCCAAATAAAATAAATGTGAGTAAGTAAATGTGCACCAAGAAGTACCTGCTGCCTTCTGCAGACAGGTCAGGGTGACAGTTGCTTGCCAACGTTTTGGGTCACCCGAGTTCCTGCCACCCTGCCAAGGTGTGTTGACTGGTAAGTGGCAAGACTGATCCCCATGGTCCTTCATCAAACAGAAGAGCTTTAACCTCGTTTGTTTCCTGTGGAATACTTTAGGTAGACTTTGAATAAAGCCAAGATGAGACTGAAAGACGTGCAGAGGGTGTAGGCACACGGAGACGTCGGTGACACCAGAGGTAGACATTTTGGGCCAAGGTGTAAGCAGAAGTGTAGTGAGTGTGGCTGAGGGGTGGCGAGTGGGGAGACCCAGAGGCAGATAAAACTGAGGAAGAGCAGGGCTGGATAAGGGGCTGAAACAACAGGCTCAGAGCTAAAGGGCAGGAGGGGTCAGGGTGCTGTGGAGACTGGTGAGAGGGGTGGGGGAGGCTAACCAAGAGCAAACCGGGCGTGAGGACGGGGCTGAGGGCCACCGCAGGGGAGAAGACAGGAGGCATCTCAGTTTGGCCTGGGGCCATTTATGCAATCTGACCTGATCATCTGGAAACCTCTGGCACCTTCCTGCAGGGGTGAAGTCAGGCTGCCTCCTGCCCAGGGCTCCCCAGCCTACTGTGGACATCTCTGTCTCCTATCCCTCCTGCCCTATAATAATCCTTGAATTGTTCTAACTCCAAAGGCACCTGAATTGTGTTAGCTCCCCACATGCAGAACGAGCTGAGTGTTGCCAGTATTAGAAGACCCCTCCACCCACAGCACCGGAAGTGTCAGAACACAAGCAGTGTTGTGTTCTGATTGGGTGCACCGGGAGAAGCCCTGTGGGAAGGCCCTGGGTTTGGCTCCTGGTTTGGCCTGAACATCAGGTGTGCCACGGGTGTGCCTATGATCCTGCCTGGGTGGAAGACTGTCCAGAGATGACAGCATGGCAAGACCCTGTTGGAAGTCCCCATCTGCTTCCTCCTTCCCATGAAAGAAATAAGCTTAAAAATAAGTTAAAAAAACCCCACAAGCTGAACTCTGAAATGCACAGTGAAATATCTGCTGAGGAGACAAAAGTAATGTCCATAAATTTCAACTACTTTTTATTTTATTTATTTTTGGAAAGATTTTTCTATAGGGCGCATGCACTCGCCAGGAAGACAGAGAGAGACAGAGAGACAAAAAGCAAGAAATCACCCCCTAGGGGTGAAGTCCACACTACAATCCCTTCTCCTCCATTCTCCTCTTGGGATCTTGGGCACACATGCACACGTGCCTGGCATGAGTTTAAGCCACCAGGTCCAGGACTCGAACCGTGGTTGACTACATGGGAGTCCAGTGACATAGCCATGACGCTAACTGCTGGTCCTAAGAGAGAAATTTTTTGACTATAGGGCACACATGCTCGCCAGAGAGACAGAGACAGAGACACGGAGATACAGAAAGCAAGAAATCAGCCCCCACAAGGGATGGCCATGCCACAATCCCTTCTCCTCCAGTCTCCTCATGGGATTTTGGGAACACATGCCCCAAAGCGAGTTTTAAGCCACAGTGGGAGTCCAGCGACGTAACCATCGCACCATCTGCTGGCCCACTGAGTTCATCATTGTATACCAGTGGTTTTCAGTCACAGCAGTCCTGCCCTTTAGGGATAATTTTGGGCACTCGGGGAGAGACGTTTTGGTTGTCACAGTGATGGAGGCAAAACTGGCATTTACTGGAGATGGGTCAAGGATGCTGAGTGTACCACAATGGATATACCATTGTCGATATACCACAAGCTCAGTGAGATCTGCCCTTTTAATAGCTGTAATGATATAGAGTGGCTGAATGTATAAAAATAAATAAATAAAAATAGATATAAACCCCTTTAAAAAAAAAATCCTGCCTCTTGTCCCCAGGAGGATGACAGCATCTCACAGAACATGCATGAAAATGAAAATCCTGCTTATAATAACCCAAGTCTAGAAGTCAATTCTACTTCACATTTAAACTTTTTCTTTTTTTTTTTTTTGGGGGGGGGGGAGGTTTTTGCTATAGAGCTTGTGAACTTGCCAGAAAGAGAGACAGAGAGACAGAAAGTGAGAAATCACCCCCCGGGGGGATGGCCATGCCGCAATCCCTTCTCCTCCATTCTTCTTTCGGGATCTTGGGCACGCACGCACACGCACCCGGCATGAGTTTAAGCCACCAGGTCCAGGACTTGAACCATGGCTGACTATGTGGGAGTCCAGTGACATAGCCAACTGCTGGCCCCACATTTAAACTTTTTTTGCATTCTTAAAATATGCAACAGAATTTCTAGGAATGTGTCAAGGGAAGAAGAATAGCACTTTGTTTTGTTTGAAGCTTTAAACAGTCATTCACTACTTGGAAAAAGTCATGTCACCAAAAGACATCCATGGTATCTGAGCTCCTAGTTCAACCCTTTGAAGTACCTGCGCGTGTCACCTGAATTCTGCAGAGGACCGGTGCACATGACAGCTGTAACAACCACTTTTGTACATTACGCACTGTTAGGACATTATGTTTTGTTTTTGAAACTAGGTGAGTAAGTAGAATATGTCACCAAGAATTTTCTCATATAAAACGTTTATAACTGGGGGGCAGCAGATGGCATAGCCTTTACATTGCTAGACTCCCACATGGCCGACCACAGTTCAAGTACCTGACCTGGTAGCTTAAAACTCACACCAGGTACATGTGCGTGTGTGCCCAAGGTCCCAGGAAGAAAATGGAGGAGAAGGGATTGCAGCGTGGCCGTCCCTCCGGGGCTGATTTCTCCCTTCCCCTCTCACTGCTTCTCTTTCCCCACCCACCCCGCCCCTCAGCACACATGCCCTAAGGCAAAAACCTCTTGAAACGAAAATCAAAAAATAAAAATTGGGTCCAACAATATGGAGATTCTGACCCTCACATTTCTTTATTTCTCTTTTCTTTTTAGAGAGTGAATTTTGTTATAAGGTGCGTGCACTCACTGGAGAGACAGAGACAGAAAGCGAGAAATCACCCCCGGAGGATGGCCAAACAGCAGCTCCTTCTCCTCCAGGGACTTTGGGCATGAGTTTCAAGCCACTGGGTCTGAGACTTGAACTAGGGTCAGCGATTTGGGAATCCAGCTATGTAGCCGCTATGCCATCTGCTGGCCCCTGGTCCCACATTTGAAAAGATCTACCGGAGCGGCTGAAGTACAGGGTAACAAAGATGTCCTATGGAAGCCAACCTGCCTAAAACCCCTGGCCTCTGGGACGAATAGGTGCAGCTCACAAGGTGCCTGGAGGGATCTCGGACCAAGCGTGTGGTGCACCCATAGTGGGCAGGGTGTGACCTGGCAGGGGCGTGGTGGGACTGGGAGGGGACAGAGCCTGATGTGCATAGGACTGGGGCTTGCTTGGCTGGGGGCGAGGGAGACGCCAGGCTGGGTGGTTTCCCCAGGGTTCCCGCCAGAGGCCTTCAAATTCAGCTTTCTTTCAGGGCTTAGGGGAAGAGGAGTCACAACCCAGGTATCCGTCCAGCTGTGCCTCCCTTCCAGAAAGCAACGCTGATGAGAATGCCGGCCTCTGCTGGGCCCTGCACCCCCATCTTCCAGGGTGAGGAAGCCAGCATTCGCACCAGTCATCCCCTTCGCGGACCGTCTTCTGTGGTATGTGCGTTCTTTAGGTCCAGGAATGAAAAACCACCCACTGAAGCTACCTACTTTCAAAGGGGCAACCAGAGTAGGCACCCATGGGTAGAATGGGGCCACTGCCCCCCGCCCCCCGGTGCCCCGTGCAGTTCTGTCCTGTTATCCAGCCCGTGTTTTCTACAGTGAGCTGGGAAGGGAGGCTACAGGTAACTTTCACACAGGATTTTTGTGAGGATCTAAAGGCAATAGATGCAGACTGCCCTGCCATTATATCTGGCACGTAACTGGCAACGGAGGGCAGTGACCAGCTGCTGCTGTGTTCACAGACACAAGGACACAGGAACAGCCCTGTACATGCTAGGCAATTTAAAAAAGTAGCATTTTATATTTAAAAAATAAGATAAGGACTGTAAGCGCTCCGCCTTCTTGACAGCGTGTTGAGCATAACGTAGCCTTTCTGCTTCCGGGTCATCAGGGAGAGCACTTGCTTCTAAGGTGGATGGCAGATGTGGGGCCAGCTCTGTCAGGGCCTGGGCTTCCTCCTCGATGCTCCTGCTCTTGGGGTCACTTTATTCTTCTGGCCTTTACCGCCTCAGCATGGACCGAGGGCTGCACCTTGTTCCTGACCGGCAGTGTATTTACCTGGACAATGTCACCTGGTGATGTTTGCAAAATTAACCTTCTGTTTTTTAAGAAGAATTTATTCAATTTTTATTTATCATATTTATTTATTTATTTATTTATTTCTCTTTGGAGAGGATTTTTGCTACAGGGTGTGTGTGTTCACCAGAGAGATAGAGAGACAGAAAGTGAGAAATCACCCCCTGGGGGGATGGCCATGTCGCAATCCTTTCTCCTCCATTCTCCTCTTGGGATCTTGGGCACGCACGCACACGCACCCGGCATGAGTTTAAGCCACCAGGTCCGCGACTTGAACTGTGGTCGACTACATGGGAGTTCAGTGACATAGCCATTACGCTAATTGCTGGTCCCCCCATTATTATTATTTTTAAATTTGACCAGAAAGGGACAGAGAGAAAAGGGAGGAGTGAGAAAGCAAGCCACCAGGTCCAGGACTTGAACCATAGTCAGCCATGTGGGAGTCCAGCAGTTCAAACACCACACCACCTGCCAGCCCAGCAAATTACCTTTTGAATTTTCAGTTGAAGCAGCTGTCATTCCTCTACTTGCACACTCGTCCCCCCCCCCGCGCCCCCCCCCCCCCCCGGCTTCCTGGTTGTTCTCTAATGTCTTTGTGTTTCCAGAGCCTTGGAGAGGGAAGCAAGTTGAAATTATAGATGAGGCATGTAGGTAGAAGCCTAGGTTTGCCTGGGAATCTGTCCTGGGATGGGGCAGTGGATTGGTCCAAAGCTGCTCCTGGCCCCCAGTAGATTGTCCCCTTTGCTCACAGAATGCACACCATCTTGGGGTCTGATTTAGGGTAATTTCAAAGCACCTTCTTCCAAGACCAAGAAAGCAAGTCACAAAAGGACCACTTTTCTGCAACCATGATTCCTAGGGCCTTGGTTTTCCTCCAAGTCTGTGTCCATTTTACTTTAGAAAGAATTCCAATCACAAGCAACATTAAAAGAAAAGCAGCTTAAGTGCAAATAACACCAACAAAAGCCTTGTGAATCTGTGAGAGCTGAATGCCACCACTTCCACAAAGCATGAGAAAACTGTTGTTCTCTGGACTCCTATAGCCAACTGGTAGACCACTCACACTCCCTGCCTTACACTGTGACAGGTTCTCCTGGGCTTTGTGCCACCCCTCCCCAACTAGACTGGAAGCCTCCTAAAAGCAGAACAGTGTCTGTGTCATCATTGCAGCAGTGATGACAATAGTCCTAACCTTTAGTGAGTGCTTAGCATGTATCGGGCTCTCTAGCGCACATATTTAATCCAATCATCTTACAATGTAGGTTCATTATCATTGTGCATTAACAGATGAGGAAACCAAACCATGCCCAAGGTTGTGAAATGACAGCCAGAGGCCACGCCCTGCCCCCCTGCCCTGTGTCCTGTGCAGAAGAGGCTCAGTGAGGCTGCCGGGTGCAGGGCTGAATGGATCTGAGAAAGGACGGTGTTTCTTTCTGCAGCCAAATGCTCTCCCCTGAGCTGTCCCCCTGGAGGAGCCAACCAGATCGCATGGTTTATTGCTAATGAGAATCTTTTCCATCTGCGACCATTTATTCAGACACACCACTGAATGATAAACTTAAAAGATAGATTCTCTCTTTTTTTTTTTTTTTCTTATTTTTAGAGATAGATTTTTGCTATAGGGTGTGTGTGCTCTCCAGAAAGACAGAGACAGACAGACAGCAAGAATCCCACCCCCTCCCCCCCCAGGGGGGATGGCCATGCTACAATCCCGTCTCCTCTGGGATTTTGGGCACCTATGCACACACGCCCAGCATGAGTTTTAATTCAGCAGCTGGGTCCAAGACTCGAACCGCACTTGACTATGTGGGAGTCCAGTGATGTAACCATTACACAGTTCGCTGGCTCCAAAAGATAGACTCTCTCTTAAGTGCGAGTCCGTTAATGGTGGTTTGACAGAACCTGGAAATCCAGCAGCTCCTCTACCTAACGTCATCTACCTCAGATGGTAAAGGAGCTGAGGTGGTGGAACCACTGTGGTGGTTTTGGTTGTTACGGGTTCTCTCTGCTTTGGTCTGGAGGTCTCCCTGTGGAGCGTGGCCCCAGCTAGAGCAGGCCTTCTCAAGAAGAGCCATGGCAGGGTGGTGAACGCTGGGTTTGGGTGTGTCAGTCAGGGAAGACACAGTAAGGGGAAACCAAAATGCACGAGACAGAAGAAATTCACGACTTACGGGTCCAAGAGGGGGAGAAATGCCGATGGGAGGCCCACAGGAGTTCTAGAAGTGGCAGAGCTCGACCAGCAGGCAGGGAGCGAGTGAGTGGGGGAAGCCGTGGCTGTGCCTTTACCCTTTGTGGGTGCATGGATGGCAGGCCCCAGGCGTCAGCGGGTTGTGGATTGGCTGGCTTAATGAGAACACATGTGGGACCAGCAGTTAGCGTAATGGCTATGTCGCTGGACTCCCACGTAGTCGACCGCGGTTCGAGTCCCGGACCCGGCGGCTTAAACTCACGCCGGGCGCGTGTGCGTGCGTGCCCAAGATCCCGAGAGGAGAATGGAGGAGAAGGGATTGCAGCGTGGCCATCCCCCCTGGGGGGTGATTTCCTGCTTTCTATCTCTCTGTCTCTCTCTGTCTGTCTGGCGAGCGCACGCGCCCTACAACAAAAAAACCTCTCCAAAAAAAAAAAAAAAAAAAAAAAAAAAAGAACACATGTGAAGGGCAGCACTTTCCATCACCAGCAGCTGTGCGGTCGGGTGGATTTGGATCAGAGAGGTGAGGAAGGAGTGGGCTAAACTGCAGACAGCCAGACCAGGAGGGGAAGTTTAACAGAGCAAAGGGGCCGGGGTGTCATGGTTTCAAGTAACTCAAGCTTAGGTCTAACAAGGGCTGCCTAAGTAGCAGTGAGCTCAAACACATTTGTGACAGGTGCCTTTTTTGGTCCATGCTGGATTCGGTTCCTTCAGTCCTGGAAGTTTCCGCTCCCATTTCCTGAGTCAGCAGGGAACACTTGCTGGGTCTCAGTCAGGGCAGTGGACAGGTTCGTTCTCAGTTTTCCCTGACCTTGAGATCATGTTTCCTCCCTGCTCACATTGGCTGGGTTTGACCGTGACCTTGACCTTGACCTCGGCAGAGCTCTGGGAAGTCTGAAGCTAAGTGGAAGAAGTGAGCCACGATCTGCTTAGCTGCTTCCAAAGAACTCTCAGCTTGTCTGTAAACTGAAGCAAAGGCACGGGCATGAATTCACTAGCTAATAATGTAGGCCCGGGGGAGACGATGGGGCATGCTTAAAATGCTGTAGCCTTTTAAATGTAAATAAAGATGTTCCTAGCTACTACCTGAAACTTGTGACTGACATTAATATAATGAGTAGATGCATCATAAAATATTTCTGGTGGTGCCATCCCAGCTCAGTAAGCCTGGAGCAAGGGAACCCTAACAAATGAGCTCTAAAGTGGTAAAAACATTAACCCTTTTTTAAAAAAATTATTTTTAACTTTATTTATTATTATTATTTTTTTTTCCCAGTTTGATCAGAGAGAGAGGGGGGGATGAGAAAGAAGCCACCAGGTCCAGGACTCGAACTGTGGTTAGCCATGTGGGAATCCAGTGCCTTTAACCACCCCGCCACCTGCCAGCCCCAGGGCATTAATCTTTGACATCCAATCACCGAGCGAAATATTTTGGAGGTGAAAAATAATGATAGGCAGGTTCCTGAGCTTGTTCCTGTAGTCAGTTCATTATCTCGGTATTATTTTCACAAGTGTTCCTCTTATTCTTTTTTAAAATAAAAACATATGGTGTCATGCTAGTATATTTCCCCCTAGCCCAACAACCTTGTTTGCAATTGAGCACTCAAAAAGAAAAAAAGAAAGAAAGAAAGAAATCTCAGTGATAAACACATTTTATTTCTACTTCACTTCTTCTGGAAGTTTTTTTTAAAGAGAAAAAGATAAGAAGAACCCCTCTGGTAAGTGAGTGTGCAAGCTTGGTGTCCAGGCTTGCTTCCTGTCAGCCAACTTTGAGAAGCCACCAAGAGCTACCAGGTGACGGTCAAGGCACCACACTTGTCATTCATTGATTGGGAACTCCACACTAGCCACCCAGAGCTTCCAGAAAAGTCCCGTCATCTGAGTCGATGTGGTTACATCTTACTGATAATGCCCTTAAAGCCAACAACATTGAACTTGGTAACAGTTACATTTTGTTCTTTGACTAGGAAGTAGTTATAGTGACAAGGTACAAAAAAATAATAAGCATGCAGCCCTTTATTAAGTTTTGCAAAGTCTCTGCTCGTAGTTTTGTATATTACATGACTGTGTTATACAAATACATTTATTTACAAAAACACTCTACCTGTGCAAACTTGTTGCTTTTTAAAAATGTATGATAGTCCCATTTTCTGCCCATCCCGATAGATACTTTTAAAGCATGCATAAAAATGAACTTTGGTGTGAGAAACCTACTCTATGTGCTATCACATACAGTATTTTTATGTCTAGTGGTATCTATATATTTACAAAAGATCAGTTTACAGAACCGTACAGAAGTGTACATTTTAAAATCCACAATGCAATAGTGTGGGTTACCAGGCCTCAGAAAACAAAGGAAGGGGTTAGATGGTGCAAAGAAAACAACTAAAGAATCTCAATATGTTTAAAAAAAAAAGAAAAAAGAAAGAGAGAGAAAGGAAAAAAAGGAAGAAAGCAAGCAAGCAGGCAAAGAAACGAGTCCATTTGGGCTAGCAAATGATTATCTATACTTTCCATGGCAGTGCAATAGTTTGATAAATTGCCTTCTACACGTAGGTCTCCCTGTTGGCTCGTGTAGAAGTTCATTGGCTTCGAGTCTAGCACACTACTTTCAAATGTACAATGCTATAATCGTATCAAAATGTTTTGGCAAAAAGGATCTTGAAAGGAACCGTGGAGTTTTGACAAAAATAGAAATCTGTAATAAAACTAAATAACACTAAAATAAGAGGACATATTATAGTATCTGTTTTACAATTTGTATAGTCACACTTGTGTATTTCTCTGTTCACTTCTAGTCTCCGTAATGAAAAATATTTTTATACAAAACATACTAAAATTCTGGAATCATACATGGTTTACATGCTGAACAGTTTCCTGTCGCTCACACACCCTCCTCTCTCACCATAGTCTCTGTACAACACATGCTTACGTCATTGAATAGGTATCGAAGGTAACAGTGAACACTATGTAGTCACAACAGCAACGAAGGGAAAAAAACGAAACCAAACAAGCTTGACTGCGATCCGTTAATCCAGTATCTAGCACATTCTTAGCATTTAGCCTCAAACAGTACAGCGATACATTACATTCTCTTGGAAAAAGTTGTTGCAGACTGTTCAAAAAAAAAAAACATTTTTTTTTTTTAAATGGATCTCCAACTCGTGCCTAGTAAGATCTGGCCTTTAAGAAGTCTCCTTTGCTGTGGATGGGGTGGCTTTGCTTGAACTTCCGTTCTGTGCCTTGTAGCTGGTGAGGCTAGGAGTATGGATGGTCCTGATGCCCTTGGCACCTTGATGCAGTGAGGTGGGGGAGGCAGGGGAGGGAGGGGAAGAGGAGGAGGAGGGAGGGGCTGCTCGGCCGTTTTGAGTCTGCAGTGAGAAGGAGAGATGGTGACCTTTCCCTGGGTGAGTGGGGCTCTGGAACTTCAAGGAGCCATTAGAGACAGAAGGGATGAGGGAGGCGGAGTGAGCAGATCGTCCTGTTTGGGGGCTGAGAGGGTTAGAAGTAACCGGCTGTTTAGTAGCAGGTGGATTAGGGAGGTTAGAGCTGTCACCGCTAGAAGAGGGCAGGGAACTGCTTTTCCCAGAGCTGGGAGAAAGGGCTGGAATCTTAGAAGCAGGTAAGGAGGGGGAAGTAGGCTTACAGTCCCCACCAGCTTTCTTAGCACTTCCATTAGCCTGCGAATAAAGACGGCGGAGACAGTTTGTCAGAAGCTGGCAACACGATCGATCCATCCACAGGGCCTGGCAACATGGCCCTTCTGAGAACAATTAAATCAAAGAAAAAAAAAACACGAAACAGTTCAAGGCCTGAGCTAAGTCTTGTGCTGTACTGGACCTGCTAGGACCCCACCCCCCCCCACCCCCGAGTACATGGCAAAGGGTGTACAGAATAGGAGGGTAAGAAGACCGCGCTTGTAGGAAGAGCCACATCATTCCAACCACCACTGCCCGCGTGCCGGGTGGGCCATGCGTGCGGGTGGCCACTGGGGAGGCGCCGAGGGGGAGGGTTAATGTGCTTCTAGTGCAGCGTGGTCAGCACAGACGTTAGTACTGGTGACTGTAAGGGCAGCTTAACCACAGGCTGGCTTGTCTGTTTCCCAAGGTGTTCTGAGGAAGCAACTACATTCACCACAGAAAGGTCACCCGGTCTGGCACCGTGTGTTAACAGTTAAAATCTGAAGTCACAAAGTAAAAGATGTTTTATTGCGAGCATGCAAGAGCGTAGTGAAAAGTTTAACCAAGGTGTTTTAGACTTTCTTCATGCCCCCAGATCCAGGATGTCTACGTAAACCGTATCTTACAAACGAAACACAGTATTTGGTGTAAACTAAGTCAGTGACTCGCTTCCGAACCGCAAGAGCGTCCATCCACAATTGGGTTTAAGGTAAAACTACCTGACGATATTGGCGGGGGTCCTGCAGCTTGGACTGCTTGCCAGGCTTGTCCAGGCTTCCGGGCCTCGTCTTGGAACTCATGGGGACGGGCATTCTGCTCGTCTGGGGGGCCCCGCCGGCGCCCTGTGGGAAGGAGCGGAGGGGAGGGAAGAGAAAGAGAAGCACATGAGTGGGGGGTCACCGAGACACCTACTGTGTACAGAGCAGCTCAGGGTGAGAAGCCACAAGCCCTACATGCAGGACAGATCTAGGAGACACCAACGGGGGTTAATCGGAAGAATCAAACGGAATACACTGCTCACTACTGATCAAACGGATTTTAATGTGAGTCCCAGAGCAATCATTTCAACGGCCAATGGTTGGCCCAGAGTCCTTGCATTGACCCAACACCAGGCAGCAACAGAGGTGAAAACAGAATCGATGAGCTGTTAGACACCTAGTTGCTGTTGTTTTGAAGGGGAGGGAGAAAGTAGGAGAGGAGAGCATCATGGCGAACAGACAAAAACGACATGAGCCACCTGAAAGGAAGCGATTAAATCACGAGACACCTCTGGCTAGTGGTGATTACGGCAGGTTTAAGAAAGCAGCCGGGTCTTTCTGTTTTCCACCAGACCAAGATACCTTACGTGGAGCTGCAGGTAATGACGTGGGGGGCTCTGGGGCTGAGGGGGCTTCATCCAGAGCTAGCAAGGTTCGGGGAGAGGCCTCTCGGGCTATGTGGGTTGAACTTGCAACAGACTCTCTGTTGGAAGAGCAGGAGGGATCACCTAGGGCTTTGGGGCTCATTTCGCTGATGGTGTTTTCCAGCTGTTTGATGGTCTGCTCCAGGCTGTCCAGCGTCCTGTAGGTACTTTTCCGAATCTCATCTGTTCTTGAAATCTGAAACGTGCCCTCTGAGCCAGGCTGCTCTGGTCTCCTAGACACAGTTTTTGGAGTGTCTTCAGGCTGAGATCTAGTAATTTCGAATCTCTTGGCTTCTTTGTGCTGCTTCAGCGTGCCGTCCTCTTCCTCCTCTTCATAGACCACCACCTGGAGGGTCTTCTTGCCCGTTTTGGTTCCTGTGCGGATCGCCTGAGTGAGAGCAGCAAGTTGCTTTTTAGGGAATTTGAATTTAAACTTTTTCTTGGGGCTTTCAAATTGGTCATCGGCCACGTCACCCTTGCTTTCTGAACTTGGAGAATCTGCTGGGCTGAGCTTGCTCGGCTCAGTTTTATTCATTTCCTGTCCTCCTGAGATTTGGGTCTCTGTGGACAGAGAGTGAGCGTGTGGTGGGGTTTGGGCCTCCTGTCCTGTTCTGAGACTGCCCGAGGCCACCCTCTTGGGAAACATGGAGGAAGTGTTATTCTGCATGGCAGGGTCTCCGCTTTCCTCTTCCTCTTCCTCCTCTATCTTTTCCTCGGTCATCATTCTTTCTAATTCCTCATCGCACTCCTCAAAGATGGTGGAAAGTCTCTTATATGCCGACCGGATGTCCATGGGTTCATCAAAAATGATGATCACGGGTTTTTTGTCCAGGCACACGACTGGCTCCTCATTTTCAGTCCCTTCCTGTGGGGAGGTCATCTCCTTCCTGGCATCGATGTTCACGGTCTGGACGTCCTCTCCCTTCTGGCTCACTATGTCGTGGACCTCCCCGCTGGACAGAACCTGCACGGCCGTCTTGGTAATCATGAAGGCGATGTTGTCACGGGCTGTGTTCTCTTCCGTGGGAGAGCTGGGAGTTGACTCTCCATCCTCGCTCGGGGTGACGATGGCTTGCCTCCCCACCTTGGGTCTCAGAACGACTTGGCCAGAACTGGCCACGGGAGCCTCTTGATCTTGTGTCCTGACATCACGGACACCCGAGTCTGTTAATCTGGCGGGGGAGGGAACGTGAGACACACCTGCATTTTCTTGCCCCTGTTGATCCATCTCTTTGGTTTTTCCAAAATGCAACTTCTGGTTATCAGAGTCAGGAATAGAGTGCGGCAGTCCCGAGACCCTAGTAGGGCCTTTCGTTATTTCCTCTTCTAATGAACTAATACCATAAAGACTGAAATTGACCCTAGACACACTTTTCTGGGAGTAGTTTCTATTATCTCTGAGTACATCCTTATTGTGTACGGAATTGTCCTTCGTGAAAAGGTCAGCTTTGTACTCTGATGTTCTTGATGCATCAGAAATACTATTCTCCATTCCTCTTTCCCACTTAGGAGGGTCACTAGGTCTGAGAGCCCCTGCAGTCACCTGAGAGGGAGAGCAGAGGAGGGAAACCACACACATTAATCAGAAATGGATCTGCGAGGAAGGTAACGAATCTGCATGGTATCAGTCGGGACACAGATCTGGCGAACTCACCTTCCGGGATTCCACTGGGGGGCCATTTTCATAGGCAACATCAGATTTTCGTACATCTTCATGGAAAAATTCCAAGTTCTGGCAGAACAGTGTAGGACATGTTACTCCACAAAACCATACCCCCCAAAGGGGACTAGAACTACGTTGTTCCTTTAATGACATTTTCAAAACATGCGAGCCAAGCACACCTGTTACACACCGATCCAAAGCCTAAGCTCAGTTTACCTTGGATGGCTTTGTTCTCCAACTTCCAAAAATGCCCTGTGTTTGCATAAGATGAAAATCTCAATTAGCAAGTGTTTCAAGGAGGTCAAATCTTGAGGGAGAGCAGTGCAGAGGATAAAGGGACTGGTGTTGTATCAACACGTCCTCGCGCCATCATCTGGTGAGCTTAGCAGAATCGAAAACCAGCAGAACTGTAGAAAGCACAATGTCTGGGCAGGTAGAAGGCTTGGGTTCTTTCTAATCCAGATCTGCCACTTAACTGTGCTACTTTAGGCAAATCACTTCACTTCTCTGGGCCTTAGTCTTCTCGACTATAAAGTGAGGAACCAGACCAGACTGTTATTGACCCTTCCAGGTCACTTCAGTCTTATCTCTGCTTCTTTAATGAAAACTATTTTTACAAAGACTTCCATACTGGCTAGATGTGATACGCTGGGGTGGAAAAAAAATCCAAAAACCAAAAACCAAAAAACATGATCTTTCCCTGATGATATAACAGATTGAAAATATCCTTGCAGTTTGTGCTGCAAGTGTCAAAATACCAAATAACCTTCAAATTAGGAACAGCCAAGACAGTCAAATTAAAAGTCAGGATGCTAATGCTGCCACAGTATCATTTAAACTCGTATAAAACAGATGTTTGAGGGTAAAAGGACACTGTGACATCGTGATGCAACTTTTATTCTATGTATTTTCTTTTGCGAAGTGAAGATGCATTTCAGAGGGTCTCACCAAAACACCCAAAGATCCACGTGGGACCCAAAGATCCAAGGTGAGACCCAGGTACTGAGGGTGCTTCCCTGAGAGGCAGGCCTTTTCCAGCATGGGTGTGTCAGGAGCCTCAGGCCCTGACCCAACACTAGCCCTTAGCGATGCCTGGCGGCTTCCAAGGCACTGTTGCCCTTTCTTCTTGCAGAAGCCCGAGAAGAGCAGGTGACTAAAGCAGGGTGGAACACAATCCCAACGAAGGCTGTTTGGTTAAAGCAATGACAACACAATAAAGCACAATAACCCAGGCTGAGCCAAAGTCAGCCCAGAGCAATCCTACTGCCCTGGTTAAAAATGGAAAGAATGTTCACACACATTCAAAGAATAACACGCAGACAACGGAGTCAGTATTAATCATGTGGAAATATTGCTCTAGGTATGAGGGACATGAGCACCAAACACATCCTGTTTCATATCTGCCTACCCCCTCCTTACGCCCCCTGAACAAGTACAGCAACTCAACTGCTGCGGTGGAACCCCATAACTTCTTTGGTGGGATTTTTAATTTAGATTAGAACATGTCAAGTGAAAGGTCTTAAGAAAGAAATTGATGAGGTTGGTGGCCTAAAGTTTCAAATGGAAACATGAAGTTAGCCTGCCTCAATAGGATGGGTGAGAATTTCCCCTCTGATTCAAAGAAGGGGTTGGCATGGACTCTAAAGAGGGTGTATGTGTGGCCATTGTGCTGCTGGCTCCATTTGCTGGGGGTTAGAACTGGCGTCTGTTCTGTTGGTCAGGGGACAAGACACACTGTTCATTTACTATTTCATATGCCACCCTGCAGTGTATGTATTTTTAAACTAATCTAGTAGCAAGAATACTCCAATGAATATCACTAAGATAACGTTGTTAAGTTTAGGTTTCGTAGACTCTGTCACTTTTATCACTGGGCTAGAAAAGAGAATGAATGGGGCCAGCAGATGGCATAATGGTTACGTTGCTGGACTCCTACGTCGTCAACAGTGGTTTAAGTCCCAGACGTAGCAACTTAAACTCATGCTGGGTGAATGTGCGCCCAAAATTCTGAGAGGAGAATGGAGGAGAAGGCATTGCAGTGTGGCTATCCCCCTGGGGGGGGGGGGGTGATTTCTTGCTTTCTGTCTCTATCTCTCTGGCAAGTGCATGTGTCCAATAGTAAACATCTCTCTACAAAAGAGAGAGAGAGAGAGAGAGAGAGAGAGAGAGAGAGAGAGACAATGTATCAAAGCAAGTGCATGACCTTCATCCCAGGTAACTTGGTCACAACTGTGGTGTAAACTCACAATCATTTCTTAGTCTTAGATAATCAATATTCTGCAGAAAAGGTTATTAAGTCTGTTCACAGGCCCTGAAATTCAGATTGTTTATACAACTAGAGAAGCACACTTAATATGCGTGGGGACAATAAACCCAAATTAAGAGGCACAGTTACAGGAAAATTACATATAAGGAAAGTGCAAGGCTGAGGTTTTATGATGATAGGAGAATAATTGTAAAAACACATTTGATTAATGGAAGGGAAGATAAATAGCGCAGGAAGGAGTTAATAAGAACAGAGAATAATTACTGAGAAAAAGCACTATGAGGAAACCCAGTGTGGGGCATTTAACAAAGATCGATGGACTCTTGAGTGAGATAAATGCAATGACCGATTTCTAAGTGTGGGGTACGAAATCTCCTGCAACTTTCTAGCCAAGTAAGAAAACTGTACAATGAGACAGTGATTATCTCCAGGGGGATCTTGGAGGTGTTCCAAGTTCTCACTTTGTATTTTAGAGAGAAATGTTCACCCTGACCCAAGTGTACCAGGCCATGCCAGGTACAAGTTGGTTTTCATAAGGTTACATAAGGAAATTTCACATCCTGCAAAAGCAATCTATTTGTGATACTATTCCATTGGTTCAATTCACATTAGTAGGAGGTTTTCTTCATGGGAAAGATTGATCAATAATAACCTAATTATCTCTCCTGGTGCATACGAGATCTCCTCGCCCCTATGAGTGGTCTCCTACATCAGCTACACAGCAGAGGGAGTTTCACAAGGGCTCGAGGGTGGCTGGCAGCCAGTGGGGACCAGGCTCCTTGGCAAGGTCTCGTGGCTGGGACCTTTCAGCCCAGGCCTGTGCCTCTTGAAGGGCTGTGTTAGAATAGCCCCCAACTTTGTGATGGTGTATCTGCCTCACTAAGCTAATTTATAATTTATACTGAACTGAGAGATCCACTTGGGGTAGTGATTAGGCTATACTGCAGCTGATCCATTTGATTTAATTGAAGGACACCGAGAGACTTCAAAATCTGAAATAGAAGTTCCTGGTAAAAAGTGTTCGGACATCTATTGGTCATTATAAGTTTTTCAAACGTGAAATTGAGACAGAGGCTTAAGTCAAATAAGATGGTTCTATATCCACAAACCATCAAAGCTCCAGCTCCAACTTGGAGCTGAAGTTCAAACCCGTGGGCAGACATCCTTCCCCTAAAGTACTCTGCAAGGACAATGGACTTTGTTTCAGAACTGGGCATGTTTTTGAAGGCATGAAGTATATGTAAGCATAAAACTACACCGACCTTCCTGTCTCAGAAGATATACTTTGGAAACTAGTAATACTCAGTGAAATTTCGGCGTGGCATCCTTGAACGTAATTGCAATGATCTGCTTGTGTATTTCCACGAGGATGGATCTGTGCATGGCAGCAGGTATTCTCTGCTGTGCATATTCTTCCCCGAATTTAAGACTTTTATCTATTTTTATTGTAGATCTTTTTGTCCAGAAGCTATGTTAAAAATGAGAAAAACTAGGGCCAGCAGATGGCGTAGGGGTTATATTGCCGGACTCCCACGTGGCCAACTGTGGTCTGACTCCCGGATTCAGTGGCTTCAGAATCACACTCAGCACATGTGCAGGCATGCCCAAGATCCCAGGAGGAAAATGGAGGAGAAGAGATTGTGGCATGGCCAGCCCACTACGGATGATTTCTCACTTTCGCTCTATTTCTGTCTCCCTCTCTATCCAGCAAGCGCACACAACCTAAGGCAAAAATCTCTTAAAACAAACAACAACAAAAAAAACAAACAAAACCCCCCCCAAAACCCCAGAACTTCTATAAATTTGGTTGCTGCTTCTACTATTTTTAAAAAACAAATTTATTTAACTTTCAGATTAATTTTGTATTTTACTGAAAGTCCTAGAAAATCGTGAAAAAATATATATTCTTTAGTTTGGGAACATATTCTTCTAGATTCTGCATATACTATTGTATGCTGCGCACAGGGTGTTTGCTCTGGAAACCTGAGCGGCTGTGCCTCTATTAGTTTAATGAGAGAGAGAAAACGAGAGAGGACACGAAGGTCAAGTGCAAGAGAGCCGTGTTAGTATCAGAGCAAGGCAGGACGGACTGGTGACTGAGTGGCAGACATGTGGTTGCCACGTTACCTTCTTCTCCTTGGCTGGGACCGTGGAGCCCGGCCTAGTGTCTCTAATGTGACTGTCGGCCCGGACCTGCTCAGCATGACTGTTTGAATTTACGTCCATAAAGGAACACTTCTGGAATGCCTAAGGAATTAAAATACTGAGGTTAACGGGGATCCAGCGTACTGAGCAGGAAGGAAGGAACCAGGCAGGGAACCCAGAGGTGTGGGCCCCCTGCCCGTCCTGCGTGGAGGTTCAAGCCAGGGAGGTAGCCCCTGAGGTGGGCTCCATGTCCGGCCTCTTACTGCAAAGCTGGCATAAGGGCTGAGCCTGGGACAAAGGTTCTGGACCTTTTTTGGCCTCACCCAGAGATGGACAGAGCCTTCTAGTCTGGGATGACCCTGGTCTGAACTAGTAGGTTTCTTGCTTTGACCTTTTTAAAAATGGTTGAACATACAAATCAATTAAAATAAAAAGCTATCTCTCCTTTTTTCTCTTCATTTTAAAAATAACTAGCCTTTTTGGACTTACAGAAGTTTATGAGATATTTTAAACCTTTAAAATAGAAATAATCCTTGGCCCAGCCATGGTGGTGCATGCTGCTAAGATGCTGTGCTCCATAGGCTAGGACTGCATAAGAGGCCTGGGTTCGATTCCTGATCCAACCTAAAGGTGTACTGGTGTGCACCTGTAATCCCAGCGACCTGGAAGGCTGAGGCAGAAGGATCATGAGCTCAAGCTAGCCCGGGTAACATAATCAGACCTTGTCTAAGAGCTGGGTATGATGGCACACTGGTAGTTCCAGCTGGGAGCAGAGGCAAGAAGATCATGACAGAGCAAGACTCTGTTCCAAGTTTAAAGAATTTTTTTTTTAGACTAATCCATTTTCTGCAATAGTTACAGCTACTACTGTGTCCTGAGGCTTATTTAGAATAAACGGATGCTCTTCAGAAACTATGTGATTCTGAGTGGCCTAGGAGTTGCTCAAACCCTAGAAATTTGTCTCTGTAAACCAATGGTGGTAACTTTAAGAGCCAATGGCCAGCTGGTGTGAACGTGAGACAGAGAGACCAGTTCTCAGATAAAGAGAGAAACCACAGGCTGCATCTACAGCACTGAATGGGAAGTGGAGAGTATTCGGACAATATAATTGCAAGAGCAGGAAAGATTGATAACCCAGGTACGCGGATTTATGGACTTCAGTGGTTCTCAACTGGGCTATATGTCACCAAATAAAAAACAAATACCATGGGACCAGCAGTTGGCATAATGGTTATGTTGCTGGACTCCCATGTAGTCAACCACGACTGGAGTCCCAGACCCAAGATGCTAAAAACTAAACAGCAGTATTAGTGGAGGGGATGCCCCAGGCTGGTCTGTAAGTTTTAGGGGAGGCTTCACAGGGCTCATGCACGTGACAAGTCAACCAGTAGCTCTGATTTCCCTGCCAAATTCAAGGAATTTGCCCTGCTCCAATCAAAGAATGAAAACTGGTGAACTTTCACAAAACTCTCAGTTCATTGGTGAAACGGTAACATGTTTGAGTCCCAAGGACGGTATAGCCTGACTATCTGATGGAAAAATCCTACGCTAAGTGTGAGTCCAACAAAATATGAGGGGACTTCAAAAGGTTTGTGGAAAAATGGAATTAAAGTATGAGTTCATTTTGTTGTAAATTTTTTAAAAATCCATGTACTTTTTTTAATGATATGCATTTTCCATGAGCTTCTCATTTTTTTTGCTTGCTTGCTTGCTTGCTTGCTTGATTTATTTATTTGTTTTCATTTGACCAGAGAGGTACAGAGAGAGAGAGAAAGAGAAAGTGAGAAAGCAAACTGCCAGATCTGGGACTTGAACTGCAGTTGGCCATGTGGGAGTCCAGTGCCCTTAAACACCATGCCACCTGCCAGCCCCTCCATGAGCTTCTTAAAGACCTCTGTTCTCTATGGCATTTGGTCCACTAACCATGTACATGCCTCTGACTAGACAAGTTCTTAGAACATACACCCAGGGCAGATGTACAGCCATGATCTAGAAGTGGAATCAGTTTGGGGTAGTAGAGCCTCTGTACCCCATCCTTAATCCCATGAGTGGACTGTGTCAATTAGTTCAAAAATAAACAACTAGGGTCCAGCAGATGGTGTAATGGTTACATTGCTAGACTCCCATGTAGTGGACCACAGTTCAAGTCCTAGACCCGGTGGCTTAAAACTCATGCTGGGTGCATGTACATGCATGCCCAAAATTCTGAGAAGAGAACGGAGGAGAAGGGACTGCAGAAAACAGCTAAAACTAATAAAGTATCATTTCTTAAGTAGGCCAAGGAAAATGATAAAATTATTTAGCTTTTCAGTATATTTTAAAAGATGATACTGACATCAAATGGGAGCCCAGGGTAACTACGGAGGCCATTCGTTGGCCTTGAGCCATAATTAAGAGCAGGGCTATAGGGAACCCACCTCAAATGTGCCTTAGTTAGTCCTTATCATGACAAGACCATAGCCATTATTTCTAATCCCTATGTTAATTGGTTTTGAAATGAAGCAGAGACTATTAAAACTGAAAAAAAAAAAAGGAAACACTACCAGCTGGAGATTGAAAAGTGAGCCACTGATCTTTTTGTATAAACTTTCCTGAGTTGTTTTGTGAAATTGTCATTCCTCACACCTCTTACAGGTGTCCTGAGCCTGATTCACCATCTCAGAAAAACAGAGGCCAAGCCCAAGAAGATACAGCTCACAGGGTGCAGGTCCCTGGAGCCCCTTGCTAGCCTTCTCTAGCTAACAGATCTGTAATAGCCGGGGCTGGAGAGTTCCAGATGGAAATGCAGAGGGGCCGCCGCCAGTCAGCTCAACACGTACCTGGAGTTCTGCCATTATTTTGTCCCCTTCCTCTTCTTCCTCCTCCTCCTCCTTTGAGGAGACGGTAGGGACTGGTGGGGAGGCTGGGGTCCAGGCCGGAGCCGGCTCCTCTGCTGGACATTTTGTCGGTCTAGTCTGTGGGCTTGGTCCCGCATCTTCGCTGATTGTCTAGGGGAGAGTCAAACCACAGGTATTGGCTTCACACCTCCCAGGTCTACCAAACAAGGCGACGGTCACCAGAGCACATGGTCCCTCACTGCCTACTACATTGGCTTCCCACTTCACATCCTGCTAAAAAGCTATTTCACCCCTTGCATTTAGTGTCCCCGCCCTCCACACACACACCAGTTGTCATTTTGGTGAATAGATTGAAACATTTGAACACAATTTTAAGTTCTTCACATTCAGCACCTTCCCAAAAGGCCCTCCCGTGCTACGTCTCTTTGGAAATTGTACTTTACATTTAACATAAAAGACAAAACCTGCCAAGTTCAGTGGATGCTAACATCACTGAACAGCCTTCTGTGAGACCTTCCCACCTGGATCAGCTTATCGCGGTGACCTTTGTCAGATGGTCTTTCTTCCGCTACCCACACCTACCACTCGCGATCCTAGATACCCCGCCTGGGAAGCAGCTTATGGTTTACCCCGCTCATTGTTGATGTTGAAAGTCAAGTTAAGGATAAAGCTTGAGGTGCTGCGTCTAGCCTGGTAACACTGGCTGGCAGCTTTCTGGAAATCTAGTTCAATTGGACTCTGCTTCTCTTCTCTGCCTCCCCATTTCTCGTGTTCTTACAGAGAAAACCTTGTCTAAAGGTATCATCCAAACCCACAAACCAGTTTCTCAGGGCTTAACCTGTCAGACCTTAGTGGTAGTGCTCTCCTTCCTGCCAGTGTAGACCACGTCACCCGATCTCGTGGTAGTGAGCCCTGATCCAGGCAGGTAGCTTCGCCGAGGCGGTGGGGGAGGGGGAGGGGGTGACTTCCCTCCCAGCTTGTCCGAGTCCTGTTCTGAATTTGAAGAGTCTTCTGGAAAACAGTGCACCATTGCAAAAAAAAAAAGAAAAAAAAAGAAAAAAAAAAAAGTCCTTTTAAGATAATGTCCAGAAATTCCAGCATCTTATCATAAACTCAATGCAATTTGAATGAAATTCTCTCTATTCTGTCCATAGAGCCCTCATTTAGGGTATAGAACCTGACGAGCAACTGTACGAGGATACTTTAAAAAGTCTGTAGTGTGGAAAAATAGAATGAGTATGAGTTTATTTTGGTGCAAAATTTTGAAATCCACACATAGTTTTATAATATACATTTCCATAAATTTAAAAAATATACCTCATATTTAAATCCCAGAGAAACCCAGGTTACTCAACCTCTGTCTCAGTTATCTCATCTCTTAAATGGGTATTATAGTATCCTTCATACTGGGTATTGTGAGGATTAAATGATTTACAGGGCTAGCAGGAAGCATGGTTCTTAAGGCACTGGATCTTACATGGCTAAGCCTGCAGTTCAAGTCAGGTGTGTGTGTGTGTGTGTGTGTGTGTGTATGTGTGTATGTGTGTATCCAAAATCCCAAGGAGAGAAAGAAGGAGAAAGGGTTGTGGAGTGGCCCCTCCCCTGGGAGGGGTGATTTCTTACTTGTCCTGTCTCTGTCTCTCTCTGTCTCTCTCTAGCCACTCTGCACACCCTGTGGCATGAAAGAAAAATAAATCTAATAAATACAGAAATGGTTTACATACAATACTTGGCTTAAATGCAAAGTATTAGCAATTATTATTAAACAAATTTCTTGTTATGCAAGAAAGGGTGAGTATTACTTGGAAAGATGAAAAATCAGAGCCTAAAGTCAAACCCAGAGGCCCTTTCCTGGCCTCTAAACCTTTTATTCTCCCTGTCTGAAAAGTCGCTTTAGCAAGAGGGACCTGTGCAGGGCCCTGTCAGAGTAGAACTGGCCAGGGGAGGGCCAGGAGAAAATGGGACATGAAGGGGGAGCAAAGAACAAAGCCAGACAGGAAGTAGATTTTTTTGGTGGGGTCGTGGTCAGGTGGTTGGAAAAGATTCTTTCTTTGCTAATAAAAGTGGCAAATGCAAACATGAGAATTATGAATTAGTGTTGACATCTTTTTCGAAATGGAGGTATCAGCTCAGCTTTACTTAATATATAGAAAAAGGCATTCTTTCCTCAAAACACCACCAAACGGCCCCCCTTCTGCTCTTTATCAACATCCTAGCCAAAGGTTCACAAAAGCAATAGAACTGGCAATGCAGACCTGGAGTTTTGTACCACTCATTCTAGGGACACTGTGTGGTTTCCTAGGAGTGTGCTTTTATTTTCAGGGAAACTGAGACACAGTTGTTGGGAGGAGATTCTTGGGGAGTTTCTACTTGAAGTTGTAGTAAAGATATGTTTAAATAATTGGGGAAAAGCAAGTGATTCTCACGCATAAGGGTGGTAGGTACAGAGCTACAGTGATTCACAAAGTACAGTAGCCCAGTCATGGGAGAGCTGCCCAGTTTTAGGCTGACTAGCCCAGGAGGGACCCAGGTTTTTCCTGTGATGTGTGACGACAGACTCATTCCTGGGTCCCACTGTCACCCAGCACCTCTGAGCCCTCTTCTTGACTTGACCTTGACTTTGGTCACTGAGCCCAGTCTTAGCAAAGACTCCTGCTTCATCAATTTAGCAGGAACCCCTCATTCTTGTTGCCTGATCAACTTCCTCATTCCCCATCCTTGATATCTAGGTTGTAGGCCTGCCTTTAGCAAGCATCCCTCTACCCTTGATATTGAAGGAATTCTACAGTTTAGATAATGATCTGTTCCTGGACATTCATGTTTTCAAATTTATCTCCAGTGTGATGGCAATGGAGGTAGTGAAACCTTTGAGGTGAGGCCTAGCAGGTGGTGTTTGGATTGAAGAGGTATCACCCTCATGAATGAATGAATGAATGCTGTCTCCGACATGGACTCAGTTTTAGCTCTTGTAAGATGGGGTTAGTTCCCATGCAGGTAGGTTGTTCTAAAAAGAAGATGGTGCCCAAAGTCTCTCTTTAATTGTACATACATGCCATCCTCTGCCTGTTGGTCATGCTATAGTGTAGCACCTGAGTCCAGCCTGATGCTAGCCCCATACCTTTGGACTTTGAGCCACCAGAACTGTAAGGCAAATAAACCTCTGTTGTTTATAAATCACCCAGTTATAGGTATTCCATTAGGAACACAATCGCGGACTAAGACAGGTAAGTATAATCTCATGCTGATGTTGCAATACTCTTAAATAAAATCTTCATTGCTGTTTTAAAGAAGCATCTCGGGGCCAGCGGTAGTGTAGTGGTTAAGGCGCTGGACTTCCACGTGGCCGACCACAATTCAAGTCGTGGACCCAGCAGCTTGAAAATCATGCTAGGCGTGTGTGCATGCATTCCCAAAACCCCAACAGGAGAATGGAGGAGAAGGGATTGTAGTGTGGCCATTCTCCTGGGGGGTGTTTTCTTGCTTTCTGTCTCTCTGGCAAGCACATGTGCCCTGTAGCAAAAATCTCTCAAAAAAAAAAAAAAAAAAAAAGTGTCTCAGTGAATAATTTTTTTCTTTTTTTATATATATTGAGAAAGACTATTCTTTTTTTAAAAAGTTAACTTTATTTATTTATTTTAATTAGAGCAGAGAGGGACAGAGAGAGAGAGAGAGAAAGTGAGAGAGAGAGAGAGAGAGAGAGAGAGAGAGAGAGAGAGAGAGTGAGAAAGCATGCCTCCAGGTCCAAGACTCAAACTGTGGTCAGCCATGCGGGAGTCCAGTGCTCTTAACTACCATGCTATCTGTTGGCCCCATGAATAATTTTTCTTTAACAATGACTAAGGCTGTAATCATCCAAATTCTTCATCAATTTGTGTGTGTGTGTGTGTGTGTGTGTGTGTGTGTGTGTGTGTGGTGTTTCAGACAGGGTCTCACCATGTCAGAATCCTGACTTCATCCTCAGCTTGTTTAGACAGGGCTTATTATGTTGTCTACACTGACTGTGATCTCACTATCTCCCTGCCTTGGCCACCTAAGTAGCTGGGATTATAGGTGCACACCACCACACCTGGCTTTCGGGTGAGCTGGGAATGAAACTGGGGCTTCCCCTGTGGCCTCAGCCTGTGGAGAAGCAGCATCTGCTGTGCACTAGCATGGCTGGGCCTCCATCTGTTTTTAATTTTTTTTTATTATTTTACATTTATTATTTGTTTTTTTTTGTTTATTTGTTTATTTATTTGACTTATTCCTTCCATGAGTGAGAAATTCAGAGGAACTGAGAAACAGCACCCCAAATAGGTGGTTGATGTTGAGCTTCACCCCTAGCCTTAGCCAGCCCCAGATCTTGGACACATGTGTCCAGTGATCTCAGGGAGGTCTCCGGATGTGAACCCAGAACCTTCCTATGTGCATCAGCCTCTTTGAACGTCACACTTCACTGCTGCACCCTGCCTATCTCCTTCATCGATTTCAGAAAGCTATCCATCCTCCCCCATTATTGCTTGAGTAGTCAAACAACTCACCGAAGAGGAAATGCAAATGGTTTTTAAAACCCCAAGCTTAAAATTTTATCCCATTGGTAAATAAACATACATAAAACAATAATACCCATGACAAATTAAAATGGCAGAAACAAATGTTTATAGGTGATGGATGAAACCTTTACATGTTTCTGGTGGCCTGTATTAGTTAAATTCTTTCTGAGAAGAAATTAGAGCACACATGTTTAAAAAAGTAAAAACTTTTTGTTTTTTAAAAAGATTTTTGCTGTAAGGCATGTGTGTTTGCTGGAGAGAGACAGAGAAAGGAAAAATGAGAAATCACCCCTGCCATGGGGATGGCCACTCCACAATATCCTCTCCTCCATTCTCCTCTTGGGATTTGAGCATGCACACATGTGTCCACCATGATCTTCAAGGCCTGGGACTCCCACCGTGGTCGGGCATGTGGGAGTCCACCACCTTAACTACCACGCCACATCCTGGCCTTCGTAAGAACATGGTAACAGAGCAAAAATAACTTGGGAGTAATTTTTAAATTAATTTATGTAAAAATGTTTTGAATCTAAAAGAACAAAAAGTCAAAATAATGTTACGTTATATTTTTGTTATACAAACATGAAAAGAAAGAGTTGTAGGAGATATACAACATAAAGAACTATGTGACGAAGTAAATAATGAGGGGCAGCAGAATTAGCAAGATAGAAATGTGATAAGGTTCCTTTTATCCACAACAAATTCTCTGTGGGGACTTGGGGAGGAGAGCTACCACTCCCTGGGCCCTACTCTTTCGGAGCAAGTTTTCTGGTTTTCTTACAGTTTATCTGTCTTTGCCATGAGAGAGACACAGAGAGACAGATATTCCCAATATGGCCTTCGCGTCCCAGTCCACTCTCAGTCTCAGATCATGTGCTCAGGGAGGTCCCAGGATGCAAACCCAGCAGCTTTCCCATGTGGGGCCAGTTGTGTTACCACTGTGCCATCACTGGCCCTTTGGGGTAGTTGTTGCCTGACTATACAGGGGCCCTAGCAAGGCCTCTCACAGCTGGCAGGTGGGGAAGGAAGTGAAAAAAGCCTCTTAGCACAGATGTAGGGGGAATTTTCAGTGAGTGAAGCTTTAGGGAAAGAAATAAATGAGAACCTGGGAGGAGACCATGACAGTGGTTATAAAATGAGTCCACTTTAATGTTTGTAGTTTTAAAAAATTATTTATTTAATTTTAATGTATTCATTCATTTATTTTAATTTGACCAGAGAGAGACAGAGAGAGAAAGAAAGAAAGCAAGCCACCAGGTCCAGGACTCGAACAATGGTTGGCCATATGGGAGTGTCCAGCACCTTAACCACCACATGACCTGCTGGTCCCCAAAGTTTCTTTTTTTTGGGAGAGGTTTTTGTGATAGGGTGCATGTGCTCGCCAGCCAGACAGACAGAGACAGAGAGATAGAAAGCGAGAAATCACCCCCCAGGGGGGATGGCTACGCCACAATCCCTTCTCCTCTTGGATTCTTGGGCACGCATGCACGCACGCACGCACGTGTGCCCAGCATGAGCTTTAAGCCATCGGGTCCGGGATGTGAACCGCTGTCGACTACATGGGAGTCCAGCGACGTAGCCATTATGCCAACTGTTTCTTGATATGTGAATTGAGATGGTGATTCCTTTTCAAATTAAGTTTAGTTACAGGACGAGGCATTACTGAATTTGGTGCAGCAGACACATTAGACTGTAAGCAAAATAATTTTACTTGTACATAATTTTAAGATCACAGTAAGGCACGTGACTCGTAATTGGTGGGAGATTTAGTAGGTTCAGTTTTTTAAAAGTTATTTATATTATTATTATTGACACTTTGATGCTTAACTTCCATAGCTGAGTTCATAAAATACACATTCTAGTAATTGTGATTTTAAAAATGCAATTCTGCCTTATGATCTCAAATTCCCCAGGAGCTCATAAAAGCTGGCATTTTCATTCTGCAAGATACAAAAAGCTCTTGTTTTAAATGCAGGCCTCATATTCTCCCAGCTGGTGCTATGAAGTGTCATAAATTCATAGGAAATGCAGAAGCTGGGAGCTGAAATTTTCCTTTATTGGAAAACTGTTTTTGTACTCTAACACAGAACATGGCTTTCCTACCATGATTATTTTTGTTTTGTTTTAAGAATTATTTATTTAATTTTATTTATCATTATTATTATTTTTCAATTTGAAATAGAGCATGCACACTCACCAGGGAGAGACACAGAGAGAGGAGAGAGGGAAAGTAAGGAAGCAAGCTGCCAGGTCTGGGACTGCAACCCTGACCAGGGCCATGTGAGAGTCCAGCGCCTTAAACACCACGCCAGCTGCTGCCACCTCCATGGTTAGATTTTAAAAGAGGTAATGTCAGGGCTAGCTGGTGGTATGGTAGTTAAAGCAGCTGGGTCCTACATGGCTGACTGTGGTTTGAGTCCTGAATTTTATGGCTTGAAAAACACACTTGGGGGAACCAGCAGTTAGCGTAATGGCTATGTTGCTGGACTCCCACGTAGTCGACCGCGGTTCGCGTCTCGGACCCGGTGGCTTACAACTCACGCCGGGCACGTGTGCGTGCGTGCCCAAGATCCCAAGAGGAGAATGGAGGAGAAGGGATTGCGGCGTGACCATCCCCCCTGGGGGGTGATTTCTCGCTTTCTATCTCTATGTCTCTCTCTGTCTGTCTGGCGAGCGCACGCGCCCTATAGCGAAAAACCTCTCAAAAAAAAAAAAAAACAAAAAAAAAAACAACAAAAAAAAAACACACACTTGGCACATGTCTGCCCAAAATCCTGAGAGGAGAATGAAAGAGAAGGAAATATGGGGTGGCCATCGCTCTGTGGGGTGCTTTTTCACTCCTCTCCCGTCCCCGACTCTCTCTCCAGCAAATGCACATGGCCCATACGAAAATTGGGAGAAAAAAGAGATGAGTAATGAGGATCAAAGGGACATCTAAGGATTTCCTTTTCCAACTTTTAAATATTTTAAGACTCTCAAAAAGAGAGACACTGGTCTTGTTAGTCACCATGTGCTTCGTGGTGCCCACACAGCTCCGCCAGCAGGTGCTGTGGGAGGAACCTTACCGGAAAGTTCTAGCTTGTCCACCGGAGCCTCTCCCCTTGGCGGTGCACCTGCGGCTGGTGGCATCTCCAGGTTTGGAATCGACTTCATGATGTTGGCCTGGGCTTCTTCTAGAAGCTTCTCGAACTCTTTCCCATTATAGTGGTCCAGATTTTGCCTTTTCTCTTCCCATTTCCTTTCTGCTTTCTGAAGGAAAATAGTAAGTGAAGAAAATTAAAGACAGGGCAAAAGTAGAGAACCATTTAGAGATTTCACATTGGGGTGGGAGGGGTGTGACATGGTTGACGTGTAGGTAAAGAAGGCGCTGGATTCCATGCTGAGGGACAATCTGACGTCAGACGAGCCCTGCCAAGTCCAGGCCACCTGGATTGTCTACTGTCCTTGACCTCGTCTATACCAGGTGGGCTGCCATGTAAGCCCGGTGATCTTCATCCACAGAGACGCCGTCATGAAATTCTCACTGAGCCTTTATGAGGCGTGTGCTGCTACCAACACTGAACACACAGGGACACCAATGATGCCTCCCTTCCCAAGGTACGCGTCCCGTGACCACGCCCTTAAACTTCGTTCTCCTCTGAGAGGAGATATTCAAACAAATACAAACAAAAACCGAAACACTCATTACCAAAAATCGATCAATTGATCAATCCTGTGTCTTAGTTCTGCGTCTAGCAAAGAATGCTGTATGACTTTCTGGGTCACAGTTTTTACTCATAAAATGGGAGGGTATCGTTTACATGACTCATAAGTACCTTCAAATTTCATAATAGAGAGATAAACACAAAATGTATTTTTGAACACCTGAGAACACTTTTAAAAAGATTTATTTTTAATTTGATGAGAGAGAAAGTGAGAAAGCAAGTCACTAGGACCAGGACTCAGACCACAGTCAGGCGTGTGGGAGTCCAGTGCCTTAACCACCACACCACCAACTGGCTGCCCTGTAAACTTTTTTTTTTTTTTTTAGAGGCTTTTGCTATAGGTCACATGCACTTGCCAGAAAGACAGAGAGAGACAGAGAGACAGAAAGCGAGAAATCACCCCCCAGGGGGGATGGCCACGTTGCAATCCCTTCTCCTCCATTCTCCTCTCAGGATCTTGGGCACGCACGCACACGTGCTTGGCATGAGTTTAAAACACCGGGTCTGAGACTCGAACCACAGTCGACCACATGGGAGTCCAGCGACATAGCCATTACGCCAACTACTGGTCCCACCCTGTAAATTTTTTAAAAGAACGTTTTTCTATAATTTCACAGATGGCACGTTAATCATTCCAGGAAGACAGAGAGGACATTAGCAGCAGCATTGGTGGAACCCAGAGTGAAGAATGGCGAAGGTCACCAATCAGCACAGTGTACATGTGAGGACTGCGGGGCCCACTGGGAGGGAGAATTCATCTCACATTATTCATCTATATAAATAACAGCCACCACCTTCCCCATCCTCAGGGTCTGCTGGTTTTTCTTCCTAGCACTGATTCTCACACTCGTTCTTGGTCTTTCTCTACAAGCAGGGATGTTTCTCAAGGGCACAGCCTCTCTTCTTTCTTCTCTTTGTAGAGCTCACTTAGTTACTCCTTCCATGAGTGAAGGAAACGGAACTCTCAGCTGGGATCTTTTTTGTTTGTTTGTTTTTTGTTTTTATTTTTTATTTATTTATTTATTTTTTTCAGTTGGGATCTTGATGCCACGATCCACCCCAGCTTCAGCTAGCCCTGGATCATGGGTACACATGCAGTGTATTCAGGGAGGTCTGTGGATATGAACTCAGCACCTTCCCCTTTGTATCAGCCTCTCAGAGCCACTGTCTGGCCCCAGATTTTGCTTTTTCTGTTCAATGCTTGTCCCCAGAGCTGACGAGGGCCTGGCATGCACTGGGGCTCAGTTATTACTACCGTATGCGTAAAGCGTACCCTATTCACCAGGGGCAGAGCAGGCAGAAAGACCCAGGCCTCCTTAACCACAGATCAGGGCACGTTCAGAGATGCCTCCTAAGTTTCCTTTCAAAACTTAAAATACACACATCACAAAGATAATTACGCCCACTGGGTTCTCGGTAAATTTGTTAAGCGACAGTGTCATCACACTGATGTCCTTTAAATATTGAGATGTTTAAAGGAGCTAGATGCTTGAGCCAGATGGATCCATGAGTTCTCAGGAGGAAATGCATTCCCCCCCACCCATATCCCAGTGGGCCCTGGTGATAAAATCACATGCCATCAGTTATGTTTCCACGCCCTCACGCACGATGTACTTTTTGGAAAGCTGACTCTGATTAAGGGCACGCCGCTGACCCTGGGACACAGGAAAGCTACCTCATGTGCAGAGGCCTGGCAGCCATGACGATGACTGGAGCAGTTTTAAGAGGTCACCCAAACATGCCCAGCTTGAGTTATCTACCCACTGGTGACTTTCAAGGGAAACAAGAGTCAGGACCAAGCAGCTGGGGACAGAGTAATAAGTGCAAGAAAGTTATGGGATAAAGGGAAAGAATGAGCTGGGGAAGCAAAATGTGTTACTGGGGCATCAATACCAGCTCCTGATAAAATGAATATTTAAAAACAGATCATTTTTTCCCGCTGTATCATTTGATCTTAAGAATGAGCTTCCTCTTCCCATTTTGACTGTCTCCACCTTTCATTCTTCGATTACTGCAATAACATCTCATTCAGCTCCCTTAACTCTAGATGTACCACCTCAATCAATTCTGTATATTATTTCCAGATTAATCTCTTAAAGATGCCTTTTCTATAATCCCTGATTAGAGGTGCAGTACTTCTCTGATACCTACAAAATAAACTCCAGACATCTTAGACTGGTTTTCAAGCTCTCTCACATCAGTTTCAAGCCTATGTCTCCAGTTTTATCTACTCTTTCTTGTTTCAGTTAAACAGGTTTAATCCTGGTCCTAGCCTTTGCTCCAGCATGCCTCTGTCCTCAAATGCCCTCACCACCCCTTCTCTGCAAGATCAGTGGCACTCCCAACCCCCGGGTTTGCCTTCAGCACTGCAGAATGCTTGAGCCGGCTGGCACTGGTCTAGAGAGTTGATGTCACATTTCTTTCCAATTTTGTGTTTAGTGATATTACATTGTAACTCAAAATCAACCAAGATGGGAGTATTTACACCACAGGAATTGGCAAAGCAACAAGTCAGACCTATTATTCTCAGAGAGAGGGTTGTTAATAATTTACCTGCATACCACTGCATCACCTTCCTACAGGAAAAGTATCTTACTCTTCTTCAAAACCTGGTCACCTATCTTTTCACCCGGCCGTCGAATCCCATTTCCATTTTCAAAAATATATCTAATATATATATATATATATATATATATATATATATATATATATATATATATATAAAATACATATAGTAGATTGTCAGAAAAGTCATGACTATTTTTTCTATGCAAAAATGTGTCGTGACTTTTCTGGCAACCCAATATATCTTTGATAAAAATATATCTTTGATCAATATATGTGTTATCTCTATAATCAAACTGTAAACTCTTTGAAGGAAAGGCCCAGATGTTATGCTTTTTTATAAGGTTATGAGAAACAAAAATATTACTCTACCTCAATGGACACTGCCCTGTTCTTGGCACTCACACTGTGGATCTCCTCAATGAACAAGCTCTGCATGGCGGAACCATTCATGGGTGTCTGCGGGGACTGAGGGGCCTGTGTTGACTGCAGTGCAGAGGTGACTTCCTGTGATACGGCAGGAGGGCTGGCTGAATGAGGACCAGTTCCCACAGGCAAGTTCTGAGCAGTGTTCAGCAGTGCCGAGGAGTGCTGGGAGGGCTGGATGACCACGGGAGAGCTCTGTGCATGGTGAACTGTCATGGCGGACACGGATACCACTTCCGACTTCACATCACCAGGGACGCCAGTGCTGTGGAGGAGCTGGCTGGAGGCATGGGCTGCTTCCTCCTGGCTCTTCAGGACCTCTGCAGCTGTGGCCTTTTCCATAGCAACATACTGGGCAGCTTGGGCCGCGTCTGTGCCCTTCAGGAGCCCATCGGTGACATGTCTAGGAGAAACCATGCACAGCAGTATTAACTGTTAAAATGTATCACTCCCATTTCATCACTGTGGTATTTTTCTTTTTCAAGTAGCCAGGTCCAGAATTAGAACCATGCAGTCAGCCATGTGAGATCTAGCTGCCTTAACCAACAGGCCATGGGCTGGCCCCAGAGCCAATATTCCCATTCCCTCTGTTAATTCTTGTATCTCAACATGTTGCTGTATGGCTTCCCCTCCTAGACTCAACTAATTCCTTCCGCAAGGTCGAAAGTGACTTCAAATCTATTACTTGTGGTTAGTCCTCATTCTCCTTTTTTTCTGGACTCCCCTGATACTTTCTGTCCATCTGCACCCATAGTACAGTAGGGAAGAAGGGCCCCTGCATTTGAGTACCATTCTACCATGGTCTAGCTATACAATCTCGGGAACCTCATCTTCCTGAGCCTCCGATACTTCTCTGTAAGACATCATGATGAAAATGGCTATGGTGGTGGTGAGGATGCTGTCTTTTGTGTTGTTGTTAGGATTGATGTTGTAATATTACATGTCAGACAATGTCACACGTGGTCCTTGAACCACAGTTTCTGATTACACTCTCATCCCCTTGTTAAAATGCTCTCCAACAGGGCCAGCAAGTGACATGATGATTAAGGTGCTGGACTCCCATATGGCCGACTGTGGTTTGAGTCCTGGACATGGAGGCTTGCTTTCTCACTTCCCCCCTCTCTGTGCCTCTCTCTATTTTTCTCTAGTCAAATTAAAAAATCATAACAATGAATAAAAATTAAATAAATCTAAAAAATGCTCTCCTGCTCACTTTCTCTGATTTGAAAAAAATACAATGTGGGAACCAGCAGTTAGCGTAATGGCTATGTCGCTGGACTCCCACGTAGTCAACTGCAGTTCGCGTCCCGGACCCGGTGGCTTAAAACTCACGCCGGGCGTGTGTGCGTGCGTGCCCAAGATCCCGAGAGGAGAATGGAGGAGAAGGGATTACGGTGTGACCATCCCCCCTGGGGGGTGATTTCTCGCTTTCTGTCTCTATGTCTCTGTCTGTCTGGCGAGCGCATGCGCCCTATAGTGAAAACCTCTCAAAAATAATAATAATAATAATAAAAAATACAATGCGTTCCATGACTCTATTCTGCTACACACCTTTCTGCTTCTTCTGCTATTTACTTTACCAACCCCAGTCTCTTTAACCCCCAAGGCTCCCCAAGGACTTGTTCTTTTTTCCTTATTATTCCACCTTGGTCATCTCTTCTATTTTGAATAATCTTGTCCATGAAGGTCATCTTTCAATTCTAATTCCCTCCCTCCATCCCTTCCTCCCTTCCCTCCAAGGTAGGCAGGAATTTCCCTCTCTCTCTCTCTTTTAAAGTTATTTATTTATTTTTATTATTTTTTAATTGGACGAGAGAGAGAGAGAGAGAGAAACAAGCCGCCAGGTCTGGGACTCAAACCATGGTCAGCTTGTGGAAGTCCAGCTCCCTATACCATGCCACCTGCCAGCCCCTCAAACTGTTTCTTAAACTTTGGCTCACCATTCTAAGGGCCTGGTGGGCAGCTCTGTTTAGATATTCTTCTAACACCTCAAATTCAAAATGTGTCAAACCCCTTCAGCACCTTCCCAAGACCCTAAGTCTGTTCTGAACTGTGATTGTCACCTACTTTACCCTCACTGCCATGGCACAGAGACATACACATGTCCTTGGGGCATACATACTCCTACCTTCCTGTGTGTCTCCCCACGCCAAGTATAGCATGTTATAAACAAAACATACTAAGGAAGCATTCATTATGAAAAGGCTGTGGTGGGCAGACGGATGGCGGCTAAAATTCCTTTCATTTTAATTAAGCTACTGAACTGGCTTTATAAATCACCACCCACACTGAACGTTTATGGGACAGAGAGTCACATAACTAACATTCAACACACACAACCCCATCTTTTTTAGAACTCACATTCACTGGAGAAAAGACAAATATGATGATTTTTCAGGGAAGAGGAGGGAGAATGGGGCTATGTCACCTGCAGCCCTCTGTCAATTTTCACTTAATAAGGGCCTTTGTTTTAGACTTTGTAAATGGCTTAACACATTTAAGTATGGCTTAATGAGAAACCCTTTTAACAGATTTTTATTTGACTCGAAGAGAAAGACACTGACAATTTAAAATGAGTGAACCATAACAACAAGTGTGTGTGATGATGGGTATACTAATTACTGATTTAATCACTATGTATCATATTCTTGTACTCAAAGTCACATTTTACTCCACAGACATACACAACTATTATACACACACACACACACACACACACACACACAAATACATATATTTACATACATATGCATATATACATTTTTTGAATTAAAATTTTGCTTTACCGCACATACATACATGCATGAGAGAGAGAAAGAGAGACAGAGACAGAGAGAGAGAAAGTGAGAAATCATCCTCTAGGGGGAATGGCTGTGCCAAAATACTCTCTCCTCCATTTTCTTCTCAGGATCCTGGGCAACCACACACACACACACACATACACACACACACACACACATGGCTGGCATGTTTTCCAACCTGCCATTTCTGGAATTCGAAGCACAGAGTCAGCCATGTTGGACCCAGCCATCTTAACCACCATGCCACCTGGCCTATATATGTTAATAAAATAAATGAACCTATGAGAAAATGTAAGACACAATTTCTTCCTGTACATAGTCAGATACAGACTCTGTAGTTTGAAGCAGTGTATCTGGTTTTGATTCTGAAGTTTTCTGGCATCCTGGAACAAACAAAAGTGACTATAGAGTTGCTTTGGAGTGTTTTTATCCCCAGTTCTTTTTTGGGATATTTTTGTACTAGAAAAAAAAAAATCAAACTTGCTTTTTATGGGTAATAGTCCATCTTAAAGTTGGCTATACTTAATATATTTCTCTTATAAGTCTGCTCAAACGATGACGGTGATTATCGTTTCCAGGAGGAAGTTTCTTATATGTTACTGGTGGTGGTGAGCTGATCTCCAACCTCGCCTAAGATCTGAAGAGTAGCTTCCTACAATTTCCTAGCCCTATTGAAAAACTGCAAATTCAGGGATTGGCGCTTTTGCACAGTGGGAAAGAGAAAGGACAGAACAAATCCTTGGGGATCCTTGGGGGCTTAAGGGGCTGGGATAAAGTTTAATGGTGAAAGAAATGGGGAAATTAGAAGCAGGGCAAAGTCATAGAATGCACTACCTTTTATCAGACCAGAAAAAGAGAATGAGAGCGTTTCAGTAACACGGACATGATTTTTGGTCATTGTTTACTGTCTTTTTCCCATGTGAGAAAGTAAGATCTGTCAGGACAGGGGCCGTTGTCTTATTTATTCCCATGGTCATCATGTTCTTCTCCAGAAGGATGTGTAAATATTACTGGCTGCCTGGCCATGAGACAAGAGCCAATAGCACTAGGGTCGCACCGTCCGTGCATATCCCAGCCCGACCTCTGACCTGCAGTGGCTACACCCGCAAACCTCAGGGTCTACCTGTAAAACAGCAACAACGGCACCTGCCCGTAGGGTTTTTAGTTAGGACCAGATGAGCTGAGCCATGTAAAGGGCTTAGTTCGGTTCCTGAATTGAAGGTGTGTAGAGGTGGACGTCATTGTTACTATTCCGTGGAGAAGAGACCTCACTGGAACTCAAAGAGCATACAGGGTGTCATTATGAAAGTGCTTCTTGGCAGCACAAAATCTGTGTAAGTGTACAACAGTACCTTTTTTTTCTTTTTGCCGTAGGGCACATGCATTTGCTGGAGACAGTGAGAAAGGAAGTGAGAAATCGCCTCCCAAGGGGGATGGCTGCTGCATTCCCGTCTCTTCCATTCTCCTCCTGGGATTCCAGGTACACGCAGTGCCCGATTTCTAAGTGGTTGATTTCTAAGCTGCTGGGTCCAGGATGTGAACCGTAGTCAACCATGCGCAAGTCCCACACCTTACCCACCATGCCACCTGCTGACCCTATGACGGTACTTTCTTAGTGAGAGTGGAGTTCAGGAATTTTCTTCTCAATGGAAGTCGTGGATGACTGGGTCATTTCTTTTATCTGTGCTCCTCTGTGACCCTCTGGAGGAGCAGGTTCGCCTCAGTAAGGGCCGTGCAAGGGTGTTTCTTTTCTCTAGGTGGGACCCACACACTCTCAGACACTCTTTCAGTAGATAATCTAAGAACAACTTTATTTCTACTCAGTTTTTTTATGGGAAGTCATCTAAGCCCCTGAAGTGAAGGAGATCAAACCCTATTTCTATTCATTCTTCTACTTGGCAATGTTATAAAAAAAAACAAAAAACAAAAAACAAAACTACCTGGTTTCTACTGGGCTGCTCAACTTTGATTTAAAAAACTGTTCACTTGGACCAGCAGATGGTGCAGTGGTTATGTTTCTGGACTCCCACGTGGTGGGTTGGTTGGAGTGCCCAACCTGGTGACTTGGAAATCTCCCTGGGTGCCTGTACGTGAGTGCCCAAGATCCCAGGATGAGAATGGAAGAAAAGGGATTGTGGCATGGCCATCTCTGGTGGGGGGTGCTTTCTCACTCTCTCCCATTGTTTCTGTTTCTCTCTCTCTCTCTCTCCCTGGTGAATACATGCATCCTAAGGCAAAAACCTCTTAAAAGAATTGTTCACGGTGCTTACCAATTTTAAAGCTTAGGATGGACCCGATGCAGCAAACCGTGCTGAGGATCCGAACCTCAAGTCAGACTATAATAGAGGTACATGGATGGTAGGGGCCGTGATGGCTCCTAAGAACACTGGAAATAGGACCTAGTATGTCACCACCATGGGCCCCGGAGCGTGGCGGAAGCCTGGGGTCCCAACCGTGCCCGCACCTGCTTGGCCCGCCCCTCAGCAGTCCCGGGCGGGGCGCAGTTACCTCCGTAGCACCGTCAGGACGTCCGTCATGCTTCGCACCCGCTTCAGCAGGCTGTCCAGCTTGTGGGGCTCCTCCTTCAGAAACCGCACCGCCTCCACTTCGATGCGCAGGACGGCCCGCATCTTGTTTTGCAACGTGGGAAACTCTCCTGTGGGCCAAAACCGTACATAGGAGAAGGGGCCGGAACAACTCTCCCCCGCATCCTGCACCCCGACATCGGATGAGCGGAGAAGTGAGGGGTTCACAAGCTTGAGTGCAGCTCACACCCCTTCAAAGGCTAAGAGTGTCAGACAAAGCGACCCTGGGCAGGCCGGTGTTCCGCTGGGTCATTTCCTGTCCGTCCCTTTGGGATACGCCCACCAACCTCTGCAGTGGCTTTCTGAGTCTGACGTAGGTATCTGTGGGGTGTCAGTTGGTCCCAACCTCACAGGCCCCTCTAGAATGTGAACTCCAAGATGGCAGGAACATTTCCTACTCTGCCCTGGGAGGCAACATCCAGAGCAGAGCCCAGCACGTGCAGGTGTGTGTGTGTGTGTGTATGTGTGTGTGTGTGTGAGACAGATCTTCCCAGGGACGGATGAAGCCCCACTTTTTGATGCATTTTTAAACACCTCAGGAAACACTGCAGACTTCTCCCCTGACTCAGAAAACGCACCTTTCAAGGTAGCTACAGCTTCTCCCACTTGTCGCAAGAGGAAGGCCCCGTCTTCCACGTCCTTCAGGGTAACTGCCCGGCCAGCTGCCGTGGAGTCCTTCCTCAAGTCTTCCACGAAGCCTTCCAACTCGCTGGGGAGCAAGCAGACCCACAGATGGCTGAATATGGAGGGGCTCAGCTGGATAAGGGGGTGCTCAGCGGGGACAGGACAGCCGCAGCGTGCTTGTCCCGACTTCCCTTTCTTTTCTTTTCTTCTTTAAAAAGAGGCGTTTGCCTTGACACATGCACTCGCCAGAGAGAGAAACGGAGACAGTGAGAAGGAAAGTGAGAAACCACCTCCCAGGGGGGTGGCCATGTTGCAATCCCTTTTCCATTCTACTCCCAGGATCTTTTTTTATTGGAGAGGTTTTTGCTAGAGGGCGTGTGTGCTCGCCAGAAAGACAGAGAGAGAGAGAGAGAGGGACAGAAAGAGAGAAATCACCCCCCATCGGGGATGGCCATGCCACAATCCCTTCTCCTCCATTCTCCTCTTGGGATCTTGGGCATGCATGCACACGTATTCAGTGTGAGTTTAAGCCACCAGGTCTGGGATTCAAACTGCGGTCAGCTACATGGGAGTCCAGTGACATAGTCATTACGCCATCTGCTGGTCCCCTCCAGGATCTTGGGCACTCATGCACATGCACCCGGAATGAGTTTCAAGCCACTGGACCCGGGACCTGAACTGCGATGGGCTATGCAGGAGTTCAGCGGCATAACCACTATGCCATCTGCTGGTCCCGGGCCTCCTTTTCTGTTTGGTGCCCCAGCCCCACCCTAGCCTTTCCCTTGGGAGGTGGGAGCGTATCTTGGATAGTAGCTTGGTATCCTGGGGACTCCCCACACAGCTGTAAGGTGTACAAGGCATTCCCCAGGGCCTGTCCACAGGGCGGCCCAGGCTGACACACTACCCACTCTTCCTTTTGGCTGGTGCTTATGGCAGCTGAGGGAGGGGCAGGTGCACTTTGTGATGAGACAGGGAGAGAGTAAGCGCGAGACTAAGAGTGTGGGAGACAACCTGAGATGGAGGAACTGGTTTCTACCAGGCTGCTCAACTTTGGTGTTTGACATTTTGGGTTAAATCATTCCTTTTGGGGGACGAGCGGTTGGTGTAATGGCTACATCACTGGACTCCCATATAGTCAACTGTGGTTCGAGTCCCAGACCCAGTGGCATAAACTCACGCTGGGCACGTGTGCATGCGTGCCCAAGATCCTGAGAGAATAGAGGAGAAGGGATTGCGGCATGGCCATCCCCCCTGGGGGGTGATTTTTCGCTTTCTGTCTCTCTCTGTCTGTCTGGTGAGCGCACGCGCACTTTAGCAAAAACCTCTCCAAAAAAACAACAGCAACAACAACAACAACAACAACAAATCCCAAATAATCCTTCTGGGGGGAGGAGGACTGTACTGTGTGTCATAGGTACTTAGCCTCATCTCTGGCCTTTCCTAGGACATGCCTGGAGCAACTTCAGTCCCTCAAGCTTGTGACAGAGAAGGTCTCTGACATTGTCAAATGTTCCTTGGGGAGGGAGAGCGAAACTGCCTGATTGAGAACCTCTGACTTACACTGACTACCCCATCAACAAGGATTGACTCCTTACTCCCCAAGCTACAAAGAGGAGAAATGACTACAAGTCTCATCTTTGTGGTGTGTGTGTGTGTGTGTACGCATGTGCATACACATGTGCAGAGAGCAATACCAGCTCCAACAGAGCTCAGTTAAGGGTCTTCCACTGAAACAACAACATCCTGCCTCTGGGCGTATCGCTAGTCCCACCCTCAAAGCACGTTTGTGGCAGTTTAGTTTATCTATAAATTCAAGAGAAAACCTCTCTCAGTTAACAGAGGAAGGGGCCAGCAGGTAGTGTGGTGGTTAAGGCACTGGATCCTATATGGTGAACTCCACAGTTGTAGTCCTGGACCCAGCAGCTTGAAAAACACACCAAGTGTGTATGTGTACGTACCCAAAATCCTAAGAGGAGAATGGAGGAGAAAAGACTGCTGCATGGCCATCCCCCCTGGGGGTGATTTCTCACTTTCCCTCTCTCGTGAGCACAAGCACTCTATGGCAAAAATCTTAAAAATAAATTTAAAAAAATTATAATAACAACAACAACAGGGGAAGAGAACTTTGAGAAATGAAGGGAAGGACCACTAGGTGGCAGTAAGTGAATGGCGAGGACCCACCGCCTGCCATCCTGCAGGTGGAATAGGCAGCAGGAAGAGGAAAAGGCAGGCACAGTGTGATCTTAAAAAAAGGTTGCCCGCCAAGACCCGGATGGGCACGCGGATGGAACTATGCATCCCACGACAGCTGCAAGAGGAAGTCAGGAAGGACATCCCATAGATCTGACAAGGTCCACAGAGCAAACGACAGATTCATCCACATCTAAGAAACGGGATGGAGTTTAGGGTGATGTCTTTAGTTCTGTTACGGAAAAGGAAACCATACTACCTGTGCCCACGTTAGGCAGAGGGAACGTGTGGGGTTCATCATAAAAGCTCTAAATACGATACTTCTGTGTGGGGACGTTCTTGTCATTGCATAAGCAAACAACTGTTTCCGTGCGGTTGACTGGACACACACAGGCCCGTCCTTCCAAGATTTCATGGAAGAGCTAAGACCCAAACGTTGTCATGGTTACATTAACACCCAACGAGTCAGCAGTTTGCAATGAATACTCCAAGGAGCTGTCATCTGACCCAGAGTTGCTCTGCCTAAAATTCTATTTTAGTTTCTTCAACATCATGTGCCTCCTGGACTTCATAACCCTGCACACGAGGGTCCCTTGAACTTCACAGCTCTTTTTTGATCGTGGGATAATCAGAAATGTGTACTGGTGTACACTAACGCCTAACATGACTGTTTGCAACATCACTTCTAGCTGAATGTTTATGATACCTACTTTAAATGAGGAATTGAAGATCAAATTCACAATTTAAACTGTGAAAGAGAAATGGAACTAAAACAAATGCTGAAAATAAACTTTATTTTTGAGGGGGGCAGGGGTTTTTGCTATAGGCCGCATGCGCTTGCCAGAAAGATAGAGAGAGATAGAGACACAGAAAGCAAGAAATCACCCCCCAGGGGGGATGGCCACGCCGCAATCCCTTCTCCTCCATTCTCCTCTCGGGATCTTGGGCACACATGCACACACGCCCAGCGTGAGTTTTAAGCCACCGGGTCCGGGATGCAAACCGCGGTCGACTACGTGGGAGTCCAGCGACATAGCCATTACGCTAACTGCTGGTTCCCTCTCTCTCTCTTTTTTAAGCTGCTTTCATTCTAACTTTGTTAAAAAGAAGCATACGGTCCGGCCAGCATATGGTCAGGCCAGCAGATGGCATAGCAGTTACATCGCTGGACTCCCATGTAACCACCACGATTTGAGTCCCAGACCTGGTGGCTTGAAACTCATGCTGGGTGCACATGCATGTGTGTCCAAGATCTCAGGAAGAGAACCTTGGAGAAAGGATTGCGGTGTGACCATCCCTCCTTGGGGGTGATTTCTCACTTTCCCTCTCACTGTCTCTGTCGCTCTTGCTGGCGAGAAGCAAAAACCTCTTTTTTAAAAAAAAGGCAGCATAAGCAGCATATAGTTTGTTACATTCCATTCTATTGTTATTAGAAGCCCAATTATTATTCCCATATGGAAGCATCATCTTGACCCAATTTCTCTCCACAGTTCTGGACTTGAATTTCATCTCTCTGGAATTTGAATGGCTCACCAGAAACGTCACCTAATAGGCTTCCCGAAGGAATTTATTTTTCTAGTATGTGGAAAGAGGAGAGAGAGAAGGAGGAGAGGAAAGAAAGACACCACTGTTCTAATGTTTCAAAACTGAAATTTCCAGTTGTCTTGCCACTTGGACCCATCCAATCCGTAAATCACATGATTACATCTTAGAGCACGTTGTGTTGGGCTCTTCTATTTTGACTGCATTATTGCCTTTAGCCTGGACTGTTGCAGAAGTTTCCAAAATAGTCTCCTGGATACCAGGCTCTCCCTTCCTGTCAGCCCTGCACTCAGTTGCCTGAGGCTCCTTCCCGACTGTGTTACTTTCTTGATAAAAATCACGTCAATGACTTCATCATGTCATGCCTTATCTTGAACAGGGAAGTGCCTTGGAATCACCCGTGCAGATTACTCGGCTCTTCAGACAAAGATTCTGAATCCGGGGTGGGCCTGAGAACCTCTCAGGAAAAGCCAGAAATCCACTGCCGTGCTATGTGACCTTTCTATGTCGGTAAGCAGTCCACACGGGCATCAGATGGGTACCCATGGCCCCAGCATGGTCTAAGCCAGGGGTCCCGAAGCCCCAGGCCATTGATGGTACCAGTGTGTGGCCTACTGGGGGCCTGGGCTGTCCAGTAGCAGATGGGCAGTGGGCACTGTCTGTGTTTATGGCCGCTCTCTGTCACTCACACGGCCGCCTGGGTGCCCCCTCCTGATAGGTCAGTGGTAGTCTTGGATTCCCAGCACAAGCCCTGTTGTGTGACTGACTGGCCATCAACTGCAATGTGGTAGAGGAAATGGGATACACAGTGGGTGTGCATCCCAGGATGGATCATCTCAGGACCAACCCCCCACCCACACCAACGCCATCCATGAGGGATGGACTTCCATGAGCCTAGTCCCTGTAGTTGGGCAGGTTGGGGCCCACTGGCCTAAGCTATAGGAAAGCACTAACAAATGGGAATGGCACAACCTCAAACATGAGACTTTATCAGGATTTGACATCCAACTCTCTCAGCCAACAGGACTACCCCCCGTTCCCCAAGGATGTCTACACTTTCTTCAGCCAGAGATATGTGGGTTCACAGGTTCCTATCCCTGGAAGACCCTCCCTCTCTAGCTTCTACAGATGAAATCCTTCCTGTCTTCAGAGCCATCTCAGTTTGGTTTAACAAACCACTTTCAAGACTACTATGTTCATGGAACTGTGCTCGGCCTTTGAGGCATATATTCAGGTGAAGTCTTAGTCTTCCTGATCCCTGGGGTCAGAAGCAGCCTCTCCTTCGTGAAGGGTCACCTGGCACCTGTAAGTCACCTGTGTTGTGTTATACTCATCTCTATTTATGTTTTCTGTTTTGCTGGACTGGAGCTTCTCAAGGGCATCGTGCACATCTTGCCCATTTGTGGTCATCCACAAAGCCAACCAGGTAAAGACCTCATAAGACATGTCTATGTTTCCTGCCTCATTCCTAATTTGGGCCAGGAGTCTCATAATATCATTGAGATTAAAGATGGCTATTCTAGGCTAGAAGCAAGAGCTATCTCAGCTAACCAATAAACATATATTTCACTTAGGTTTTTGCCATAGGGTGCATGTGCTCACCAGAGACAGAGTGAGAGAGAAAAAGTGAGACATCGCCCCCCGGAGGGGATGGCTATGCCACAATCCCTTCTCCTCCATTTTCTTCTTGCAATTTAGGCATGCACATACACACGTGCTCAGCATGATTTTTAAGCCACCAGGTCTGGAATTCAAACTGTGGTTGGCCATATGGGAGTCCGGCACCTTAACCACCATGCCACTGCTATCCCAATAAACACAATTTTTAAAGAGAGGAAATTGGCCTTTTTTCAACATTTCATTAGAAAAATTAAGCAAATACTATTAAAATATGTGTGTATATATACACACATACATATACACACATATATATAAACATACATATAAAATATATTTTAAAGAAAAAAAATTTGGGGGAGAGATTTTTGTTACAGGGCATGTGTGCTCGCCAGAAAGATGGAGAGAGACAGAGAGTCAGAAAGTGAGAAATCCCTCAGATCTTGGGCATGCACGCTCATGCTCCCGGTGTGAGTTTAAGCAACCAGGTCCGGGACTTGAACTGTAGTCGGCCACATAGGAGTCTAGTGACATAGCCATTATGCCAACTGCTGGTCCCCTATTTTAAGGAAGAATCTTGAGACCTAGTTTTAGATAACTGGATTACCACAAAAACATTTCAGACAAATCATAGCCCTACTGATTCATGGGAAGTGATGAACTCTATCTACAAATAGATGAACTAAGTAAAAATTTAAAAGCTATTTTGAGACATGGATGAAGAGTAGCCTAATTTAATTTGTTAGGAAAATAATACCTCTGATTTTCTTTTTTCAATACTGCTGAGAGGGGCATTCTGACTTTTTAAGAGTTGATTTATTTCTTCTGTGAGCAAGAGGGAGAGGGGAAGACAGAAAGAATGAATCCCCAACAAAAGATCTTAGCCTCAGCCAGCCCAGGATCATGGGAACACTCAGGGATGTCTCGAGATGTGAACCCAGAACCTTCCCAGGTAGATCCGTCTCACAGAGCATAGTGATTTACCACTGTGCCACTGTCTGGCCCCGGAACATTCTCATTTTAATCAAACATATTGGTTTGGTATCCAGTGTGATATAAGCTAGGGCTCAAAGGTGACCTAGGCACTAGAACATAACACATTCTATCACAGAGACTTCTGTTCATCCTGGTCTTGAAGAAAATTTGCAGCTTGCTCCCTTATAATCCTAATCTGGGAGATTTAAACTCTCTAAGAAATAAGCGAACTACCAACATTAGAGGCACTCAGAAAAAACATCCCTATTCATTATACTAAAAGGTGAAATAGCTCAATGATGAATCTTCATTGCATAACAAAACATACATTAACATAAAAGATGTGCTTGCCTCCGGATGAGGGAGTAATAAAACTCTGCTCAGCTCAACAGTGGGACTTGATAGATGCTTTCTTAAAGAACCTTAAACAACATTCATAACACCCAAGGACGCATCTTTTATCCTGGGTCAGACACACTTTACACTGAAATTCTTCTTTTGCAATTTTAACTATGGATGAATAATAGGAAGATAATTTTAGTGCTGTGTTATTTTGGCCATTAGTTTTAATTTATTGAGATTAAATACAAACTTTCCATTTATCATTGCGTTTTTCCACTTCCTTTGGCTGGTCCCCACGTGATGCTACAATTTCAAGGAGCCCAGCTCAGTCATCTGAGGACTGCTGAATTTCCTGGGCCTCAACAGAGGGGCGCTTTGGTGTCTACGCACACCAGAACCAGCAGGACTCTAACTTGTACACAGTAGGGGCTCCGTAAGGACAGAGGGAGAGAACACCAACTGGGAGGACCTCCTTGTTGGCAAAGGCAGTTCTCCTTCCAGGTCAAGCAGCTGACCACGCAGCCCACGACTGGCACTCACCAGAGCTTCTTGACGATCTTCTCCTCCTCATGAAGGTATTTTTGCCTCTCTTGCTCCACCAGGACGCGCTGCCGTTGCACGGGATCCTCCAGTCTCTTCATCGTCTCCATCACTTTGCTACTGATTTCTAGCTCAGCCTTCTTCATCATGGCCCTCAGCAGCTCCTGGTTCTGCAGCTGCGGAACAAAAGAGACTTTGGAGCAACAGCCCTGCAGCTGAACCTTTATTTCAGTGAGAAAGGGAAGGGAGCCAAGACGCTGTATTATTATTGCTGCTTCTACTAACATCAGTTTTATTATAGTAGCCAGATGACAGGCAGACTTTCCTATGTCTGCAAAAACCAGAATCTTTCCCATACTCCGTTCAGTGCATCAGAGACACTAGGCATACACTTGCAATGACATATTTTTTTTTTCTTTTTTTTGGAGAGGTTTTTGCTATAGGGCGCGTGCGCTCGCCAGACAGGGAGAGAGAGACAGAGAGACAGAAAGCAGGAAATCACCCCCCAGGGGAGATGGCCACGCCGCAATCCCTTCTCCTCCATTCTCCTCTTGGGATCTTGGGCACGCACGCACACGCGCCCGGCGTGAGTTTAAGCCACCGGGTCCGGGATGCGAACTGCGGTCGACTACGTGGGAGTCCAGCGACATAGCCATTACGCTAACTGTTGGTCCCACAATGACATATTTTTACAAGGAGTACCAAAGAGCACCGGCTATGGAGGCAGGACGACTTTGGACCAAACTCCACAGCCTCTGTCTAGCTCCCCGTGAGACACTGGGCATGTTCCTTAAGACTATTTTGGCCTCAGTTTCCTTATTGCTTAGGATGAGGAATCCACAGTCCCTGGCAGGACTCTCCTGAGGGATACATGAGACACAGCTTGGTATAGACTCGGGACTCAGCAAATGTTGATTTGCCTAAAGGAATATTTCAGAATATTAGTGAAAAGATAACCCGTGCCCGTTGGGGGTGTGTGGTTCCATGTACTAAATAACAAAGACCCTTAAAATGAGATACTTGACATTGATGTGAGTTGGGCTGCTAGAAACATAAGCCCACAATTTCCAAACGGTTTCTAGATCATTGTTTTTTCTCTTCCCGGAAAACACAGAATGAGTGACTGCATCCAGGCTTCACGAGAATCCAGTCAGACCCTTGAGTCCCTAGGGCTGGACACTTTCCTCACGGCACATGCATCAAGCAAATGCGCTCCATCAGCCTCCATAACTGACATGCTATTAGGCCTATTATACTATCCCTCAAGTTGCCCCTGAAATTTCAATGAGTATGTTTCAATCGTTTCCTTTGTTTCCTGGTCTTGTGGGCTGTTTTACAACTACCATAAAGCACCTTAGGAGTGAAGGTGTCCTTGTGAACTGTCCATTTTCTGTGCAAATTGAAGGGAAATGCAACCTGACCAGTAACCCCCTGCTGGCAACCTCAGCATGGCTTCCATTTTTCCCACATAGAGACAGAACATCTCCACACAGGCCACAAGCAGAGCCGCCATTAGGTCCCAACATCAGCACTGTGTGTAATGAACTGGCCTCCAGACACTGCCTGGGTGCGGTTTCTAATTTTACTGCTTAGTAGCTGTATGACTGTAGGTCCGTTACTAATCTTGGTGTCTGTCCATAAAAGGGGTAGTACCAGTTCTTAGCACATAGGCTGGTTGTGGACATTCAGTGCGACAATAAAATAAGGTGTTTACAATAGTGTCTGGCACAAATCTACTGTCTGAGCACAGACCTGGGGGGTGTGGCCTGTGGTTTTGCCTGGGAAGGAAGCAAATAAAAATGGGCCACTCCTGGGTGGCTGTCTCTGCATGACTCATGAGGAGCATGCTGTCACTGTCTTTGCTAAGGTCTTTTTATTGTGGTCTTGAAAACCCAGTCAGTGTATGGCTGAAAGGCACCATTTCTGGAGGCAGTGCAGAGGGGACAACTTCTTCTCATGCTGTCTGTGGCTGCAGCTGTGCACAGGGTGCTGGGCAGCCTGGCTCCTTCCCGCACGGCAGTCTCCTCACTGCATGCACCCGACGCTCTGCTCCAGCCACACCAACATCCTTCCAGTTCTATACGCTGGCCAGGCTCCTTTCTGCCACTAGGATTTCTACGTGCTACTCTACCTTGTAGAATGAATGCTCTTCCTGTGGCCAACAGGTGGCATAGTAGTTAAAGGTGCTGGACTTCCACATGGCCAACACTGGCTCGACCCCTGGGCCCAGCAGCTTAAAACTCACATGGGGTGTGCGTGTATGCATCTCCAAAACCCCAGGAGGAGAATGGAGGAAGAAGGGATTGCAGTGTGGCCATCCCCCCAGGGGTGATTTCTCACTTTCCCCTCTCACTGTCTGTCTCTGGCGAGTGCACACATCCTATGAAAAACACCTCAAAAAAAAAAAAAAAAAAAAAAAGAAGAAGAAGAATGTTCTTCTCTACATCTAGTTAATCTCTGCTTTCCAGAGTTTCCAGGGTGCCCTGCCTGGAACATGGCAAAAATGCAATTCATTGTGGAATGAATGAATTGAATTAAGCAGTAACGTTGATAGCAACAGACAACAATGGAGAATCCAAAATTTCCTTCTAAATGGTTGAAGTCAGCAGTGACCCACGGACTCACATATGCCTGGGGCTCTGCTCTAGCTTTCTGCCTTCTCTGACTGCAGCAGTGGCGGGCCTACAGGCCAGCACCATACAGGCCAATTGGATACATATGGCGGTACTACCTGCTGTCAAAGCAGTGCTCAACTCCCTTGCTGTGCATTGACTTGATTCTGGTGATCTTGTTAAATTCACCAATTTCTAGTGGCAGGTTTCTAGAGCCCTTTCAATTGTATATGTACACAATCATGTCATTTGTGAGTAAAGCCAATTATCCTTTTAATTTTTCCATCTGATAAGTAGAAGATGAAATGGGCCCAGAGGGAGGAGTGTCATTAACGCAAATGGACCCACATAGGAAGGTCCTCAGTCAGCAGCCTGGAGCCTCCCTGTCCATGCTGACTCATACACCAACCTAGTGTATGAGCCAGACTGGTTAAGGCTGGGGAGGATCAAAATGTGAAAACCTCGGGAACCAGCAGTTAGCATAATGGCTATGTCCCTGGACTCCCACATAGTCGACCGTGGTTTGCCTCCCAGACCCGGTGGCTTAAAACTCACGCCGGGTGCATGTGCGTGCGTGCCCAAGATCCCGAGAGGAGAATGGAGGAGAAGGGATTGCGGTGTGACCATCCCCCCTGGGGGGTGATTTCTTGCTTTCTGTCTCTCTGTCTCTCTCTGTCTGTCTGGCGAGCCCACGTGCCCTATAGTGAAAAACCTCCCAAGGGAAAAAAGAAAAAAGTGAAAACCTGGATGGGGATGCCTCTCTCTTTCTGAGAGAAATAAGTGAATAAACTCAAAAAAAGTGAGAGTAGATTTCCTGAATCCTCTTCCTAAGTTTATAGGAGTTTAGAGTTTCTGCAGGTTATTCACGGTTATCAGGTTAAGAAAGTTTCCTTTCTACTCCTGGAGTGTCGAGTGTTTTTATCACTGATGCTGAATTTTGCCACATGCTTTTCGGCTTTTATTAATATGATATGAGTTTCATCCTTACTTGTTAGAAAACAATCTTGTATTCCTAGGATACAGCCTTGGAATAATGCATTCCCTTTTTACATATTATGGAATATAGTTGCTAATTTTTGTTAGGGATTTGTTATCTCTTTTTCAAAGTTTACTTATTTATTTCTTCCATGACAGTGAGAGACAGAGAAAGAGAGAGAAAGAAACAAAAGGTATCCCAACAGTCTTTACACTGCGATGTACCTAAGCCTCAGCCAGCCAGGACTACAGGCACACCAGTGCACGCTAGCATGGACAGGGAGACCATGGACGAGAACCTGGGCCCTCCATGTGGCTTCAGCACTGCAGAGCATCGTTACTCCTGTGCCACCACAGCTAGCCTACATCTACTTACACAAGGGATGCCTGCCTGGTTTGTTTTGTTTCTTCTTCTTCTTCTTATATATATATATATTTTTTTTTTTGTTCAGTTTTCTCTAGAACAATGCAAGCTTCACAAAAGAAATTGAGAAGGGTCATCTATTTTCTGAAAGAGTTTTTCTTTTCAGCCTTTTAAAGATATCATTCCATTGACTTCTGGCTTGCCTTTTGTTGCTGATGAGAAGCCAGTGCTAATTTTTATTTATGTTGTATGTAATGTGTCATTTCTCCTGTCTGTTTTCAGATTTTTCTATTTATCACTGGTTTTAAGCAACTGATTACAATGTGCCCTGGTTTGGTTTCATTTTTACTTACCAGTCTAGAGGTTTATTGAGCATTTTTTGGTCTTGGAGATACGGCTTTCAACAAATTTGGGAAAATGTCAGTCATTAACTCTTCACATGTTTTTCTCTCCCCTCTTTATCACTTAAAATTGTTAATGAAGGAACTTAATTTTAGTTCATTTTCTTCAGTCTTTTGACTTTCTATACTTCAGTTTGTAGCTTCTATTGTCATGTATTCCAACTGGCTGCTATTTCCTTTGAGTGGTGATTAATCTCCTGTTAAATTCATTCAGATTTTTTTTTTTTTTGAGAGGTTTTTTGCTATAGGGCGCGTGCGCTCGCCAGACAGACAGAGAGAGACAGAGAGATAGAAAGCGAGAAATCACCCCCCAGGGGGGATGGTCACGCCGCAATCCCTTCTCCTCCACTCTCCTCTTGGGATCTTGGGCACGCACGCACACGCGCCCGGTGTGAGTTGTAAGCCACCGGGTCTGAGACGCGAACCGCGGTCGACTACGTGGGAGTCCAGCGACATAGCCATTACGCTAACTGCTGGTTCCCAATTCATTCAGATTTTGATTTCAGCTCTTCAAGGCTCCACTTGGATTTCTTTTATATCTTCCACTTCTTGTCTCACTAAATATGTTCACCCAAGTCCTTGAGAATAATTATAATAACTGTTTAGAAATCCTTTCTGTTGATTTTAATCTCCCTGCCGTGGTTTCTATTAACTAGTTTTTGGGTTTTTTTTTTTTTTTTTTTGGTTATAGGTCATGTTTTTCAGCCTATCCTATACTAGAAATCTAATCTGGTCATTTTTGACTGGATGTTGGACATGGAGTTTTAGATTTTATTATTCCCTTTATGAATTCTGGAATTTTCTGAAATAGTTCAGTTACTTGTAGACTAAGTAACTGACAATGCTGACTTCAAAAAATGAATGGAGAAAGATCATCTACTTTGTTTTTAAGAAGTGTCCTTATAAGCATTGTTACAGTGAATCTACTGTACGGCTAATTTAGTCCCCGAAGTGAGGCACAGTCCTTTCTCTCTATATTGAATGCCCACACACTCAGCAGAGCTTCTTTGCCCTGACTTGTCAAAACATGAGCAGCCTACAGGCTTGGGAATTTTTGAGCTTACAGCCCCCAACTTGGTCTTTTCTTGGCTTCTCATCCAATAATAGATCCAAAGATTTATGTAGTTCTTTCCCTGCAGAATTTTTTTCTATTTGGTACTCCAGTCCACAAACTCTGGCTGATTTAGCTCTGTTAATTTCGATTTTATCTCATCGACTAAGTCAGATTGTCAGTACCTGCTTGGGTTATCCCTCCTAGTATCATGATGTGGAAAGTGTCTCTAGGCAGATAGCTGGGTCAAGTGAACGTTTTACATTCTCCTAAGGATCACAGTCTTGTGTTGTCTATTGTCCAATGTCTAAAAACCAGTTATTTTACATATTTGTTTTTTAGTTTTCTAGTTGTCAACAGGAAACAAGTGGAATTGCAGTTATTTCCTTATAGCTGAAAACACAATTCATTAAAAATGCCTTGGTGTTTTTATAAGTATACTTAGACAGAAATAATGTTCTTGGCCATTAAATTTTAATTGGACCAAATAAATTACCCATATCTACTTCATGATGAAACTAGGAAACTGTATAAAGCTAATTTCACCCACCTCAAAATGAACCATTACCCCACATACTCACTTTTGTTTTCCTAGGTAAAATCTATGACTATCCATCTTGCAACAATGGGTAGTACAATGACACTGATTTTGCTCTGACACAGGACAGTGGCTATGCCACATATCAGGAGGTTTCATAATGACATCCAGACTCAAGGACGACTCCTGACCACTTGTATAAGTTTCCCCAGGGTTTAGGGAGCAAAAAAAAAAAGGATGCCTGGTCATAGCTATGTGTTATCTGGGTGTTGCCTCCCTATCTTAGATAGCTTGTTGTTCGCAGATCTGGCTAGGGCTAAGTGCATCATTCAGCAGTCTGTCAAGCTCTGAAATAGTTCCATTTACTACTTCTTGGTAGGGGAAGGTACACTTGCTCTACTAAACCAATCTCTGGGGTGCTTTCTTCAGGGACGTACATTCCCACGACCATTATTTTGCATGTCAGAAGATAAATGAGACTCTGGTACCTTTCCATGAGGCACTATCTTATATAAAGACACATTAGGAAACTATGTTGAATTATACCATTTCAAACACAAGGGCTCAGTGTGCCAGAGTTTCTTTTTGTATGTTGATATTTTGTCTCCATCTCCTGAGAAGAGATAACAAATTCTTAATAGTCTTACAACTGTAAGACTGAATTCAGAATAACATAATTTTTTATTTATTAGAAAACAGAATAAGGAGATAAGGTATGAGGGAAAAATGTGAGAATTAGAGAAGATGTATCAATTCTCTATTTAGACAAAATCTCATTTAGCCTCCACAGAACCTGTTTACTATCTCTTCCAGAAGCTTCTCTCTTCCCTCAGCTTCTCTCTCTCCCTCCCTCACCAAGAGGGACAGCATACAATCACTTTTGTGGTTAGGGGATCACCTTGGCAAAATCCAACGACAGTGGCATTTTGAGAAAAAGATATTACCACTCATTTAGAAAAAAAATTTGTTTAAAAAATTATATTGGAAGATATAATGAGCAAAGGCAATTATATTTTTGAAGAGAATGTTTGTTAGGTACAAGATCTTGCTATGTCAAGGCCCTTTTCTTTGGTTGTCAGCTACAGACCTAACTATTATTTGTGATTGGAAACATAATGATATAAAAAGTTCATATAGTTCTTGTATCAATTTTAACTAAGCAGAAAACACACCTGACTTGCCACTAGGAATGAGGTATATTGTTTAAAGTCAGGATGTTAAGTAACTGGGTGTGCCTTCTGCATTACAGGATGATGGTTGCCTTATTTGATTCTGCTTCACTCTTATGATATTTGATTGATCTTGACATTTGCTGGAGGCATCTTGATGGACTAAACATTCCTAATGCCTGAGAGCAGAAGCTTTTACCCTGGAACATTCTACAGCAGAATCAGTAATGTAAAGCCTCTAATCCATACCAATGAAGCCAGACTCAGTCTTTGAGTTGCCAAACAGAAATACCTGAGATTGAATGATATATAAAGAATAGAGGTTTATTTGACTCACAATTCTGGTGGCTGAAAAGTCCAAAGGCATGAAGCTCACTGTCTCACAACATTCTGACAGAATAGAGAGGATAATGGCTATACGCAGAGAGAGCGGAGTCTGTATATCATGTCAATTTCTCTCCTCATAAACCCACCAGGAGTGAATTGTAGGGGATGTCACTGATTTCCTCCCAAAGGTCCCACCTTTCAACACAATAATTGAATCAAGTTTTCATTCTCTTAATCCTGTCAGAGTGGCTCAACACATGCATTTCCAGGGGACACATTTGAATCACAGCAATTAGTAATTTTGTTAAGGTCCTCAGTTGATTCCAGTGGGTAGCCAGGATTGAGACCCACCTTTATGCTGATAATGCATGTGAAACTAGAGAGCAACAAACTACATGGACGGGGACTTCATGGTGTTTTTGATTTGCTTAGGCTTCTCTCACCTCCCTTGACATTCCTTTGCCCTGCTGAAATCTACTCAGTCACTGTGTCTGCATCCAATTTCTGTTCCTGAGAATAATCCATCAATTTTGAAAATGAAAATGCTCAAATAGGATATGCTTTACAGCCTGGGATTTTCCAATGATTTAATTATCTAATTACTGGAGCCGGCTGCCAAGCACAAAAGAGTTCATTCAGTTTCACTATTTTGCAACACAGTTCAAAGAACATTTGAATTTCTAATTCAATTTTTGTTCTTTTGCGATGATTCTAGAGAGTTTCATCTATCTTTAATGATAGCTCCATTATTGGACTTATAGTCACTCGGAGGTTGTACTTCATTTTTGGCGTATAATAATACCTATGCTAAAGAAGAACGGGTGCTGAGATAGATTAATTGTTCTACAGTATATTGTCTTAAATAGACTCCTTTGAAAAGACAGAAGCTTGAGGGGGAAGAACACTGAATGGGATGTAAAGAATACTAAGATGGAAATGACAGTAGCCAGGTTCGGAAACAAAGTGTGTATCTTTCCCCATGTGCCTGCTTTCTGGCACTGCACACCCTTGTAAGCTCAAAAGCTCATTTTCTCATTAGGTTTTATTCCCAGAAAGGCAGAAAAGTTGAGCAGGTCTGGAGCAATAACTTGTGTGGTTAAGACAGCATTCCTAGACCTTGACCAAATACCTTCTTTGTTTAACAAAGCTATATTTTGCACTGAGCAGACACAGTTCAAGGGTTGCAAGGAGTGGCAAGTTGCAGGAGACCTCTCCCAGCCAGCCAGAGTACCAAAGCCCACAGGGTGACACTACTGCCACAAACCACGCCCCGCGTTTCAAATGCACCTCTAACACCTACGAACTATCCAGAGGAAGCCTGGAATTTACCCAAAGCAATTCCACTCTGTCCCCAAAACAGCAAATGCTCACCTTTGAGAGCAGTTAGGTACTTGAAAACAAGTACAATGGTTTTTCTTGATGCTGATAACACAATTTCCAAATAGCCAGTAGATGGCGATGGAAGGCAGGAGCTTCATAGGAGGCTTACCCAACAACCCAGATGAGAACCGGGAAGCCCACCGACCGTCTCAGACAGGCAGAGTGCTAATAATTTGGTTTTAATTGCTTTCCAATTTTTGGAGTAGAGATATTTCACATGAAACTGATATTTCTAGATTCCTTCGAAATACTGAAACATCTAGACACACTGGACTCTGTCAGGGTAAGTGACAGCTGGAATGGAGTGGTTGATGTCCTCTGACGGGGCCACTTTGCCAGTGTCCCTCTGCTTTGATCGTGGAGTTACTGCCTGGGCACTGAAGACACGTGACCTTGTCACCCCTACATTCAAGCTCAGCCCAGCTGCACACTTCATGTCATTGCCAAGTGCCTTTAAAAATTGCGAAGCAAGAGAAGCTAATGCAAAGGTTGTAGAATTTCACAGATGACATGATTCAGAAGAGGATTTAAAGGAATTTGCATTGGATGTCCGAGGAGCCTGGGTGTTGCCCTAAAGATGGTAGTCCTTGGAGATCAGCACATGAAGTGGCATGATCTCTCCTTTCTGCCCTCGTGACCCAAGTCAGGGCTAGGGCAGGTCTCTCAAACCAGATGCCCTCTGTCTGTTCTCTGGTAGGCAGAGGGCAAGAGAAAATAGTTTTATTAGCCTTAATTAGTTGGTGGAAAAACATAGGGCTCATGTCAGTGGTGTGCAGAAGGGAGAGAAGAGCTGCAATTCGAAGCCCTGTCTCACAGGCGCGGGAGGTTGATTCCCGCTGGCTACTGAGGACGCCATGGCTGCACTGCTGTCTCAGGCTCCTGGGTGTGTTCACTGCTTACATATGTTTAAATTGTGAGGTATTTTTAAAAAATTTTTATTTTTTTTTAAGAGAGATTTTTGCTATAGGGCGTGTGCACTTGCCAGAAAGACAGAAAGCAAGAAATTACTCCCCAAGAGGGATGACCACGCCACAATCCCTTCTCCTCCACTTCCTCTTGGGATTTTGGGCACACATGCCCAGCCTGAGTTTCAAGCTGCCAGGTCAGAGACTCAAACCACGGTCGGCCATGTGGGAGTTCAGAGACATAAGCTAGGCTCTGTTTTTTATGTTATGTTTTGTTTCTTGAAACTACATTTATTTCTTCCCTAAGAGAGAGAGAAATAGAGAGAGAGACACACACACCCCCATCCGGGGCTTCTTGCCACAATCTCCAGCCTCAGCCAACCTGCCCGGCACACTTAGGTAGCAGGAGGTGAAGCCAGGGCTCTTCCCACGGGGGTGCGGCTGCACTGTTGCTGCACCACTCTCCAGACCCTGGATTACCAGCTTTGTGACACTGCGGAGGATGCCTGGGCATCGTCTAAGTCAGCACCACCACCTCAGTGTCCGCCCTGTCACCAAAGGCAGGGAGGCTGACTCACGAAGTAAACATGACCATAAGGAGAGGGGCCAGTCAGCTCCTACTACCCACCGGGCAGAGAGCTGATTCTGCCTGGGCAGGAGTATGGGATCTGTTGACCAAGATTTGGGATCTGTTGACATGCAGGGTCATTTCCCCTCCTGTTTGGTTCCTATACAGTCCATATATTCCTTAATGATGGGAGAGGGTGAGGAAAATATGGAACACACAATGCGAATAAAGTAGATGTTTCTCTCAACAAATCATCATGATGGCTTTTTTTCCCTTATGAATTAATCTTCTATTCTAAACTCAGTTCAAAATACATCACAATTCCTTGCTTCCCCCAAAAAGAGCTGGGCTGACTGTCACACCTTTTCATCCGCTCATTGGGAGGACAAAGCAGCCTAAATTCTGGAAGCAGGTGGCCTTAGCTGGCTGCTAGAATGCTCTACAGGGCTCCTCTCCTTTTACTTCGCCTCCAAAAGCAGATGCTGAATAGTTTCTTCGTGTATAAAAGCATGCACAGTGGGCCAGCCCATGGCATGGCGGTTAAGGCAGCTGGATCCCACAGGCCCCACTGCGAGGTCTGAGTCCCAGACCTGGCAGCCTAAGAAACACACCGGGTGCATGTGTGTGTGTGCCCAAAATCCCTAAAGAAGAAGTAGAGAAGGGACTGTGGTATGACTATGCCCCACGGGGGGCACGTTCTTACTCCTCCAGCCCCCAGGCCTGTGTGTGTCTTACCTGCAAGTGTAAATGCCAGCTGGCAACATTTTTTTGAAGAAAAAAAAAAAAGGCAAGCACAGTTTAGAGACGTAGTTACAGGCTGACCACAGTCGCATGTGAGCAAAAGCTGGGCCTTTTCTGCTCTCCTCTCTGGGGCCTTCTTTAGCCCAGGAGAGTGTGCTATAGAGAGCTCAGGGAAAGAAAGGGGTAGGGGTGTGGGAAAAGGCTGCCGAGGGCGGCTAGGGGAGCACGAGCCGTGAGAGCCCGGTGTGTACCTGGAGCTGTCGCATCTGCTGCAGCTGGAGCCGGAGTTCAGCCACGTTCCGCCTCATGTCCCGCAGGCTCAGGTGCACAGCTGAGGTGCCAGCAGGCAGGGGCTGGCTGGGCGGCCCCGTGGACTCCAGGGCACTGAGAGTCTTCCCGCCAGGAATGTGGGGAGCACCTACGAGAAAAAAGAGCAAAGTACCTAAGAATGTCCACAAGGAGAGCCTAAGCTCTGAGCCCCACCCTTATACAATCATTGGTGACTCTAAAAATGCCCATTTCCGTCATTGTCAAACAGAACATAGATCATACAGTGTTCTAGGGTGCTGTCTGAAAACCGTGTTCTGGAAGTTAGTGCTATAAGAATGCAGGGCTGCAGGTACAGCCTGATGCCGGGTGAAGGAAGCTGTCTATGTCCCTGCTACCTACCAGTCTGTCCACCACCTGTCTGCGTGTCACCTCTCCATCGATCCATCAGTCAGTCTACCGAGAAGCTAACACCTGGGGCCGGCAGGTGGTGGAGTAGTTAAGACTCCCACATAGGCCATCACGGTCTAAGTCCCGGACCTGGTGGCTTGAAACTCATGTCAGGCTCAGGTGAACGTGTGCCCAAAATCCTGAGAGGAGAATGGAGGAGAAGGGATTGCAGCATGGACATTCCCTCTGGGGGATGATTTCTTACTTTCAGTCTCTCTGTCAAGCACATGCACCCTCCAGCAAAAATCTCTCAAAATAAAAAATAAAGAAAAAAGAAAAAAAAAAAAAAGCAGCAGCTAATGGCCAGGCTGGCCCTATGGCACAGAGGTTAAGGGAACCAGATCCCGCATGGCCAACCATGGTTCAAATCCTGGCTCTGGTGGTTTGAAAAACATGCCAAGTGTGTCAGCAGGATGGAGAAATGGGGAATGGATTGTGGGTGACCATGTCCCATGATCACTCAAACACACTGTCTCTAAGGCAAGCACATGTGACCTCTGAGAACTGAAAAAAAAAGAAGCGACTTTCTATGTTCTCACCTAACTGCCTGTCATCTATCTATTTATCTCTGCCTATCATCTATTTATCACCTATCTATCTGCATATCTTCTATCATCTATCCATCATCTATTTTAGGTATCTTCTTAATCATACAGATTTTCACAGAGAAAAGTTAGTCTATATAATGAAGTGTTAACCATCTTCAGCTTGTGGTAAGTCATATAGGTTTTATATATTTTTAAAGATTTATTATGATTATTATTGTTATTAATTCAACTGAGAGAGACAGAGAGAAAGAGAGAGAGTGAGACGGAAAGTGAGAAAGCAAGCTGCCGGGTCTGGGATGCACACCACGGTCAGTCATGTGAGAGTCTAGCACCTTAACCACCATGCTACCTGCTGGCCTCAAAGTTTTATATTTTTTATTTCTTTTGGGTTGTCAGAAAAGAACATACTTTTCTATATTTTTCAAGGGTCATTTACTTATTAATATAGAAAGAACAAAGATGATTACTTTTGTTCAATAACCTTTTGCCAGCTTTCAGTGAGCCTCCTAATTCCTCATTCATAGAAGGACCAGTCTTTATTGGTGAAAAGCTGAATAAGGTGCTGATTTACAGCCTCACCTGAATTGAACGTTACACCACATTAGGAGTTTGGAGGGAGCAAACAAGTGGACGTCTGACGGCGCAAGGTCAGGCCAGTGTGGTGGGTGTGGGAACACAGCCCAGCTAGCGCCAGGATATTTGACAGGGGAGCAGACTTGTGTGTGGTCTCAGGTTGTCACGATGGAACACGACTCTACAATCAACGAGCTCTGGACATTTCCGGATGATGGGTTTGTTCAAACTGTCCAACTGCCCACAGTACACATTCAAACTGACTGTTTGCTTCCTTGGTGGGAGCTCGCAAACACACCACCTTTAAAAGCCCACGTTGAGAGCATAAGCGTCCTCTGATGAATGCCTGCTGTCAATGTCATTTGGGGTTAGTCATCATGTGGAGATCAAGACTGTTTGCACACCCCATTGTTGAAAGCAATCCACCTCTCATCACCAGAAAAGGATAATTTTCCTCACGCTTCATGGGCGTATCGCAGAGGTCATATGCACCGACAAACGAAATTCTTTGAGTTAAAGAGGAACCCAAGTATCGAGCTTGCTTATGTACCCCAGCTTCTTCAGGTGGCTGTGAGTGCTTGCATGATGGATGCTCAATGTTTCTGCCATCTCTTGAGCTGTGTAACGTGGGTTTGACTGGATCAATGCTTTATTTTGTCATTCTCAACCTCAGTGGACCTCCCTGACTAAGGCATGTCGTTGAGATCAAAATCAGCAGCATGGGACTTTGTGAACCATTGCTGGCACTGCCATTGCTAGAGCATGGTCACCGTATACCATACGCAACTTTTCATGAGCTTGATGTGTGTTTTTTCCTTTATGGAAGTAAAACAATAAAATATGGCCAAAATGCAGTTTGGTCTCCCATCTTCAGTTTGTTGTAAAACCTCAAAAACTCAACCAAATTGCTCGATTTTTTTTTTTCCCAGAGCAAAGCTAGAACTGTCAGCTGTGCAATGACACAGCAATAACATAGATGCAAATGACTCTAGTACTTCTAAAAATGAACTAGTGCCATCTGTTGCAAAAATGCACCATCGCTTTTCCAAAAGCCCCAATATTCTTTGTATTTTTAAACCTTCATAATGATTACCTGTGATACTGTAATAGAAAAGGCACTTCTAGAAGTCATGGACCTGGGCCAGCAGGTGATGTGGTAGTTAAGGGAGCTGGATACCACATGGCCAAGGGTGTGGTTTGAGTCCCGGATGTGGTGGCTTGGAAAAACACACTGGGAGCCTGTGTGTGCATGTCCAAAATCCCAAGAAGAGAATGGAAAAGGGATTGCAGTGTGGCCAATCCCCGATCCCCCTGGGGGTACTTTAGTTTCCCCTCCAGCACTACCTCATCTCTCTCTAGTGGGTACACATCTCTTTAGCAAACAAATAAACAAAAAGTCTAGGACCTACTAGAGAGTGCTTTTGTGACTATTTTCTGCATGGCGCAGACCTTACTTCTGGGCAGAGATCTGCCCATCATCAGGAAATCTAAGAAGAAGTGGGGTACACTCTTAATCTTCAGATTTTCTAAGCTGAAAGCAGCAGGACCTGTGTACACATCTCCTTAGGAAGAAGACAAGGCATGATGTGAAAGTTTTTCAGGAGTGAAATCAGAAAAAGCACCAGAAAGAAATTCCTAACTTGTTTTCTAGCTGCCATAAACTTTAAAAAAATTATTATTTATTTTATTTTGTTTATTATTATTTTAAAATTGGGTATAGGGCATGTGTACTCACCAGAAAAAGAGAGAGAGGGAGAGAGAGAAAAAGAAAGCAAGCTGCCTGGTCTGGGACTTGAACCTTGGTTGGTCATGTTGGAGTCTAGCACCTTAACCACCACACCACCTACTGGCACAAAAGTTCTACTCCTTGAGTTCAGCATAAGTAATCCTCATGGATTTCATAAAGTCCATCGGAAAAGGGCCTGATCTGACCAAGTTTGCTTTCAAAATGACTCTAAAAGAACCCCAGGAGGGAACAGCAGATGGCATAATAGTTACGTCACTGGACTCCTATGTAGTCTACCACAGTTTGAGCCCTGGACCTGGTGACTTAAAACTTATGCCAGGACTGTGTGGGTCCGTGTCCAAGATTCTGAGAGGAGAATGGAGGAGAAGGCATTGCAGTGTGGCCATCCCCCCTGGGGGGGGGTGATTTCTTGCTTTCTGTCTCTCTGGCAAGCACATGTGCCCAATAGCAAAATCTCTCCCCCCCCCCCCCCCCAAAAAAAAAAAAAAAAAAAGAACCTCGGGCAAAGGGTAAGGTTTGTTTAAACTCCTTTTTAGGAAAATGCAATTTTATGGGAACAGGCCCACATTACACGCACACACACACACACACACTTACTCAGCTCTCTTTCCTATAAAGAGAAAAGGAGAAGCTTTGAGACAGGACAGGCTGGCATGACAGGACAGAGCCCTGTTAGGCATCTGCATTTCCTGGAGCTGTCACAACTGGTGGCCCATCTTCCCTCCTGGCTCAACAACCAGCAGAGGATTTCCTTCCCCAGCAGGTACCAAGCAAAGCCTCAGTGGAACTGGTGCCATTGGCAGTGGTGACGTGCTAGTAAGGGAGCAGCCCCTGGCCGTCCTCACACCTGGCCTCAGCCGTGCCAACAGAGCGGACAGCACACCAAGCTCTCCTCCTTGGTGACTCCGACAGAGCCGCTGCCAGCCTGCTAAGGACCCCCATGGGGATGTCAGGGCATCATAGAAGACATTTTAAGGGATTCACAAAGAAACTCCAGCAGACCAGACAGTGAACGTGCAGGGAATTTAGGAACGCACATCATTACCTTTCATCCTGGTTCTGACCCACTTTCAATTGTACCCACTCCTCATGTCAAAATCACCCTCAAACAGCATGGTTTGGTGCCTCTACAGTGATTTGGACCATTCTCCAACCGTGCAGGTCCTAAGTACGAGAACTGCAGTTGTGGATGGAGCTCCGCGCCTTCAAGGCCAGCATTCTGAGGGGATTACAATGGACTGGCAGTTTCCCACGCCCACACGTGGGGGTGAGGGGCCACGGGTTTTCCCCATAGGCCTGGCCTGGGGAGAAGAGGCACTTCCACATACAGTTTGTCCTCAGAACCTTGTTGCTTTCTTGTACTTCACCTTTGGGTCAGTTGCATCTTTTTTTAAATTTATTTATTTATTTATTTATTTATTTATTTATGAGTGTTTTTTCTATAGAGTGGATGTGCTTCCTGGAGAGACGGAGAGACAGAGAGACAGAAAGCGAGAAATAAACCCCCGCCTCTGCCTGCCAGGGGGGTGGTGGCCACGTAGCAATCTCTTCTCCTCCATTTTCCTTTTCGATTCTGGGCACACATACACACATACCTGGCGTGAGTTTCAAGCTGCTGGATCTAGGACTCGAACTAACGTCAGCCACATGGCAGTTCAGTACCTTAACCACTATGCTACGTGCTGGCCCTGTTCAGTTATATCTTAACACAAGTCTTATTAAGTGCACATTTGATGTGAATTTACTGTATCTTGGTATCTGGTGAATTTACTGTATCTGGTTCATGGGTTGGCTAGGCCGGCTGTTGAGCTGGGTGAGTGACTCAACCTCCCTGAGCTTTAGCTTCCTTCCATTTAAAATAAAGATAACAACATCTTCCTTATAGTGTTACGTGTGTTAAATAATATAATGCACAGTGTAAAACACACAGGCGTGCCTTTGGGATGGGTGGGTCCTTTTGTTCTCTTAATATTTATATTCAACTCCGTACATATTCCTGAAGTAACAGGAAGAGCAGTTTTCCTTTCTCGCATTTACCCTTGGCCAGAGGAATTCCTTGACCTCTATACAATCCTGTTTGTGTAGGGAACAGGGATAACACTTCCTGTCCTGTAGCTTACTTCCTTGGATGCCAAAACAATTCATATATCTTGTGTGCTTGTACAAGGTTGCTGTGGTAACTAGGCCCCTGGGGACAATGTCTAGCCCGGCTCCATTAGAATGAGAAAGACCAAACTCTGCAGAGACCCTGGGAGCAGGTAATGTGCACTTTGCTGGGGGTGTCAAACCAGCTTAGCCTTTCAGAAGGGAAGGCTGGAAGCCTGTCGCCAGAGCTACTGGACTGTTTGTCCCTTCCGACTTACTGAATCCACTTTGGGAACTATATCTAGGAAATTATACTTGTTCCTTGCTCTGTGCCAAAAAATAAGAGACAGTAATAAGCATTTTCAAAACCAATGAAATAATCAACGTAAATCTTTAAAGGGACAGGAGTTTCTTAAAATAAAAGACTGAAATGAAATGACAGGTGTGCGAGCATGGTTGAGATGTGTCCTGTCTGTGGACATGTGCTCAGTTTCCTCATTTGGAACGAGGGAATAAAATCCACACCTATCTAGGCCCGGAGGAAGTGTTAGGGGTGGATGGATAACGCACCAAAACACCCAGAACAGCCTGGCACACAGGAAGCAACTCCGAATGTCTATTATTACTCTTCCACAAAAATGAAAAGGAACAGGAGAACACGAAGAAGCACGTACGCATTGATTAGAACAATGGTGGCGGGTACTAATCATTTCGACAATGGATTTCAGAAGGCTGGAAGGTTTTAGTATTCTGCAGTTTCCTAAGCTTACCATAAATAAGAAAAGAATGAGTGAATGATTATTTCTAAAATGAACTGGCAATTACTCTGAGGACATGTTTAGCAATTTCTCTGAAACAATTGTCTGGCTTTGGCCAAGGCCACTGGCTGATTTCTAAGTAAACAGCACACCTGTCAGGATCGAGATCACAGAAGAGCGGCCTGTTGGCTGTGCAGCTACACTGCGCTTGGCCTCTGCGCAGGACAGGACCGACAAGGGCTTTCGCTTCCGTCCCCAAGTCTGTCCAATCTACCAGCCACACAAAACTGGACGTGGGTTTTCCCCACAGAAGGGATTTCACTCGACTTGACACGCGCTTCCTGTGTAATTTGTTAGAGCATCTGAACCTGTTTCCTGCTACTGATTTCTATTTCTAACCAGATGGGAGGGGACACTTCATCTGGAGAGACGCCTGCCCCGAACCTGCAGATGAGATGGGCGTCACATAGGCAGGGTCTTCGAAAAGGTCAAGGCAAATGCATAATATAAAAAACTATGCATGGGCTCAAAAAAATTTTTTTTGCACCAAAGTCAATTTATATTTTAGTTCTACTTTCCACGAATATTTTTTGCTTTGTTTGTTTGCTGTAGGGCACGTACGCTCCCTAGAGACAGAAAGAATGAGAAAGAGGGAGAAAGAAAGAGAGATAATACCCCACCCCACCCTGGGAGGGGGATGGCCATGCTGCAATCCCCTCTCCTCCATTCTCCTCCTGGGACTTTTGGCACACAGACACACATGCCCAGCATATTCCTCAAGCTGCCAGGTCTGGTACGCCCAACTGTGAAGTTGGCCAGGTGGGATTCAACCTCTTCACCTCCACACTCTCCCCCTTCTCTCGGTGCACCTACTGCAGCAGGCTGAGGTCCCTCACAGAACCTCGCAGTGGCTGCACTGGGCACTTAGAACATTGGAATTCCCTCCCCCGGGCAGCTCTTCACCTTCACCCCCTACCCCAGTCTTACCCTGTCCTGCAGGCCTCAGTTTGTGCCCTTCCTCAGGGAGGTCAGCCCTGTGTAAACGATTTTCTTGCATGTCTCAACACTCAACACATGTAAAATTGCATGCCCCATATCCACCTTAGCCACAGGTTGCTAAGTCTGGGCAGGCAGCCCCGTATCAGAATGACAGCCTCCATCCCCGCCGTCCGTGCCCAGTACCCCGCATGTCTTTCTTAGGTGTGTGGCCATATGGACGAACAGTAATGTGTGAATGAGTAAGAGAATGAGCAAACAGGGCTGAGGTGAGACGAGCGCCTGCTTCCTGAATGAGTGACTCAATCTGGAACCTCGGCATTAGCATGGAACGCGTGAGAGGGTGAGGACTTATCTGGGAAGCCGCTGAACTCACACGGAGTAAGTGACTTAGGGAAGGACTAAATACTTCTGAAACAACACGGAGGAGGGGGGCAGAGGAGGGTGCCTGAAGGCCTTCTGGAGCTCGAAGGTCACTTACTTACCTGCACTGTCAGTGTGGCTTCTGCTGGCTGTGGTCTTCAGCATTTTCTCGCTGATAAAAGAAAGAGAGAGTCGGCTGTAAGTTTTCAAAATGCCCTTTTCCTGTCTTTCGTTTTTGCCCCTTCCATCTACGACGCTAAGCGACTGGCAGTGATGGGAGTAAGCAATGAGGTATCTGAGCACCAGCACCATGCGTGGCCAGGATGGACAGGGCTTCCCGGGTGTGCAGCCGGTGCTGGCGTGCAGCTGGGCACACTCGTGACTTTCAGATGATGGCGGACATGGACACGCGTGGATGGTGGTGGCAGGCACTGCACAGTGAGTGGTCCATGAAGCCACATGCACCGGGAAGCCTGTTTACCCTTCTTGGGCCAAAGTGTTACTTTTGACCAAGAATTACAGAAGGACAACAAAACAAGAGAAAACAAACACCACCTCCCCCCCCCCCCCGCCCCCGCCATGATTCATAGAGATATGCATATTTTCAGCCTTGAGATGATTACAAGGAAACGGATTTGGATGAATGAGTTCTCTTAATGATTAAAGAGAAACAGACTGAATTATTTCCTCATTGGTTTGCTTTCTTCTGTTTACCTAGATGCATCTTTGCTACTACTTGTAATGGGCCCTTTAAAAAGCGCAGACTGAACAAGGCCAGTTAAACTGGCAATCTGTTTCTCCATGGCTTGCATCCTCTCTCTGTAAAACAAGAGAATTGTTTGTTAAAGCTCTATTGACTTTCAGACTGGTTTTCAAAGGTGAATGATCTGCCCGAGGGTTATAAAAGGTACTATCTAGTAGTCGGCCGACATCACCCCAACCTGGCCCAGGATGAAGAGCCTGCAAATCCCCAGCTGAGATCAGGACCCAGTGCCCAGAGTTTAACATGAAGCCAGCAACCTCACTGACATGACACTGGGTAGATCAGCTGGGGCCTGCTAGACAACTGGAAAGGCATCTCCCTGAGAAATACTTCTGTTTGGGTGTCATGTTTTTCAGCCTTTCCGCCCTGCTTTCGTAATCTCATCTGCCCAAAGAACTCCTTCTAGGACCTGCGTGCTGCCGACTGGCTTTGTTACGAACGATGGAGATGCTGAATGTTGAATGTGCAGTAACGCTTGCCCCAGGGCCCCCAAACTGGTGTCTTCCTTTCTCTCTCTCTCTTTTTTTTTTAGAGGTTTTTGCTTAGGGTGTATGTACTCACCAGAGAGACAAAGAGAGAGAAAGCAAGAAATCATCCACTGGGGGTGGGGGGATGGCCATGCCATAATCCCTTCTCTTCCATTCTCCTCCTTGGATCTTGGGCACACATGCACACGTGCCCAGCTTGAGTTTTAAGCCACAGGGTCTGGGACTTGAACCGTGATTAGCCATGTGGGAGTCCAGTGTCTTAACTACTATACCACCTGCTGGGCCTTGGTGTCTCTTCTTAAGATCATGGAAAACTGTGATCAGAAGCAGTGTTTGGGCATAGACGATGTTCAATCGGATGTTGTAGGAAATTCAGCCTGGAAGCTCTCATAGTATTAAGCAGGAAACATCCTTAACAAGCTGGTCATCTCAAGACAGTAATAAAAAGTTCTCCTAAGTATTGACTTTGTGCAGATACCGTACACCTCTCTCTTTAGGTCTCTCTGATGCTACATTATGGTTCATGTGGCATTTGAAATAGGCTCATGGGACCAGCAGATGGCATAATGGTTACGTCACTAGACTCCCACGTAGTCAACTGCCATTCAAATCCCGGACCCTGTGGCTTAAAATTCACACTGGGTGCATGTGCGTGTATGCCCCAAATCACAAGAAGATGAAGGAGAAGGGACTGTGGCATGGCTGTCCCCCCGAGAGATGATTTCTCGCTTTCTGTCTCTGTCTCTCTCTAGGGAGTGCACATGCCCTATAGCAAAAATCTCTCAAAAACAAACAAAAAGGAAATCTACTCATATTTCTAGGCCTCAAACAATGGACACTTCAGAGACCATCACATTATTTTCAACATATTATAAAAACCACAGCACAGAAACCAAGTGAAGAAGGGCATCGCACATGTCAGCTCGTGGGAGTTTGGCTGCGTGTCCTTTGGACGGTAGTCCCCTCTTAACCACGGGTGCCTGGAACCACAGATAGTACCCAACCCTTATAGATTGTTTTCCCTATACATCCGTAACTATGATAAAGTGTAATTTGTAAATTATGCACAGTAAGAGACTGACAAATTAACGGGAAGAAATAACAAGATAACTATACTGTAACAAAAGTTCTATGCATGTGGACTCTTTCTCAAATATCTTCTTGTACTGTACTCATCTGTCTTCAGACAAGGTTCACCATAGAGAATGAAAACTGGACAATAAAATAATGGATGAGGGGCAGAGCGACTACTGTTGTTATAAACAGTGAAAAAAAGAGGGGAGAACAATTTGCTGTGGGGACCTGTCCTGCCACTGTATCCCGGAGCAGGTGTCCTAGCAGGAGCTTGAGACACCAGAAGGAACCTCAGGCCTCACTGAGGGGCTCCGTCCTGCGGGCCTCCAGCGGTGGGAGCGATGGTGAGTTCTGGGCTACGTGCCACGTGTTCATACACCACGGCTCTTAAATGCAAGCTAACCGCTTTATCAGGTACTCAGTGGAGGGACAGGCCATCTGTCCTATCACCAGAAACAAAACAAAACAGCTGGCTACGCTGGGCTTTTTGAGAAATGGTATATCTATTTCCTGAACTTCACGGCCATCAGGAGGATTTTTAAGGGGAACTTTGTCCACACTTTGTGCCTTGAGTCTGCCTCTGGACTATAAGTTGGGGTGGCATGTGAAGCGCTGAGCTTAGTTTTCAATGACAAGCTTCTGACTTCAGAATTCTATGCATTTTCTGGGACCAGCAGTTAGCGTAATGGCTATGTCGCTGGACTCCCATGTAGTCGACCACGGTTCGTGTCCCAGACCCTGTGGCTTAAAACTCACACCGGGTGCGTGTGCATGTGTGCCCAAGATCACAAGAGGAGAATGGAGAAGGGATTGCGGTGTGGCCATCCCCCCTGGGGTGATTTCTCGCTTTCTGTCTCTCTCTCTCTCTCTGTCTGTCTGGCGAGCGTACACGCCCTATAGCAAAATCCTCTCTAAAAAAAAAAGAATTCTATGCCTTTTCTATAGTTTAAACTGGATGCGTCTGTCACAATATGCCGCTTCTTGAATACGGTCATGCAGTCAGGATGGTTAACGATCGCACATCCAAACGAAGTGAGTATATGAGTATCATCTCTGAGAGGGCCAACAAGGAATCTCGGATGGTGAGCAAGGAAACGCACCTCCACAGAGAGACTTCGCAAATGCGCCCAGACACACCAGTGGGTGCCAAAGTGAGCTGAAGAGCATTTCAGGCATACCAGTGTCCATGGCTTCCGCTGTGCCATAAGCCAGTCCATGTGCCAAAGAGAAAAATCAGTAAGACATTCAAACGAGGAAAGCAGGTTAGTAAATACCCACTGGAAATCCCATGCTCATTGGTCCCCGTCGCAATGGCATCTGTGAAATGATAGGGTGGTAGCTGATCATGCCACCCAGCACGGGAGACACAGACCACACAAACTCTTGGAAATGAATGAGAACTGCTTGGTAGCAGGTGACATCTGTGCAGCTCCTCATTCATCCCACAGGAGGCGCCATCCACGGCAATGCTGGAGTCGAGCTCATGACCCTGAGTGGAGTTGCATTTAGAGTTACCTTGGGATGTACTAGTTCACTGCTCTTGTTCGATCCTCGGTAGATGCAAAGGATATTGCTTCCGAAAAAAAAATAAAAGTGGGGGCCAGCCTTGCAGTCTAGTGCTTCAGGGAGCCCAGCCCACCATAGTTCAAGTCCCAGCCATGGAGGCTTGAAAAACGTGCAGGGCCCATACCCTGACACTATGGAGAGAGAGAGGAGCAGGAGTGAGTGGCCTGACTACGCCCCATGGGGAGGAACTTTCTCCCCATCTCCTGTCTCTCTCTCTCTCTCTTTGGTGTGTTCCTGCGCCTTCTGGCAATTACTAAAAGTGGCCTGACGTTTGTGGGATCTAGAAGCTTAGGCGAGGAGGTGGCCTGACGCGTTCTGTGAGGCTAGAGTGTGTAACGGGACGGCAGGGTGGCTACCTGAGTACACCAGAGGTTGAAATACCAGGAAAGGCCAACGTCAAGGACGTCCATGGCTGCAGAGCACAAAGGCGCATGTGCGGAGAGGGAAATGACAGTGGGCTGGCATCCCAGGGCCAGCAGGGCACAGGCTGGTCAGGGCTAAGCCAGGGTCCTTTCTGATCCTGGGTCCACTGTGTCCATTACCTTGTCCAGCTAAGGAGAGCAGCAGCGTTAAAAACCAAAGGAAGCCCCTGCATCACTCCAGGTCAAGAAGACTGTCCTTCAGCTGATCCTCACGGTTAGACCTGTGTAGTGTCAGGGCACAGGCCGGGTCACCTCCACGTGGAGTCCACTGGCATTGCACATGCGGGAGGCATTAGCTTCATCTTAGAGGGTGCTTGGCTTCTGCCCTGTGCTTACCCCAGCTAAGGCTATAGGGTGCAAAGACAGCCCCCACACAGCTTCCCCCTCTCCAGCCCAGGTACCCCCACGCCAAGCTCTCCTTTGTGGAGCTGTGAGAAATGGAGTGAGTGTTCCCGGTGGCCTCATTCAGGTTGTTATCAGCAGGGTGACCAGGAAGGAGACATGTTGTGTCAGAGATATGGAGTCAGGAGGCTGCTCCCTGGACACCCTCCGGGAGAGTTCAGGCTCTTAAGCATGACGGTAGAAGGGGAGCGATTCTTTTCCCTTCTGCCGGAACCAGAGGGGCCTGAGCGCGGTGCAGACAGCAACGTGCAGACCACGGATGGGACGACGCATGCGCACCCCACCATCTCCGCGGAAACCACTGTACAACATAGATTCCTTTTGACACATGGTAATGAGAAAACTTTTTCCCTCCTATGTAATCATCAAAGTGTTTCTGGTCTCAAGATTCATTTGTGGGAGATTATCTGATTTATAAATTCATAAATAAGATTGTCTTTCCATTTCATGGTTGGTAATCTGGAAACAATTTTATGGTTTAACTAAATTACAGCGACTGGAAACTTACACAGTCTTCTCCCATGATGAAATGTTATAAAGTATGTTTTAATGTGAAAAGGGGAAAAAAAAAAAAGGAATGTAGTGGAAGAAGAGAAATTAAATACGATCCTGTCATTTTATTACAGTGGCAATTTTGTAGGAGAAGCATCAGAATAGTAAAGGCCCGTAGGCGAATTCTTGCCCATGTCACTTGGTTTAAGGTAGTACAGGACTGGTATAATTACTGTCGAAAAGACGGTTTAAAAATGATTTCATAAACCATTTTGTATCATTCCATAAACCGTATCTGTATGATTAGAAAGCACGGTTAGGTCGACATTTAGTGCCGTAAGTCAGCCCGGCTGAATGAATCTCAGGGCCCAAACACAGTATTCACGCAAGCATTCTAGCTGAACTCGGGGAAAGTGCTGGTTTCAATATTGAAGTCCTACTGCTTCAACCAGCTTTCCTTCAAGCCTCATGTCTGTCGGAGAAACTGAAGCAAAGCCCATACTGTTGATGGTCTGTTCTCAGTCTTCAGAGTGCAAGGGAGAGGGAAAAAAAGATCTGTGCCTCGGGAAAAATTTACAGCCACTGACTGCAGGTATAAGCCTTTTTTGATTCAAGCTTCGCCTTCCTCATTTTTTGACTTGAGGCTTGCCTTTGTACTGACTGAGACCTCATTAAGCCTGAATTAAGTCCTTATCGTCCTATCGCTAAGCGAATTAACAGCTATTAAGAAACAAGTAAACAGTGTAACAAGTACCAGACTGGCAGTTTTCCTGTAATCAAGCCCAAAGGATATGGTTTGAAACAACCGGATGAGGTACCAGAGGGGCCGAGCTGATGTGGCTAGCTCCCAGGCAGAAGCATTGACCTTCCTCACCAGTGACTAATTCTGAAAACTGGTGGCACGGAGCTGGCCTGCAGAGAGTACTTACCAGGTGGTCTCTTCATTTGCCTCTAGTTCTAATATTTTGTGACACCCCCCCCCCCCCATTCTGGTTCATTGTCACCCATTTTTTGTCCTCACCAGAAATTGACAATCGGTCAATGAGTCAGTCAACAAATATTTTTGAGCACTAACAGGTGCTAGGTGTCACCCTAGCTACTGTGGACCAGTCAAGAACAAAGTGTGCTTTCACGGTGTCAATCTCCCCCAGCCCCCCACCACCCCAGGAGAAATCTAACTAAACTAAAACCTTTCAGTCTTGGCAGTGCTGAAGGCATTTTCCAGAATGGAACAGTGAACAGGTTTAAAGCTAGGCTATGCCCTTGTTTGTTCATGCCCTGATTCTTTGGTATGAGGGGGAAAAAAAAACCCAAGTAATTAAAGACACAGTTTTCAGATGAGTTCAACAAAACAGTGGAATGAAAACGATCTGAATTTGTGGTAAAGCTTCAAACAGAACTGCGAGCAATGAACTTTCTATTTCTCCCCTAAACTTAACCTATTGGTAAAACAAAACAAAACAAAACAAAAAACAAACAAACAAAAAAACTGTGCAGCTAAAGGTAGGCCTCCAATATATGTCCAGGTCAATTTAATTCTCGCTGAAACAGCTATTGAAGATGCACTGAGGGTCTTGATGCTGGGGGGGGGGGGGTACTATGACTCATCCTTCTAGGTCCTCAGTATGTATTAATAGTGTCCCCATCATAGCACGTCCTTCTGGGGTGATGGCCCTGTCTGATCTTTTTTTTCTCGCAGCCTCAGTCCTTAGACGAGAACCGGACAGAGAGAGATCACAAAGAAACAATGTTTTCAGCCTGACCTTGGAGGCTGCGCTTCCTCCCATGGTCCTCTGCCCATGGATGAGCAGGCAGACAGGACATCTGGCATGTCAAGCCATCGTTCTGTCCAACATCTCAGTCAGCATCTCCCCTGCTTCTGGATCCTGAATGATTCGCCTTAACTTCCCTCCCCACACCCAGGAAATTCCCTCACATCCTTGGTGACTCCAGCCTGGGAGCTGTCCCGTCAGTCAGCGCCGGGCACCAGCGACACCACACTGATCGGCCCTTCAGAAGTTCGGCATTACACACCTTCCAACTGGCCTTCACAGCTGGATGGTGACCTTCAACGGTTTTACTGCCTAGATCTGAAACTCCAGAATCCCCTTTCAGTAGAGCAGCCCTTTGTTGTCTTTGGTTCCCTGATTCATACAAACTAGCTCTCTCCCTGCATGTGGCTGTACTCCCTCCGCCCTTGCCACCAGGACTAACTGGACAGTCCCTGCTAATTCTCCCTGTCCCCTCCCTGGCGTGAACTCCACGTACCACACCCTGACATACTCTCGCTTCTAGGCTCTTCTGTAGTTTTGTCCTCCTCGAACTGACATTCTGGGAGGTGGGGGGGTATGGTGAACTAAACTAAAAAAGTAAAAAGTATATATGTGTGTGTGTGTGTGTGTGTGTATACATATATATATTTAATCATACCAGTAAATGAGGCGATTTCAAAAGGACCATGGAAAATGTGCATTATGAAAAAATTATGTATGGATTTCAAGAATTTCTTATGGGGCCAGCAAATGGCATAGAGGTTACATTGCTGGACTGTCACATGGTCGACTGTGGTTTGAGTCCCAGACCCGGCGCCTGGAAATTCACGCCGGGCATATGTGCATGCATGCCCAAGATCCTGGAAGGTGAATGGAGAAGAAGGGACTGTGGTGTGGCCATCTCCCTTGGGGGGGGGGGGGGGCGTGATTCTTCACTTTCTCTGTCACTGTTTCTGTCTTTCTCCAGGGCAGGCATGTGCCTTAAGACAAAAACAAAACAAAACAGCTCTCTGTCTCTCAAAAAAAAAAGTCTTGCACCAAAATAAGGTCCTACTTTATTCTATTTATCCATGAACATCTGAAGTCCCCCATATACTTGGGGGCAGCAGGGTGGTGGGGTCCCAACTTCAAATACGGTGGTCAGAAAAAGCCTCCCTGAGCTGCTGGTGTCCAGCTGAAGTGCTGGGGGTGGAGGGGACAGGCGGGGAGACGTTTGGCAAAGACCCCAGGAGCAGCGGAAACAGCGAATGCAAAGTCCCTGAGGTAGGAAAGTCCCGGCAAGTTCAAACACAGGAAACCTGTGAGGGGGAGTGGCGCTTGTGACAGGGAGGAGCAAACTTCGTAAGCCCTGAGTACGCAGAGGAAGCACAGTCCCCCAAGCTCCCAGCCCTTGTCACCCACAGGGACCCATTCTTACACCCACCACCCAAAGAGTACCACGCCTGAAATCTGACCCAACCTAGAAGTCTAAAGTTACAGAATTTCCTAGCTGGAAGGGACTTATTTAGGTGCCAGAGCTCTTCCTGTTCCGCTTCTCTGATCTTGACTGAAGGAGGAATAAAAGGTGTGGCTGGTCGCTACAGCAGGGCAGAGCTCTGCCACACCAGGCCTGCGTGCCCAACGTGCACTGCGTCGGGCGTTCCCCCCACGTGCAGCCGGCAGGCTCGGGAGCTGCTGCTCCAGGAGGCCTTTCATTGTTCACTGTTGCCTCTCTGTGCAGGCTGGGCCCAGAAAATGGCCCCAGACAGGAGGACACAATAGTCTCTAAGGTCCAAATGGCCAGCACACGTATATGGCTTTTTGGTTTTATGTCAGTCCGCTCTTCTGTATAGGGAACTTCCCAGTTCAGAAAATGATTGTATATCTATTTTATTTAATTCATTAATTAGTCAATTATTTATGAGAGAGATTTTTGCTATAGGGTATATGCCCTTGCTTGAAGAGACAGAGACAGAGAGACAGAAAGTGAGAAATCACCCCCTGGGAGGATGGCCACGCTACAATCCCTTCTGCATTCTCCTCTCGGGATTTTGGGCAAGCACACACATGCCCCTGGAGTGAGTTTAAAACGCCGGGTCTAGGACTCAAACCACGGTTGACTCATGGGAGTACAACGATGTAACCATTACACCATCTGTTGGTCCCATAACTATATTTAAAATTTTTTTGCCAGAGGGTGCATGTGCTCACCAGAAACAGTGAGACAAAGAGAGAGAGCGAGAGGGAGAAAGCACCCCCCACAGGAGATGGCCACACCACAATACCTTCTCCATCTCTCCCTCTTTTGGGATTTTTGGGCATGCACACACATGTGCCCGGTGTGATCTTCAAGTCTCTGTGGACAGGATTTGAACCAAGCAGCTGGGTATGTAGGATCCAGCTCTCTTAACCACTAGAGCAGTAGTCCCCAACCTTTTTGGCACCAGGGACAGGTTTAGTGGAACAGAATTTTTCCATAGACCAAAGGGGTGCAGGGGATACAGTTCGAGATGATTTAAGTGCATTACATTTACTGTAGACTTTATTATTATTATTATTATTATTACATTGTAATAATAGGGCCCTGACCGTTCTGTGGCTCAGAGGTTGGGGACCCCTGCACTAGCCGTGGAGCCAGCCCTTCCTGTTCTCACCTCACCTGCACAGAATCCCTAAGAAGTAGTAGTTACATCCTTCTGTCACAGCAGAGGACACAAAGGCTCAGGCAGCAGGGAGGCCACTGAGCCTCTGCAGGCTCCCGCACCAAGCCCTCTGCCAAGCCTCTGAGCTGCCCCGCACAGGGACTCACAGCAGGGCGAGGCACCTCACTTCCTGCTGGCTCTCTGCTGGGTGACTAGAGCCTCCACACCCCAGGGCAAGCCACACCCAGGTTTACCAGATCACCTCTTCTGCACTTTCCTTCTCTTCCCCGAGGATGATCTTAAATATTCATGTTCTAGAAGTGACATGTCGTTTTTTGTACGGGTTCAGGCCTGTGAAAATAGCCCTTCACTCATGTTACAGGCTGCTTGCCTATAATCTAACTTACGTGAGAGACGGGGTCAGAGGTTATGGAAAAAAGGTCTCCGGAGTGGTTCTCGGGTGGCTGTGGTAATAAGCTCCTCACTGGCACCTGCTTTTGATCTTTAAACTCTCTGGGTGGACTCCAAAGAAATATGATAACGAAAAAGAGCTAAGGCATTTCCTATATTTAGCCTCTCTGGGTTTTTTGTTTGTTTGTTTGTTTGCTCTTAGTTACTTGTACTTGCTGGGGGACCCAGAAACACACTACCTTCATTACCAAGAGGAAAAAGATCTGAACAGTGTGATAATGAAAACATCCTTTGACTAGAGTAGCTTGGACCTTCGGGAGTCTCTTCTGTTCCCCTTCTGTAAAGCCAGAGATTAGGATGCAGTGTTCTCCCAGATCTCCTCAGCTCTGAAGACAGACAAGGAAGAAGCGGTCTTTACTGGTCGTATAAGTTGGCCCTACATGAGTGGAGTGGGCAATAAAGACTTTAAAAGACCTGCCTTTTTTTTTTTTTTTTTAATTACTAGAGGGTGTGTGCAGTAGCCAGAGAGAGACAGAGAGAGAGAGAGAGAGAGAGAGAGAGAGAGAACACCCCCTAATGGGGCCTGGTCACACTGCAATCCTTTCTCCTTCACGACTCCATCTTGTGAGAATTTGGGGCAGACATGCATGCAGTGTGTTTTTCAAGCTACCTGGAATGAGATTTGAATCACTGACAATCATGTGAGGGTCCAGCTCCCTTAACCATAGGGCTGGCCCCAAATCTTCATTTATTTATTTATTTTTTATAGTTAGAAACAATACTTAGATTTGCCTCTAAGAAGGGACTTCAGAAATTTTGTGGATAAAATGGAATTAAAGTATAAACTTTAGGGCCGGCAGGTGGTATGGTGGTTAAGGCAGCTGAATCCCACTGCACAGTTTAACTTCCAAATCCAGCCGCTTAGAAAACAGGCCGGCCACATGCTTGTGTGCCAAAAGTCCCTGGAGGAGAATGGAGAAGAGGGGATTATGAGATGTCTCCCTCTCTGTCTGCGCCTCTCTTTGGCAAAAGTACGTGCCCTGTAGCAAATTAAAAGCAAAACCAAAACAACACAAGTTTTATTTTGGTGAAAAAAAAAACAAAAAACTGAAGTCCCTGTATAGTTTTTTTCATAATAAACACTTTATATGTACCTTTCGAAGATTCCCTCATGATTTCATTTGTTTCATTCATGAAAAATAAAAGCCAGACCTGAAATAAGGACAAGTACAATCTTCACGATCCCTACCATCCAGAAAGACAAATGATCCTGAGAGAGGCTACGTCATGGCCTAGGTGTCCTGTGAACCTGGGGTTGTCGGCACCTGGCCAAATGCTAAGACGACGAGCCCAGTTGTTAGGCTGTGTGGCACCCAGGCTGACTCTTGCCATTATTTTTTCTTTTTCTGGAGAAATTTTTGCTATAGCGTGCATGTGCTCACTGGAGAGACAGAGAAACAGAAAGTGAGAAATCACCTTCCCCCCCAAGGGGGGCGGTCATGCCGCAATCCCTTCTTCTCCATTCTCTTCTCAGGATCTTAGGCACGCACGCACACACACCAGGTTAGGCACTCGAACTGCGGTCAACCATATGGGAATCCAGTGATGTAACCATTACATCATCTGCTGGTCCCTCATATTGCCTTCTTTTTTTTTTTTTTTAGAGGTTCTTGTTATAGGGCGCATGCGCTTGCCAGAAAGACAGAAAGAGACAGAGAGAGAAAGCGAGAAATTACCCCCCAGGGGAGATGGCCACGCTGCAATCCCTTCTCCTCCATTCTCCTCTTGGGATCTTGGGAGCACATATGTACAAGTGCTGGGCATGAGTTTAAGCCACCGGGTCCGGGGCTTGAACTATAGTCGACTTCATGGAAGTCCAGCAACATAGCCATTACACCAATTGCTGGTCCCACATCTTGCCATTTTTAAAGAAGGTAGACTTTACACTTAAACTATTAACTCTTCTTGCTAGTTGGCAAAGACTCTCCGAGTATTTCGGTTATTCTGGATTAGGTCCTGGTTTCAGACTTAAGACTTCTGATTGACAGTACCTCATGAATATTCAAAGGAGATACAGAAGTCCATTTTAATTGGATCTAATTCGTGACAGATGATGGCTTTTCGTTTTGACAGGTTGGATTGTTTAAAGTAGCACAGATTTGTGACAGTCATCCCACTGTTATTACATTGTTTTTCCACTTTATTCATGATAGAGCGTGTGTTTGTACGAGGGAGAGAAAGGGAGAAAGACATAGAGAGAGAGAGGTCCAGCCATGCTACAATCCCCTTCCTCTGGTTCTCCATCCTGTTGGACCCTGGGCACACCCACATACATATCTGGCATGTTTCAGACCAAAGGGCAAGAGATTCAAACTGCAGTTGCCATGTGGAATCCAGCTTCTCTTGAGCACTACATTACGACTGTGTCATGGAGCCAGCTCTCCACTGGCGTTTTTGACAGAATATCCATGGCATCGGGACCAGCAGATGATGTAATGGTTACATTGCTGTACACTCACGCAGTCAATCACGGTTCGAATCCAGGACCTGGTGGCTTAAAACTCAAGCTGGGCACCTGTGTGTGCATGCCCAAGATCCCAAGAGGAGAATGGAGGAGAAGGGATTGTGGTGTGGCCATCCCCCTGGGGGATGATTTCTCTGTCTGTCAGGCGAGTGCATGCACCTACAGCAGAAATCTCTCTCTAAAAAAAGAAAAGAAAGAATATCCCTGGCATAAAAATGGAGCTATCTTCATAAATTTATCAGTTGGTCAAGTATTTGTCAGCCATCTGTTGCCTGACTCAGCAGTCTAAGGAATGATTCACATATATTGCTTAACCATAAGTTGTAATCCAGTGAATGACGTCATAATTCAATTTATCCACACTCACTTGATTTCTGAGACTGGCAAGGCAGCACCTAAGAGAGAATTTTTACAGGTGCCATCATGGTAGAACTCCAGCAAATTTTAGATAAAGACAGACTTCGCAATGATTTCTTTTCTTTTCACATGTACATGCCTCAAATTCTGGACCATCTTGATGTTTTCAGGAAGGCTCCCCGGCCAGTAGGACTAGAGGAAAGAACTCCATTTCTTGAATTCACATCAATTACTGTCTGTATCACTTCTTTGGAATTAATTATGTATGAGTAATCTGCAAATTATGGCAGGCTTGTAATTGAGAAGTTTCTTGTACTTTCATTGTTCAGAACTTGGATAAGTGATGGTTAGACTGCCAGCTGGCCCAAGGAAGCCTCTTTAACCTAGAATGTATTATTAGTCCCATCGCTGTTCCTCATTATTTCCAAGGAAAACGTGTCCCGACTGTCCAAGTTGGACTTCCAGTCACTGGAATACGCTCTTGTCTTGAAGCTTGGGTCTCTGGGAGAGGAGCTGGACTAGATATGTCCTTGTCACTGCTTCACTAGGAGATGCTGTCACTCAGGATGACAGGCCGAGCATCCTTAGGCATTAGCAACACCAAAAGAAATGTCAAGAATGAGATCTCACTCTCGTGGTTGTTCCTCCAAAGCAGGTATTGAGTAGCACTTGAAGCTCCTTAGTTTTCTGTGCTTAACCATGACATCGCGTATATGTTTACATCAAGCTTTTAATGTTTAATAAAGTGGTCAGAAAAGTCATGACGTCTTTTTGCATAGAAAACATAGGAAAATACCATGACTTTTCCAGTGACCCCATAAAACTGCCTTCGTGGTTTATGCTCCTTGTATTTGGAGGCTGCATCTAAATTTCTTTGTATCCAGCGAAGCATGCGGTCCACACAGCTGAGCATGTCAGAGCAGCTCAAAAACATTTATTGATCCATAATTACAGCTACATAGAGAAGTAATTCAGGCAAGAGCTGACTCTGTCGGGCACGATTAGACATCCAAACAGGTAACCTAGTTACTGCATCCATACCTGGTGAGGTACCTTTGTCATCAACCGCGGAGCTCAGATGCAATCGTCAAAGGGTGCAGCACACCTGGCTTGTGTTTTTACCTTTAAAACCCAAGAAGATGTGCAATCCTGATTCTTCTCCTGAAATAGACCAACGAGTGGCTTTGGCCCTTGGCACATTGGAATTTGATCTGTGAGCTGAGCTAACTCTGTTTTCTGTTCACACTTAGTTCTAGGTTGTCACCTCCTTCTTCCTGTGCTTTTCAATGTTTATTCATCACGGTCTCTCCCGTCTCAGCTCTCTCTGTGGATTTCCCTCCCTGCTGGGTAGCACTGAGTAGAGGGCTTTGCTCAAGGTAGGAACCCTTGAGCACTCACTGTATCCCAGGCACAGCACAAGGCATTAAACCGTCACGAGTTATTCTACTGTACAAGGTAGATACCATCCGTATCTCTATTTTATACATGAACAAATGGAGGCAGAGCAAGATCCAGTGGTTTGTCAAAGGCCCCAACTGTTACGGCGTGTTAGAACTTGGATTTAAACCCAAGCTTAAAAGACCACAGCCAGGGACCAGCAGTTAGTGTAATGGCTATGTCGCTGGACTCCCATGTAGTCGACCCTGGTTGAGTCTCGGACCTGGTGGCTTAAACTCATGCCGGGCGCATGTGCATGTGTGCCCAGGATCCCTAGAGGAGAATGGAGGAGAAGGGATTGCGGCGTGGCCATCCCCCCTGGGGGGTGATTTCTCGCTTTCTGTCTCTCTCTGTCTCTCTGGCAAGCACACGTGCCCTATAGCAAAAACTTCTCCCCCCACAAAAAAAAACAACGTCAACAGCCAGATTACCTCCTCTCAATCAATGGTTGCTGGGCAGATCTATTAAAGCACAGGCAATAATAGTAGTTGCATCAATAATGAGTTTCTTTACCAAGGGGTAAAGTGCAGAATCAAGGTAATAATCGTCACAATCTATGTCTTACAGATGTTACAATGTCTACTGCTCGAGCATGGGGCACTCTTTCATTTCTCTACCTGAGTAAGTTGAAATGTCCAAATTTCTTCTAGAGCAGTACTTCCCCCATCAGGGGTATTCGGCAAGGTCTAGAGACATGTTTGTTGTCGTGACGAGGGCAATCTTGGGGTAGTTTGCTACTGGAATCTAGTGGGCAGAGACCAAGATGCTGCTAAACATCCCATAATACAATGCACAGGACTGCCCCACAAAGCCTCAGGCCGCAACTGTCTACAGCACAGCAGACAAGGAGCCTGCTTTAGCGAGATGCCGAGTCTGACATTGCTGACGTGGCTCACTCTGGCCCATACATGCGGGAAAGGAAAGAGATGATCACTCATCTTCCATCTTGCAGACTCCCTGCTCTCTAGCAGGATGGAGCACAATGCAGACTCTCTTCCAAGGTCTGCCAGTCACAGAGAGCACTTTTAAATGACATAAATCCAAATGCAGACTTTTGTTTGATCAATTGTTAAACCAAGACTCTCTCCCACCCCTCAAAGCTACCAATACAATAATGTTTAGTCCTTGTAAAATGAGAAAGTGATGCAAGCTGATTAAAAACAGATACGGTCCACGAGTTAGCATGCAGCTCCCTCCCACGCACAGTAGTTTTTCCCCCTTTTTCCTAACTGGCCAAAAGCTATGAGCCCTGCTCTCTGTCTAGGCGGCCCCAGAGATCTCAACAGAACCTTATGTGGGTTCTTTTTCTCCACACACGGGGATCCAGAGAGTGCAAGAACCTGCTCCCTGCCGTGACTGCTAGCTGTTGAATTCAGCTGCTCTAGGTAGAGAATGGTGTAAAAATATTTCAGTTCAAGTTTACGTGTCTTGGAAAATCACGTTCCATGTAGAGAGAGCTGTGTATTTGGATGGAGAGCTATCAGTCACTCTGCAATGAGCAACCATTTTTGGAGTGTTATTTTAATAAAGATATTACTTTATATGATCCAAACTACAAATAGAAAAATAGCAAAACATACATGCCCTAGCCTTTTACAAATCTTAAGGGCTATTTTACATGCCATGAATAGAAATAATGATGCTGTTCAACGAGGTAATGTTCTGATGCAGGGAAGACAGAGCCTCATGCACCAAGCCATTGGTGACACTGTCTCCCTTGGCAGTCTGATCTCTTGTCATCACTCAGATCTAGGCTCTTCCTGGGGTCCCAGCTGCAAGGAAGCCATCTGGGTAAAGCCATCTCACCACTCAAGACTGTTTTCTTTGTAGAAGCTCAGGCATAAGGATTGCTGCCCAGATCGGATACTCCACGCCAGAGCCCACGGCCTTCTTGGGAGGAGGGCCCTACCACACACATGTTATACTACAGACACGGTCTTCTCAAGCTCTTCTAGATTCTGTTTGTCATAATTAGATTATTAGAAAACAGACGCCCTGCCTGGTGGTGTAGTCGGCAGCAAATTGAACTGCAGATCTGGAGGCCACATACGGATCACGGGTTCAGAACTCTAGACTGATGAAAAAACATGCCAAGTGTGTGCATGTGTGCCCCCATGATCCTGATGAACCATGACCCTGATCCTAGAGGAACAGGGAAAGGAGACTGCAGTGTCACGAGACCCTGGTGAGCATCACTCGTGCGTGCACGTGCATTCTCTATCATGAATTAAAAAAAACAAAACAAAAAAACACTTTTTTTTTTTTTTAAGAGGGATTTTTGCTATAGGGCGTGTGCACTTGCCAGAGAGACAGAAAGACGAAAAGTGAGAAATCTTGCCCCCAGGTAGATGGGCATGCTGCAATCCCTTCTCCTCCATTTTCTTCTCAGGATCTTGGGCACGTGTGCACATGTGCCCAGCATGAGTTTTAAGCTTCAGGGCCCGGGAACTGAACCACGATTGACTACGTGGGAGTCTAGCAATGTAACTATTATGCCATCTGCTGGTCCTAATAAATAAACTTCTAAGAAAAGATATAAAATTGATTAGAACAAGGCCCAGGACTAAATAAAAGAATCTGAATTAGGCCAGCAGTGGTGGTGCAGTGGTGATGCCTCTTCCCCATGCGGCGGCCACGTTTGTCGGTGGTTTGTATTCTGAGGTCTCTCTGTGCATCTGGGATTTTGGCTCCCTGAGGCTGGAGTTGGATCCTGGCATAAAGATCATGTTGGGGGTACCTGTTTTTCTCTTTCATGAAAGAAATAACTAACTTAAAAAAAAAAAAGAATCAAGATGAAATTACTTGGTCTCTTAAGTGAATAAAACTGTTATAAAAATCAAGTTCCTTCAAAAACGCTACCATTGGGGGTGCGCCGGGGCCGGGCCTGCGCGCCGGGGCCAGGCCTGTGTGGCTGGGACTCTGCCTCGCGTGCCGCGGCCTGGACCGCCCAGCCCCCGCTGCCTCTCCGGCGCTGGGTGTGTCCCGCGCGCTTGGCGTGGACCGGCCGAGCGGGAGGTGGCGCTGGATCCCGTGCACATTCGTGCGCTCGGGGCTGGCGTGTGGCCACCGGGCCTGTGCGTGGCCGCCGGGCCTGCACGTGGCCGCTGGGCCTGTGCCTGCGCGTGGCCGCTGGGCCTGAACGTGGTCGCCGGGCCAGTGTGTGACCGCCGGGCCTGCGCGTGGCCTCTGGGCCGGTGCCTGCGCATGGCCGCCGGGCCTGAGCTTGGTCGCCGGGCCAGGGCGTGGCCGCTGGGCCTGAGTGTGGCTGCCGGGCCTGCGCCTGCACGTGGCTGCTGGGCCTGCGCGTGGTCACCGGCCCAGCGTGTGAACACTGGGCCTGCATGTGGCCCCCGGGCCTGCGCATGGCCGCCGGGCCTGTGCATGGCCGCTGGGCCAGCGTGTGACCGCCGGGCCAGCACGTGGGCCCCGGGCCTGCGCCTGCGCGTGGCCACCGGCCCAGCATGTGACCACCGGGCCTGCACGTGGCCCCCGGGCCTGCGCGTGGCCGTCGGGCCTGTGTGTGGCCGCTGGGCCTGCACCTGTGTGTGACCGCCGGGCCTGCGCGTGGCCCCCGGGCCTGCACGTGGTCGCCGGGCCTGTGCCTGCGCGTGGCCGCAGGCGGCAAACTGAATCCGAAAACTAGGACTAAGAACTTGCAACCATAAGCAACAGAAAGAAACTTTAGCTGTCTTAAACCAAATGAGAAATATATTGTATAGGAGGATTTTCTCTGCCTATGGACAGTGAGAAGATGATGGTCACCAGCCCTGCATTACCTCAGGGAAAAACAAGAACTACTCTACCATTCTTAAGGAAGCCAGATACCCGAGGATGACTCACACTGCAGATCCCCACAACACCATTCCCGGTAATCACAAGATGGATGCTGTGCTGCATCAACGGATAATCATCTCTGCTTCCAGAACTGCTTTCCTGAAACTGTCTTACATGGAGATTCACCTACAATTGTGGAATTGCACGAGACCCACCCTTAATCCAACCCTGAAGAGAATCTATGCTCCCTATTGTTAAAAACTTTATGAGCAGATAAGTGGAAAAAAAATAAAACTGAAAGAACTGGAGGGTATAATAACAGGGAAGGCAACTGCGGATGATAGAGACAATATGGGAGAGGTAATGGGAATGAGTAATTGAGGGTGGAAGGGAGGGATTCAGGGAACAAACAACACACTCAATAGACACAAAAATGAAAAGTTGTCTGTTGATGATAATGTATATGGTAATATCATTGTCTTGACTAATGTGCACTGTATTCATGATGGGAAAAACCATGTTGTACACGGTAAAGAGGTGCAATGATTAAATGTAATAATTAAAAAAATAATTGAAACCTGGGGGGGAAAAGTATATATACTCTATGGAATACTACTCAGCCATAAAAAATAACAAGATCCTGGAATTTGATAGAAAGTCGTCGGATATGGAGGATCTATTGCTGAGTGAAGTAAGCCAGGCTATGAAAGAAAAATATTGTATGTATCCACTCAATATATACCAACTATCCGCACTCTATGATAGAGGGCAAAAATTGGAGGACATAAAAGCAGTGAAGGTACTTAATGAGAATAGGACAGTGTGGAATGCGGGAAGTGAAGAGAAGAGGATAGAGAAAGATAGCAAGTGAACAATAGAGAGGCAGGACGTTAGTGAGAAACAGATATGACTTATTAACTGTTGATGTTGACATGTATAGTATTCTCAACTGGATTCGTCTGAGAAGTATTTCATGATGGGCAAAGTCTTTTTACAAGCAAAATGAGAAATAGTGATTGACTGTTTAAAAAAATAATTAGAATAATAATAATAATGATTGGGGGAAACATAGAAAAGATATTGAATGTTAAAGCGGGGAGATTAATGTCTCTGTACTGACTGACATGCATGGCATTCCCTTTTGAAAAAGCAATGTAATACACTGTAAAGTTATATGTAATCCAATGTAATATAAAGAAGATTATGATGATAATAAAACAACAACAACAACAAAAAAAACGCTACCATTGGGTGCCTCTTGATTACAGAAGTGAAAGATGCTTTTCTCCAATCTCAAACATCGTGCTGGTACTTGGGCTGTTAGCACGAAGCGCTCTCTGGAACAGCAGAGGGACCCAGCAGAGCCCGAAAGAAAGCAGAGCGGCAGGTTTCTCAGTGTCCCTCCTGGTCTCTGTAGCATCATATCTTAGATGTAAAATTTCACCTCCATGACTCATATAAAAAGCACTCTCAGGGGCTAGCAGTTAGCATAATGGCTATGTGGCTGGACTCCCATGCAGTCGACTGCGGTTCGAGTCCCGGACCCGGTGGCTTAAACTCACGCCGGGTGCATGTGCGTGTGTGCCCAAGATCCCGAGAGGAGAATGGAGGAGAAGGGATTGTGGAGTGGCCATCCCCCCTGGGGGGTGATTTCTCACTTTCTGTCTCTCTGTCTCTCTCTGGTGAGCGCATGTGCCCTACGGCAAAAACCTCTCTCTCAAAAAAAAAAAAAAAAAGCACTCTCAGATTGATTTGCTTCTTAATACAAAATTGCAATAAAACTGCTTTGGGACTTTATTGGGTCTCGTATTCATGACATTAGGCTTTAAGGGGCTGAAGATTCTTTAACTAGACTTATGCAAATTAAATATATCTAAAATAACATCACAGCAGAGGTGAGACGATGGACTATAATTTTGAGCTTCAGTAATTGTTTAGGGCGTTCTTGTTTATACCTTTTTCCTTTGTTGTGGAACTCAGCTGCATTTTTAAAAAAGAAAATCTACCAAGACTGTCTCTTTCTGTCTTATCCTATTTCTGCATAATTGTGCTAATATACTAGCTAGGCCAGTTATATTTTAAACGGCATGTATATATTTAGCAGCGTCAGTATTCAAATTCTATCACGTTTGTAACTGTAAATATCCTTTAGGAGCAGTTACTTAGCATCGAGTTCTGCAACAATTTTTGAAGGATTTTGGTTGAAACGCTCAAAATTGACTCTTGAATTTCCTTCTCTCCTGTGTAAAATGGGCTCATGGCTCTCACTCACGGGCAGAACCCTGCACACTGGTATGGATTCTTTATTGGGTCAGGACATTTCATGCCACTTACAGACTTGGGTAAGTTGCTCAAGTTCTTTGAGCCTCAATCTCTGTATCTGTAATATGGGGTAATGACAATGTATACCAGACGCGACTGCTCAGATCATTACACTGTATGATGTGCAGAATCTACTTAATACAGGGTCTGTGGTGGGTGTTTTCTTTTTTTTGCCATGGGGTGTTTCCTCACCAGAAAGAGACAGGGAGAGATAATGAGAGGGAAAGTGAGAAATCACCTCCCTAAGGGATGGCCACACCACAATCCCTTCTCTTCCATTCTCCTCTCAGGATTTTTGACACACATGCACATGTGCCTGGCATGTTTTTCAAGCCACTAGGTCCTGGACTCAAATTGCATATTGGGCCATGTGAGATCCAGCTCCCTCAACTGCCATGCTACCGGCTGGCCCAGTTTTTTTTCTTATATTCAGAGAGTCCTTACTCACTTTTGTCATGTGTCTGGCGAAGTTGTGGGGAGTGTTTATGGCTTTCAGTAATAGTGAGTGTAGGGACCAGCAGTTGGCGTAGTGGCTATGTCGCTGGACTCCCATGTAGTCAACCGTGGTTCGAGTCCTGGACCCCGTGGCTTAAATTCACGCTGGGCACGTGTGTGTGCATGTCCAAGATCCCAAGAGGAGAATGGAGGGGAAGGGACTGTGGCATGGCCATCCCCTCTGGGGGGGTAATTTCTCACTTTCTGTCTCTCTGTCTATTTCTGGAGAGCGCACGTGCCCTATGGCAAAAACCTCTCAAAAAAAAATAGGGAGTCTAAGTGTAGAGGACATATATCTGTGTGGTATGTGTATGTGGTGTGCTTTTGGTGTGCATGTGTAGGGCTATAGGAGATGGGAACCTAGCCAGCCCACACATACATGCAAGCACTCCAGTTCCACCCTCAGGAGATAAGCTAACTGACAGGCAGGGAGTCGCCCTGGTAAGATGGGTGAGATAAAATTCTCCTTCTGCTGTGTCATGTTTTGGGGAATGGAAAACATGAAAATGTAAAGTTGTATTTCTAATTACAATCATATATCAGAATATGTTAGTGATAATGACAGTATATAGTATAGGTGAACATCAATCTTTTTGGTCACTTTTACTAATACTTATTATTCTGGAAATACAATAATTTAGATTTTCTAAAAAGGGTTTCTAACATGCGAAACAGAAATCCAGTGTCTTTTCCAAAGCTAGGTGAAAGGAAAGTCTCTGAGGTCAGCAAGTTCTTTTTTAAAAGAGGAATGAGAGGCCCTAAAAGAACACAGAGGATACTAAAAGCTGCATCCTTCAAGACGTTTATCAGGGCGTCACAGAGAGACTCCACAGATCAGTAGACTTGAATTCCTTTGTTTGATTTTCTCCCATAACCAAATCCCTTGAAAAGCAGGATTTGACGACGCTCACTAAGTAATGCCTGTGTGGCAGGTACATGGGTGACATGGGCTAGGGCTGGGAGGAAGGCAGACAATGTCAATGGATTCTGGTTCTTGACAGCATATTATGCAGATAGACATTTTTATTGCTTCTAGACTAAATCCTTATAGTGCTAAATCCCATCTTCTCAGTTACACACCATTTCCCAACTAATGCCTCAGAGCCCACTGCAGGGGATCCCTTGGTTACCCTCTCGGCAAAGCACCACAGCACAAGCATGCAAGATTCCAGCACCCCAGGTCGACTCCTCTCTGGTGGTGACACTGGTCTGTTCCAATGAGCCTCCTCACCCATACCCCTTAGGCACCTGTGGTTGTGACCGTTTTCTTTGATTCTTAGAATTTCAATGCCAAAGGACATTGGAAAGGAGAGAATGACTACTACGTTCCAATCCTTCATTTTTCTCAGTTCTACAGAATCCAGCCAGTCCAGTCCCCATGGCCGTTTCTCTGGCTGACAGAGAAAGCTGGAATTGGCTGCTGGATTAATGACCTCAAAACTTCCATGTTCATTCTCTCTCCGTCCTCTTGAAATCTTTCTGCTGTGATACTCACTGGGACTGAAGAAATAAGGAGAGACAACCTTTTCATATAAAAATGCTGCTAAAGGGGACAGGGCTTTCTGATGTGTGTGTGAAAATACTAAGGTAGACAGTCCGCACTCCATTCACAATTTGGGCCTTCCTATGGAATAGCAAGTGATAGGACAGTACTGAGCAGCTGAACGTCTGGATCTCAGAATCGGTTTTTCCATTACTATACACACCTTTGGAGGGTTTTCATGATATAGCAGGAAGTTTCTAGATCTATACAAAATAAAATGCATGTATTTGGAAAGAAATTTAAATACCCAGAACATCTCATTTGCTAGAAAAATTTAGTGGAATTCAGCACCACCTCTTAAGACGCATGAAATCTAAACCATTCTGTTACTATTTTCATGCAGATTCACGCTTTGTCATCCTAGAAGACAGATAGTGACACATTCTTTCTGTGTCCTACAACTAGGTGAGAAAACAAAACTTCACTCCACAGGGAAATGCACAAATTGACATCTCAAACAATCAAAACCTAAACCATTCATTTCTTTTCCACAGAAGATCTATTACTATGCTGTCTTGATCTATTTGCCCAAAGGTTTCTGTGAATCACAATTTTCTCCTGAGTTACTCAGACTTAGATTAATGAGAAGGCTGCTACTACCCTGCTCCAAAGCCCACAGGACTGATCACGGTAATTGCTGCACATGACCTCTTTTTTTTTTTTTTTTAAGAAGTCTTTGCTTTAGGGCATGTGCACTTAACCAGGGGGCGAGAAAGAGACAGAGACACTGAGAGGGAAAGTGAGACATCGCTCCCCAGGGGAGATGGCCACTCCACAATCCTTTCTCTGTCATTCTCCTCCTGGGATCTTGGGCATGCACGCACATGTACCAACAAGATTTTCAAGCCAGTGGGCCCAGGACCTGAACCGCAATCAGCCATATGGGAGTCCAGGACATACCCACTATACCACCTGCCTGCCCTGCACATGCCCTCTCTTACATGGCTGCTGGCATGCCTCCTCACCTCACCCCACTGATTTAGGAATTCCTCAAAGACGGGTAATCTCTGAGGTCACTCTACTTCGTCCGCAGCACCCGTCGGCCACGCTGCACACGACCGTTGCCATTCGTCCTCTCGGGCCGACCTCCGAAGGACAGCACTCGGCAGTGAAGAGCACAGGTCGCTCTCAGCCGCCCTCCCCATGCCTTACCTGGTCTCTCTGTCTTTGGGGATCGTAGCAGTGCTGTAAGCAAACACTTGCTTCTCAAGTAGAGGAGGGCCGAGGTCCACAATGCCAGATAATCCTGGGGTATTGCGTGGCTTTTCGATATACACCAAGGTGCCGGGCTCCTTTTTAAAGGACTGGCGGCTTGGCGAGGCCCGGTCTGGCTGCAAGGTGTGCGGGGGTCCGTGGGCATTGTAATGAGCGTGCATGTCTATCATCCTCAGGTCACCGACTCGGTGCGGAGAGGCGGGGGGCGTCTTGGAGCCCAGGGTAGGCAAATGGCTCTCGGGGTACTTCCTTGACTTCTGTCTGTACAGGGACTGCTCCATATGCATCTCGGCTTGCAGAGAGGGATTGCAATAAGCACTCGCTGACCGGATGGCTGTGCGGTGATACGCGATGATGTGATCGGGGACGTCCAGCGGGTGCCCACCGTGGGACGAGGCGATGCTCATCCGTCCTTCGTGGTACAGGTAAGGGTCTGCGTAGAAACCCTCGTTTCTGTACATGGCGATGTTCTTGCCACCCAGGTCTTCATCTGGCTTGACATCTCTTCTTTCTAAAATGGCGCTTGGGCTTGGGGAGATGGATCGGGAGACTGGCAGGCTGGAGAGTCTGTCCCTGGGGATGGTGGCGTTGCCAGGAACCACCATGGGGCGGGTGCCCCCATAGGGAATTCTGGATGGGGAGGGGGGCATAGAATGGGGCACCGGAGTGGATGGTGGAGAATTTGGAATCGCGTGGGGTGGGTGAGCCGTGGATCCAGGTCGAGAGGCACCCGGGCCATCTCCTCTTGCATAAACAATGTCTCTCTGCATCTGAAAATAAAATAATTAGAAAGTTTACTTGGATATCCATGGTTTTCGAGGAGTCTCAGTGTGACCATGTGGCTTCCCGGCCATGGGAGCCCGAATAATGCTCCTGCCCTGCAAGGTGATGCAGCGGTCCCTGGAGTCTGTGAACAGGTCCCCCCCCACCCCCCCGTGACAAAGGGGACTGTACAGATGGGATGAATTGAGAGGGGAGGTCACGGTCCAGGCGGGCCCAATCATCCACAAGGGTCTTTCTATGTGGAAAAGGAAGGTAGGAGGATCAGAGTGCGGGGAGGGCCCACCTGTGATGACAGAAGCCGAGTGGGAGGACCGGCACAGCCTAGTGTTAAGGTGAGCTGGATCCCACGTGACCAGCTGCCCCTCACATCCTGGCCCCCGTGGCTGAGAAAACATGCCAAGTACATGTGCATGCCTAAAATCCTGGCAGGATAGACAAGGGAGGAGAAGGGGCTGGGGTGTGACCAGGCCCCCATGGGGGTGTGTTCTCTGTCTCCTTCTCTCTCTGGCCAGTGCGTGTGCCCTCTGGCAATTCAAACAAACAAATAATCAAAAGCCAGATCAGAGAGAGAGCCTGAGAGAGCCCGCGCTGTGGACTTTGAAGACGGAGAAGGAGAAGGGGCATGTGAGCCCCGGAGTGCCGGCAGCATCGGAGCCGGGAAGGCAAGGAAGCAGTCCCTCTGGGCCTCCAGGCGAGCGAGCCCTGCCGGCACCTGGGCGTCAGCCCTCCAAACCCACCCGGGACTTCTGACTTCTACAACTGGACGATGAAAAATCTGTGGTGCGTGAAGCCGCTAAGTCTGTGGCCGTCTCTACAGCAACCACAGGAAACAAGCGCTCCACACTGTGGGGTGTGAGGAAAGAATGGGGCAGGGGTTTAAATTCTGAGGTCACAACTTCCTAGAGACACTCAATAAAAAATGACTAAATGTGGGCATAATGTATCCATAGTGCTAAATTTGTGTGTGTGTGTTTTAGAGAGATTTTTTTTTGCTCTAGGGTGTGTGTGCTTGCTGGAGAGATAGAGACAGAGACAGAAAGCGAGAAATCACCCCCGTGGGGGATGGCCACACCGCATTCTCTTCTCCTCCATTGTCCTCTCAGGATTTGGGCACGCACACACGCACACGTGCCCGACGTGAGTGTTGTGAGCCGACAGGACTGGGACTTGAGTCCCGGTTTACTACGTGGGAGTCCAGTGATGTAACCATTTACGCCAACTGCTGGCCCCTAAATTTGAGCTTTCTCAAACTTGTCCTGGGTACATTTTCTTTCTGTCAACCTTGGGAAATTGCAACCATGGCTCCAAGCTGGCACAGGCTACGGACCGAGCACCGGGAACGGAGATGCCGGTATGTGTGGGGGACCTGGAGGGAAGTCCCATTCGTTCAGCAACGCTTAGTTTAAGCCTATGAGAAGTGAGCACCAGGAGGTTGGAAGGAGACAACACGGGACCTAAGAGTGTGATCTCGGGCAAACCTCACGGCAAAGAGGGCACGGGAGAGAGGGAGGGAATCCGATATGGCAGGGAGAAAGAATCCAAACAGCACCCTCCCTGGGGCTGCTGGAGTGACAAGGAGCCCACGGAGCTGGTGCCCAGGTAGCCTGGCATTCTGGGCAGTGCCAGTACCACCCAGTTCCAGAGAAGTGGGTTTTCCCCTGGGGTCTCCCATGAGCACTCCTTTAGAAGGAACCATTGAAAAATCAAGTTCATGAACAAAGGAGGATCTAATTTTGAATTTGCACTACACTGCTGTGTTGACAAGGAGTAGAATAAAAAACACAGATTAATTCAGAATATAACTATTTGCTATACTGTGTTTTGGTCAAGAACCAAGACGCAAGTGCCCATTCAGATTCTCCAAATGGCTATGGGGCAGAAGACCCAGCCCGGGGCCCACTCCTCAAGTTCAAGTCCTATGTGTTCTATCCCAGGAGCACACACTCCCTACAGTAAGGGTATAGATGGTTGGAGGGTGGGTGAGGTAGGAGCCTGAGGAGGGTGGGGAGGGCTCCCAGGGGAGCAGCCAAGACACCCACTGTATGGGTGGGCAGAGAAGGCAGAAGCATCAGGAGCAGGTGGAAAATGAAACAGCCTGCTCTGATTATGGCCAGCCGATTCCTTACCAAATAACTTCATCTGTTTCGTAAACAGTATTTATGAAGTTCTTGCTAAGAGCCAGGCTTTTCCCTAATGGCCTACTGTTCTGAGCAAGCCCCTACATTGCCGCCTTGTAGTGGTGCGTTCTTTAGCCTATCTCCTAGATCAGGATGCAGAGGAAGAACTGGGGGGAACCACAGCTTCCTTGCCTTGTCCCTGGAGGGATCTAGCAGTGCAGCGTCTCTGACCAGAGAGTTGTACACATTATGGTGGATTTAATAATAAAAGTGACCCATTGAAAGCACAAACAAAGTGCAATATGTAGCAACAAAATAGACTTCAAGAGAAGCCAGGGCTGGCAGGTGTGTGGTGGTTAAAGGTGCTGGACTCCCACATGGCCAACAGTGGTTCGAGTCCCAGACCTGGTGGCTTGTTTTCTCACCTTCCCCCACTCTCTCTTGGATCAAACTGGAAAGTAATAATAGTAATACATTTTAAAAATTAAATAATTCTTAAAAAAGGAAAAGAAAAGAAAAGAAAAGAAGCCAGCAGGTGGCATGGTGGTTAAGTGCTGGATTTTCACAGGGCTGACCATGGTTCAAGTCACATGGACTTGAAAACCATGCTGGGCACATGTGCATACATGCCCAGAAATCCAGAGAAGAGAATGGAGAAGGGACTGCAGTGTGGCCAACGCCTCTGGAGGATGATTTTTCACTTTCCCTTCCTCTGGTGAGTGCATGTGCCCTCTGGCAAAAACCTAAAGAAAAAAAAAAAAAAAAAGAGAGAGAGAGAGAGAGAGAGAGAGAGAGAGACCTAGATAGTACAATACCTGAGCACCATGGAGTCGGCCTTTCAGCTGCTGAGGGGACTTTTATGTAGGCTCTTCACTCACAATCACAATTTCATTTCTGTGGCCCCAACTCCCTCCTACCACATGCACATTTCCCACCACGACAGGCTTGTCTGTCCCTGCCTCCTAAAAGCCTAACTGTAAAATCCCAAGCCGTCCTCACGCCTGGAACTCCCTGCCCTGTCCTAGCCCTTGGGATCCAGGCTGGGCTTCCGGTATCTCTGCCCCAGCCCACGTGTTCTCCCTCCACTCCCTTGACACACTCATCATTTAGGTGCATGGGGCCTTAAGCCAGGAGGGCCAGTCCCAAGGTCACTGTGTGGCAATATATCCAGTCGACTCATTCCAGAGTGACTGGCGCAACCATGTGACAGAGGCTTTGCAGGAGATTAACACAGAAGGGTCCTCCATAAATACCTCTCCCACTCGGCCCTCCACAATTCAGGGTTCAATAAAAGGAAAGGTGTGGCTTGGCAGTAAGCTACACCAGCTTCCCTGTCATAAAGACAAGAGAGACTGGGTTGGCCAGCAAGTCCCCAATTCCCCACATGGTCACAGCACACAATGCAATAATCCACCAAAACACACACCAAGGTAAGTTTATAGTGTTGACTCAAACATGCTCTAGTATAGAAAGCATCACACAGTGCCCAAGTCAAATCGGGTACAGAACAATGGTGCATACTATTATCATTATTGTTATTAATTAGAAAGAAAAAATGTCCAAGCCTGCCAGTGGTACAGTGGTTAAGGTGGCTGGATCCTATATGGTCAACTGTGTGGTTCGAGTCCTGGACCTGGCAGCTGGGAAAATGTGCATGCATGTCTAAAATCTGGAGAGGAGAATGGAAGAAGGGATTATGGCATGGCCATCCCCGAGTATGATTTCTTACACCCCTCCCACTTCATTGAGCACATGTTCCCTATAGCAAACTTAAAAAAAAAAGAAAAAAAAAGAAAAAAAAAGGGGGGGGGGGTGAACAATAGTCCCAGCCCTGTTCTATTTTTCCTCCTTACTGAGCTTCAGATCAAGTCTTGATTTGAGCAATTCTGACCCTCATGAGCACAGAGAAGAATCTGCCCTCTTTTTGATGAGAGAGTAAAATGAAACATTAAGATTCTAGAGAGAACACAACTGCTTAGAAGGATAAAGAATATTAATGAAAGAAAACTGAAAAATTAATTTTACTTAATAAATAATTGAGCAAATTTCTTTTAAAATAGCAGAGAGGTCTGTATAGATACTTAAAACACATGTTTGGTGATGTGCAAAGAAATGGTTAGAAGGTACACTATCTAAATAACTTTAAAAAGAAAACATTAAACATTTTTGTGAGAAGAAAAAAACTCCTTAGACTTCCTGGTAGCATGCATAGATGAGATTAGAAAGAAATGTAATAATTCGTTTAAAATGACTCTGATACATCATCTCGTGTATTCATATGAGGACCAGGGATTGTGGTTAAACCAGAACGCGACCTCCACCACTGAGAGCGGATCCCAGCCAAGAGCAATCAGCATCAAAGACCTGGTGGCAACACTGTATCAGCCCTGCCTTGTCCACTTCCAAACGATCTTGCCAACGTCCCACAGGGTCACTGGAAAGGATCACTGGCAACCGGGGTAACCTACAGGGGAATACAGAACAGGTAACCCGAGGCCGAGTGTCTCCATCAGGGCAGGTGACTGAGAGGTCGGATGCCTCTGGCAGGATTCTTAGGTGAGTTTGCCGAGCTATCATTGACAGCCTAAGACCGAGTCTTAAAAAGAACTCTGATAATGTCATCCTGGGCTCTAAACAGAACCCAAGAAGAGAATGACACAACGATCCCATTGTATAGTGGAGAGAGATACTGTCAGCCTACAGCTAGAGTGAACCCTTAAAATGAGATAACTGGGTTCATACACTTAAGGATATGGACCACCAAAGGCAACTCACTCTTAGGGTGTGGCAGAAGGATGGTGAGGTGAAAAGGCAGACTCTTTTCCAAGTCTCCAGTGTAATCTCCAAGGAGACCACCTGCCACTCCATGAAAAAGTAGATTTCACAAGCTCTAGCAGAGACTCATGTGATTTACTGAAACAGGATGATGATTAAGAGTCCCTAACTGGAGCCAGTGCCATAGTGCAGTGGTTAAATACAGTGCATCTGAACTGGATCCCACATGGCTGACCACAGTTCAAATCCTGACCCTGGCAGCTTGAAAAACCATGCCAGGCACATGTGCGCAGACACACATGCAAACGTGCTTGAATCCCGACAGGGTGAAAAACGATGTGACTATGCCCCATGGGGGTGGGAGGGTGTTTCTCTCTAACTTTCTGGAGAGTAATCACAACTTCTGACAATTAATAATACAAACATACTATAATGCGTAATTTAAAACACCCTGAGCCTTTCAGCCTTTTATGCTAGAGTTCTTTCCATAGAGTTATCACTCTAGAATCAGGTACCTACACAATTTCACTTTGTTTTGCCTTTTAATTGTTATTTGGATAAGTATGACATTAAATGCACACTGGTTTTCCTCTACTAGTACTGAAAAGTCAGCGCTGCTAGGAGAAAATGATATGAAACTCATAAGGTAAATAAACAAGCAACACACACACATATACACAAGGAGTTGCCATTTACCTTAATACAGGGATCGTAAAGAGTTCACGGAAACTGTGTATCGTAAAAAAACTATGCATGGGACCAGCAGTTAGTGTAATAACTATGTTGCTGAACTCCCATGTGGTCAACCACGGTTCGAGTCCCAGACCCGGCAGCTTAAACTCACGCCGTACACGTGTGCGTGCGTGCCCAAGATCCCAAGAGGAGAATGGAGGAGAAGGGATTGTGGCGTGGCCATCCCCCCTGGGGGGTGATTTATTGCTTTCTCTCTCTCTGTCTTTCTGGTGAGTGGACACGCCCTATAGCAAAAACCTTTCCAAAAAAAAAAAAAAAAAAACATGAATTTCAGAATTTTTTTTTGGTTCCAAATAAACTACTTTAATTCATTTTCCATGAACTTTTTGAAATCCCTGCTGTATCTGAATCCCTGATTTTCCCATTAAGCTCTCTGACCTCACCAATCTTTATCATCTCATTTCCTAATAAGTTAAAAGTACCTGGATATGTTTTTATCATTGTCACTTCCCTCCTCCCCCAAATTTCAGCACAAATGTCTCTAGGTGAACTTTAAAGAATTTCAACCTTACGTCAGGAAAGAGATGACTTGCACACAAAAATAAAGGTCTAACAACTTCTCAGGGTACAACAAAGATATTTATTTGCCTCGGCCTAAGCCCAGGCACAGAAAACATTCCTTGAACTGTACTAGATACACTGCCAGGATTCTCCCTCAGTCATCTACTTTGCTGGGCATCCTTCTCCTGTCTTCTCATTACTGCTCACACCACTGCTGTGTGATTGTTTGAGTCCTTCTAGGTCTGATAATCAGGGCAATTTCCCCCAGACCCCGGTCACCACAGCCCTGGCTGACTGACCAGCTGCTGTCCCTGCCACAGCTCACGGCTTACTCAGCTGTTCACCCTGTTCTTCTCAAACAGCAGAGACTATGTGGGCCAGTTGCACGTTGATTATCTGAAGTTTGAGTTAGGAATTCTTACATATAGCTCTATTTCATGTCCCCAAAGCACTGTAAGTCAAACAAAACTACACTCACTCAGAAGTTTCTCGAAGGTAAGAGAAGAAGGAACATCTTAGAATCTTTTTTTTTTTTTTTTTGGAAAAAAATCTACTATGAAAGGCATTATGTAAAATCGTTTTGGGAAACTCTCATCTCTGTAATCATCTCTCTTTGTGGAGCATTTAAAAATACATATATTCTTTGTGGAAAGGGACCATTCCATACTGTTTACTGTATTTCAGACCCCACCCATGCAAGACGAGAACTGTAAACAGACCACTCGCTCAGACCACACAGGGAAGGAACCAGAGAAAACGGAAACAGATTCTTACTCTTAGAGACTCTTCCATCCTCCAAGAATTTAAGCCACTTTCTTTTTCTTAAGGAAATCACCTGGATAACATACACTGTTGAAAAGCACATTGGCTCAGCTCCCGATTACGCAATTCCTTTGTTTGCTGGCTTCGTTTAAATCCTCGGTTCTACATTTAGATAGTTTAGACGGCTTTCTCTTGAGAGACGAAATCATCCCAAAGGACACAGAGATCCTAAAATGTTTTCCAGCTCCAGTGTTCGCAACCAATAAAGACCACGTTGTTTTAGCCAGTCCTCCCAGCGAAGCTGCCACAGGCATGGATAAAAAGTCGCCTTCTCTATGATAAGCCAATTTCTCCTCCCCTTGGAAATTAGTCTCTGAATAACCTCAGCCCACATCCAACCACAGGCTACCGCGTGGGTGACTCAGTGCCTCAATAATTGCTTACGGGGAAAACACACCCCAGTGAGGATCACCCAGCGGCCTAGGTAAACGGGTTAACAATACAGGAAATGTTTGTTTCCACGCAGATTTGACCTACGGCAAACAGGACCATTCAAACACGCAAACGCCCGGCCAACAGAACGCTGGAGATCAGAAAACCCAACCCCCAAGATCAGCTGCCAGATGGGTTTTTGGATGAGCTAAGGGTGCCGCGACCTAGACCAGCACCCAGCACCCACTCTGCTGCCAGACTTTTGAAGTCTGGGATTGGCAACGGAAAGAAACCCGAGCCTCTTTCCCTGGTTTATAGTACCGGAGGGAAAACACGAGGTCAGTAAGGGAGGCTGTCTATTAATTAACCAGGCCAGGTTTGCAGAACCTTGGGCAGCGGCCATGATTTCTCAGTCCTACCTAGTGCCGAGGAAGAAGCTACAAACATTCTGGAAAACACCTGCAGCGAGAAGGGAGGGCAGAGAGGACCAGCCGAGGGATGCCAAGGGGGAATTGGAGCAGGGAAAGGGAAACCGGAGCCCTCTGCCCCGCCCTGAACACGACAAGAAGGTAAAGGCCAGGCTGTCCCCAGAGACCAAAAGCGACAGCCATTCTCCTCCAGAGACACTGGTACAAGGAGGTGCACGTCCACAACAAGAAGTGGCTTGCGTGGCTCTCAGCCGAGGACAGGTAGGGACGCATTGCTAACACGGCTGAGGAAGAAGGGAAGCATTTCCTTTGCTGGCAGGTAGGTTCCGCTTAATCACCACCACGCTTTCTGAGTCCCCAAGGACCGAGTGCAACCAAAAGCTTTCCAAGTGGGAATCCGGTGCCAAGGAACTCCAGAGGCTGAGCTGGAAGCCTGACTGGCCTCATGCCACGCCCAACTCCCATGCTCCGGGTAGCCTGTGCATTTAAAAAGCATTCTAAGGCTTTTAGAGGTTGTTCTTGCTGACCAAAAGAATTCCATGACGTTGCTTCAGTCCAAATCCAGTCAGCATTGCAGGCTTTCTAAAAAAAATACTGTTTACCGCCATCGCCCCGCGCTGTGGTTATTAAAGGAGGGGAGTGGAGCGCGTGACCTCGCCGCCCTCCTGAAATGAGGCCTCATTAGGAACAATATTTGGAAGTCGCGGTTGTAACAGATGCCACCTACGAGGTTGGAAAGGAGCAGGAGGAATGTGAAAGCCCTTGTTTTGACTTTTAATCTAATCAGCGAGGGTTTGTTATTTCTCACCAGACTATGGGAAGCACACCCTGTCAGCCCCTGACGCATCTGCTATACATTTGGCAGGTTTCGTTAATTCAGTCAAACACGCTTCCCAGGAAGCGGGGGATGCAAGGGTCGTTCTCCCTGGTCGTGATGAAGCCACGATTCCATGCCTGCCACGTTCCCCAAAGACCCTGGTTTATGGCAGAAGACGAGCTCGTGGGCATGGCTCCTGCAGCTCTGGTTACCTGCTATTATTACATGCAGGACAGCTTGTTCCGGGGACTGGGTGTGAAGTGCTCGGGGCCACACTGCCCCCCAGGAAGCAGAAGCAGTCCACTCACTGCTGTTGGCTAAGCAACGCTCACCACATCCAACTCGTTATTCCACATCGGCTGCGTTAGAGAGAGGGGGCTGCTGTCGACCCTAGTTCTGTGCCGGTTGGTGGTGTGACGTGGGAGGGGGTCTGGTTTACCTCTCCCGTCTCTCCCTTCCTGCCATACTCACAGCAATTTCCTTTCACTTTCCAACTGCTCCAGGGCACCACGGGCAGGGTGCACGCATGGCGTCATCGTGAGGAGCGCAGTAATTCACTGGCAGGCGTGTGAAAGCCAGCCCCATCCTTCGGTGAATCAGGATGAGTTAGACATTCGCTGGAAGCACAAAGCTCGGCCCGAGACAGGGCGAGTTTGCTGTCCTCAGGCCCCAGGGTACCGGTTCCTGAGCCAGCCAGGCCAATTGCCTAAATAATATCTTGGCTTGGGATCAGATCCATTGGCTTCACCTAACTGACAGTGCACTCTGGAGAAGGGCTGGTTCATGCTCACTCACCACAAAGCTGGGGTCAGTCTGAGGACGCCTAACCACAGAGACCCCCACACTCTGGGTTGATGACTTCACCAGACGATTTCCAGCCTGGTCTACCTTGAGCTGCCCCAGCCTTTGTTAAATCTCCCTCTCAGCAGCGCATACAGTGTCCCACTCTTCACATCCACTCCTTTCATTGACTAGGGCCATGAGCAAAGTGGAAGAGATTTATTTCTGGGTTAGTATTAAGAAAATAGTAGCTAGTAAATATTTGGCATCACCTCAATGGGAAGTCATTTTTATGCACTGGTAAGGCCAACGGTGTTGTGAAGTTTATTCCTCTTTTCCCTTTCTTTACTTATTTCTTTACTGGCTTTTAAAAAACTACATATGCTCGGGGAACCAGCAGTTAGCGTAATGGCTATGTCGCTGGACTCCCACGTAGTCGACCGCGGTTCGCGTCTCGGACCCGGTGGCTTACAACTCACGCCGGGCGCGTGTGCGTGCGTGCCCAAGATCCCGAGAGGAGAATGGAGGAGAAGGGATTGCGGCGTGACCATCCCCCCTGGGGGGTGATTTCTCGCTTTCTGTCTCTATGTCTCTCTCTGTCTGTCTGGCGAGCGCACGCGCCCTATAGCGAAAAATCTCTCCAAAAAAAAAAAAAAAAAAAAAAAAAAACTACATATGCTGGGGGACACCAGCAGATGGCGTAACAGTTACGTCGTTGGACTCCCACATAGTTGACTGTAGTTCAAGTCCTGGACTGAGTAGCTTAAAACTCATGTTGGGCGTGTGTGCACGTGTGCCCAAAAATCCTGAGAGGAGAACAGAGGAGAAGGGATTATGGCGTGGCAATCTCCCTGGGGAGTGATTCCTTACCTTTTGTCTCTCTCTGTCTCTCCAGTAAGTACATACACCCTATAGCAAAAATCTCTCTTAAAAAATATATTTGTGTATAAATATGCTAAAACAAAATCTAAACTGTGCTTACGTGACGATGATATAGAGACAGTGAGTGATTATTAGGTGGGAACAATTTCAAATTCATCTTGCTTATACTGTTACAATTAGAAAGATTGTCTTTGGAAGGTCTCAGTTAACCTATTAATGTTTCATTTGATTATAAATGGAATGTCTCGCAGGCACGAGACAGACAGACTGTAGCCAAAATCATTTAATTCTCAGGAAAGAGATGTTGCTGTCAGCGGTGAGCATCCAGCTGTGTGTGTCGCACGTGAGTGTGGTTCCCATAAATATCGGACATGGAGGAAGTCTGCTGAAACTGTCGGTGCCAGGCCTGGCTGGCCAACTCTCCACCCCACAGTGGTTAAAGATCTCGGTCTGGAGCAGAGAAGAAGTAACGCTAGATCAATCATGTAACTCCCAAGCCAGAATCCCTGACTGTGAGAACTGCAAGGCAGAGCAAAGAAAAATCTCCTCTCGCTGATACTCATTATCAGCAGAGTCCTGTGTTGGGTTACTCTGTGTCACCCAAGCCAAGGACAACTTCCTTTTGTACCTAAAATAGTTACAGTTTTTTTTTTTTTTTAAGAGGTTTTTGCTATAGGGCGTGTGCGCTCACCAGACAGAGAGAGAGACAGAGAGACAGAAAGCGAGAAATCACCCCCCCCCCCCGGGGGGGGATGGCCACACTGCAATCCCTTCTCCTCCATTCTCCTCTCAGGATCTCGGGCATGCACGCACACGTGCCCGGCGTGAGTTTTAAGCCACCGGGTCCGGGATGCGAACCGCGGTCAACTACATGGGAGTCCAGCGACATTGCCATTACACCAACTGCTGGTCCCTAAAATAGTTACAGTTTTTAAAGTGATATCGTTCTATTACTTGCAACAGGTGGTGCACAGAACTCCCTCTGGTCAGTTATGTCCACGTCCGCACATCCACCCACTTCTGGGTGCACACTGTCCTGTAGGCACGACCCCGTTTAGTGTTGTCTGGATTTGTAAGTTGTCTGTGCTCCCCACCTGTAACTTTTCTGTGCCGTGGACTTTTCTTCTTATGACAGTTCTTGAAACTCCTGTTGAATCTGTCAACATACACTCTGCAATATGCAATATATTACTGTATGTATTTGTGATTATTTCTTATTCTACAAAGAATTTTATTTTGATTTCATTCTATTTTATAACCAGAGGATGCGTGCTCACCAGTGAGGGAGGAGGAGAAAGAGAGTGGGAGAGGGAGAAAGCACCCCCAATAGAACGTAGTCACACCACAATACTTTCTCCACCATTGTTTTTTTGAGAGTTTTTATTTTTGCTATAGGGCGTGTGCACTCACCAGACAGACAGAGAAAGATATAGAGACAGAAAGCGAGAAATCACCCCCTAGGGGGCATGGCTACAATCCCTTCTCCTCCATTCTCCTCTCGGAATCTTGGGCATGCACACACACGCGCCCAGCGTGAGTTTAAGCCACCAGGTCCAGGACTTGAACTGTGGTCGACTACATGGGAGTCCAGCGACATAGCCATTATGCTAACTGCTGGTCCCATCTCCTCCATTTCTTTATCCTGTTGGGATTATGGGCCTGCATTCACAAACACATCCAGTATGTTTCTCAAGCCACTGGGGCAAAGTATTACAGTGGCCATGTGGGTGGGATCCAGCTTCCTTAACCACGAGGCTATGGGGCTGACCCAACAAAGAATTTATTTTTTTTCAGAAAGATTTTTGCTATAGGGCGTGTGCACTTGCCAGAGAGTCAGAGAAAGACGGAGAGACAGAAAGCAAGAAGTCACCCCCCAGGGCAGATGACCACACTGCAATCCATTCTCCTTCATTCTCTAAAGATTTTGGGCATGCTTGCACGTGCGACCAGAGTGAGTTTTAAGCCACCGGGTCCAGGACTTGACCAGTGGCCGATGATGTGGGAGTCCAGTGATGTGACCACTACACCATCTGCTGATACCCCAACAAAGAATTTTAAACACCCCTCCCACACCCACCCTGACAACCATCCAACAATCTGCTGTTTACGAAGCATTCTCAACTGTGATTCTAACAGGCCCAAATCTCAGTGACATCCATGGGGTAGGTGTTACCATCCCCACCTGAATGGTGTGGACACGGAAGTATGAGGAGTCAAGCCCTTGTCCGCCTTCACCAAGGTGGTCAGGAGTGAAGCAGCAGGACGACCCGCTTCAGGCTCCCCACCGCATCTCTGCCTCCTTCACGGTGGGAGTGTGGAGTGCCGTGTCCCCCAGGACTCTGTGAGCTCCTGGGTGCCAGCCCCACCAGCATCGCTGAGGAAGAACTTGCTGGACTTTGGCCTCAGCGTGCAACACAGAGCAATCCCTTGGGTGATCTCTCACAGGTCCAGATTTTCACAGCAAAGGAAGAGAATCACTGGGACCTCGTGGTGGCCTTGGGGTCTAATTACCTGGATACTCTCTTGGATTAAGATTAGGTTTTATCAACTTGCTTCTAAATTAGTTACACAATTGATTAACTACAGCAGCTAACCAGCATAATGGCAACGGTACAATTATGCAAGTATACACACACACATACACACCTCACCTGTACTTGCACACTGCTCTTTAGTTGTCACTCTTAGTTATATGTGTATATATGTATTCTCGTGCACGTAGGGCTATGTACACACACATACATGTGCACATATGTTCTCATCAGTCACAGACACCAAATTGTTTATGGGCTAACATATCTGGGCCTTATTTGATGAAAATTCCTTGTTATTACAACCCCAATTCCATTACCAGATGATAACCCTGGAATCACACCTGTCAGAGTTGCACGTACCTTGACAGAGGCCTATGCCCTGCTTATTTTCCTTAGGGAAATGGACCGACTTCATCATGTTGAGAGTGAGCATTATGTAGTTTTAGGATGATTGCAAGTTAGAATTGAAATATATATTATTGATATATACTATCAGGTCATTGGGAAAGTCACGATGTTTATTTTTTAGGCAAAAATGTGTCGTGACTTTCCTGATGACCCAAGAGTATATCATTAGTGGATGATTTCACGTAACTCGGCTTACGAGACAAGCTGGTGACGATCAATTCTGAACTGCAGGCTACACGACTGGGATGAAAGGACACACACATTTCAGCACTCCTTAGAAGAAACAGTGGTAACAGTGACGGATTCCTGTTGAATGGCCATTTGTTCTTGGCCTGCCACTGTCTTTCTAAGTAAAGCTGTACAAATCTTGGGACTCCAGTTCCTCCCATTGGGCCCTTTCTTGTGGCCTCCAGCAATCTTGGCTTCTTACCACCAAGTTCCCTGGCACTTCTGACCCTTGAGGCCTGCCTCATGTCCCCCTCCGCCTGCCCTACCCCTTCCCTTGCAGCTCTCCAGGGCTGTGGGCGTAGCCCTGCTGTTGGAATCACTCCATTGCCTGCACATGGCTGTTCTCGTATCGGTCTCACAGGACACGGGCTGGTTCCATTACCAAGGCACCCGACGTTACCTGATGAAGCGGCACTCTGACTTCAGTCCTGATTTTAAAGGAGAGTTATGGACAACGTAGGGTGTTTTAGCTGTGCCATTATTTTGACCCTCGGCTGCACAGTATGGGACGTGTCACGAAAAGAAAGGGCGGTGTGAGGGAAGAGTCCAGAAGATAACCCTGAAGGATCGTAAGTCACAAACCTACCAAGATAATTTCTGTGGCAGGAAACATAAGAGTGCCTCCTACTTTTTGGACGAGGCAGTGGCCTCAAGTGTCCTCAGGAACATCTCTCAGCAGTTGGGGTAGGGTCTTGGGGAGGAACACCAAACGCAGAATCATCCTGGCCTGCATCCTGGCCCAGATGTTAATGTCAGTTTCTTCATCTGTTAATGAGAAGTCTGATCTAGACCTTCTCTAAGGCCCATTTCGATGATAAGAGTCTGCGGGTCCATGAACTATTTAGTGGGAAGCCACAATATGTGAAAAGCCAGGGTTAAAGCTGGCAAGGGAAAAAGGATCTGAAGACATAATTCCTAGCTTTGAAAAGTATATCGGGTCATCAGAAAAGTCATGATGCATTTTTGCACAGAGAAAGAGAGAGATGTCATGACTCTTCCAACGACCCAATACATCCTGGTAGAGAAAATCAGGCCTCTAAACAAATATTAAAAATAAGAGAAAGCAGGCCTAGCCATGTTGGTGCAGGTGGTAGAACGTTGCCGTGTGATATGGGAGCCACATCGGAAGGCCCTGAGTTCGGATCCTGGACTGACCTGTATATGCTGGGCACCCGAGATGCTAGAAGGCTAAGGGGGGACTACAACTTGGGGTGATCTTCTGTTAGGGGTGCCTGCCTCTTTCTCTTTCTCTCATGAATGAAATAAATAAAGTTTTAAAAATAAAGACTAAGGCCCAAGCCTCGAAGCCACGATCCATAGCATACTGGGCCACAGGGCTGGAAGCCACGTGGCTAACTGTGGGGCTGGAGCTCTTCAGCCTGAAAACTCGCCAGTGTCCATGTGGGCACCCAAGGTCCTGATGAGCCCAGGACTTGGAAAGGACATTGTGGCATGAGCAGATGCTATGGAGGGGGCTTCTCTCTCATGTGCATAAGCCCCCTACAAAAATAAATAAATAAATAAATTAAAAGACAAAGCAGCGAGGACCACTTTTGCCAAGTGTCCAAAGACAGCTCAAGTCTTAGACCTGGTGACTTGAAAAGCATGTGGGGTGCCCAAAATTCTAAAAGGAGGGAAAAACGGAGGATAAGGGATGATGATGAGACCATTCCTTGGCAAGGATGCTTTTCCTCTCTCTCTCAATCTCTCTCTTTCTCTCTCACATACACACCCTCTGGAAAAAAATTTTTTTTTAAAGAATACAATACACAAACACTCTTGGAATCCTTAGACGAATGAGAATCTTCCGCTGGAGTAATTGAGGAATACTCCTGTGAAGAGGTGAGATTTAAGTAGGCCTACGGATTATAAGTAGAATGTCAATAGGCAGGAAGGCGTTCCTTTCTTAGGAGTTCTGGACAGGAAGTGGACATGGTCAGGGACAAGAGGTAGGGAGGCCAGGTACCCAGGGAAAGGAGACTCCTAACCCAGCTGCGAAGTTACCCCAGTGCAGTAACTTCCACCCTGGTGTGCCGGGAGGGTCTGCTAAAGCAGGTTACTGGCTCTCACAGCCAGTGTCTGACTCACTAGTCTGGGGTGGGCCTGAGAATCTGCGTTTCTGACGAGCCCCCAGGTGCGGCCGATGTGCTGGTCTAGAGAGCACTGTGAGAACAGCTTCTCTGGTGAGTACTGGGACGTGGTGGTACTGGGCACTATAAACTCACAGCAAGGGGACCAGCAGTTAGCGTAATGGCTATGTTGCTGAATCCCATGTAGTCGATCGTGGTCGTGGTTTGAGTCCCGGACCCGGTGACTTAAATTCATGCCGAGTATGTGTGTGTGTGTGTGTGTGTGTGTGTGTGTATGTGTGCCCAGGATCCTGAGAGGAGAATGTAGGAGAAGGGATTGAGGCATGGCCACCACCCCTGGGGGGTGATTTCTCACTTTCTGTCTCTCTGTCTCTGTCTGGAGAGCGCACGCGCCCTATAGCAAAAACCTCGCAACAACAACAACAACAAAACACCAAAAACAACGCACAGCAAAATCTTCACTCTCCCGTGGCCTCAGCTGATTCTGATATAGAATGATGATCTTACTCAACTTCCAATGACAAGCGTAATCACCTAGAATTTCTGAGTTCCTATTTTCAACTAAATCTGCCAGGAGAAGATGAAAACTGGGAAGGAAATGGCTGTGTCCGGAGACTTCCTATTTTACTAAGTGACTCCCAGGACGACGTCACTTACGTCTCAGCTCACTCCCATCACTTAAATGTTATGAACCCCGTTTCACAGAGGATCTTCAAGTGCCTTCATCAAAGTCAGATAATAGCACCAGCACAAACTTGTGCATGGAGGACAGACCTTCTCTGAATGCTCTTCAAGGGAGGGCTTCAAGGACCCCTGAAGATGGGTACTGTCTCTGTCTAAAATCAGGTCATAATACCTGAGCCATGCCATCTGTATGGAGGGTGGGAGGAGTAACAAGAGAAAGGTAAAATAGTGCCCCTGCCCCTCCATCCCATATATATATTTGTATGTTTTGTTTTTTAAGCTGCTAGGTCTGGGACTTGAACTGTGGTCGGCCCTGCAGGAGTCCAGCACCTTAGCCACCACGCCACCTGCTGGCCTGATCCCTTCCCCCCATACTAATGTTATCTACAAGTGTGGTGGTAAAAACATCCAAACAGTGACTCCAGGAAGTTTAAGAGCCCATGAGTGATCCATTTCAAAGGAATACCTTGGTGTTTTCAGTTTAAATACCAAGCCAGCCAGGCAGTCAGTGAACATGGCTGAGAATCTGAGCTGGTCAGCAAAACCACTGCTTCGCCTTATTTGGATAAATAACAGCCTCAAAGACAACCAGTTTGGGAATCGTGCTTACCCTGAGGCTGGGCTTGGCAGGCGTCTCTGTCCACGCCCTGCCATGCCTTGCCCTACACCAACCACTGGGGGAGGTTGGCCTGTCCTCCGCCAATCCCTTCCTCCCCACCAGGCTCTGACACTCAGAGAAGCCTCCTCAGAGACAGGATCTCCTTCCCTGTGTCCCAACAACAAACTGCCAGGCCTCGAATACTCCTACTCCCAATGCAGCCCTGCCGGCCTGAAATTGAGCAGCCCAAGGACTCCGCGTAAAGACATACGACAAGACGCCACATTGGACGAGGGAGTAGGTACCATCTAGTTGTTCCTCCCATACCCTTATCTCCTGAAAAGAAAGAACTCCCTCCCTGCCACACACGAGGTCAGCCACGTGAAGAAAATGCTTTGCAATCCACGGAGTGCTTTTCAACGTTCTGGATCAGCACCAAGAGCTTCACACTCATCTCAAAGAGAAACAAGCTTCAGGCTGAGCCAAAAGTAGTTATCCCCCCCCCACCCCCACTCTAAAACCCAGCCTCTAGCCTCCTGTTTTGTCTTTGTATTATCTTTGCTGTTGTTATGTTGCCTTCCTTTTTTTTTTTTTTTTTTTTGAAGAGGTTTTTGCTATAGGGCGCGTGTGCTTGCCAGACAGAGAGAGACAGAGAGACAGAAAGCGAGACCCCAGGGGGGATGGTCACGCCGCAATCCCTTCTCCTCCATTCTTCTCTCGGGATCTTGGGCACACACGCACAAGCGCCCAGCGTGAGTTTAAGCCACCGGGTCCGGGACGCGAACCGCGGTCGACTACGTGGGAGTCCATCGACATAGCCATTACTCTAACTGCTGGTCCCATGTTGCCTTCCTTTTCTGAAAAGCAACGTTGGGAAAGAACTTCTTTCAGAGATACAGGAAGACACAGGTGAAAAAACTGAGTGAGTTTCTCACTATTAGGGTAGTCAGACATTGGCTCCATTCTGAGGAACTCTCCTAGATATATTGAAGTATGAAAGTTTGTTTTAAAATTTTTTTACTTAAAGCTTTTTAAAAAAATTTAAAACAGTTTAGGGGCAGCTAAACGATGTGGTGGTTAAGGCAGCTGGATCCTGTATGGCCAACTGTGCGGTTAGGATCCTAGGCCTGAAAAAAACACACTTGGTTGTGTGTGCGTACCCCAAAATCTCAAGAGTAGAATGGAGATGGGGGCTGGCAGGTGGCATGGTGGTTAAGGGTGCTGTGGTTCAAGTTCCAAACCTGGTGGCTTGCTTTCTCACTTTCCCTTTCTCTCTCTCACACACATTCTGACTCTGTCCTCCTCTGGTCAAATTAAAAATAAAACAAATAAATAAATAAAATAATTCTTTAAAAGAAAAAAGAGGAGAATGGAGAAGGGATTACAGTATGGTCATCTTTTCTGGGGGTTGTTTTTTCGCTCCTCCCTTCTCTCTCCATTTCTCTCCAGCAAGCTTGTGTACCCTACAGCAAATTTACAAAAACCAACACCCTCCCCCCGCAAAACAAACAAACAAACAAACAAACAAACAAAAACAGTTTAATCAACTTGTACTCCTCTTCTCCATCCTATTTCAGGAAGGCAGTGGGGTGTGGTGGGAGGAGTACTGGCTTCTGTATCAAAAGATGTAGTTTCGGGAACCAGCAGTTAGCATAATGGCTATGTCGCTGGACTCCCATGGACTTAAAACTCACACCGGGCGCGTGTGCGTGCGTGCCCAAGATCCCGAAAGGAGAATGGAGGAGAAGGGATTGCGGCGTGGCCATCCCCCCTGGGGGGTGATTTCTCGCTTTCTGTCTCTCTGTCTCTCTCTGTCTGTCTGGTGAGCACTCACGCCCTATAGTGAAAATCTCTAAAAAAAAAAAAAAAAAAAAAAAAAGATGTAGTTTCTTCTGAAAATCTCTTGGGCATGGTCTCATCTGACCGTGGTTTTGATCCTGAACTTCTCTAGGCCTCTGATTCTGCCGCTAAGCTGGTTCAAGAATACCTCCTGTATCTGCTGCTGTGAATATCCAATGAGCTGGATCGCTGTTACAGCGCCCTGCGGGCTGAACAGCAAGATCAACATGCCTTACTGTGAATACTGCCAGAAAACATTCATGAATCACGCAATGAGCTGTGACACTAAGCAAAATGAATAAAGTGGGTAACACCCACTTCAATAGAGTCATAGGAGGATGAAGAGAATGCTACATTCTTTAGTGAGGTATAAGATCTCACAAAGGGCCAGCAGGGGGCATGGAGGTTCAGGCAGCTGGGTCCCACACAGCCAAATGCATAGTTTGAGTCCTGGACCTGCAGCTTGAGAGGCACACCAGGCACATGTGTATGGGTGCCTGAAATCCCGAGGGGAAAATGGAGGAGAAGGGATTGTAGCCTGGCCACCCCCCTGAGGGGGAGCATTTCTCACTTTCTCTTTCTCTAGCAAGCACACATGTCCTATAGCAAAACTAAACCACAGAAAAAAGATCTCGCACACACACACAAATGGAGATTCTGAACAATATATTTGTTAGTGAGCAGCATAAGCTCTCACAACAGAGTGGGGATTTGGCCAATTTATGAACACTATGCTGTTTCTAATCCAAAGACATCATCTCGGAGAAAGGATCAGTAATATACTGTGGACTCGCATTCAAGAAAGTCCTTTCCCACAGTCCCATTCCTCGATTAGTGAATGGTTCGAAACCCAGATCGGGCCATGTAAATGACTCCCCATTCATTCCATATCGGTATGATAAGTAGATTCAAATTTCAATTATTTACAGTAATTATGAGATAATGTGGCAATTACCCGCAACTCCACTTTGGGTCCTTCTCCTTGCTTTCCCATCTTATGGAATGAGAACTTCTCTTTAGAATGAAAAAAGAATTCATGCCACTACTTGCCTGTGGCCTGAGGCTGGAACCAATTAGCTCAAAATGAGCTTTTATAGGCTCTCAGAATTTAAGGTCTATGATTCATTCTAGTCCTGTTCCACATTTACATGAAAAACTAGGATGTGGATGCTTTAGGATGGTTCCTGGGAGAAAAACATTTATCTTATAATACTGCTCAAAATTAATTTTTGACATTTACTTATTTATTTATTTAGGAATAGCAAAGGGTGGTGTTTAATGCAAATGTCGATCTGTTTCATTTTTGAAAATAGTAGCCAAAGCAGCTTTGCACATATACTCACTATATTTATACTTAAAATATAAAAATATATTCGAGTATGTTTTATATTATTAAAATATACCATGGATTTGGTATATCTGTCAATAAAAATTCTGGGTCCAAATTAAAAATATCAGAATTCCCCTTTGGGCTCATTTTTATACCCCAGTCACAAAGTGATACTGAATAGAAACTTATTTGCATTTCACTACATTTCTTCAGATCATTGTTACAAAAAATATAAATACAGAAACATTTAAAAACAACATATTTCAGTCTTAAAACGGTCAGATTAACATAATGATAGGCTTAGGTTGCCCACGGTGCCACATTTCTCATTTTCATGAGAATGTAGAAGTTCTCTCTGAGCGCAAGCTAATAGGCTCCTTGGTCTAAATATATACAGTAAAATCTGCGGCAGATTTCTGAAGCATTAAGGTCTGAGCCCTGTAGATAACTGGTGAGTAAATTGCGCTGCAGTGGATCAGACTTTTTTGTTTTGCAGTTACACAGCTGCTAGGAAACATATTTTTAGATATGCTTTTAAAAGCAAGCAAAAATGGTATCCACTTTGAGGATACGTATCCAGCTCGCACCCCCCCTCCCCCCCCCCCCCCACACACACATACACACTGCAAGGGGTCAACACCTACAGAAGGTTCTGTTCGGGTTCTTTTCGCCTTGGAAGTGAGAGCATGGAGTGGCCCAGCTCATTCCAGTTGAGGTGCTCAGACCCTGAGTCCTTTGAGGTGGGGTGTTTTGTGAGGAACACGCACTGGCTTTAAGCGCAGTGCAGTGAGGCCCCGCTATCTCCAAACACACCCATCCTTGATACTGTTATGATCCTTCACTGTTTGGGTTTTTGGCAGCTCTTTTTATACGATCAAGGGCAAATGAAAAGGGAAGGTTCAAAGGATGAAATCAGAACAAGATGAAGCATGACCTTTGATGTCACAGGAAATGTAAAAAAAAAAAAAAAAATGGGGCACATGTGTAGATGAAGCAATTCTCTGTATTTCAGGGATGTGGTGTGAGCGAGGGCTGCTCGAGGCTGCCGGACAAGGGGGGAGGCCTCTAGCTCAAATGACACGCCCTCCCGACAGTCACACCTTTGCATCTGGAGAGCGCTTAAATATAAAACGTGATTTAATGACCAGCTCTTCTTTTGTACCAAATAAAATGATGTAGGACTTGAGAACTCTTAAGAATAAGATTTTGGGGTCAGCAGGTGGCAGGATAGTTAAGGAGCTGGACTCCCACATGGCCAACTGCAGTTCAAGTCCCGGACCTGGCGGCTTGTTTTCTCATTTTCCCTCTGTTTGTTAGTCTGTTCTATCTCTCTGGTGAGCACATGAGCCCTATAGCAAAACCATAAAATAATAATAATGATAAGTAAAATTAAATAAATCTTTTTTTTAAAAAAAGGAATTTGATTCTGTGATCAAAACAGTTCATTTTTTTCCAACTGTATCTTTCATTTTTTTCTGATTTGCTATAGGACACGTGCACTTGTCAGAGAGAGAGAGAGCACGCGAGAGCGCAACCCAGTGAAGATGACCACTTTGCAAACCCTTCTCCTCCAATCTCCTTTCAGGATTTTGAGCACACATACATATGCACAGGTCTGGGACTAAACAGTGTGGTTGGCCACGTAGGACCCACCTTAACCACCACACCACGAAGCTGGCCGCCAACCATATAACCTTTAATGAAATTTTACTCTGTCTCCTGCTTGAACCTCCAACTTGGTCTTCATCTGAAAGCTTCAGTTTTTGTCACCATTTTGGCCATTTCCTTTCACCAGCTGTGCTACTGAGTGTTTAGTAAATTCCTCCAAATCAATTTTGAATTGTCTTTTTTTTTTTCAGTTGTAACCTAAGCTAGAATATTCATTAACTATCAAGACCTATGTGCTCCTTCTTATCTTATCAATGTTCATTAGAAACAATATTATATAAACACTAAAACTGCAAAACCTGTTTCCTACAATCTCTGGTTCCAAGACAAGAACCATGTGGAAAGTAGCTTGAGTAGTCTGCATATTAAAGTTTTAAGCAGAGTGATTGTAGGAGCGATTTGCCATAGCAAAGAGGCTGATTTTAAAAATAATGCTTTAGTACTACACGACCTTGTTAAGCCAATATTGTTTTAGTCCAAGCAATTCATAATTCAAACCAGCTGCTATTTTTCAGTTGCCTTGATGGCTTATTCTCCTTCAATAAAACATATTGGATAATCTAAATCTAGTTAGTTTCAGAATCCATTTATTTTTGGTCCAGACCCATACATTTCCCATTAATAGGCTCTGGCCCTCGTACAAGATTTCGGATTCTTTTTTAGCAAGATAATCTAGAAGAGGGAGAGCGTTGTGCTGCTTTTTGGAGGTCAAGAAAAACCCGGCAGTGCTCGACTATACACCGATGGCTAACGGAGATCAGACTGACAGTGTCTCCCTAGCTCATCAAGAAAACCAGCCTCAGGAGACCCTGCATGATGGGCACAAGAGCAAGAAACATCTAGACACAACGCTGGGCATGGACGAGAGCCTGGTCTGGGGGACAGGTGGTCGATCTCCAGTCCCATTTTTGTCACTTCCTTCTTTTGTGACCTTGACCATGTCATTCCAACCATGCTGGATTTCCTGGGTCTCACCTCATAGATGAATGGGTTATAAAAGGGTGAAGGCTAAGACCCTCTTCCCAGTCTAAAACCTCACGAATCCAAGTAAGTCAGGCCTGTTTCTTGAGGGAGCACCCACCAATGCAGGTCAGGGAGGTTTTTGCAGTGACAAATGGAAAGGAGGCGGGTTTACTTCCTCGAAAGCCAACAGATTATCTATTACTCCTGCAAATTACAGGCAAGCAAAGAGATCACCTGCCCCGTGGGAAGAAGCAGGGCAGAGAAGAAATGAGTTGCCAGCAGGTGCTAAGTTTCTGTAGGACATTATTTCTCTTTAAAAGATTAATGTGTGCTTCCCTCTAGCCCAAATTTATATAAAAGTATGCTCACCTGAGACAGTTTGGAAAAAGAGCAAAGAAAAGAATGGCCACCGTGAACAGCAAATGGCGTAATGGTTACTACGTCACTGGACTGGACTCCCACATAATCGACTATAGTTCAAGTTCTGGACCCAGGAGCTTAGAACTCACTCTGGGTGAGTGTGTGTGTGTGTGTGTGTGTGTGTGTGTGTGTGCCCAAAATCCTGAGAGGAGGATGGAAGAGAAGGGATTGTAGTGTGGCCAGCCTCCCTGGAAGGTGATTTCTCACTTTCTGTCCCTATCACTGTCTCTCTGCAGAGCACACATGCCCTATAGTAAAAATCTCTTAGGACCAGCAGTTGGCATAATGGCTATGTCACTGGACTCTCATGTAGTTGACTGCAGTTCGAGTCCTGGACCCGGTGGCTTAAACTCACGCCAGGCACATGTGCGTGTGTGCCCAAGAATCTGAGAGAATGGAGGAGAAGGGACTGAGGTGTGGCCATCCCCTTGGGGGGATTATTTCTCTCTTTCTGTCTCTCTGTCTCTCTTTCCGGTGAGCGCATGTGCCCTATAGCAAAAACTTCTCCAAAAAAAAAAAAATCTCTCTTAGAAGAAAAGAATGGCCACCTGGAAACCTTCTACTCCACAGAGTGGCCTTGGACTCAGGCGGCCTAGGCTGATGGGGAAGGATCTAATGCAGTGTAGTCTGGGCTGCCCTGACGGCACCCCACACAGTAAAGAGCACAGTAAAGAGCACAGTAAAGCAAAACCCCAGCCAGAAGCCATGGAGGTGTAGGGATATAATTTGAACACGCGCACAGATGCTCCTGGTCAAAGGCAATTTCCGCTAACATCTATACTTAGAAGAGCGCAGGAAAAGGTTGTGGCTTGGAAACCAAAGGGCGGAGAGGTGCGGTCAAACCCGCTTATTACACTCAGCCCGCAATGGCTCAGAACTGGTCGGGAACTAACCTAGGACCTGCTGAAGGAGCAAGAAGCTTCGGTTCCAGTGGAGCTTGCAGTTGTATTGGTTGTGTAGCCAACTCTGGATTTTATGCTCACATGGGGCTGGGAGCAAGTGCAAGCCGAGTCCCGAGTCCCGCTGTGATGAGCAGCTGCAGCCCTGTTGAAGCTGTTGGCAGTAATTACTTTGCATCACAAATCACCAGGGTATTTTTGTTGCTGAGCTGATGTCTTAATCTGCAGGAGGGGTGGGAAGAGCCATGCTGAAGGTGACAGTTCTGGTTCTGCAGTGGCTGGGCAGCTCTCCTGACTCCAGAACCTTTCACGGTCAGCAGTCTTTTTTTTTTTTTTTTTGGAGAGATTTTTGCTATAGGGTGCGTGCGGTCAGCAGTCTTTTTTTTTTTTGGAGAGATTTTTCGCTATAGGGTGCGTGCGCTCGCCAGACAGACAGAGAGAGACATAGAGACAGAAAGCGAGAAATCACCCCCCAGGGGGGATGGTCACGCTGCAATCCCTTCTCCTCCATTCTCCTCTCGGGATCTTGGGTATGCACACACACGTGCCCGGCGTGTTTTTTAAGCCACCGGATCTGGGACACGAACCGTGGTCGACTACGTGGGAATCCAGCGACATAGCCATTATGCTAACTGCTGATTCCTTTTTTTTTTTTTTTAAGAGAGAGTTTAGCTATCGGGTGTGTGTTGGCCAGAAAGAAAGTGAGAAATCAACTCCTGGGGGGCATGGCCATGCTGCAATCCCTTCTCCTCCATTCTCCTCTTGGGATTTTGGACATTCAGGCACACGTGCCCGTGTGAGTTTTAAGCCGCCAGGTCCGGGACGCGAACCGCATTCGACTACATGGGAGTCCAGTGACATAATCCTTACGCCATCTGCTGGTCCCACTTTCTGCATTCTTTACTATCCTTCCTGTTGTCTTCCTGACAGGACAGCTCGGCCAGCTGCCTAAACAGCAGCGGTGCAGGTCCCCTTTCAAAGTCACTCTCTCACTTGCACATCATGCTCAGTTGGCTCAGTGGCTGCTCTTGCCCAGGAACACGTGTGTTATGAGATTACACACAGCCCATGAAGCCGCGAAGAAAGCAGTGACTCTCTCCGTATAAAGAGGGGTGTGTTGTTTACCCCAAGTGGTTTTTTGCCATCTCCACGGGCTCTGTGCTCCCTGTGCTCATTTCCCTCTAAGAAGCAACCAGGTCCCTGGATAAACAACCAGTCTGACACTAGGTTTTGGATACTACAGATCTGAAAATAAACCTCAGCTCAACAAAAACCCAACATAACTCATCTTGAAGCTAAAGAAGCCTTACTTACTTAGTAGTATTATTTTCAAGTTATCTGCATGGCACTCCAGACCTGGAGCTCTGAGCCGCTGGGAAGGCTGTGCAGTGGAGAACTTGACGAGACTATGGGACAGTCATTGAGGACTGAATGACAGGTCTGCTACTCTCTAGTGAGTGATCTTGTTCTCCACCACTCCTGGCCTCAGTTTTCCCATCTTAATATGGGTATAACAGTACCTGTGCGGTGGGTTATTATAACGACTAAATCAAATCATTCACGGGGCTTAGACCACGCCGTACGATGAATTCTCATGTGTATTAACTCATCTACAAACTGGGATAAAGATATGCACAGGAATATGGGTAAGCAGATCTGTGCACACATGTCGCTTTAGAAGGAAACAAAAGGACATTGCTTCTTATTCAATGCTTTTAAAAGAAATCAATGCAAGACACTGCCACTGAGTTACTGCAAGAGTGAAACAGGACAGTTAGCTCAAGTAAATATGCTTTCTGTTTAAGGTTTTTTCCAGGCAATCTTTAAACCTGATACTACAGGCTTATTTCTGTTATTTAAAAGTTGTAGGAGTTTTTAATGGTGCTTTATCAAGTTTATGTTGACATTCCTTTTAAAACTTTTCACAACTAAGATAAAAGGACTAGCTTGATTTTAAAATTTTAAGTGACTTTTACAAGGAAAAAAAACACACACACAAATGATTTTTCCCTAGAATTCTGAAGGACACATACTAATTCCTCTCTGCATTGGTACCATGCCTTCAAATTTTTCTACTTTGGTCTCCGAAACTAAAGGCAAATCAATATCTTCATGAAAACACTGCAAATCGTCACAAAACACGTAAATCAATGAGCACTGGACAAGTAAACTATGTTGAAAAGTGAAATCCTTTTCTAAATTATATGGTTAAACAGAAACTAGATCATAAGATTTATAAATTGGAGACAGCCCAGCGTAATTTAAATGGATTTTTAAAAACAGACTAACGCCAGTGACAAAGAGGGTTCCTTCTACTGCAAAAAAGTTAAAATAAAAACCTCACATTATAATGCCTTATCGAATTGAGCCCTGATACAGAAGACTTGACTCCACTGAATGTAAATGTATCAGAGCATGGGCAAAAACAATTCTGAAGCTTATAGTTTGTTATAAAGGCACGGTTCTTACCTTTCATCTTCCATGAACCTTTCTTTTCTAGAAGAAACTTTCTAGACTTGCAGAGACCTCAAAACCACCCATTTCTTCAGTGCGTTCAGCTCTGCCTGTCTTCATGGTGACTGAACGCAAAGCTTGGGGTTGTTACAGAAGGAAGCTTTTAGTCAAAATATGTGGTTTAAAGGAGCAGTATCCACCCTTGTTAAAACTATTTCACGGACATTCAGAGGGTTTGTTTCTACTCTATGAAAGTTAAATCTGAGTAGGAAGGCATTTTTCCTGTCCCGGAAATCAGCATAACTCAAACCAATGCTGAGCTAACGAGAAATGTTTCTTCCATGTGTTCTGTCTGGCAGAAACTGCAAGCCATATCAAGGAAACACGTGATGTTTATAAATACAATATGGCTCGTGTTGTCATAACCTCTCAATGACAAAAAAAAAAAAAAAAAAAAAAAAGCATGCAAGGAAAGGCAAACAGCCTCACAGCAGGAAAGATGAGAGTTGTATCACTTGGAAGCTGTGTATCAGATGTGCATTTCTTACCCTTTCTTGCTTCTTAAAAAAATAAGACTGCCTAACTGGAAGCAGCGAGGAAAGAACATGCCCTGTTCTGGACCGTCACTGTCTTGAAATGTGTTTGCCTGGCTGCTCATTTCAGTCAGAGCAAATCCTTATTAGCTGCAACAGAAATGCCTCTCTGCAGGTCAGACAGGGATGATAGAAAAGGGACATCACCCAGTGCAGGAGTGACTGTCATGAGTGAGTGCCTAGCGTTAACTAAAGCAAACAATGGAAGAAAGGCGAGGATGTCACACAACCAGAAACCCATATGAAAAATGACAGCTGTCTGCAGCATTATTGATGGCTGGCGTGGCTGATCTCCTGGCCTTTCAGGTCTGTGAAGCAGTTATCACACCCCTCCATCGCACAGACTGAGGATAGACTGGAGCCTTAATGACTGGGTGAGTCAGTGAACTGACAATAACAGAGTCAGTCTCACTGTTCTACAGTCATCACTCTGATTGTATAAATTTTGGGGGTATTTGAAATACTGATTATCGACTCAACCAGATATTTAATGAGAATCTACTAAGGGTACCAGCAGTTAGCGTAATGGCTACGTTGCTAGACTCCCATGTAGTCAACCGCAGTTCAAGTCACGGACCCGGTGGCTTAAACTCACTCTGGGCATGATTTTTAAGGCACCAGATTTGGGGCTAGAACCATGGTCAGCCACATGGGAGTCCAGAACCTTGACCACCATGACATGTGCTGGCCCTGTGGGCTTTTATTTAAAATGAGAGAGAGAGAGAAGGAGGGAGGTATTTTGTTTTTTAGTTTTTTTAAAGAAAGAAATTTTTGCTAAGGGGTGCGTGTGCTCACTGGAGAGACAGAGAGAGAGAAATCAAGAAATCACTCCCCAGGGAAGATGGCCAACACCACAATCCCTTCTCTTTCATTCTCCTCTCAGGATTTTGGGCACACACGCACACATGCCCGGCATGAGTTTTAGGGCGCTGCGTTCGGGACTTGAACAGCAGTCAACTACGTGGGAGTCCAGTGACATAACCATTATACCAGCTACTGGTCCCAAGAGAGAGATATTTTTGACAATCTTACCATCTCGTGATCCTCTTGCCCCAGCCTCCCAACTAGCTAGGACCACAGATGCCACCAAGCCCGGCTTGTTTAGATTGGGCCAGGACCAGAACGTGGGCCTCCCGTGTGGCCTTGGCTGCTGCACAATGGCATCGTGCGGTTTTGAGCAAGTTCACTAACCTCTCAGCCTCAGCATCTGCATCTGAAACAGAAGGCTAGAAGAATCCCCCTCACGTTGTATTGTGGAAATTGCGTAAGAGCGGACACGTGCAAAATGCCGAGTGTGATGCTTAGTAGGGTGCCTGGCATGTAACAATGTCCGTTATTAATCTCACCGTCCTCGTGTGAGTAAAGGGACACTATGGGGGAGCCAAGATGACCTTGAACAAATAGAAGAAAGTTTGCTAGGAGTATTTCCTGAAATCACTACTTCTAGGATTTCCTTTCCTTTCCTTTTCTTTTCCAAGAGTAGACAGTGAGATAGCCCATCTGGCAAGGTGCTCATGCCACAACCCAACCCAGGCTCAGCCAGTCTCAGATCATGGGCACATGGGTGCGTGGCATAATTAGGGAGACTGAACCAGTAACCTTCTCACGGGGGCCTTCTCTCAGACCCATGAGAGGGGTTTTACCACTGAGCCACCACCCAGCACCATCTTCTCTTCCATTTCTACAAGATAGCGTCATTCCCTGAAAAGCTTAAATTCTTCTCAACCAGAACACTGCTTGGGGGAAAAAAGAGCTCTTGAGTTTGGTGGCTACTGCAGACGCATGTTATAAATGGCCATAGAATTCTTCTCTTTTTTATGAGGGGGAGGGATTTTTTTTAAGCGCAATCAGAAGGGAATAGAACGAAATGAAATTAAAGATAAAAAGATGCCATGAGGGACCAGTAGGTGACATAATGGTTACGTCTCTGGACTCCCACATAGTCAACCATGCTTCGAGTACTGGATCTAGCAGCTAAAATCTCACACCGGGCACATGTGCGTATGTGCCCAAGATCCTGAGAGGAGAATGGAGGAGACGGGATTGTAGCATGGCCATCCCTCCTAGGGGGTGATTTCTTGCTTTCTGTCTTCTGTCTCTCTGGTGAGAGCATGTGCCCTACAGCAAAAATCTCTCTTAAAAATAAATAAATAAATAAATTTTAAAAGATGCCATGAAATAGGTACAAACTAGTATTAAGAAATGAAACAAGTATTAAGAATATTTTGTGTGTTCTAAAATCTTATTAGCAGCATCATTATAAAACTTGCAAAACTTATATAGAAATTCTTTTTTTTTTTTTTTTTTTTGAGAGTTTTTTTTGCTATAGTGCATGTGCACTTGCCAGGAAGACAGAGAGACAGCGAGAAATCACCCCCTGGGGGGGATGGCCACCACAATCCCTTCTCCTCCTTTCTCCTCTCGGGACCTTGGGCATGCACACACATGCGCCCGGTGTGAGTTTAAGCCACCAGGTCCGGGATGTGAACTGTGGTCGACTACATGGGAGTACAACGACATAGCCATTATACTAACTGCTGGTTCCCTTAAATAGAAACTCAAAGGAGGGAAGGCTGTGGGCTGAATACAAAGATACAGAAAAGAGAAGACTGAAGTCTGGTGTCTGGGTCCTCCCTGTAGCCTAGTGGTTAGGGAGTAAGATCCCACATGGGTAACTGTGGTTCATAGTAGGCTCTGGTGACTTGAAAAACATGCCAAGTGCCAGTGTGGGCCCAAATTCCAACAGGACAGACATGGAGGAGACCACAGAAAAGGCATGTGACCATGCCACATCAGGCAGGGGGTTTCTCTTTCCCTTTCTCTGTCTGGTGAGAGCATGTACCATTTGGCAATTAAAAACAAACAAACAAACAAACAAAACCTGATGTACGACATTTACCAGCTATGTGAGCTTGGCAAGGATTTGGGCCTCAGTTATAGCATCTATAAAAATGGAGTCCGTATCCCTACTTTGCAGAGTTGTTGACTAATTTAAATGTTGCAGAAAATGCGTCGCCTACCCCGCAGACACAAAAGGTCTATCATCTTATATCCAGAAGAACAATGATAAAGAATAGAATCTTTCTATTCTGATATATTCTGCAAAAAAATTAATAAAGTTTATATAAGTGATTGCAATTTGAGGAGGAAAAAAGGGAAAGTACAACAAAAGGAAGATGAAAATAGGAAAATTGGAGAGAGAGGCCAGGAACAAAGCCAACCCAAAACACACTGCAAATGCCTGTACCCTAGATGTGGGAGGGCCACAGATTTAATTCTAAGCTTTAGAGTAACAACATAAAGAGGGAAAATGATCACTTACAAGATTCGAAGTGTTCACATGATAAAAATAAACTAAGAGAAGCACAACTATTTCTGGTGATGACAACAGAGAGATATTTTTACAGTGGGTCCTCATTATTGGTAGAAAGTGAATAACACGGCATGGGTAGCACTGTTATTATAGTACTCAATGAATCCCATTACCCAGTGTTGACACTCACCATGGGCGACAATAGCAGGACTGGCTTTTGGAGGATACAAAGAGGAACATAACATGACTTGTACCTTGAGAGAACTTGAGATGATGAAGCACCCTCAAGAGTGTAGTCCAGGGGCCAGCAGTTGGCGTAATGGCTATGTCGCTGGACATTCATGTAGCGACCGCGGTTCAAGTCCCAGACCCGGCAGCTTAAACTCATGCTGGGTGCGTGTGTGTGCGCGCCCAAGATCCTGAGAGGAGGATAGAAGAGAAGGGATTGTGGTGTGGCCATCCTCCCTGGTGGGTGATTTCTCGCTTTCTGTCTCTCTGTCTTTCTGGCGAGCACACCCGCCCTATAGCAAAAAAAAACTCTTAAAAAAAAAAAAAAAAAAAAAAAAGAGTGTAGGCAAGGAATGTACAAGATGGCCCCCAAAGAGAAATATTCCTTCTGGTGCAGCATTAAGGAACGCTTCGCAGAGTGGACACATCTTTTATTTGAGCTCCAAAAGTAAGTTTTTGGTTTTTTAACATTTTATTCTAGAAATTTTCAAACATAAAAACAATTAGAGAAAATAATACAATGAATTCCCATCATTGAGCTTTGACATTTTTCTTTCTTTTTTTCTTGGCCATAGGGTGTGTGCACTTGCCGGAGGGAGACAGAGAGAGGGACCGTAAGAAATCACCACCCAGGCAGGATGGCCACACTACAATCCCTTCTCCTTCATTCTCCTGGGATTTCTGGTACACATACACATGTGTGCACTGTGAGTTTCAAGCCACCAACTCCGGAACTCAAACCACGGAGTTGGCCATATAAGAGTCCAGTGCCTTAACCGCAATGCCACCTACTGGTCCTAACTTTGACATTTTTCAGCATTCAAAATTACCAATTTGTTTCTTGTTGTTGTCTTTTGATTTGCTGCAGTATTTTAAAGCAAATACCATTCATTATGTCATTTAACCTGTAAACACATTACCCATCAACCTATTATTATATCCAACAGAATGACTATCCCTTAATTTCATCTGTCCAAATTTCCCAAATAATTTTTTTAAGAATTATTTAACTTTAATTAATTAATTATAATTTGACCAGAGAAGGACAGAGTGAGTGAGTGAGAGAGAGAGAAAGTGAGAAAGCAAATCTCCAGGTCTAGGACTCAAACCATGGTCAGCCATGTGGGAGTCCAGTGCCCTTAACCACCATGCCACCAGTCAGCCTCCCAAAGAGTTTTAAAGATGTCTTTTACAGTTGGTTTATTCTGCTCAGGGTTCAAACATGGCACCCACATTGCATTTGGCTGTCACAGAAGAGAAGACCCTCTGAAAAACTTGACAGCAATCCCTCCCACAGTTTTTTTTGTTGTTGTTGTGGTTTTTTTTTTTTTCTTTTCTTATGCCAGCGGGTTATTGAAGAAATCCAACAATTGTCCTCGAGCATGTTACATAAGTAGAATATTGAAAGGCAGACATGTGAGGAAGGAGAGGGTACTTCAGACAGCTGGGACAGGAGGTTTTGGGGGTTGGAATGGAGGCAGCTCAGGAGAGAAATAACAAATGCTGGAGCCACAGCAGCAGGGCCGTAGCAACGAGCCTTGGGTCTGTGGCCAACTCGCCCGGCTTCTAATCTCAGACCTGCCACTCTCTTGCTGGGTGGCCTTGGGGAGATTTCTTAACATCAGCAACTGTTTTATCAGCTGTAAATATGGGGGCTGACACCTAAAATTAGCTGGGAAAGTGCTTGATAAACGGTCTAACAAGTTAGCCATGGTAAGAGTGGCTGCACAGGTGATGGCAGAGAGAGGCTTTGCAGAGTGGGATGGACCTAGTCTGGAAGCTGAGTGGAAGGGCTGAGGAGCAGAAGTCAGAGAAGAGAACAACTGGTAACTCAATAGTTTAAATCCCTACTCCCTTGCTGCCCCAAAGATGCACGTATATGTACACATGGTCACACATGTGTGTGCGTGCGCACACACACAAACTCACTCACAGCTGCTCCACCCTTCAAAAAATTGAGACGAAAGGAGGATAACAGTTTTGAGGAGAGAGAACAGGAATACTTTTTTCAACAGAACATAGTGAAAACCCGGAATAACTGGGGTCTGCCACAGCATCTTATAAACAAACTGTGAGTGGATTTCAAAATCGTTTCGAACCACAACAGATTTGCACTTTAACTCTATTTCCCATGACCTGTTTGAAGAGCCCGTGTATCCACACGAAGACAACCACTTAAAAGCTGGACATTGGGGTGTTGAATTCCGGAGATGACAAAGGTAGGAATATGGTTTTAAGGGTCATGTGCATTGATATAATAGTTACATAAGTAAGATAAAATTCCCAAGTGCGAAGGCTTGGGGGAAAGTAAGGCCCCAAACTGGAGAAGCCTGCTTGCTCACACCGAAGACGATATGGGAGCGTGACGAAGGCTATTAGTGAACAGCGGAGGCTGAGGGTGTCCGGGTGGAGGTGAGGGATTCAGACATGGCAGCGTGATGGAAACCGACATTTCTCAGCAGTCCACTCACTGGCAGTGAATGCAAGTGACTGATCTGGATATCAGGGGGTAATTGAAGATGCAGGGCCAGTTCTGAGGAGCGTGTTCTAAATGCAAATTTGACAGCTATCTGCATGCAAGTAAAAACATACATGTGAAAGACATACAAGCACAATGAAAGGATGGACGGCTGGCTCTACGGCACGTTGGTCATGTGTTTCTCCAGAGAAGTTAGATTTCCATATGGTGACCACAGTTCAAAGCCCTGGCCTGGTCTACCTAAGACACACTGAGCACACGTGACTGCCCAAGATCCAACAGGCTGGGGGACTGTAGGAAGAGGATTACATCGGGACCCAATCCTGTGGACGGCACGCCTCTCTTCCTCTTCCTCTTTCTCCTGTTCTCACATGCACACACATAGGCTTCATCATGAGTAAAGAAAAAAAAAAAGAAGCTGAAGGAGACAAGGAAGAGAGCAGCAAAGGACAAGAGCAGAGAATCTGGGGAAGTACTCTCGACGCACAAGATGGTGGAGCAGTCCATAATTATGAAAAAGCCCCTGGGCTTCGTGTCTGGGAAGTCACTGGCAGCCTTGGAGAGCCCCGAGATGGAATGGTCCACTGTTGAGTTGTACATTTGTGAATGGAAAGCCTCTGAGTAAGTATATAATTTATGCAAAAGCTGAACTCCATATGGTGCGCTCAGCCACTTGGGAATGGAATTACCGAAGTTACTACCTGAGATAAGGGGGAAAAGCCATGTGATTAAAGTAGATTAGGGTATTTGCATCCACGTGTGAAGATACAGGAGCCGGGACTGCAACATTCCAGCTGAGAACCACAAGTCTTATTACATATGCTAGCCTCAAAAATGCTCAGCTAGATGCTCCATGAAAAACGAGATGCCTGTTTTCCCCACTAAGTATCAATTCCATGCACTCTGAGGCCCGTAACCTCAGAGTTAATACTTCTAGTCTAACATGCTTCCTAACACCATTCCCCTCATAAAACCGCTCTGGGAGAACTGTTTCAGAGTCAGAGTCCTGCATTTCCTTTTCTTTCAAAGGCAAGATACTAAATACACCATTTAAGGAAAGTCTCTGAGGGCACTGCAGAGGTCTGGTGTTGCTATTGTCCCTCTGCTAGTTGCAACCACTGTTTTTCATGACCTGCAGGTTTATTTATTTTTTAAAGAGGTTTTAATTGTATTTATTATTATCCTTTAATTTGCTATAGGGCACATGTACTCACCAGAAGGAGAGTGAGTGAGTGAGTCAGGGACTGGAGCCACGGTTGGCCACATGGGAGTCCAGCACCTTAACCACCATGCCATCTGCTGATCCCATGCATGCCAGTTTACTGGTAATGCGTGGGCACTGGGAGGTCCGCCCCGGCAGTGCCCGGAAGCTAGACAGTGAAGCCAGTGACATGAGGGTGGGGCAGGGCAGCAGTAACTGACTCCTGTGAGTATTTATCCTCAAATTCCTTCAGAGCAGCACTCAGAGTGCTAACACGTGGGAGGATGGAGCTCCTCTGCACCCACAGTGCAGCTCGGTTTAGTCTGTAGCAACTGAGCCCTGCTCTGTTCTCCATCTCTGTTTGCACCCTGTGTATTGCTTCTGGGCTCCCGACAGGGCTCCCAGCACTTCCTGTCCTTTCATAGTTATGCAGCCACACTCATCTCAACTGGAGAATTAACTTCAACCTCTAGAGACAGAAGGTGAGGCCAAATGAATTCCATATCTTTTAGTTTCTGGAATCTGTGCATCAGGGCCAAGTCATAAACTGCAGGCACAGTCATACCTAGCTGGTTTCCAAACACGTTCTAGTTCTCGTTTCGGAGAAGTCTTCGCGGAAATGTAAAAGCCTTTCTGATGGTGATTACCTGGTGTTCCCTCCACTGGGGACAATGGTTGATTTTTCTCACACCAACAAAACTGGTGCCTAAGGTAGGCTGTGGGAGTGGTTGGTGACACACGTGAGACACTCTGCAAGGCTGTCGCACACGGCAAGGTTCCTGGCTCAGGTCTGGAGACATCCCAGGGGTACACAGTGCTCACGTCTGGGGCTGACTGAGGCCGGGGGACCATGGCATCAAAGCCCTGCTGGGGGTGTGGTCTCTTTGTCTCTCTTTCTTGCTCACGGAAGAAAAAAAGAAACAGACTTTTAAAGAAATAAAACAAAGGTGGAGCTGGGGTAACTCAGAAAATGGTCTCCTCTGCAAGTAAAAACGGAAACTCTTTACTGAAAACCCACAGTAAAAGCTCGCAGGCTCCCAGGCCATGTCCATATGGTTCCTATTTGATCTCCTTAGTCTTTGGGGCCAGTCCTTATGTAGGTACATCTGCGTAAGATTAAGGCAGGTGTCCATCCCAGCATAAACAAGGTTTTCGGAGGCAATTCTGGGCGCCCGTGTGGGAACGACTCTCCATAACACAAACAGCACTGAGCACCATGGAACGCCGTCGGGAGGCTAGACATAACAGAAAATAAAGAGATCCAGGGGGCAAAGACTCTCATGAATGTCACCAGGGAAGAGAATAACAGAGTCGTAAAAGGCAAAGGGTACGGTAATATTTAGTCGACGCTTCATGACTGGCAGGACTCGATCTGTCTTCACGTGGCTCTGGTTTACATTTATAGTGTGGCGGGCTAAAAATAAAATCCTACGTTTTCTCAAGTAGCAACACAGCCTTCACTTCGAATCACGTATCACTTCTAACATAAAGAAGCGGCAGTGGAGGACATAAGAGGCCTCGTCCTCCAAAAGCGAAGGCTCTGGCCCCACATGTCATCACCCATATTCCAGGCCGGAATTACACAGAAATGCCTCCAGCACTTTCGGCCAGCTCTCCTCCCTCTTTCTTGGTCTTAAACTCTCCTACTTGTGTGGACTCCCAAAGACGTGTCTATCCTAGCCCCAGGAACCTGGGGCTATGCCGGATGACACAGGTTGGGAGAGGAAGGCTGCCACAGCTGACCTTACAATAGGGAGAGTTTTTTCTGGACTGTCAGATGGGCCCAGTGTAATTCCAAGGCCTTACAAGCAGATGAGGGGCTTTAGAGAGATGATGTTGGAAGCCAGCTCAGAGAGATGCTATACTGAGTTTGAAGACACAGGAAGGAAACCGCAAACGAGAAAGGCAGTTGACCTCTAGAAGCTGGGAGTGGGGTGGGTTCTCTCTACAGCCACTAGATGAGAATGGGGCCCTGCCAACTGCTCCCTATTTTCGACTAGTGAGACTCGTGTCAGTCTACAGACCCCAGAATTGCAAGATAGGAAATCTGTGTTGTTTGAAGATACTACACTTGTCATAATTTGTTATAGCAGCAATGAGAAACAAATGCATGCTGTCAGGAAGCAGAAACAGACTTGTTCAGGAGCAATTCTGCACTCCAGGCCAGAACAGGGCCTTGGGTTTCTTTGAGAATAAAACCTATTAGGTTTTATCTTTCTGTTTAAACTTCAATATCCAGCCAAATAATAACTCATAGAAAAGATGATTTTTAAAAATGGAACAGCATCTTCTTTTTCTTTTCTTTCTTTTTTCTTTTTTTTTTTTTTTGTTTTTTGAGAGATATTTTTGCTTTAGGGGGTATGTGCTCAACAGAGAGACAGAGAGACAGAGAAATAGAAAATAAGAAATAATTCCCCATGGGGGATGGCCACACTGCAATCCCTTCTTCTCCACTCTCCTCTCATAGTTTTGGGCATGCACACACATATGCCCAACTGAGCTTCAAGCCACTGGATCTGGGACTCGAACTGTTGTTAGCACTTCAACCAACATGCCACCTGCTGGCCCCACATCTTCTAAATTTATGTGTGTGTGTTGGTGTTGGGGGTGTATACTAAGAAGCGAATCTTTTAACCTCTTGTTTTGACTCTGGAAGAATGTAAGACTGTTGTTAGAGGATAAATGAAGCCCTTTCTAGTAGACCGACCTAAATGTGATCTTAAAATCTACTTTTTCAGTTTCTCCCATTTCTTCCAAAAGATTCCTGTATACTTTGGATGCTTGGATAATCTCCTGAGATGATTTCATTCTAGAAAATCTTAGCTCCCAAATCATGAAGTTTTCTGTACTATGTCCTCAACAAAGATTAGAAGATGTGATAATATTTAATACAGCACAATAGAAAATAGTTCCTGAATTAGAAAGTAATTAAATTAGAATGCTATGACTTAGAATAGCTAATGTAAGAACAACCATAGATTTTTCTATACAATTGTGCACTTTTTTGTTTGTACACTAATTTTTACCTTTTTTTAAAATACAATTTCTGGTTTACGTCTATTTGATGTACAGCTTTGTGGAGTATAGTGTGGTTTGTGGAGTATAGTGTGGTTTGTGAAGTATAGTGTGGTTTTTTTAAAGTATGCGTAGAGGGCCAGGAGGCAGTATGGAGGTTAAGGTGCTGGATCCCACATGGCTGATTGTTGGTTTGAGTTCTGGACTTGGTGGCTTGAAAATCATACTGGGCATATGTGCATGTGTGCTCAAAATCCCAAGAGGAGACTAGAGGGAGAAGGGATTGCATTGTGGCTATACCCCCTTGGGGGTGATTTCTCACTTTCCATCTCTCTCTCTTTCTCTCTCTGGTGAGTATACATGCTATAGCAAAAAATAAACAAACAAACAAAAAGCATGCATATAGCAAATAATAGGCTATTAAGGATAAACACGTTTATCTTCTTCAACATTGAACATTATGTTGTGCACATCTGTGAACAGTTTTAATTGAGAGAAAAGAAGTGCAAGAGCAAGCAAGGTATCATAGACTAGAGATGCCTTTATGTGAACCCTGCCAGGATCGCCTTGGAGTAAGTACACAACTAGACTCCACTCCTACTCACGAGTTAGGCTCTGTCCTGTCCTATCCTACATCCTTCCCCAAATGACCAAGCATTTTCACTTCCCTCTCAAGAAACAGACAATGCATCTCCAGAAGAGATGAGAGGTAAGGACCCCCAAAGTCTGATGGTGGGGTGTGATTACTTCAGAAGTAGGGGCAGGACAAAGAGATGATGTGGCCCATCAGATACAATGAGAAAGAGAACAGGAACACTTACCCTCAGGTCTCCATTCACAGCTTTGGGTGTGTGGTTAAATGCATGCGCCGGGTCCTTGTTGTACACTTTGAGGAGCGATCTGTCCTGAATGTTCCTGGAATCAAAAACATCCATGACTATGGCAGACGAAAGGAGCCTCACTTTGGCCATTTCCTTTGCCGGCCCTTAAGGACCAGGTAAGAGACATCAACCGGCAACCCGGCACGTGTCCACAGCAAACCAGACAAAAAAGCCTTTCTCCATAAAACAGGCAAATATAAATGAGGGAAGGAAGAAGAAAAACGGCTTCAGCTTTTCTTTTCTTGTTCCCCAGGAAAGTGTTATTCTTTCCGTGTAGCTCTCCACCCATAAATATCGGGTAGCATGAACTTGCTTTCAAGATTGTGAGCATGGAAAGCGAACACTTTGAAAAAACAATAAAGCGCCAATATTTACAGTATGTTCAAAGAGATTTGGTTAATATTTAAATATTTAATGGTTGTTGCCCAGACACCTGGTTTCCTGCTTATCTGATGCATACAGACAAAAGAAAACGGCCCTTATTTTTTTTTTAACCCTTCAAACATTTTCACCTAGGGAAAGAAAATGTATTTGTCATACAGAAAAAAAATCAAGTATCATGATCAAAAATAGTATCTTTATACTGCCTCTTGTTCTTTCACAGTGTGTTTTAAAAAATACTTCTCTATGTACAAATCAGATTGCTCGATGTGAAGGAAGAGGTGCAAATAAAGTCTTCTCTTCTTCTGAACTTAGCTCTTAAAGGCAAGGGGTCATACCACAGCAAAAGACAGAGGTCCCACATCTTGCTCAAAGCCTACCTGAAAATTACGGAAGAACACATAAAGGTCTACAAGGTCCTTCTCCCTCCATATTCAGCTTTCATCAACAGAAAGGCCACCCAAAGCCCTTTCTGCTCCGTCTATACTGCGATCCCTCCTGATGCCGGCTCCGGGAGCTTGGAGAAATGTATGCAGGAGGAGGGATTTCTTTCCTCCAGGTGTGGCCACACGTTTAGTGGGCTGATCGCAATCGCCGGGATTATTAGGTTATATTTTTGTTTTAAATGAAGGGGAGGATTCTGGGACGAGTTTTGCTTCTCTCCTTTAAACATGTGCCCCAGTAATTGCTTTGAAGCAACGACTAGCCCAAGCTTGCACGCTTGCTCCAGATTTCAAGGAGCTCATATTAAGTCTGCCCGACAGGGAGCACACAGCCCTTGTTATTAAAGGGGTCTACGTTAATAGGAAGGAGAGTCACCGAGGTGAGTATGTGAGGATTTACCAAAGGACTTATTCTGCGGCTACAGGATAAACTCGCTTACGTCCATGTAAAGAAACTGAACCTCTCACTTAGCCACGGAAAAACTTACCGGGATTCTAAACGTATTTAAAGTACAGGAGGTTGGTTTATGATGAGTTTAGAAACATGCTCATCTGAGAGGAAGCAAGATAAATGCCCAGATTGCATTCATGTGGCCACATTTACAAGATAATATTCTGACCCGAACTCTCTGGAGCATTTCCCTAAGGGACAAACCAGCAACCCAACACAATAATGAAACAGCGGATGTTTAGCAAATATACTGTCACTTCAAAGAACCTGAAAGATAAGAGATGAACTTTATCTCTGTGTTTAGAAGATGAGAGCCATTGTCTTTAGTTAGACCCTGCATGATCATTTTTGTTTTGCTTTGTTTTACATGAATGCTGGTAGAGATATTTTCTTCTCCCTTTCAAATAAAATATAACAGAGGTATCTCAAGCATAATTACACATCAATAATTCTTTTGAAAAAACATGTGTGCAACCATTTAGCATAAACACATTCATCACCAATGAAAGACATTTTCTCCGCTTGGGTCTATTTTATGTATTTATATCAAAGAAACTGAAAGGTAAAATTACGGACAAATCTGTAAGTTTAACTTTTTACTTAAACATTTTATTGAGGGGCCAGGAGAAGGCATGGTGGTTAAGGTGCTGAACTTTGCCTATGGCCAACCACGGTTTATGTCACGAATCTAGTGGCTTTCTCCCTTTCTATTTATTTCTCTTCCTCTCTTCGTCTCTTTCTGGTGAATGTGTACGCCCTGTAGCAAATTTAAAAATAATAATAATAATAAATAAAATTAAATAAATATTCTAAAAATTTTAATTTTTTAAAAATATCAGGCTATCAGTACTATAGCTTAAGTATCAACAAGATCATCATTTTTGCAAACATGAATATAATAACTAGGAATTACTAGCATTTAAAATCAATGGTCTTGGGGAGCAGCAGGTAGCATGGTGGTTAAGGCACTGGACACTCTCCCACAAGGCTGAACACAGTTCAAGTCCCAGATCTGGAGGCTTGCTTTCTCACTACCCCACCGCCCATCTCTCTGGTCAAATTAAAATAAAATGAATTAATAAACAAAATTAAATAAAACAATTCTTTAAAAAGAAATGACTATCTTTGGGACAGCAGGTGGTGGTGTAGTCTAGGTGCAAGGCTCCCATGTGGCCTACCACAGTTCGAGTCCTGGACTTGGTGGCTTGTTTTCTCACTTTCCCTCTCTCTGTCTCTCTCTGGTGAATGCACATGTCCTATAGCAAATCAAATAATGGTAATAATAAGTAACTAATCTAAATAAATAATTTAAAAATGCTTACAATCGACCGTATTCTCTGAGGCACTGCTTTCCTCTATTTTATCAACCATATTTCCATTAAGGAGTACCAGGACCTTTTCCTCTTTACCCTCCCTCTCATTTCTCTTTTGGTGACTACTTTGCAACATTCTCAAATAATGCAAAAGAAAGTCAAAGTTGTCAAACTTGGAGGCTTGAGAAGGGTTCTGGAAAATGGTGACTTCTTGTACAGCTTGAGCATCCCCGACCTGAAAATTCAAAATCTGAAATGCTCTGAAGGGGACTGAAGTGACACGTCCAGTTCCTTTACATGGACATGCCTTTTTCCTCGAGCAAAGGGTGAGTTCCTCTAGCGAGTCCTCACACACTTACCTCAGGGATCGCCCCGCTCCTCGTGAGGGCTGACAGGATGCTGCATGTGGAAAACGCTAGACCTGACCTCAGGTGAGGGGCTGAAATCATTGTGCAGGTGCACCATACGTAGGGCACTCAGTATGTCCGAAAGAAAAAAGGCCTTCCGAGCCCTGTGCTGTGAAAATGTTTTCTGCACACGCTCAGATTCCTCCTCACAAGCACACCCACGAACGGTTTTATGAGTCAAATTATTATTATTTTGTTATAGAATGCATACGGCTTTGTCAGAGAGAGATAGAAAGTGAGAAAGCTCCCCCTATGGGGTATGAGAATGCCATAATCCCTTCTTCTGGGGTTTCAGGGATTCACGTGCACACACACCTGTGCATTTCTCAAGTCACCTGGTCAGGACTCGAACTGAGCTGTTGGCCATGTGGGATACAGCTGCCTTAACCACCAGACCACAGAGCTGGCCCTATGCATGAAACTATTACACTAGCGTATAAAATTGTGCTATATGCACAAGGCGTATATGAAACATAAATGCATTTCATGTTTAGATTTTGGTCTCATCCCTAAGGTATCTCATTATGTATATATGCAAATAATAAATCCAAGAACACCTGGAATCCAAAAGATTTCTGATGCCAAGCATTTTGGCTAAAGAATACTCAATCTGCATATAAAAATCTTTGCCTCAGCTACAACATGGGGAGGGGAGAGGCCAGTAGTTCACAATAACCTTGTCCACCTGGAGCTCCCCAGTCAAGATTCATTTAACGTCCCACTTACTTATCCTTGTACCCCTCAATTCCTCAAATTGTGAATGGAGTTATGTGAGACATTTGTTGTAAAGTGGCCTATCTAGGGCCTGGCAGGTGGCATGGTGGTTAAGGTGCTGGAATCTTGGAGTGCCGAACCTGGCAGCTTGAAAATCTTGCTAGGCGTGTATGAGTGTATGCCTAAAATTTGGAGACAAGAATGGTGGAGAAGGGATTGCTCCATGGCCAACTCCTAGGGGTTGGGGTGGGGGTGGTGGATTTTTCTTTTCCACTTGCTGTCCCTCTCTAGTGAGTGCATGTATCCTATGGCAAAAATCTTAAAAAAAAAAAAAAAAAAAAAAAAAAAGGCTACCCTTGTAAAAATACTACATGGGATTACATGACTATAAACACACTCTTAAAATATGTTCTTATTTTAAAATTTGCTTCATCAGGTTAAAAAACGCGTGACAGCTTAATAATTTATTTAGAAAACAAACATGAATTTTCTGATATCCATGAATATTTAAACACTTTTTTAAAAAAGCAGGAAAGTTGCATAGTAGATGGAGCACCTACCCCTTAGGGCATGTGTCAAATTTTGAAAGCACTACATTACTCATACACCTTGGCACATGCCTAAATATGTCACCAGTGATCATCGTGAGATGTTTATCAGTTTACATTTATTATGTGCTAGAGACATGTTTTTTAAAAGTAGTACTCATAAATTCCATGATGAAGCAGGGCAGCTGCTATCCCCACTGAGCATGGCGCAGAAATCCCATGTTCTGCCCCTAGTCATTTGGTGAGGAAACATTCGAAGGGCTCAGAAGATCTTCACCAAGCTGGCAGTGTAGTCTAATGGTTAAGCCCTGTGCACAGGGAGCTGGATCCTACACGGCTGACTGCTGTCTGAATTCCAGACCCAGTGGCTACAAAAGCATGGCACGCAAAAACATGTATACGGTTGCTCCAAATCCTGTTAGAATGGAGAAATGGAAGAAAAAGAACTGTGGCAGGATCATGCCGCATCAGGGGGTGCTTTGTCTTTCTCCCTGGGGAATGCACACAGCCTCTGGCAATTAAAAAAAAAAAGTTTTGACCGAAAGTGTGGACAGCTGGACTAGGGGCTGAGCTTAGCACTTAATTGGCTATGGAAGTCCTTTATTTTATATGTCTAAATTTCGGGTTCCATAAAATAAAAGGGCTGGACGACTCACAAATCTTTTGAGTTCTAAAATGTTTAGAGGTCATAGCAGCAGGTGCTCATTTTTAATTTAGTTGATTTAAGTCATGTTTCTCAGATTGTTTGGCTGGGAGAGATTAATGGGTCCCTTCTGCCCTGTCCACAGCCTGCCACCGCCAGTCAACATGCTTCAGTTTCCATGTCACTGGCAATACCAGGAGTCCATTTTGCCTAATTTTTGAGTCAATTCAACTGGGACAGCCTATCTGGAAAGTAGGCTGCTTGAGTAAAAGCCAACTATTTAAAAAAAAAATCAGTGGAGGGGGCCAGTAGGTGGCATGGTAGTTGAGTTGCTGGACTCTCACATGGTCGACTGTGGTTCCAGTCCCAGACCTGGCAGCTTGATTTCTCACTTTCTCTCTCACTTTCTCTCTCTCGTGAGCAGATATGCCCTATAGCTAATTAAAATAATAATAATAATAATAATAATAATAATAAATAAAACTAAATAATTCTTTTAAAAAGAATGGAAAGTGAGACTGTTTCTCAGCCTCCTTTCTCGAGGACAGTAACACAGAGGGCATTGCTTTCACTTTGACCTGCTGAGTGAAATGAATTACCCTAAAACAGCACTGACTCTTGACCATGGGGCACGAGTACTGGAGAGGGAATTCCGAAAGATCCAGTCCTACCTACTGCCTTCAGCGCCCAGGTCCTGTACCAAGCCTCCCTACCACCTTTGTGGACCTTCATTTCCCTCACCCTGATCTAACTGAGGAGCTGGGTCACTTCTCATGCTCTTTTCTAACATTCGTAGGCCTCTGTGGGAGAACTCGGTCCTCATCTTTACGATCGCTCCTTGTAAATGAATTGTAGAAAACCAGGGAGTGAATTCACACTGGGGTGAGGTAAGCCTGCCCTGCCCATCAGGATAATGGCTGTGTGGTCTTCACCTGAACGCGGAGAACTTGGGACTCCGCACAGACTCTGGGGAAGCAATATGGTGGACAAACAAAATCCTCTGCATGGATTATGGGGACAAAAAAAAAAAAAAAAAAAAAAAAAGAAAGGCAAGGAAAGAATATGGTGAGCACGTGGCTGATGTGATGATGTGATTACTCACCGTACGTCATTCAGTTCATAATAGACATTCCTGCTTTCGTCTTTGATATAAATGGCCACACTGGGCGACTCCAGCATTTTCATGGTGAGCTGCTGTGGAAAGGCACTTACGAAGAGAGCACGGATCGTGTCTGCGCTTGTGATTTCATTCGGCATCCTGAGCTGCTTGGTTTCGTCCCCGTACTGGAGATAGAGAACCCCTGCACACAGAAGGGACGTGGCTGTCAGTCACAGACCAGGACAGATGGGACAGGTGGCGTGAGCTGAGCCACTGCCGTTCAGACGAGCTCGCAAAGCATGTCGCAAGAGGAACCTGCCTGGAATTTCCAAAGAATGCGCTGTCTGGTTCTCATGTAATTACCCACTTTTATTCTTTGGGTGCTAGGTAGGTGTTTAAGAGGCTTATTTTCAACTATTTTAAAACCAAAAGCATGAGAAGGTAACCTCTGGTAGCCTAAGGCAAGAGACAATGCCTAAACCCCTTGGAAGGTATATTTAGAATCTGACCCCACAGGGTGAATTTTTTCTCTCTGTCTTTCATTACCTAGTAACTCAATCATTAGAGCAATGAGTTATGCTATATGGTTTAGGTCATTACAGTCCTTTTCGAAACATGTTAAAAGGAAAGGCTACCACATTTCTGTGTTTTTTTTTTTTTTTTTAATTTTAAATGTTTTATTGTTTTAAAATTATCTATAGGGCATGCTCGACAGAGAGAGAAAAGAGAGAGAGGAAGTAAGCCACCAGGTCTGGGGCTAGGACTGCAGTCGGCCATGTGGGAGTCCAGCACCTGAATCACTATGGCACTTGCTGGCCCCTGTTTCTGTGGTTTTAATATATATTTATTAAAAATTTATCCCTAGGTCCAGTGCGTGGCATAGTGTCAAGGTGCTGGACTCCAATATGTCCGACTACGGTTTGAGTCCTGGACCAGGAGGCTTGAAACACAACAGGAGCATGTACATGTGTGCCCAGGAAGGAGAATGGGAGAAAAGGGTCACACCCCCTAGGGGATGATTTCTCACATTCTATCTCTCCAGCAAGCACATGTGCCCTAGAGTAAAAGCTCTCAAAACAAACAAACAAAAACCCACCCAAAAACAAACAAAATGTTTATCCCACATTAAACCACCTAAAAGAAATGTCGGGTGCCCCATTGTTTCAGAAATGAAATGGAACAAGCCAGTTTTGCAAAGAAAAGCACCAACACAGGATCACAGGGTATTAGAGTTCCAAGGAGCATGTGACCTTCAACCAAGCGCCCTTGTGTGCAAGCCTCCGTGGAGGGTAGACACTGCCCAGGTTGACAGTGGGCTTGGCCAATGGGACATCATTAATAAATGGGATGCAAAATGGAGCCTTGACAGACATGTGCTTCTCCACTGACATCTGACCTCTGGGTGGGCTCAGACTTAGATGATCCCTCGTAAGTGCCAGCTTCTGAGGCACCCAGCCTAGCCACACAGGGAAGACACACGGAGGAGAACCGAGGCCCTGGCTGACTTCCCCAGGTCTGTACCCATTCGGTGGCTAGAGCCACGTCATGTGACCAGCCACTGTGGGAGTGGATTCCCCACCTAGGTAAGCTACCTGAGCTGAAGCTACATGGAACCATAAGACACCCCGTCCAAGCCCTGCCCAAATTGCTGATCACAAGCAAATAAGCAAGGGTAGTTGTTCTAAGTCACTATACATAGGCTCATTTGTTATTCAGAAACAGCTCATTGAACAGGGGACCCGAAGTCCTGGCACTGAATGTGAATCTTACTTTTTGTAAGAATACCAACAGGGTGAACATTAGCAAGAGAGACTCTCAGAGAACAGAATGACCTCTGGCTCAATATGGCACTTCGTGCAATAAACCAATGTCCATTCCCTCCAGATAGTCCATTAATATGACAAGAGGAAAAAGCATAAATTAAAGAATTAAGGGAATGAGGGGGGAAACAAAACAGACAAAGGAAAGCTGACATCTAAGTCTTCGAGGGACAAACTCAACACAAAGCTTGCAGGGTCGGGGATGCTTGGGAAACGAACTGCTCCTTCTGGTGGAGGGAGCACAGAGTGACTTCCAGGTGTGGAGCCTGAGGAACTATTTTTTCCTGATGAGGCAATAAGATGTCCATCTCTCCCCCTCGCCCCAGTCAGCCAAGCAGCTCACCACTGTATCCTTGGTGGAACAGGGGAGACGGCCAACCAAACAGCTGGGTTCTGGCTGACCAGGCACAGGGGAGGGGGCCGTAATGCCCGCTAACCCAATGCCAGCAAAGGGCTTCAGCCAGGAATTTGTAGGATCTCCTCAAGGAAAGCTGATTGGCCCGAGAGAAGAGACCAACAGATATTTTTAATTAAAGAATTATTTAACTCTATTTATTCATTCAATTAATTTTTAAAAATCTGACCAGAGAGAGACACAGAGAGAGAGAGGGAAAGTGAGAAAGCAAGCCACCAAGTCCAGGACTCAAACCATGGTCACCCATGTGGGAATGTCCAGCGCCCCAACCACCACGCCACCTTCTGGTCCTGAGACCAACAGATTTTTAAAATTCATTTACTGAATGAGTGAGAGGGACAGAGATAAACAGAAAGGGTCACAAGGCTGCCATCCAGCCCCGGTCTCAGCCAGCCCCGGATCGGGGAAGCGCGTGCCCAGTGTACTCAGGCAGGTCTCTGAACTTGAACCAGGAGCCTTCCCATGCAGTGTTGCCTTGGAAAGCTTCGTTTTGCCACTGCACTGCCAAATGACTCCCCTAGATGAATAGATTTTTGAGGGTATGTTCAGGTCCCGCCTGGTCACCCCACATGAAGTGTCCTACTCCATGTATAAAGGCTTCTGGTTAGCGTGACTGTGTCTTGCTCACACATGAGCAGACTCCCAGGTGTTGACAGACATAAAGGCCTCTACCATGAAAGAAAACATCTAAATAAACAGAAAATAAATACTTGGAAGAAATGGAACAGTCTGGAAAACTGGAAGATTTGTGGAAAAGAGTACTCTGGGAGCCGTACGAACAGAGATTAAAAATGCAGCGAAGAAGAAAAAGACAAAGAAATCTCACAATACAGCAACGAGACTGAAAGGTGGGGAAAAGGAGCAGAACAATAAGAAAAACAGGGGATTACACCAGAGCCTTCAGATTCCTGGCAATGGAAATTTGGGCAAAAGAGATTAGGAAAACAGGGAATTATACAAAACATAGTATGAAAATGTTCTTTATCCCCCCCCCCCCCCAAATGTTAGGACCTAAGATTGAAGATTGAGAATATTTATAAAATGTTCAACACAGAGTTGGCGCTGAGGTAAACTGGATGATGGGGGAAAACAGAAGGTCCTGAAAGCTCTTAAAAAGGGTAAAAACTCAGGCCAGAGGGTGGCATAGTGATTAAGGTGCTAGAATCTCACATGGTCGAGCACGGTTCAAGTCCTGGACTCAGTGGCTTGAAACTCATGCTGGGTGCATGTGCATGCATGCCCAAAATCCCAAAAGGAGAACAGAGGATAAGGGACTGTGTGGCATGGCCATCTCCTCAGTGGGGTGATTTCGCACTTTCTGTCTCTCTAGTGAGTACATGTACCTTATGTACCTTACAGCAAAAATCTCTCTTAAAAAAAAAAAAGCATAAAAACCCATGTATAAAACAATAAAGTATCAGAAAAGCGTTAACTTTTTTAGCAGAAACCTTAGAAACCAAGACAATGGAGCAATACATTCAAATATCTGGAGAGACATACTTAAAAAATTATTAAATTTTATTTCTTATAATAATTTTTTTTTAATTCACCATAGAGAGACAGAGAGAGAAAGAGGAGAAGTGAGACAGCAAGCTGTTAGGTCTGAGACTTGAACTCTGGCTGGGCATGTGGGAGCCCAGTGCCTTAATCACCGTATCTAGGAATCATAAGCCAGGTATCTGTTATAAAGGTGGCTCCTTAGTGAAGCCCTCCCAGGGCACCTGAATGAAAACTCCAGCACCCATTCACCCTAATATCTCAGACTCCCACCTTTGCTTTATTTTGTACCTTAGCATTTTTCTCTATGTATCATCATTCATATTTTATTTATTGGTATTGCTTACTATCAGTTTTTGGTTTTTAGAGAGAGATTTTTGCTATAGGACACATGTGCTCACTGGAGAGAGAGAGGCAGAGAGAAAGAGAAAGCAAGAAATCAGTCCCCCCCCCCCGGGGGGGGTGGGACAGCCTTGCTACAATCCCTTCTCATTCATTCTCCTCTTGGGATTTTGGGCACGCACATACATGTGCCTGGCATGAGTTTTAAGCCACCAGGTCTGGAACTCGAACCGCAGTTGACTATGTGGAAGTCCAGTGACCTAACCATTACACCATCTGCTGGAACCAAGTATTCTGTACTATCATTCTTACTACTAGTCTTTCTTGCTAGAACATTAAGTTTCATGAAACTGGGATTCCTTTTTAAAAATGTTTTTGCTGGGACCAGCAGTTAGCGTAATGGCTATGTCGCTGAACTGTCATGTAGTCTACCATGGTTCGAGTCCTAGACCCAGTGGCTTAAACTCATGCTGGGTGCGTGTCTGTGCGTCCCCAAGATCTTGAGAGAGAATGGACAAGAAGGGATTGCAGCGTGGCCATCCCCCCTGGGGGGTGATTTCTTGCTTTCTGTCTCTCTGTGTCCCTCTGTCTTTCTGGCGAGTGCACGCACCCTATAGCAAAAAACAAAACAAAACAAAACAAACAAACAAAAGAAACAAAAAACCTCTCCACATTAAAATAAAATAAAAATGTTTTTGCTGTCTTCACCTCTATATGTTTACTTAATACCTATGACATATAGCGGTTTTTCAATAACTATTTGTTCAATGAATGAATAAATGATTTACTAGAAATTCAAAAGAGATATCGCATTTCAGGGTCTATTTAGCTATAAGTCTTGCAGATAATGTCAACAGCCTTGTAACTCCACCCCGGCCTGTATAGACATTAAAACACATCCTGAAGCAGCTATCTTCTTGACCAGACTGGGCCTTTTGCATCAGGCATAAGTAGCTCAATTTCCTCTCTTTAACCATCCCAGGTTGATCCTCAGATTCTTCAGGGAGCTACTAATAGTTCTCCAGGGGACCAGCAGATGGCGCAGTGGTTGGACTGCCACATGGCTGACCACAGTGCAAGTCCAGTACCTACCTGGTGGCTAGAAAATCATGCTGGACGCATGTGCATAAGTGTCCAAGACCCCAGAAGGAGAATGGAGGAGAAGGGATTGTGGTGTGGCCATCTTCCCTTGGCAGTTATTTCTCATTTTCTCCTCTCACTGTCAATGTCCCTGTGGTAGGCGAGCACATGTGCCCTAAGGCAAAAGCCTGTACAAAAATATATATGTAGTTTTCCAGAACCTCCATGCTGTTACACGTTGCTCAGAGTGCACTGAAGACTTTTCAAGCCTGTCCGACCATGGGTCGTGCACTGTTTGGCCTCAAATGGGAAGTGTGGTGACTGTCCCACGTTACTGCTAACTCTGTATCAAAGGCCCTAACCACTCCTGAGGTGTGGGCCCAACAAGGCCTGGGCGAGGCCGCTGCAGTTAAACCTCATAGCTTCTCCAAAGGGCCTGGTTTTGCTCCCCACGTCTGCACTCTGTACGTGCGTGTGCTTGAAATAAAATTTGTAGGCTCTGGTGGAAAAAAAGAAACAATCCTAAATTGCAGTTACCTCAGGGTCTGGCTGGTGCAGCTGTCAGCTGGGTCCATGAGCCCAGTTAGAGAATGTGCAAATCCAGAGAGTGTGGAAAGACGTCTTTACCAACAGAGGAGAACGGGCTTTTCACACTGGATTCCGTTTGCTTTCTCAATTCAGGAAAGGTATTCAGAATGTTTAAGCTCAGAAGGAATTTTGTAATAAATGATGGCATTTTTTTTGCAAGGTGATGCAGTAAAACCCACAGGGTTCCTCGAGAGGCAGCGTGCTGTGGTGCGTGCTCCCTTGTCCCCAGCTGGCGCTGCTCTAAGGTCCCGGAGGGTGTCTGAGGGACTCTGGAGCAAAGGCTTCCTTGTCACGAACCAGGGAAGAGGAGGGTGGACACAGGTCCAGGATGCCTGCTGTATGGCCTGTATTTCATCTCAGCAGCTTATTAGCGTGGCCCCGTTTCACAGATGGGAGACAGAAGCTTGGAAGGTCCAAGTAACTTGCCTCAAAATTACTGCTAATGGGACCAGCAGACGGCATAGTGGTGACATCGCTGGACTCCCACATTGCCGACTGCAGTTTGAGCTTGAAACTCACGCAAGGCATGTGCATGCGTGCTCAAGATCCTAGGAGGAGGGTCCAGCAGTTAGCGTAATGGCTATGTTGCTGGACTCCCATGTAGTCGACCACGGTTCGAGTCCTGGACCTGGTGGCTTAAACTCACCCCAGGCACGTGTGCAGGTGTGCCCAAGATCCCGAGAGGAGAGTGGAGGAGAAGGGACTAGGGTGTAGCCATCCCCCCAGGGGGTGATTTCTCGCTTTCTGTCTCTCTCTGTCTCTCTGGCGAGCGCATGCACCCTATAGCAAAAACCTCTCCAAAAGAAAAAAAAAAGATCCTAGGAGGAGAATGGAAGAAAAGGGATTACAGCATGGACAACCCCCCGGCTCACCCCGGGGGGGGGGGGGGGGGGGGTGGTTTGTCGGTTTGTCGTTTTCTGTCTTTCTGTCTCTCTGGTGAGCATACACACCCTATGAGAAAAAAAATCTCTCCAAAAACAACAACAACAAAAAATTACTTCTAGTAACAAAGATTTAAACCCAATTCTGTCAACCCACAGAGCCTAGGACCTCTCCCTCAAAGCACTTGCGGTATTAATGGAAGTCTCTGGATACAAACCCAGAACCGCCTGTGAGGCGGGTCAGCCTCACAGAGCCTCGTGTGTCTTACTGAGGACCACCATTTGGTCCCTATGACTGAATCAGCTTGAAAGATAACTTTCACACATCTGAAAGACTTGCCAGTTAGACATTTTAATTAATTTAGTAATTTGTTAAGCCAAAAGATGGGCCCAGAAAGTCTTCTTGAATAAAAACTTTCAGTGGAGTTAGAATATAAATTGGAACCTGAAATGGGAAAGACATTGGTATCTAATACAAGCAAAAGAATCCAGTAGAGGAGCCAGCAGGTGGATGGACATTAAGGTGCTGGTTCCCTCATGGTTGACTGCATGGTTCAAGTCCTGGACCTGGTGGCTTTAAAATCATGCTGTGTGTGTGTGTATGTGTGTGTGTGCACGCAAGTGTGTCCAAAATCCTGAGAGGAAACTGGAGAAGAAGGGCCTGTGGCATGGCCATCCTCCCTGAGGGATGATTTCTCACTTTCTCTCTGTCTTTCTGTCTGGTGAGTGCACGCACCCTATAGCAAACAAACAAACCAAACCCCCAAAACCAAAAGCCAAACCAAAACCAAACAAAATAATTCCAGTAGAGTTAACACAGTAGTGAATTTTTTTTTTTTTTTTTGAGGGGGGGAGAGGTTTTTGCTATAGGGCGAGTACACTTGGCAGAAAGACAGAAACAGAAAAGTGAGAAATTACCCCCCAGGGCAGATGGCCACGCTGCAATCCCTTCTCCTCCATTCTCCTCTCAAGATTTGGGCACACACACACACACGTGAGTGAGTTTAAGCCACCAGGTCCGGGACTTGAACCACGGTAGACTACATGGGAGTCCAGTGACATAGCCATTACACCAACTGCTGGTCCCTACAGTAGTGAATTCTTAAGATACTGTATTTAAGAATCTGGTTACATTACTGGACTCCCACATAGCTGACTGCAGTTTGAGTCCTGGACCAGGTGCCTTAAAACTCATGCCAGGTGCACGTGCACGCAGCCCAAGATCATGGAAGGAGAATGGGTTGCAGCATGGCCATTTCCCCCTCCCCCAGGAGGGGGGGATATCTCACTTTCCCTCTCACTATCTCTGTCTTTTCTCTCTCTCCATGGAGCGCATGTACCCTAAGGCAAAAACCTCTTAAAAAAAAAAAGGAGTCTTATGATTTAAAACCCTCCAAAAGTGTGTAACGTCCTTAGAGGTATCTACAGAAATGGCTTCATTCACTCCCAGACAAGCCCCTGTAGTAGGCCAGGGCCATGCCAGGAACCAGGGTACAATGGTAAACAAAGCAGGAGCAACTCCTTTCTTCTGGGAGGTGTTTTCTGACAACCCTCAGTGTTCTAACCCCTGCAGTGGCTCCATGAATGACACTATTCTTTAGCAGTTAGCAATTCATACCTAAGCCCAGCTGGCATTTTGTCTGAAACCCAGCCGATTGAATAAGGCTATGCACATTCCCTGCAAAGGTTTAGCAGGCCCTCTGATGTCAGTTGCTTTCACTTCCTGGAGAGACTCTCAGGCTGCCAAGACCCTTCCCATGGAATAGGCTTTCAAGCAGGTGACAAGGCAAAATGGTGACAGTTTTCTTACGGGGAAGAAAAAGATAACAGAAGTTGTATTCTCCACTAGAAGTCTGGATGGTCTTTATTTTTGGAATCACCTTTATTCTTAGATGTCACCAGCTTTGTCTTGAGTTGGGTAAACACCAGGCCTTTGCTGTAATACCTGACAAGTTAGTTTCTTTTTTCATTTTTTCACTATAACACCTGATGTATAAAGACAATGTAAGATTCTCTTTTAATTAATTTTTCTTTTATTAGTTATATTTGTGGATCTGTGGAGAGCCTCTGGAGAATCCCTAAAAAACGTCTTTAAGGGGACCAGCAGATGACGTAATGGCTACGTCACTGAACTCCCATGTAGTCAACCACAGTTCAAATCCTGGACCTGGTGACTTAAACTCATGCCAGGCACATGTGCGTGCATGCCCAAAATCCCGGGAGGAGAATGGAAGAGAAGGGATTGCGGTGTGGCCATCCCCCTGGGGAGTGATTTCTCACTTTCTGTCTCTCTCTCTCTCTCTCTCTTTCTGGAGACCACATGCACCCTAGAGCAAAACTTCTCCCCCCCCCCAAAAAAAAAGTCTTCATAAAGAACTAAGACATTCTAAACAATAGTAATTTTAAGCCAACTTAGTGGAGTCATTACTGTGACCCAACCTAGGCGCACCTCATGAAGGACATATTAGAAGAAAGAAATGTGTACAAGGTTAATATGACAGAGTCTTCCCAAAGCAACCTGACAGCATCGCTGGCCAGTCTCACCCTCTGTTTAATTCTATACACACGGGTACGGTGAGGGCTCCAGTGACGTGATCATATCATTGAGAAGAGGCTCCCGAAAACTGCCTTAAAGAGTCATGGGTGACTTGTACAATCCAGGCTGTGAATGGCTAAGGTGCTGGTTTCCAACATTGCGGTTGTATTCTTTCTCAACACGTCTTACAGCCCTTTTACACAGCTATTTAGAAACTTGTCTATGAAGAAGCTACAATGCAAAGTCGCACCAGAACTTGCAGCAATACTAAGCCTATGTTTCCATTTTTACAAGGGAAACAGAGAGAGAAAAAGAGAGGAAGAGGGGGGAGAGGAGAGAGAATACACACACCCATATTTTGACAGGGTCTCACTGTGCAGGGATCCTCCTGCCTCTGTCTCTCAGCTAGGACCATGGGCAAGTGCCACCATGTCCAGCCTGTTCACACTGGGCCGGGGCTGAACCACGACTCTTACATGACCTTGGCCACCGTGCACTGGTGCTCTTCCCTACTTGTGCATAGTGGCTGGGCCAAGTCCACATTTTAGTATTTAAATATTTTCTAATTTGCTTAGGGCACATGCACTTGCAGGAGAGAGGCGGGTAGGAGGCTGAGAAAGCACTCCCCATGGGGCATGGTCACACCACAATCCCTTCTTCTTCATTTTTCCCTTCTTTTGGGATTCTGTGTGTGTGTGTGTGTGTGTGTGTGTGTATGTGTGCATACACGCATCCATACACACACTGTTTTTCAAGCTGCCAGGCCTGGGACTCGAATTGTACAGTGAGCTATGTGGGATCCGACTGCCCTAACCACTATGCCACTGGCTGGTCCCAAGTCCACAGTTTAATTTGCAAGGTTACTTAACAATTAAGGCAAAATAAATATTATGAAAAGGTGCTGTAAGCAACACTACACCAGTTATAGATATGTTACAGTGATAATTAAATTCTCTCTTGCATTTATGGTAAACTGCAGTTAAATTAAATATTACAGCATTGGGGTCAGCAGGTGGCAGAGTGGTTAAGGTGCTGGACTCCCACATGGCCAAGTGTGGTTCGAGTCCCAGAACTGGTGGCTTAAACCTAACATTGGGCATGTGTGGGTGCCCAAAATCCTGAGAGAAAAATAGAGGAGAAGGGATTGTGGTATGGCCATCCCCTCTGGGGGGTAGATTTCTCACTTTTTCTCTCTCTGTCTCTCTCTCTCTCTCTCTCTCTCTGTCTTGACAGCAAGCACATGTGCCCTATAGCAAAAATCTCTCCAAAAAACTCCAAAAACATTATAGCATCAGTTTGTTTTATAAGGCTAGGATTAATCTGGACATCAGACAAATAGTATGAAAAAGAACTTCAAATTTAAATGTAACCCCCCCCAAATAAAATACTAGCAAAGCAAACATAGTAATGTATGAAAAAAATATATCATAATCAAGAATTTGTTTCTTGAATGAAGGGCTGTTTTAATTAGAGTCCATTCCTAATACTTTTTGTAATCTAAGTAGAAAATCTATATACTAATCATTTTGTAGTTGTTTTGTTTGTTCTAGATTTTTGCTACAGGATGTGTGTACTCGCTAAAGAGACAGAGAGAGGTAAAGTGATAAACCACCCCATGAAGAGATGGCCATGCTACAATCCCTTCTCTTCCATTCTCCCCTTAGGACTTTGGGCATGCACACATACGTGTTCAGTGTGATTTTCAAGCTGCCATGTTTGGGACTCAAACAGCAGTTGGTCATGTAGGAGTCCAGTGCCTTAGCCATCACACTACCTGCTAACCCCAAACACTAATCTTAATAGGAAGATAAATGTAAAGAAAAATCTAACACGTATTCATAATTATAAAAAAAATACCAACAATGTAAGAAGTATAAAGAACTTAATTTTCTTTTATTGGCAGAAGAGGCATGTGCTTGTCAGAGAGAGAGAGAGAGAGAGAGAGAGAGCGAGCGAGCAAGAGTGAGCGAGCAAGAGAGCAAGAGAGCGAGTGAGAGAGAAAGAGCGAAGAGAAGGCATCCTCCAATGGGCTATGGTCACATTACAATCCTTTTCCACCATTACAATCCTTTTTCCACCATTACAATCCCTTTTCCACCATTCCTCCTTCCTGTCAGGATTTTGGTCATGCACACACATCCCCAATGTGTTTTTCAAGTTGCCAGGGCTGGGCTTGAAACTGTAGTCAGCCATGTGGGATCTAGTTCCCTTAACCACTAAGCTATGAAGCTGGGTCAGAGACCATTCTTAACTTAATGAAAGACACCCACCAAGAATTGCAAATTCAGTATAATGGGGAATAATGAAACCTTAGAAGTATATCTTTTAAGTTTGGAATTTTTATGATTGCATTTGAAGGACTACCTGACACATTTAGTACAAGAAAAAGAAATGAAAGCTGGGACTAGCAGATAACATAATGGTTACATCACTAGTCAAACGTGGTTCAAATCCCAGACCCAGTGACTTAAAATTCACGCCAGGCGCGTATGCAAGCATGCCCAAAACCCTAAGAGGAGACTGAAGGAGAAGGGATTGTGGTGTGGCCATCCCCCCCGAGGGGTGATTTCTGTTTCTGTCTCTGTGGTGAGTGCATGCGCCCTACAACATAAAGCTCTCTAAAAAACAAACAAATGGTATATGGATTAGAGAGTGATATGATACAAAGTCAATATTTAAATCAATAGCAACCCCAAATATGAGGGGAAAAAGCAGGATATAGTTTAATAATAATAATAATATAAAAAAAACATTCATAACAACCTGGCTTTGATGTTAACAATAAGTGGAGCTCCTTGCTCCACCGGATATTAGCATTGCTGGAACAGTGTGGTTTTGGCACAGGGCTAGAACGAATAGGTCCAGGGATCAAAACCAAGAGCCTGGAACAAGACGAATCTTTTATGAGGGTTTGATATATGACTTAAGCGTTCAGACAAATCCATGGAAAAATGACTTTTCAATAAATAGTATCAAGAAAATTGACTCTTCCTGTGGAAAATAATGAAATATATATATATCCCTTTTTCATATCATAAGTAAAATAAATTCCTGATGGCTAAAGACTTACGTGTGAGAATTTCAGTTATGCAACTTAAACACACACGTAAGCGAACAAAGACAGGAATGTTGTCTGCTAGCATGTTAATATAAAAAATATTCCTAACAAAACCCTCCAAATCATAAACCATAGAGGAAATGTTGCCTAATTACACCACATTAAAATGAATATTTTGCATTACAAAAGACATTTTAAATAATGGAAACAAATATTTATGCCTCACATGCTCCAGCCAGGATCAGTGTTGAGAAAATTAATCCTTAGACGTTGATAAGAAAAAAGCAAAATAGAAATTGGGCAGTAATAGACACCCAAAAGTGGGTATCCATAAGTAGGCAGCTCATGGAGAAAGAAACCCCAGTGGTCAATAAACAGAAAAATACTTAGAATTGTGGAGGAAAAATGGAAACCATGACATAGTATTTTATACCTATCATATAGCAAGAGTTACTCTAATAGCCTCAAGTATGGCTATTATTGCTATTACTGTTACTGCTGCCAAGAGTGTCTATTGAGGAAGCTGATGAAACTGAAGGTGTGCCTTCCATCTATGTCATTTTCTTCTTTTTTGAGATTTTTTTTTTTTTTCCAATAGGGTGCATGTGCTTACCAGAGAGACAGAGAGAGAGAAAGTGAGAAATCACCCTACGGGGGGATGGCCACAGTGCAATCCTTTACCCCCTGTTCTCCCCTTGGGATATTGGGTGTGCATGCACACACACTCGGCATGACTTTCAAGCCACTGGGTCTGGGACTTGAAACACAGTTGGCCATGCAGGAGTCCAATACTTTTGCCACTACGCCCCCTGCTGGGCCCCCATTTATGTCTTCTAACCTGTCCATCTTAGTGAAAAATCTCACCTGGGGGTGACGGGCCAGCCAGGAAGTTCACTGGAGCATCATTTGCTGGTGCTTTGTTCTCGGGGTTTATTTGAAGCACAGAATAGTAATAGCAGTTATAAGGAATGAACTGGAACCCTACCTACCGACATGAATAAATCTCAAAAACATAATGTTGAGTGAACCCAGAAATTTACAAACGGATATAGTCAATATGATCCCATTTATGTAAAGTTTGATAACATACAAAATGGTAATGTACATGGTTTTTACACACCATATATATTAGCACCAACATTTACGTATTCTGGGAATGAAAGAAGGGAAAGGAAGGGAAGAGAAGGGAAAAGACAGATTTTATTGTTTTCAATTATAAGAAGGTCGAAGCAATAATGGAAGCACAGTTTTCTTTTTAAAATTTGAAAAAAATTTCTATGGCATTTATGTGCCAGGCACTGATCTAAACGCTTTCCAAATATTAACTCACTTAATCTTCTCTACAAGGCTGCTACTATTAATATCTCTATCTTATAGACGAGGGATACCGAGGCACACAGAAGCAGCTGTGTTATACACCCAGGTAATCACTTTAACCATTGCACTACAGTGCCTTTCATATGTTAAGAGAATAACACCCCAATTTGGCATGGTGGTAAGAGTGTTGGACTCGTACATGGCCTACCATGTTTGAGTCCCAGATCCAGTGGCTTGAAAATCATCCCAGCCATGTGCATGTGTGTGCCCCAAATCCCACAAGGAGAGTGGAGGAGAAAGGATTTCAGTGTGGCCATCCACCTTGAAATCAGTGGGCTGATTCCTCATGTTCCTCTCTCTGTCTTACTTTCTAGTGAGTGCACATGCCCTACGGAAAAATCTTGAGGAAAAGAAAAATACTAACATTTATTTAATTTTGTTAATATCTATTACAGTTATGTTTTCTGTATTTCATCCATTCAAAAGCTCAGTTAATCATTTTTTAAAATACCAAAATATTGTCATCTTGATAGTGACCCTCCCACAGAACACCCAGATCTGACCCAGGAACTTAAAACCTGGATGTAGTTATGGAAATTTGTAAGTTTTTATTGGCTTGTGATGAAAAAGTGGGTGTGGACGTTTTGTAATACAAAGCAAAGACTAAAGGCCGCAAAAAGAATGAGATTTTCTTAAAGATAAAAATAAAAGTATAAAAGAACAACAATCATGGTTCCAAAAAAAAAAAAATGAATTGGCCTTTTAGGGATATGAAAAGTACAGCTCTTACAGAATTTCCGATGTGTGTTTTCAAAGCCTCAGAGTGACTCTGGCTGTAATTAAAAAAAAAAAGGTTGTAACCACTCCCACTAGGAGACTTAGATTTTTCTCTCTCACACGGATCAGTACATTTAGGCCCAGAGATTATGGACATTAGGAAGAAATCGACTGAGTTAATTAAAGATTTTCCTTTCTGCGTAAATATTAGCATTATCCACAGTAATAGCCATAGTTATTATGGATCAACGAACGGATCTTTAGAAAAATTTTCACTAGCCAGTACTCGTTTTTATATAACTTATACGCAGACTTTGAAAAAAAAAAGCATCAACATAGTGTCATTAATTCTGTTTAAAATTTCTTTATTTTTAGTACTGGCTAAAAATTGTTCAGCTTGGAATGGCGCAACCTGCTGGGCCCTGGAGTCGGGGGTAAAGGCCGTTGAGAAATGTGGACACGGTGAACTTGTTTTCCACTCTGTTAAACAAAGCTCGGGAGCATCAGGGCATCTGGGAAGAGGCTTTTCAGGGTAAAGAGCAGCAGTGGAGCCTCCTTACAGTGTTACACCATGAAGTTCCAGTAATGACGAGAAACAAAGCCAGCCTTTGACAGGGTCGTGAACTAGCGTCAGCAGGCCTGCACCTGGGGAATTCCTCTTCATAGGACAGGCCCCCCAATTTTATGCTCATGTTTTAAAAAATTATTTTATTCATGATAGAGCATGCAAGTATGAGAGTGAGAGAGAGAGAGAGAGGAAGAGAGAGGGAGAGAGAGAAAGGATCACCTGGGCAGGCCTGGTGACTCCATGATCTCCTTCCCCAGCTCTCTGACTCATCACATGAGCCCAGTATTTTCAGGCCGACCTGGGATCGGAATCCAAGGTCAGCCATGTGGCTTCCAGTACTGCAGCTGGGTCTGCTCCCAGCTATGCCACTACACTGGACCTTCAAGCTCAGCTTTAAAAAATAGTAGACGTGCGGACCAGCAGTTAGTGTAATGGCTATGTCGCTGGACTCCCACGTAGTCGACTGCGGTTCAAGTCCCTGACCCAGTGGCTTAAACTCACACAGGGTGCATGTGTGCATGTGCCCAAGATCCCGAGAGGAGAATGGAGGAGAAGGGATTGCGGCATGGCCATCCTCCCGGGAGGGGGTGATTTCTCGCTTTCTGTCTCTCTGTCTCTCTGTCTTTCTGGCGAGCGCACGCGCCCTGTAGCGTAAACCTCTCCAAAAAATAAGAAAAAAAAATAGTAGACGTGGATGCTTGGACCCCAAAGAGCTTTGCCCTTAGGTGGCATCTCTTTCTCGTTTTTTTTCTTTTCTTGCTCCCATTCCTGGACCCCACACTATGGCCTGCATCCTCCGAAGTATCTCAATGCCCGTGCCTCCTCTGGGGGCCAGCTGTGGTGGCAGAGTGGTAACGACAGGAAGTCCCAAGGTCTCCGGTGTACTCTACAGGCACGCACGTGCCATGGTTCGGGCTGACTGAGTCGGGCGTGAACTGCAGTGTGAAAGCCCTGATGGAGGGGCCTCTGTCTCCCTCTCTCATAAAAGAAACAAACAAAAAACCTTAAGAAAAAAAAGGTCAACACTGTGAGACTAGAACATATTTTATCTGTTTGTTAGCTTGACTTAAACCTTTAAAAATATTTAGATATATGGCATGTAAGTGTATATCTGTATTCTCGCACAAGCAGACGTGCGTGTGATACTGAAAGATGGGGGAGGGGACACTTCCCGAAGGTCAGCACCGAAGCTGGGAATGGAACCTTGTTCACCTCTGGCACTCCTGTTGGTGAGCCACCCGCTCTAACAACAGGCTGTTGTTACTTTTTGAGTAGTCCTCATGGAGGGCAGATACCGGAATGTTCTCTCCTTCTACAGAGATTTGATTACTTTATTTTTGGCTTTATGCTATATTCCAAAGCTGAATTGTGCTAAGCTGTTTCCGGTGTGGCCACATTTTATGTATTGTTGAACTACATTTGTTACTACTGAAACGCTGAAGTTTTCTTGTTATTGTATTTATAATTATTATTGTTTTAGTTTTTGCTATAGGTGTGCACACTCGCCAGAGAGAGACAGAGACAGAAAGAGAGAGGTAGAGATTTAGAGAGAGAGAGGGGGCAGGGAGAAATCACCCTGGCGGTGGGGGAAGTGATGCTACAAACCCTTCTCCTCCATTCTCTGGGGATTTTGGACAGCCATGCACACATGCCTGGTATGTTTTTCAAGCTGCCAGGTCCAGGACTTGAACCACACAGTCGGCCATGTGGGATCAGCTGAGTTAACCTGCAATGCCACGTGGCTGGTCCAAGTTTTCTTGTTCCTACTAAGTGCTATTTGCTCACTCCCTGATTCCTCTAAGCTTCCAATAGGCTTTCCTGGAAACGTTATAAAAGTTGCCCCTCCTGGGGGCTGGGCAGTGGGGGAGCAGTACAACATAACACTCTGTGAGGCTGACCCCACGGGAAGGTCCACGGCTCAAGTCCAGAGACCTCCCTGCATACTCCAAGCACATGTGTGGCCGTGATCTGGGCTGGACAAGGCTGGGTGTGCATCGTGGTGTCAAGACCCTGTTGGGGGTGCCTTTCTCTTACACTCTCTCACTCAGAAAATAAATAATTAAACCTTTAGAAAATAGTTACCTCTCCAACAACAGGCCATGACTGCCCTGTGAGACACACGCAGAAAAGCCCAACTGGACTCCAGCCTGCTAAGGCAGGGACAGCACCCCTGAGTGAGTCCGCTCCAGGCTTGTCCGTGGCTCTGTGCCCACACCCCGCCCTGGGTCTGCCTGCTGCTCCCAGCGTCACCCCTCCTGTGTCCTCCGGCTGCTGCCAGAGGGTGTGGATCTTCTGGCAGCCTCATCTGTGTCTTCCGTCTTTGCTCTGCTCCACGCCCTGGCCCTGTGGGAGAACTAGAATGCCCTTCCCTGGCCCTGGCCTGAGAAACAGGGATTCCCTAGGGAGCTACTGTTTAGGAGAGCCCAGAGAGAGGGCACTGGCTAGTGCCTACTTCTCCAAGAGGGCTGCCCAGGATCAAGGTCCAAGGTATACACGAGTGTGCAGGAACGTGTGAGTGTAAATTTAGAGAGAAGGGAGCAGAGACCAACCTCTGACCAGCAGTGCTGCAGGGCCAGGTCATTTGATGGCCCTTGTTCAGGTTAGGAGGTGCTTTTACTGTGCCTTTGAAAGGCATAGCTTCTTGTAAGATCTCTGTATGCCAGTTCTTGCTTTAAGGCTGGCTTAGCCCAATGGTTAAGTGAGCCAGATTCCCACAGAGGTGAGTCTGGTTCCAATCCCAGCTCTGATGGCTTAATAAAACATGCCCCAAATCCCAACAGGATGGAGAAATGGAGAAGGGACTGTGGCATGACCATGCCCGAATGCATGGTGCTTTCTTCCTCCCTCTCTCGCTGTCTCTGTCTCTCTCTGGCTAGCACATGCACCCTGACAATAAAAGAGATGGAAAAAAGAAGTGAGAATGGAGAGAGCTGCTGCCAGTGGAACTCTAGATGAAAGGAGGGTAAAGAGAACAGGCAACATTCTCGCCCCCAAACTGCCCGCCTCCAGCACGCAGGGAAGTTAAGGAGGGGTGCGGGGAGGGGGCCTAATTCCCAGACTTGAATCTCCAGGGCTAGGCCCATCAGAGCAAACTTTCCAATCTGACCTCAAAAGACCCTGCAAGACTCTTCATCTACCTTTACTTTTTGGTCCCCTCTGATCCTTTCTGAAGCAGCATTTAAGAGCCATCACACATAGCTACTTCCTCCTCCTCGTTAGCCTCTGACGTCTCCTCCTGGCCTTTTAAGAGAGGCTTTTGTCACTGACCACAAGATCACAGGGAAGAATAATGATCTAAGGGTGGTTCAAGCTCCCAGGGCACCCACTGGAGCAGCTCTGGAAGTGGTGAGTGGGCAGGGATCCGCTGACAAAGGATTCCTGCCTGTCCCCAGGCATCCCTCATCAACACCTGTAAAATACAAGCCCTGCTTTCAGACCCACCATAAATCACCTTCTCTCTTAGGTAAGAGTTCCCCCTAGAAATGCGTCAAGGTCAAAATGACAATTGTTGGCAGTCCTGGTAAGAGCATGGGAAAGAAGCAATAAGCCCTGTAGGCATCTCTGTCTTCTAAGTTAGCTGAGGAATTTACCCAGCAAAGTCCCTGTATCGGGCTCCCTGTCACAGCCGGCATTGAACAAGTCGAGCCCCTTCCCTGGGCTGGAGGAAACGGAAATCTCAACTCAAATTGCTATCACTCACAGCCACCTGTGTATTCTGTCTGCCTTACCTTCCACGGAACAGAATAGCCATTTAGCTCCTATGTAAACACCATGCTTATGTAACAAGCATCAGAAAAAGGAGACTAACAGGACAAGACAATTGAACCTACACAGTGTGCTTATGCAAGGAAACACGACAGCAGGGCAGAGTCAACTATTATTTTGAAACCTTCATGGGTTCTGCAGTGAGAGGGAACTGCCGATGAAACGGAGGGCTCTGTTAAGTTTGCAGAGCAGCATTGCGACATTCACTGAAATGGGATCGGTATGATGAGGGTGGGTTTCATCCATTCTAGAAACACTGGGTACCTCCAGGGACCACATAGTCTTCCAAAGCTGGGGATGGAGAGTAGGTTGAGATCTTAGCTTCTGGGACCAGCAGATGGCATACTGGTTATGTAGTTGGACTCCCACATAGTTGACCTCAGTTCGAGTATGGGACCTGGCAACTTAAAACTCACGTCAGTACGTGTGTGTGCGTGCCCAAGATCAAGAAAGGAGAATGGAGGAGAAGGGATTGTGGTGTGGCCATCTCCGGGGGCGGCGGGGGGTTGATTTCTCACTTTCTCAGGTTATATCTCTCTGGTGAGTGCACATGCCCTGTAACAGAAATCTCTCTAAAACAAGCCAACAAACAAAAAAACCCGGAGATCTTGGCTTCTACTGATGCACACTGGACAATAGACTCGTAAACAAGCGAGTGTCGAGGGAACCAAATAATAGAGAAATGAGAGACGGGGTGGGGGGGCGCTGCTCTTTGCTGTCAGTAGCTGAACGCCTGCTGAAGCGAAGACGCCAGTGCGGGAGCAGGCCTCCGATGTCTGGGGGAGAAAGAGCAGGCAAAGGGAACGGCAGGTGTCCTCGGGACAGGAGCGTGCTTGATGTGTCCCGGGAGAAACAAAGAGCGCCCGTGTCAGAGGAAAAGGAGCAAGATGGCCGACGGGATGACATGGTCAGGGAGGTAGCAAGCGGCCCGACCTCACAGGCCTTCCCTCAACTGCGCTGGGAAGGCAGCAGCCATCGTGAGCAGGGGCGTGACGAGACGAGACGTGGTATAGGGCTGCTTTGTCGAGAACCAGCTGTCGGTGGTAAGGACCAAAATCAATGACATCTTAGAACACCAAGGTAATAAGTAATCAAGGAGAGAGAGTGTGGGGCAGAGGGACAGAGACGGGGACAGGTCATCGGACACTGGATATTCAGAAAGTTCAGTGGGTAGGATTTCCTGGCAGATTGGACACAAAATGAGAACAGAAGAGGAGTCAAGGCCAATGACAAGGTTTTGGTGTGAGCAACTGGTAGGATGGGGGTGTAATTTACCAAGATGAAGAAGACTAGCAGAGGAATAGGTTTTGTTGAGGGACAATCAGAAGTTCACTTTGAGACTTGTTACGGTGAGGTAGTCAGGTAGGCGATTAGAAATACCAATATAGGGGACTAGCAGATGGAGTAATGGCTATATTGCTGGACTCCCATGTAGTCAACTGCGGTTCAAGTCCCGGATCCGGTGGCTTAAACTCACGCCGGGCGCGTGTGCGTGTGTGCCCAAGATCTCAAGAGGAGAATGGAGGAGAAGGGATTGTGGTGTGGCCATCCCCCCTGGGGAGTGATTTCTCGCTTTCTGTCTCTCTCTGTCTTTCTGGTGAGCGCACGTACCCTATAGCAAAAACCTCTCCTTCCTCCCCCCCAAAAAAAGAAAAGAAATATCAGTCTGGACTGGAGGGGAGAAGTCTGAGCCAGTGAGTCATCATGCTATGGTGACATTTGGCACCAGGAGACTAAATATGCATGAGCATTAGTATCAAGAAGTAGTGAAGTCTGGGCCACAGGCCAATGTGTATAGGGGAAAAATGAGAAAGAACCAAGACAGCTGGGAGTAAGAGGCTCATGACAAGAGAAGGACGAGTCTGAAGATGGGGCGTGGCTAACGTCTGAGATGCTGGGGCGTGGTCTAACGTGTGAGATGCTGGCAGTCAAAGAAAACACGTGCTCACTGACATGTCAGGTCACCCATGACCGTGAGCAGAGCTGTTTCTGGGGAGTGGCGGGATTGAAGGTCGGAAGGGACAGGTTCAAGAGGAACAGCAGGAGAGGAACTGGAGACAATGACAAGAAACCAGGGAAATATTGCTATTGTAAAAGAAGTCACCAAGCATAGCCTTTCACTAGCAGGTGGTGTAAGAAATGCATTTAAAATCATAATTAGAAATTAATTGACAGAGAGTCTTGAAACTGTAAGTATTATAAAGTGGATAAACCAGAATATTTAAAGGCTCCATTCATATATAGTCATTTTGTCATAATGGACAGTAGCTGCAGGAGGATTTAGCAAAATATATGGAGTTAAAGCTAAAACGTCAGGCCATCTAACCTCAGAATAGCTCCAAATGATGGCTGAGAGCTAGCAAGTCAGATGAGATGTTGCTTGAAAGCCATCGGTAATGACGGAATTTTTTTTTGGGGGGAGAGGTTTTTGCTATAGGGTGCGTGCACTCGCCAGCCAGACAGAGAGATAGAAAGAGAGAAATCGCCCCCCAGGGGGCCTGGCCACACCACAATCCCCTCTCCTCCATTCTCCTCTCGGGATCTTGGGCACACACGCACATGCGCCTGGCGTGAGTTTAAGCCACCGGGTCCGGGACTCGAACTGCAGCTGACTACATGGGAGTCCAGCGACATAGCCATTACACCAACTGCTGGTCCCATTATAGAAATATTTTAGAAGATTCAGATTACTTTTTAAAATTTTTTTTTTGACCAAAGATTTTTGTGGTATTGTTACAATCCTAATGGAAAATTATAACAAACAGGAAAATTGCACAGGATCTTTCATTTGGAATTCTGCAGACACAAACAACTTTTGGTCACAGTGATACATCTGGCAACAGCGGCTAGAGCTGTTCTGGGGCAGATGCTACCAACCTGCCCTTGGTGGTGATCGCTTTGTTTTATAAGGCTTGCGCTGTGTGCGAATTGGATATTACCTCCGTGATCTTTGCGGTTTGCTTGGTCAGGATCCAAAGCATCAGTTTCCATTAGCAACTTCCTACTGATAGCATCGGGCCTTCCAATTCCAAAGAATAAAGGAAAAATTTCCCTTTTGGAACTTTTTGAAAAAAAAAAAAAAATATTGCCAGAGGGTACATGCACTTGACAGACAGAAACAGGGAGAGGGCAGAGAAGGCAAAAGCATCCCTCAGTGGGGTGTGGTCATGCAGCAATCCTCTCTCCCCTACTTCTCCATCCTATCAGGCATGCGTGCACACATCCCTGGCACGTTTCTCAGGCTCCAAGGCTCGGATTTGAACTGTGGCCTGCCACGTGGGATACAGGTTCCTCAAATACTAGGCTACGGGGGCCAGCTGAAAAAACTAAAAATTTTGGGAACCAGCAGTTAGTGTAATGGCTATGTTGCTGGACTCCCATGTAGTCGACCGTGGTTCGCGTCCCGGACCTGGTGGCTTAAAACTCACGCCGGACGCATGTGCGTGCATGCCCAAAATCCCGAGAGGAGAATGGAGAAGGGATTGCGGCATGGCCATCCCCCTTGGGGGGTGATTTCTCGCTTTCTGTCTCTATGTCTCTCTCTGTCTGTCTGGAGAGCGCACACGCCCTATAGCGAAAAAACCTCTCCAAAAAAAAAAGAAAAAAAAAAAAAGAAAAACTAAAAATTTTCAATGTTCACGTACCAGACTCACAAAAACTTGCTAGTGTTCATTAGGATATGAGGTCTGACACAAATGAAAAAGTACATTGTAATTTTGTTCTTCCATTATTTTTTCCCTCTCTTCTGGAATAAGCTTGCCTTAGACTACTTAGTGATGCTTGCAAACGTACTAGAAAATGGTGTCCCGATTTAAGAAAATGTATGTGTATTTATACAGATGTGTGTATGCATAGACACACAAGATTTCTCACAATAAATAAGCCAGAATGTAGTATTATAAAAGAATTCACCAGGCATAGCCTTAAATAAGCAGTTGGTATCAAAATGGACTTAAAATCATAATTGTAAAGGAATTGACTGAGGGTCTTGAAAAGGTAAGTGTAATAAAGAGCATAAACCAAAAAATTTAAAGTGTAAAGATCCATTCATGTTTTCTAAAATACCCAAATAATCTCAAGTATCTCACAATGTAAAGCTAAAGTGTAAAGATCCATTCGTATATTTTAACAAATACCCAAATAAATCTCAAGTGTCTCAAGATCAGTAAGCATTTAACTCGAACACGTGTCCACCTGTTCCGTTCTGTCTACTTCTGTTAGGCTGGTGGCACCCTTGCATTCTTGAATACTAAGTAAGTATGTAGGAGCACTGCAGTAAATTTAAAAAAAAAAAATGAGTCCAAATAATGGTCAGTTAAAGAGGAACTGATTCGTCACAAATACATTTATGAGTTAAAGTGCATTTGAGCAAGGCAGTTGGAATTTCAGCCTTCATCTGACACAGCATACTATGATTTTGTTTTTATTTTGGCTAGGGGTTGCGTGTGCTCACTGGAGACAGAGGGGGAGAAGAAAAAGCCTCCCCACTTCCTACCCCATGAGGAATAGTCACACCACAGTCCCTTCTTCTCCATCTTCCCCTCCGTTTGAGATTTTGGGCATGTGTGCACACACAGCATGTTTTTCAGGCTGCTGGGTCTGGGGCTCACACTGCATGGATGGTCGTGTGGGATCAGTTGCCTCAATCATCAGGCCACTGAGGTGGCCCTACTACCATATATACGTGTGTGTGTGTGTGTATAAGTTTTTAAAGTTTTGCTCCCTGGAGAAAGACAAAGAGAGACAGTGAGAGGGAAAGTGAGAAATCATCCCCCAGTGGGGATGGCCATGCTGCATTCCCTTCTCCTCCATTCTCCTCTCGGGATTTTGGGCATGCACACACACACACACACACACACACACACACACTCAGTGTGATTTTCAAACCTCCAGGTCCGGGACTTGAACTGCAGTCCAATATGCCACATGCTGCGCCTCTACTATGATATTCTTACTGACTTCAACTTATTGATAATGCTTTTAATAGGTGATGTCTCCCTTACATGGTGAATCAGAGGGGTTAAAAGCTTCAAGTGAGTACAACGTGGGCGGGGAGACATTTAGAACATCTGATTCTCAAGAGAGGAAAAAAGAATATATTCAAAAAACTATGAGAAACAGATATTGTAGGGCGTTTGGAAAAAAAGAGTTAGAATTTGCAAGTAAAGAATGGAAAGAAGAAAAATGTGGCTTTTATGCAAAAAAAAACCCCAAAATGCAGGGTTATCTGTTTTCTAATTCCTGAGCCATTGCTACTGTTTCAAATGACCTCGGTCAAATCATTGAATTCTCTCAATGTATTCATCTAAAACGTTCCATAAACCTGCAACCCCTCAAATACTATGCAATTAATTTTGGCTACTTGATTTTTACTTAGTTGAAGGAAAACGGCTTACAAGAATGACAAAGAATACCTCCAGACAGTAAAATCAAAGATCTCCTTTCAACACAGAGGAATACATAAATAAATGTTGGTGTAAATGGGGTGCTATTGCTGTTAAAAACCTGAGCTGTGGGCTGGCCCTGTAACTCAGCAGTTAGGTGCCATGCAGAGGAAGCCAGATCTAGACGGCAGACCAGGGTTCGAGTCCTTGCCTCGGGTGACACGTTGAGTATATGTACACAGAATCCCAACGGTGTTGATAACTGGAGGAAAAACGGTTGCTCTGCGACCAAGGCCCACTGGGGGGTGCTTTTTCTTGCTTTCTCTCTCTCTACTTAAGATGTGCATGTGTGTGCCCTCTGGTATGATAATAAAACACAATTCGAAAACCTGCACCTTGTGAGTCTCCTGGAAAACATTGCAGAAATACACAGTGTGACTTTGGCCAAGTAATTTTTTTTAAAATGCCATTATTGAGCAAAATAATATATAATAATCACACATATTTAAAGTTTTGATAAATACATAGACCCATGAAATCATTACCAAAATAATTAGTATCTGCAATACCCCAAAATGTCCCTTGGTCCCTTTGGAATGAACCCTTATCTCTTGAGAAATTAGAAATATGCTTCTTTGTACTTAAATTACTTTGCATACCCTAGAATTTTATATAAATAAAAAATATACAATACATACATTTTGATCTGGCTTTATTTTTTGGTTTTTTGGTAGAGGTTTTTGCCATACGGTGCATGTGCTCACCAGAGAGGGAGAGACAGAAACAGTGAGAGGGAAAGTGAGAAAAGGAGCCAGCAGGTGGTGTGGTGGTTAAGGCTACAGGAATCCCACATGGTTGGCTGTGGTTTGAGGCCTGGACTTGGTAGCTTGCTTTCTCACTTCTCTCTCTCTCTCTCTCTCGTCAAAATTAAAAAAAAAAAAAAAAAATACCCCCTTCCCCGGAGCAATGGCCATGCCACTGTTCCTTTTACTCCAGTTTCCTCCTGGAATCTTGGGTACACATGGACATGCACACTGAGTGAGTTTCAAGCCACCAGGTCCATGACTCAAACCGCAATCAGTCATACGACATATGACATACCGCCATGCCATCTAATGGCCCCTGGACTGGCTTCTTTAATTTAATGTAATTTTCTTGAGATTCATCCTCTCAAAAAAAAAAAAAGTATATTAAGTGATCTAACTTATTGAACCTCACTAATCAAATCAAATAGCAACATTTGACAGGAGTCTGGAAAGAAATGGGCAGCAGCTGTCAAGAATATTAAGAATAGGAAAATGAAATTTGTCCTCTTACATTAGTGCTTTGAAAATTCAATATAAACTACTGTATCACCTGCTCCAGTCCATGAATTTATGCAACACATATTCATTGAGCATCTACTATGTGCAGACCATTACAGGAGCTTGTAAAACAACAGTGAGCAAAACAAGGGAGCTGTTCTCATGGCCCTTTAACGCTAGCCAGGGAGAGACAGGAATTACGCCAATAATCAAATGTGCATGCACAATGGCAAGTGGTCTTTGGTCCTCTGTAGGGATACAGAACAGGGGAGGCATAACCTTAAAAGACAGGCGATTTCGAAAAGAGGGGTCAGTGAAGCTGTCTTTGCATAAGATAATACTTCAATAAAGTCTGGAGGAAGGTGATGCCATGGTTCTCACCGATGTCTAGAAGAAGAACAATTCAGGACAAAGAGACAGAAAATGCAAAAGCTGGAGGTTGCTAGACACGGGGCAGGCTGTTGAAGGAACTGCCAATAAAGCTGGAGTACAGGAGCAAGGGAAGGTGGCAGGAAACGAGGGTGGGTGTGGGTGGGCTTCTGCTCTGCCTTTTGGTCTAGATGAGATGATGGACCATGCTGTGCTTAGCTGAGGAGTCGATTCAGGATTCAGAAGGATCATTCAGGTCACTCTATGGAGGCTGTGGGCAGCAAGAGTGGAGAAACAAAGGAACCACTTAGGAGGCTTCTTCAACAGAGCTATTATAACAAGAGGTGGTGGTGGAATAGGAGTGGAGGAGGTAAGAAGTGGCCAGATCTGGGACCAGCAGTTAGCTTAATGGCAATGTCCCTGGACTCCCATGTAGTCGACCGCGGTTCAAGTCCTGGACCTGGTGGCTTAAACTCATGCCAGGTGCGTGTGCGTGTGTGCCCAAGATCCCGAGAGGAGAATGGAGGAGAAGGGATTGCGGCATGGCCATTCCCCCTGGGGGGTGATTTCTCGCTTTCTGTCTCTTTATCTCTCTGTCTTTCTGGTGAGCACATGCACCCTATAGCAAAAACCTCTCCAAAAAAGAAAAAGAAGTGGCCAGATTTAAGATATATTTTGAAGGGGCTGGAAGGGGGCATGGTGATTGAAGCGCTAAACTCCCACGTGGCTTGGCTAACGACGGTTCAAGTCCCTGACCTGGTGGCTTGCTTTCTCACTTTCCCTCCCCACCCCCCCATGTGCTTCTCTCTGGTCAAATTAAAAATAATGATAATCAATAAATGAAATGAAATAATTCTTTTTTTTTTGGAGAGGTTTTCGCTATAGGGCGCGTGCGCTCGCCAGACAGACAGAGAGAGACATAGAGACAGAAAGCGAGAAATCACCCCCCAGAGGGATGGTCACGCCACAATCTCTTCTCCTCCATTCTCCTCTCAGGATCTTGGGCACGCACACACACGCACCCGACATGAGTTTTAAGCCACTGGGTCCGGGACGCAAACCGCGGTCGACTACGTGGGAGTCCAGCGACATAGCCATTATGCTAACTGCTGGTCCTGAAATAATTCTTTAAAAAAGAAAAAGACACATTTTGAAAATGGGTTGACAGCTCATGATTTGTTTTCCCACAATGGTTTAATACAGTGCTTCATATTAATAACACCCCCAGTTTATGCAGTACTCACTATGACTCAAGCACTACACTGAACAACTTAACATAAATGAATTAATCCTCACAATGCCATGGATTAGGTTCTTTTGGGTCACTGGGAAAGTCATAACCCATTTTTGCATAGAAAAATGCTCATTTACTAATAAGGTAATTGAGGCAAAGACTAGCTAGATAACTCAGCCAGAAGATGATCCCAGGCAGTCTGGCTGCACAGCCCATGCTGTTAGCCATGTGCTACATGACCTCTCCAAGGACACCTATGAAAGGGCTGGCCCCACAGCACACTAGTTAGGCACTGAGCAGAGGAAGCCAGACTTCACAGGGCTGACCAGGGTTCAAGAGCCAGCCCCAGAAGCTTAAAAAACATGCTAGGTGTATGCATGCATGCCCAGGATTCTGAATGGGATGGAGAATTGAGGAACAATGATTGCAGTAAGATCAAGGATTCATCCATTCTCTCTCTCTCTCTCTCTCTCTCTCTCTCTAAGTATGAACATGCATCTTCTGGCATGAAAAGAAAGTCAATTTATAAAAGAAATTATTATTATTTTGTATAAAGTGAACCTAGGCTAATCAAGAATTGAGACACATTTTATAATCGGGCCATTTGTTTAAAACTTTGAGACTTTAGATCTTAAAATTTCAGAAACAACCTCTTTATCTTTTGGTACGAACACACAAACTGACTTTGCAATGGACCCACTTTTCATTGGGTCTACCTGGCTAGGCAGGGCTACCTGGCCACTGTCCATAGCTATGGCCATATTAACAGTGACCCTGAGGTCACTCTTTGTACAACACTCGGACCTTGGAATGTCTATCACGGAAAAAATAACAAGTAACAAACGCTGGAGAGTGTGTAAAGAAAGGGGAACTCTTACACACTGCTGGTGGGAATGCACATTAGCACAGTCATTATGAACAGCAGTACAGGGATTCCTCGAAAAATTAAAAATAGGGAACCAGCAGTTAGCGTAATGGCTATGTCGCTGGACTCCCACGTAGTCGACCGCGGTTTGCATCTCGGACCCAGTGGCTTACAACTCACGCCGGGCGCGTGTGCGTGCGTGCCCAAGATCCCGAGAGGAGAATGGAGGAGAAGGGATTGCGGCGTGACCATCCCCCCTGGGGGGTGATTTCTCGCTTTCTGTCTCTATGTCTCTCTCTGTCTGTCTGGCGAGCGCACGCGCCCTATAGCGAAAAACCTCTCCCCAAAAAAAAAAATTAAAAATAGAACTACCATACGGTTCAGCAGTGCCCCGACTGGGCATACACCCAAAGGAAGTCAGTACACGGAGAGACGGCCGCGTCTCCGATCTCACGGCAGCACCGTTAGCCAAGACATGAATCACCTAAGTGTGCACCTTCAGGTGCACAGAGAAGATGGGGTTTGTGCACGCCATGGAATACGGTCCTACCAGAACAAAGAACGAAACCCTGTCACTGAGACAATGCAGGATGAAGCGAGAGGACATGACGCTAAGTGAAATCAGCCAAGTATGGAAAGAAAAGTGCCACGATCTCACTTATGTGTGGAATCTAAAAAAGTTGATCTCATCGAAATAAGAGAGTAGAATAGACGGGCTCCTGGGGCTGGGAAGAGGAGGAGGGGTAGGGGACACTGGGTTAATAGACACGACGTCAGCGTTAGAGAGCAGCCTACGTGTAGTCCCACAGCACGGGAGGGTGACCATAGCTAACATGAACACACTGTGTATTTCAAAGTGGCTCAGGGAGAATTTTGAATGTCTTAAATGCAAAAAAAGGTAACTGAGGTGATGGACAGGGTAATTACCCTCATTTGATTACTGCAAGGTGTATACATATATGGAGACATATCATACCCTCTAAGTATGTACAGTCATTATATGACCATTATAAATTAAATTAAATCAAAACAAAAACACTGAGGGCCAGAAGGTGGCATAGTGGTTAAGGCTTGGGACTCCCACACAGCTCACTGCAGTTCAAGTGCAGCTTAAAACTCAGGCCAGGTGTGTGCAATGCGTGCCCAAAATCCCAAGAGGAGGATGGAGGAAAATGGACTGTGCCGTGGCTACCCCCTCAGTGTGTGTGGGGGGGTGATTTCTCACTTTCTCTCTGTCTGTCTCTGAGTCTCCAGTGAGCACACATGACCTACAGCAAAAATCTCTCTTAAAAAAAAAAAAGACTTTAAAATGGGGCTGGACGTGAACCCTTCAGAACATGATGAGCGCCTTCGCCTTCCGTTTGGTGGATTCTTTCCTCCTGATAGGCTTTTGAGTTTACCAAAAACAACAACTATCTCACTTTATCAAGAGTACAAAAATAAGCCCAAAGTCCCCTATAGTACTGTCACTGAAGAGAAGATACTGCTGGAAGACGTCTTAGTTTTCCTGGGAAATGGGTCAGGGTTTTACGGATGAGGACGCTGAGGCCTGGAAGGGCAGATCTGCCCAGTCTCTGACTTGTTCAAAGCGCTGGGATGGCAGTTCTGGGATCAGAATGTTCTTGATGTTTTTATAGAAGGCGGTGAGCTCAGCTGTGACAGGTGCTTTTGTAGTCTCATCAGATGACACGATTGCGAAAGCGCTGGGGAAAGGCACCGTGAAGGTTGCACACAACGGAGCAGGCGGGCGGGCGTCTGTGTTTTTAGAGCACGCGGCTACATTTGGCTTAATGCTGTGTTTGGGTTTACTTCAATATTTCCTGCCAGTGCGGAAATCTGTGCACATTAAGGAAAGTGCGCTTGTTCAACAACACACCTGATTATAATTCTAACTTCGGGAGGCATCCCATTTCAAGTCTTTTTCTAGAACATTCTCCATAGTCATCTTAAGTAGAACAGACGAGGCATACAATCTGTTATAAGTTCAGTAAACAGAAGCTTGTGCTGCACGTTTCAGGTAAGATAAAAGTACTCCCTCTTTCCGACCCTATAAACTGCAGCTTAGTCACTTGTTCCAGGCAAAAGGAGAAAACGCCTCATAGACCAGGAGGAATGTTCAGATTTCTTTTATTCAAACCTGTCCACAAATAAGAGCAAGGAAGCCCTGTCACGTCTTTCTGAGGACCTATTGCCAACGTGTGTGCTAGGGTGCATGGATGTTCTCCCTGCCAGCTCTGTGCTTACGGGGATGCGTGAGAAGGCCTCTGCACATTTAGGCTTTAAGAGAAACAGAAATGAGAATTACAAAAGGGAAATCAATAGATTTAGCTCTTCCTTTGATCTCCAACATATGCTCTCCCTTTTTTTTCACCCGTATTAGGGTAATAACAAAAATTGTATTTCCGTGCTTAAAACTTTATTAAGAAAGCACATTTGAATGTGAATGGATGCTCTTAAATTTTCCAGGTAACACATCTAGGGGAAGGATGGGCTGCTGGGACACATAGCTCCACAGTGCCTGCTTAGTGCTGATAAAGGGGAAGGTTGATAGGAGAGCTTTCCGTTCCACAGTTCAGTTCTGCTACAGTTCGGTCAATGAAATGAAATGAAACGAGAGGACAGATAAGAAAGCTTTCTGTTTTGCTGTCGTTTGGAGATGATTAATATTTCATTCCATAAAAGGTGAAACAATTTCACCTTCAAAACACTGCAGGAGCTTTTTTCAGAATATTAGTTTATTTTTATGTTCATTACACCCGGGAGGGTCTAATGGGGTTAAAACACATTGTTTGAGTAGACAGAGAGATCTGGGTTCAAATCCTACCCTTGCCACTTACTACTCTGACTCACTCATTTCTGTTTGCTTTTTGCTTCTTACTATAAAAAGAGGACAAATCCACTTCCTCGGAATGAAAATAGGGATTGTGATGTCAGTAGGCTTCCAGACACAGAGCAGATGCTCAGTATATGATACTGTGTATTAAAATAGCATCCATTGGTCTACATGCCATTCTGCCTTTTGATCGTAAAAATATTTCAAACATTGGACTATCAATATCCTCTAGAAACTATGAGGAATTTAGAATGCTTTCACTCCAACCACATTCTCTGGCCTCTTTTTTCCTGTCTGGAATTTTAAAATAATTTTAAAAAATTATTATTATTATTATTTTTACTTATCGCATGAGTGAGAGACAGAAAGAGAGATAGAGACATATACACAGAGACAGCACCCTGTCATTGCCCTGATGCCGCTGTCCAAATCCCTCAGCCTCTGCCAGCCTTGATGGTGGGCACGCACGTGACCAACATTCTCAGGGAGGTCTCTGGGCATGAACTGGTGACCTTCCCATGTTGGCCTGCCTAGAACATCAAGCTTTACCACTGGTGCAACGGTCTGGCCTCTGTCTGGCATTTTTATTTTGTCTTTTATTATTTTTTTTTTGGTGACACCTCCAGTCTTTTATTGGCCACTTAAAGATATAACATTAGCTCTTTCCACCAGAAATTCTGCTTTCCCTCCTGGTGCCTCCTCCCATGTGTCTCTCGCTCTGCAGACCCGGCTCACACACAGGAACACAGGCCTCGGACTCCAGCACTCCCAGAGCAGAGTGGTCCGGGATGGCTCTGCACCAGCCCTGCCGGGAGCGCTCTGGGTGCTGCTGCCTAACACTGCATTCCCTGGTTCTCCCTCTGGAAACGTGACCTGCCGCCCTCCTGGCTAGTCCCCCTGAATGGCTGAGACAACAGAGCTGTCCTGAACCTTGTCACTCCCCTCAGTGGGTCTGAGTCCCAAAAGCCACCCGCTACGGCCAGGTGCAGCTGGATCCAGCGCAGCGGCCTCACCCGTCCCCAGTGACCCTCCATGCTGCCCCGCAGGCCGCTTCAACACCCTCCCTCTCTGCACCGGCCCTCTCTGGCTGGCCCTGGGAACTGTGCCCAAGGCTGTCTTTCCCCACAATGTTGCAGACCCGCTACAGCAGACAGAAAGCGACTGTGGGGAAAAAACTGTCACTCTGAGCTCCTCTCTGGGCTCCTCTTTGACCACAGCAGCTACAGGGAAGCAGCTGCAGCTGTGATAAGGCCCGGGAATTTTGTCTTTTTTTTTTTTTTTTAAAGTTTTTGCTATTAGAGCCCCTCCTCAAGGGGGTGGGGGAGGATGACCATGCACAATCCCTTCTCCTTTATTCTCCTCTTGGGATTTGGGGCACACATGCACACATGCCTAGCATGATTTTGAAGCCACCAGGTCCGAGATTTGAACCACGTGATCTGCCATGGGAGAACCAGTCACCTTAAACTCCATGACCCCTGGTGGCCCTTATTTTGTCTTACTTTTGACCTCCTTAAATGATTCTCTATGATTTATGCTTATGCAGCTTTTCCAAAACCATGTTTACCATTTTATTTTCTCACCTTCTTTTTACACATTCCACCTCTTCTAAAGCTTATTACCCTTCTTAGCAAAGTATACATATATATATATACACACACACATACATATATATGTGTGTGTGTGTATATTTAAAGAATTACTTTATTTAAATTTATATATGTTTTAATTTGACAAGAGAGAGATCGAGTGAGTGATGAGTAAGAGAGAGAGAGAGAGAAAGAAAGTAAGAAAGCAAGCTACCAAGTTCAGGACTTGAACCACAGTTGATCATGTGGGAATTCTGAACTCTTAACAACCATGCCACCTACTGGCCCCCAAAATGTGTATGTGTATGTGTGCACGCACACACACACACACACATACAAACACACACACACTCTTTTTATTAAAAAAAGAATAATTAAATTAATTAATTAATTAATTTTTATGTATTTATTTTGATTTGATCAGAGAGAGACAAAGTGAAAGAGAGAGAGAGGGAAAGTGAGAAATCAAGCTACCAGTTCTGGGGCTCAAACTATGGTCAGCCATGTGGGAGTCCAATGCCCTGAACTACCATGTCACCTGCTGGCTCCCAAAGTACACATATTTTTAACTTTCTATTTTGAAATACTTATTTTAAAAGTTGCAAAGAAATGTACTATGTGGTCCAATGCACTCTCCATCCCAATAGCACAGCTATAGGACAGGAATAAAACCAAGTAACTGGGGGACCAGCAGTTAGTGTAATGGCTATGTCGCTGGACTCCCACGTAGTCGACCAAGGTTCGCGTCCCGGACCTGGTAGCTTGAAACTCATGCCGGGCACGTGTGCGTGCGTGCCCAAGATCCCGAGAGGAGAATGGAGGAGAAGGGACTGCGGTGTGGCCATCCCCCCTGGGGGGTGATTTCTCCATTTCTGTCTCTCTGTCTGTCTGGTGAGCGCACACGCCCTATGGCAAAAAAACAAACAAACAAACAAAAAACAAAAACCAAGTAACTGGCAGCGGTACAGCCCACGGATCTCCAGATACGTGAGTCGATCACGCGTCTGTGCTGCTCTCTGAAGCTCATGAGGTGCAGCTGTACCTACTACCACACCAAGATGTCTGACTGTACCGTCAGAACCAAGTGTGTGGTCCTAGCTTCGTATTCGAGTGCCCCCCAATGCTACATCCATCTCCCCTGCAATCACTGATCTGTTTGCCATCTGCCAGCTCCAAAATTTAATTTCAAGTGTTACGTGTAAGAATGGCATAGTATGTAACTTTTCGAGTTTGGCTTCCCCCCGTTTTTTTTTTTTTTTTTTTTTTTTTTTCTTGGAGGATTTTTGCTATACGGCGCATGTGCTGGCCGGAAAGACAGAGAGATAGAAAATGAGAAATCACCCCCCAGGGGGGATGGCCATGCCGCAATCCCTTCTCCTCCATTCTCCTCTTGGGATCTTGGGCACGCACGCACACGCGCCTGGCGTGAGTTTAAGCTTCCGGGTCCAGGACTTGAACCACGGTCGACTACATGGGAGTTCAGCGACATCGCCATTACGCTAACTGCTGGTCCCTGGCTTTTCCCCCTTTTTTAAATGTGTAATAGCAGAGTTTAATTGAGCAACAACAATTTGAATGAAACAGCCCCCAGCATGGCTTCTATGGAACACCATACAGCCACGTGGTGGGGTAACATGCAAGAAAGAGAAAGTGACATACAAAAAACAGAAGAGGAAAAAAATAGAAGGGGGGTGAGAGAAATAGTTGGACTGGTTACAGCTTGATGTTTTCCTGAACACAGTTTAAAGAGTGATTGGCTGAAGGGCAGCTGCTGTGATTGGCTGTAACTTAGCCACTTGCTAAGGAAGAAGACTCCCAGGTGAGGTGGTCTGACTACAGGAACTCAAGCAGGAGTCGGGAGGCCTTCTCAGGCCCACACAGTTTAACAAGTCCCCTTTGGGTCAGCCTCTCAATTTTGGGAGATAGACTTAAGGCACTGACACCACTCTCTGCCAGCATCATAAATGACGCATTTGATCTCTGCACACAATTCCCAAGTTTCTTCTGGTCTCAGCAAGGAATCCACAAGTCTCAGCATCACATCTGTTGAATGCTCCCTTTTTTTAAAAAATGTTTTTGTTTGGGAAACCAGCAGTTAGCGTAATGGCTATGTTGCTGGACTCCCACGTAGTCGACCGCGGTTCACATCCCGGACCCGGTGGCTTAAAACTCACGATGGGCGCCTGTGCGTGCGTGCCCAAGATCCCGAGAGGAGAATGGAGGAGAAGGGATTGCGGCGTGACCATCCCCCCTGGGGGGCGATTTCTCGCTTTCTGTCTCTCTGTCTCTCTCTGTCTATCTGGCGAGCACATGCACACTATAGCAAAAAATGTTTTTGTTTGTTTGTTTGTTTTTCCAATATGGCTGAAGCAAGATCACTCAATGTCGATGGATGGCTGCCGACAAAACATTTAAGACGTCACAGGACACACCACACGGGGGACTAATAGCACTGTCAAGGGAAGACTGGCTTATTTCCAATGAACACAATTTCCTGGAGGTGATCTAGGCTGTTTGGTGTACCAACGGCGTGTCCCTCATGGCTGACTGGTATTCCACGGTATATATGAATAGATCACACTCTGAAGTGTTTGCCACAGGAGAACATCAGGGTAGTTACTAGCTCGCAGCTTATTACAAACAAAGCTGCTCTAAACATGTGTGTAACTAGGAGTTTGTGGATAACATAGGTTTTCATTTTGCTGAAATAAATAGTAAAGAATGCAATTGCTGGGTCATCTGATAAGTCCATTTTTAGTTTTAAAAGGAACTGTAAAACTGTTTTCCAGAAAGGCTGCACTTTACATTCCTACTAGCAACGTATGAATGATCCAGTTTCTCCGAATCACTGCCAGCATGCAGTATTATCTTTACTTTTTATTTGAACTCTTCTGATATATGTGTAGCAATATCACATTGCACAATGTCACATTGTGGTTTTATTTTTAAGGATTATTTTATTTATTATTATTATTAGCTTTTAATTTGCCCAGAGAGAGAAAGACAGAGGGAGGGAAAGTAAGAAAGCAAGCTACCAGGTCAGGGACACAAACCATGGTCAACATGTGGGAATCCAGCACCTTAACCGTTATGCCACTTGCTGGCCCTCTCACTGTGGTTTTAATTTGCATGTTCCTAAAGGCTAATGGTGTTGAGTATCCTTTCATGTGCTAATTTACCATCTGTACCTCCTCTGCAGTGAAGTGTCTCTTTCTGTAATTTGTCCAAATTCTAATCGGATGGTTTGAATTTTTACTACTAAGATTTGGGTGTTCTTTATATATTCCAAATACTGGTCCTTTGTCAGTTATGTAGATTACAAAAATTTTCTCTCAGTCTGTAGCATATCTTTTCCTTCCTTCCTTCCTCCCTCCCTCCCTCCCTCCCTCCCTCCCTCTCTCTCTCTCTCTTTCTTTCTTTCGGCCATAGGGTATGTATGCTCACTGGAGAGAGGAGAGAGCCAGAGCGAGGGAAAGTGAGAAAGCATCCTCTAGGGGTGATTTGTCACACTGCAAGCCCTTCTCCTCCATTATCTTTTTTTGGAATATTGGGCACGCATGCACACACGCCCAGTGTGATTTTTAAGCTACTGGGTCTGGGACTCAAACCATGGTCTGCCATGTGGGAGTCCAGTGCCCTAATCCTCACCCCACCTAGTGGTCCCTCTTTTTCATCTTCTTCACAGGCTTTTTTAAAAATGAGATCTAATTTATCAGTTTTTCCTTTTATGGATTATGCATTTGGTGTCATGTCTAAGAACTCTTTACAAAGCTCTATGTCCTGAATAATAGCTCCTTTTTTTTTTTTTTTTTGAGAGAGGTTTTTGCTATAAGGCGCGTATGCTCGCCAGAGAGACAAGGAGAGACAGAGAGACAAAAAGCAAGAAATTACCCCCCCAGGGGATGGCCACGCCGCAATCCCTTCTCCTCCATTCTCCTCTCAGGATCTTGGTCACGCACGCATACGCGCCCAGCGTGAGTTTAAGCCACCAGGTCTGAGACTTGAACCCTGGTTGACTACATGGGAGTTCAGTGACATAGCCATTACTCTAACTGCTGGTCCCAATAGCTCCTGTTTTTTTTTTTTTTTTTTTTTTTTTTTTTTAATCTAAAAGTTTGATAACTTTGCATTTAAGACCAAGATCTATCTTGATTTAATTTTTGTTTAAAATGTGAGATTTAGGTTGAAGCTCATTTGGGGTGGAGGAGGCTAAGAGCCTATGGATATTCCACAGTGTCAGCACCATGTGTTAAAAATGATCTTTTGGGACCAGCAGAAAGCATAGTGGTTACATCACTGGACTCCCATATGGCTGACTGTGGTTCGAGTCCTGGACCCGGTAGCTTGAAAGTCACTCCAGGTGCGTGTGCATGCATGCCCAAGATCCCAGGAGGAGAATGGAGGAGAAGGGACTGAGGCATGATCATCCACCCAAGGGATGATTTCTCACTTTCCCTCTCACTGTATCTGTCTCTCTCTCTCTCTCTCTCTGGTGAGTGTACATACCCAAAGGCAAAACCTCTTTAAAAAAAAAAACTTTCCTCTGTTAAACTCCTTTTGTAATCTTGTAAAAAATCAGTTGGCATTTGTTTATGAGTTTATTTCTGGATTCTTTGTTCTATTTCATTATCTCTGTGTCTATCCCTCTGCTAATAACAATCTTGATTATTGTCACTCTACAGTAGATCTAAAAATCAGGCAGACTGATCCCTCCAACTTCATTTTTTGTCAGAATAGTGTTACCTACTCTAGCTTTTCTGATTTTAAAATACACTTTAAAGTAGGGTTATTTATATTTATACAAAAACTTGCTATGGTTTGGAGAGGAATAGTTTTAAACCTTTAGATCTATATAGAGAGAACTGATATTTTTACTTGACTAGAGTCTTCCAATCTATGAGTGTGGTATGTTTCTTCAGTTACTTAGATTCTACACATTTTGTTATTTTTATACCTAAGTATTTAATTTTCTTTGGAGTAATTATAAATGATACTGTGTTTTTATTTTAGCTTGCATTTGTTCATTGTTAGTTCATAGAAATGAAATTGATTTTGTATGTTGATCTTGTAATCTATGACTGGCAAATTCAATAGTTACTTCTAGGAGGTTTTTTTTTCTGTATGTTCTTTGGGATTTTTCTATGTAAATAGTACAGGTTTAAACAGAGATAGTTTTGTTTTTTGCCTATTGGCACCAATGTTTGTATTTTTCTGGCCTGTTGCACTGGTTAGCATATTCCAGATTACGTTAAATAAGATTGGTGAAGTGGATGTTCTCAGTTGTTCCCAATCTTCGGTGGAAAGCATTTGGCTTTTCACCATACTGTACGATGTTAGCTATAGGTTTTTAACAGATACTTTTTATGAAGCGAGAAAATTCTAGTTTGTTAATCCTAGTTTGCTGGGAATTTTGTTTTGTTTTGTTTTAAAATCAAGAATTGGTGCTGGATTTTGTCAAATGGATTTTGTCAGTTAACCTGATCCTATGATTTTTCCTTCTTCGGCCTGTTAAGGTGATGAATTAATTGGACTATTTTCAAATATTGAACCAGTCTTGCATACCAGGAATAAATTCCACTTGGTTAGGATGTTTTACTGTTACTTTTTGTGTACATTGATGGATTTGATTTGGTAATATTTTACCGAGGACTTTGTGTGAAGTACCTGTTACTACTTTCTTTTTTAGAGAGGTTTTTGCTATAGGGCACGTGCGCTCGCCAGACAGACAGAGACAGAGAGACAAAGAGACAGAAAGCAAGAAATCACCCCCCAGGGGGGATGGCCATGCCGCAATCCCTTCTCCTCCATTCTCCTCTCGGGATCTTGGGCACGCACGCACACGTGCCCGGAGTGAGTTTTAAGCCACCGGGTCCGGCACGTGAACCGCGGTCGACTACATGGGAGTCCAGCGACATAGCCATTACGCTAACTGCTGGTCCCTGTTACTACTTTTTTCAGTGAGAGTCTGTGAATAATAAATACTTCTAATCTTCTGTATCTAAAAATGACTTCTTTCAGTCCTCACTTTCAAGTGATAATTTTGCTGGATAAAGAAATACTGGTTAGGGGCCAGGAGGTGGCATGGTGGTTGAGGTGTTTAGATTTCCACATGACTGACAGCAGTTCGAGTTCTTGAAAATCACGCGTGGTGTGTGTGCATGCCTGCCTAAAATCCTGAGAGAGGGTAGAAGGGAATGTGGCCTAGCCATCCTCCCTGAAGGCGTGATTTCTCACTTTCCTTCCTTTTATCTTTCTCCATCTCTCTCCACCAGATGTACTTGCCCTATGGCAAAAACCTTAAAAAATAAATAAAAGGAATCCTGGTTAATGGTGATTCCTCCTCCCCCACCCCCAGATTTTGAAGATATTACTGCATTGCTTTCTGACTTCTTGGCTTATAAAAGTATACGTGATAAAGTTTTTTTTTTTTCTTTGTAGATAACCTGTTGTCTTGCTCTGCATGCTTTTAAGGTTTTCTTTTAAATTTTTTAAAATCTTTGGCATTTTGTAGTTTCTCTATAGTTGGCCTAATATAATATGTAGCTTTTTTTTTTTTTAACTTGGTAGTGTTCTTTTTCTGTCTTAAGACTCAGATTTCTTGTCATTTCTAAAAACTAGAAAAGAAAAGAAAAAGGCTCATCCACTATCATCTTTTGCCAATTTTTTCTAATCTGATCTTTCAGAATTCCTATTAGACGTAGGAGGCCATGGTCATTTCATGCTGTTCTGAATTGCTCTTTCACATTCCCTTTCCGTTTATCACGCCCCACATTGTGAGATTTCCTCAGATTTATATCCATGTTGACTATTTCTTCTGCTTAATAAGCTCCACTAGGGGGTCTCAATAATCCTTATTATCTTTGTGTTACTGAATAGGCTTGGTGTGTTTGTCACCCAGTACTTCTTACACATACTCCAGGTCCATTGTTGGACTGTACTTCCTTGTCCCCTTTAAAGTTAGGAATGGTCTTGTGACTTCTTGTAACTGAAGTAACACTTCTTGCAGAAGCTTCCAGGCCCAAGCAGGACTCAGTTATACCCCCTTTATTCTGTTTCAGTGATGTGCTGAGATGAGACCTCCCTCACCTGGGGACCCTGAGGGCAAGAGCTCCTGCACTGGACATGCTGTGTAGGCAAAAAGCCAACACTGGTCAGGGAGAGTGCCCCTGAGATTTGGGGGTTGTTTGTTTTGCAGCATTACCTAGCCTATGCTGACTGATATATCTATAGTCACTAAAATGCAGATAATGTTAGTTCAGACTCTATCCTTGTACATGAGTCCTGCCTAGAACTTTTGTTTCTCCCAGATAATGTTTTCTTTTTTGCCAATTTCTGAGTCAGAGGCAAATGTCTTTGTTGACTTCCTGGGCTTCAGGCAGAGTCTTCACCTGACCCCATTTCATTTAATTAAATGATCAGCTATTTAAAACTTTAGGTTATACATGAAGGGCCATTAGTCCATCTTTCTGTTCATTTTCCTGTTGCTAGGAAAGTTTCAGAGTCCTAGCCCAAAGGTCTGTCACCTGTTTCTGAAATATCCATGTTCATAGTCATTTCTACCTCAATCCTCTTCACTTTGGAAACCTAAAGATTTCCTCTCCTTTCTTTCAAACTTGTCGTGTATTAATTTTTTGTACTGTTGTTACTATAGTTAATCCCATGTTTCTATGTGATTATAGTAACAAGGGGGACTATTAGCATTGTAAGCTCCCTCAGCTGCCATGTTGCTAGAAATCGTCCCATGATCACTCATTCCTCTTAGCATAATTATCATATTTTCTGAATGTTTTCTGCAACATTATACACCTTCAACTTAACTTTAATCTCGCCTACTGGGATTCTTGGATCACTCCCTTAAGAGATGATGAGCATGGGACTTGGCAGTAAGGGACCCAGAAGAACTGTGGAATGCAGAGTGGCAGTAAGAATTGAGACAATGTCTCCTAGCCAGATAGAGAAGGAACATCACGGATGGGGCTGGTTGCCTATAGGGGAATTTCCAGAAACAACAGAGCCTAAAATGTAATTTAAAAACATAGTATTGATTAAGGACTCTGAAAAATCAGCCAACCTAAAATGCTAATTATTATAAAATAACTTATAAATTTAGCAAATGAAATACAATGTGAAAGGATTATGATAGAGCATTTGCATAGCATTGGGTAAAAGATAATGTGATTTATTTGAATTAAATTCATAGGCAAAAGAGTAAGTTAAAAATGAATAAATCACCAGTGGCAAATGTCTTGAGGCTAAACTTCGAATGTACATTTTAAAAAATTATTTATTATTTTTTTTTTACATTTGCTGTAGGGCACATGCACTCACTAGAGAGAGAAACAGAGAGAAAGAGTGAGAAAGTGAGAAAGCAAGCTTCCAGGTCTTTAAGGCAGGTGTCTACAGAATAGGTTTAGAGATTGAATAACTTGCCCAGTGTCTCACACCAGATAAGTAGTGAAACCCTTCTGAGGTGTCCCTAATCACTTACACTGGCTGCTCTGGTTACACTCAGTGGTCTCTTTTTGGGGGGAAGGGGCCATGAGAAAAGTCATGATGTCTTTTTCTATGTTTTTCTATGCAAACACGCGCCATGACTTTTCTTACGACCAGTCGCTGCTGGTGTGAATGGCAGAAGACAGGGCCAACTACCATAGAGAGACACCACTGTGGCTCCAGCTGAGGGTATGGCAGATCCCAGGGACCTGTGTGATTCGTGGGAGTTTATTATCACTGTCACTACTCTCACCAGAGACCATCCCCTTCGCAAACTATCAAATTGTATCCCTCAAAACCCACATCAAAGGCTACTTTTCATTAAAACCCTCCATGTTACCCAAATTGGAATTTATTTCTCTTCTGCATTTTGCAGTACAGTGTGGTGGTGAAGTGTGTGGACGGCCCGGGTTCCAATCCTGACTTTGCTTCTCAGCATGTGGCATACTTCCTGGCACAGAGTAAGCGCTTAGCAGATGTCAGCACCCACGGGGATGTTTGCGTTCATGCCTCGGGCTGTTTTCTTCCATATGTGCCTCCTCCACGCGAGCAGAGATTCCTGGATGGCAGGAACCAACCTTACTCCAATTGCCAAACACACATGGAGGCCCAGCCAAGGTGGTGCAGGCAGTAGGGGTGCTGCTGCATGGTAGGGGAGCCATATGGAAAGGTCTGGGGTTCAGCTCTCAAGATGACCTGAACGTGTGGGGCAACTTGTAATCCTGGCACGACAAGACCATGTCAGGAGTGTGTCTGTGTCTATCTCATTTTCACTTATATAAAATAAAAAATAAAAAATAAAAAATAAATACACTTTCAAATAAGTAGATAAATAAAATACAGAATCCAAATTCCTTTCACTATCTCCAGTACTGACATCATTTCCCCAGATTATTGTAAGACTCTTAACTAGCTTCCCAACTTGTGTGCAAAACTTTTTTTTTTTGCTAGAGAGAGAGGCATAATTTTCAAGTTGCCAGGACCGGGGCTTGAACCATGATTAGCCATATAAAATCCAGAGCCTTAACCACTATGCTATCTATTGGTCCCTAGTACATATTTTTAAACTGAGCTCTTTTTACTTAAAAAAAAAAAAAAAAACAACAACAACAAAACTTTCAGGTGATGGCATGGTAGTAATGCAATGGGACCCATACAGGAAGGGCCTGGGTTCACATCCTGAGACCTCCCTGCTAGATACGTGTATGTGTGTGCACACGTACACACATACACACACACACACACCTGTGGTCTGGACTTGGGGTGGGTCATGGCATGAAGACCTTGTAGGGGTGGTGCCAATCTGTCTCCCTCTCCAAAGAAATTTTAAAAACTTAAAAATAAATGAATAAAAAAGAAAAGTCTCCTACGTTATGTGACTCTTCTTAGGAAGCAAGACCAGTCAGTGAGTCTAAGCATAAAGCACCTTGTCCCACGGGAACTTTCTCCTCAGGGAACCAGCCATGCGCATAGGCCTCATTTATCCTCCACCTGGTCAATGCCCTGAACAATGTCTGGGTACTAACTCACCATGGCTGGGACCAGTGCTCCCCTGGGGCAGGACACTGGGAATCCCCGAATTAGACAACCTGGGATGTATCTGGGAGAACAGCCAGAAGTCCTATGACAAGATCACCTCCAGGACCCAAGAAACACATCAGAGTAAGACACTGTGTCTACATTCACTCCCGATGAGGTGGCCAGTGAAGGTGGCTCAGAGAGCAAGCAAGGATCAAAAGCCAGAATAGCAAAGGGTAGAGGGAGAGACACGCCACGGAAAGGAAGGTGTGATGTTCACTGCGAGAAGGATACGTGTAGGGCCATGCTAGTCATGTGTGCTGGGGTTAACTCCTTTAATACATGGACAGGATCCAGGCCACGCCTCCATACTTCTGTACAGAAAGGGCTCCCTATTTTCCTCCCACAGTACCATGACTACTTTCTATTCCCTCTTGGGGACTAATTAAAACGCCCTCAAGTGGTGGCACACTGTAATTCCATTTCCTTTTTTTTTTTTATGTTTGCTATAGGGCAAGTGCACTGCTGAAGAGAGACAGAGAGAAAGCACATCCCAGGGAGTGGGGGGATGGCCAGATGGACGCACCACAATTCCCCTTCCTCCTCCATTCTCCTCTCAGGATTTTGGGCACACAGGCACACGCACCTGGGTGCTTTTCAAGCCACAGGCCCAGGACTAGAACCCGGCAGTCGGCCTTGCAGGATCCAGCTTCCCTAGCCTCCACACCACCTACTGGCCCAACATTTCTATTCTTTCCAAATGCATATCATCATTCTAAATCAACAGTGCTCAGACTTGTAGCATCAGGAATAGCACCACCTGACAATTTTTTTAAAGATGCACAATCTCAGGTCCCACACAGATCTACTAAGTCCGAATCTCAGGAGGTAGGGCTGGGAGTCTGTTTTAACAAGTTCCCTGCTACAGTGTGAGACACTGGTCAACAGTAAACACCGCAAGAAAGAAGGCAGTGGGGCTAAGAGGAGGGACTGGCAGGGTGGGGGCTGTTTTCCACAGTGAGGGCTCTCTGAGGAGCAGAGAGAGGGCTTAAAGAAGTGTGGAGGGGACCACACAGATACAGAAGTGTTGGGGTGAGTCCAGGCAGAGAGAGTGGCGGAGACACAGGCTCTGAGGTGAGACGCCAGAACTGCTTGGCCGCCAGCGGGCTGAGATGCCACAATCCCTTCTCCATTCTCCTCTGGAGATTTTGGACATGCACAGACACACGCCTGGTGTGGGCTTTAAGCCACTGGGTCCAGGACTTGAACTGCGGTGGACTACGTGGAAGTCCAGCGAGATAACAATTACGCCATCTGCTGGTCCCTGATTTGTGTACATTTTAAAGTTGGTCCTTACATGGTTACCAACTTTAAAATATACTTACACATGTCTTGAGTTATAATTCACCAGGGCACCTTTAACAATGCTAGAAACCCAGTAGATCCTTCATAAATACATGAATGGACAAAAAAATGAGGGGATGAAGGGCGGATGGGGAGTGGAAACGAGCCATTTATTTTTATCCTGTTTAGCTTTTTCTATTACAGGGAGACATTTAGTCAGAGAAGTCTGAAAGCCAATTAACACCTCAGAAAATTCTGAAAATGAAAAGTTGGTGGGAATATAATTTTTAATGACATAACCAAACTTTTGAGAACGCAAACAGTGCGCGATGGAAATAGAAGCTCTACGTGATGGGAAGGCAGGCAGAGCAGCTGGGTGCCAAACGACTCTCATCTGCTGATTTGAGGATGCGACTTGAGAGCTGCTGAAGAGAAAAGCAGTAATGGACGTCGCGTCTGTACCTAAGGGTTCCTAATTTCCCCTAGCGATAACGATGACACGAAGCTAAGGACCGTGGATGGGTAGCAGAGGCTGGTATAAGATGAAAAACTTCACAAACTTAATTTTGACATCTTGAAGAAAGATACACCGCTCCTTTGGTTTTTTTGTTCATTTGTTTGTTTTCTTTCAGAGAGATTTTTTGCTATAGGGCATGTGTGTTCACCAGAGACAGACAGAAAGTGAGAAATCACCCCCTGAGGAGATGGCCATGCCGCAATCCCTTCTCCTCCATTCTCTTCTTGGGATTAGGCAGGCATGTACGCACACACGCGCCTGGCATGTGTTTTAAGCTGCTGGGTCTGGGACTCGAACTGCGGTTGACTATGTGGGAGTCCAGAGACGGAACTATTATGCCCTCTGCTGGTTCCAATACACCACTCCTTTGTGACAACTGTCATAAGCCTGACACTCCTCTTAAGTGAGAAGCCAGGTGGAGAAGCCTGGTCTGAGCCCACGTTGCTTGCTCAGGCTGACATGACACAGTCTCACAGGCTTAAACAACCAAGGCTGACTTCTGCACACCTCAAGATCAAGGTGTCGGCAGTGGTGGTTCCCTCCCAGGCCGCTGTCGCTGGCTGGCATTTGGCAGCCTTCTTCCCGTGTGTTCACACGGTCTCTACTCTGCACAAGTCTGTATCCTGGTTTGCTTTTTTGATAAGGATACCAGTCATAATAGATTAGGCCCCCCACATGTCCTCGTTTTAACTTCATCATCCTTTTAAAGACTTTATATCCAAACACAGTTGCACTCTGAAGTATGAGGAATTGGGACTTTGACGTATGAATTTGGAGTGGGAGTAGAGACCATAATTCAGGCCACAGGAGCTCTTAAGAGAGTGGTTCAGACTGATAAGAAAATGAAAGACCATCATGGTGGTGCCTTGGGGCCCTCCATGTCTTGGTGGATATAAAGTCCAGCCCTACTGCTCTGACAGGACTCATCTCCCATCCCAGGGCCTGCTTAGTCTCAATGCCACATCTTGGAACTGACTTGGGAAATCTGGATGGGAAGTGCACCAGGACCCTTCGCTAACTCCCTCAGCTAGATGCCACCCATCTACCCTCCAGCAATGCAGAACGCAGGACTTCCTGTGATCTTGCACCACGCCGGAAATAAGAGAAACTTCCAGAATTCTCAGCTGCGGACATCAGCAGGTCACCTTCTGGAGGCTACCAGTAGGGTGAGAACACCAAGAAGGAAGTTCTATTCGGTGTATGACATAAAGCTGGCTTGCATCTTAACTTCATATCTAGTATTTCACAGAGAATACTCTTTGAAAGCTGGTGCAAAAACCATATGAGAACTTTTATAGAGTTAGATGAACATAAAGAATCACTTTTGACAGTCAGCTCTTAAAACGCAAATTAACTTGGCAAGAAACTTTCCATTTTAAAAAGTAGTGTGTGCAATAAATCTTGGATTTACCAAAATAATAAGGCATTGCGAAGAGATTTTAAAGAGAGTTTTCATGGGACCTCAATCTTTTTCCCCTTATGTAGTCCGGGCAACATTTCTTAATGCCTTAACTTTTGTTCCAACCAAACCATGAAAAGGATCTGAGAGCACAACTTCTGAATACAGACATTTCTAGTCTCATTGGAGGAGGGAGTGTAGAGTAGCTGTATCATTAGAACATGTTAAAATTTTGGAATTTTGTCACCATGGAACAGATTCCTTCTCCAACTCTCCTGTGCTATTCAAGCCTTCAACAGTAACCTGCCCCTGAAATACTCATCTCTAATTGGAGTTATCCATCCTGCCGAGGTAATAGCCAAGGACCCATCAACTGAGATAAGAGCCAGGGGCCAATTATCAAGAGTACATCACCTCTTTCCAAGTATCCAATTAGAGCTCTTAGAATCTGTAGATTCCAAGATACGCCCTTTTTACAGCATGACTTAATACTATGTTGCTGGATTTTGAAGTTTTATGTAAAGTTTTTACATAAAACTTTATATAAAACTATATGAAAAACTTATAGCATATGAAAATTTTTTTCATAAAATGATTATTAATATAACTATGACATAGTATGATGTCAAGACTATAAAGATATACAAGTTCTTGGGTTATAATGCCTTCAAGCTTATTCTTCCTAATGAACTGGTATAAACCTTTTCTTAAATATTGAAATCCATTTAAATCACTACCTTTAGTCTATTTTCCTCTTGGTTGCAATTACAGCAATTGTCCTTATTTTAATTTTTCTAAGACATATACTGTACCCGACGGTTACTTATACTAATTCTTGTTATAATGGTTGTTTATATTTTCACTGGTTTTGATCAAGTCAAATCAGATCTAGTTTAGATATAAAAAGGTATAAATAACAGATAAACCTTTCTTTCCTTTCTTCTATGTTGTTTTGAAAGCTGAGCAACAATTCTTTGACTTAGAGAAAATTGGACCCAGCATGGGTGCCGCTGCATGGTGCTGGAGCCATATGGGAAGGCCCAGGTCCAGATCCTGGGTCGACCTGAACACTCTGAGTGCACCTGCGGGTATGCTCATGATCCTGCCTGGCAGGAAGGGTAGGGGAGACCTTGTCAAGAGCACCTGTCACCCTCTCCCTCCTTTGGGGGAAGAAAAAGAAAGAAAAATCAGCTGGGTGTTTAGGTGGGCCTGCAGGATCATGGCTGTGACAGAAGAGAGTAGTTCCACTGACTTACTGGAAAATGGATTTTCTTTTCTTTTCTTGGCTTTGAAAATTCAAGTTACTGGGCCAGTCAGTGGCACAGTGGTTAAGGCTGTGGGTCCCACATAGCTAACTTGAGTCTCAGACCTGGCAGCTTGAAAAACACTCTGGGCATGTATATATGCGTGCCCAAAATCCTGACAGGAAAATAGAAGAGAAGGCACGCTGCAGTGTGGCCATCCCACACAGGAGGTGCTTTCTCACTTTCTCGCTCTCCTCCTCTCTCCCTCTCTTTCTTGTCTACGAGTGCATGCACCCTATAGTGAATTTTTAAAAATGCAAATTACTTTCTAGTTATCTACCTCTGTAGCTCCATCTTCAGCACTGGAAAGTTTTATGCTAACTCTATGAAAAGGTGACAGAGTATAGTAACATCCTGGCTGCAAAGGAAGAAACAGAAAGAGGAGATTCTAAGCGTTCTCTAAGATCGATCTCACTGCTAGTGTCTCCTCATTGTTACTCACCTGACCAATGACAGAAACTGTTAAGTAGAGGTGGCTCAGTGAGGACACAAAGCCTTGGCACCATCAAATCTACTCATGGGACCAGCAGGTGGTATAGTGGTTAAGGTGCTGGACTCCCACATGGCTGACTGTGGTTCGAGTCCCAGATCTGGTGGCTTGAAACTCACACTGAATGTGTGTGTGTGTGTGTGTGTGTGTGTGTGTGTGTGTGCCCAAGATTCAAGAGGAGAACAGAGGAGAAGGGATTGCGGCGTGGCCATCCCCCCTGGGGGGTGATTTCTCGCTTTCTGTCTCTCTGTCTCTCTCTGTCTGTCTGGCGAGTACAGACACCCTATCGCAAAAAAAACCTCTCCAAAAAAACAAAAAGCAAATAACAAACCTATTCACTTCAGTCCATGGTTTCCCCACCCACATCCTGTCTGCATAGTAACCCTAGAAGGTACTGGTAAAGGGCAGAGAAACTTTCAGGTCTATATAACTAAACAATTTCTTCAAAGCTTAAGAAATCTGTTCTAGAGTTTCAACCCAGGAATTTTAATAGCAAGAGATCCCTGAAGATATCTAACTGCCTTTATTTTGTAAAGTAAGCACAAACACATCATGGCTCACATTCTTTCTTATGGATGAATTGGGAGCCAACGGGTAGACTAGGAAAAGGTCTCCTTTCTTCCAATAAAACCTCATCTATGAAAACCCTGCTTTCTAAGGGACTAATTAGGGGTGATTACTTGTATCACAAAAGCACGTTTCATTACATTAGACAATTTCTTGAGCTACTCCTTCCAATAGCTAGCTCCCATTCCCAAACTTAGTTTTTATTTAAAAATTGATTCAGCTAATAAAAACTCCCCCTGAGGCCAGGTAATGGCATGGTGGTAAGGCCAGCTGGATCCCACATGGCTGACTATGTGGTTTGACCCCTGGACCTGACAGCTACAAAAACACACAAGGCTCATGTATGTGTGTGCCCAAAATCCCAACAGGAGAGAGCGATGGAGGAGAAAGGATTAAGGCATGACCAACCATCATAGGGATGCTTTCTCACTTTCCTTCTCTCTTGGTCTCTCTCGGGCAAGCACATGCACTCTCTAACGAATTAAGAAACAAACAAACAAGGGGAGGGCAGGTGGCACGGTGGCTAAGGTGCTAGACTCTCACATGGACAATTGCAGTTCAAGTCCTGGACCTGGTGGCTTGTTCTCCCTCTCACTTTCCCTCTCATACTCTGTGTCTCTCTCTCTGGTCAAATTAAAAATAACAACAAAGAAAAACCATTATATAAAGAAAACCTCTCAAAAAAAAAAAACTATTAATAATAAATAAAACAGATAATTCTTAAAATAAACAAACAAAAACTCTCTCTCAGGACAGTCACTATATCAAGTGTAAGAGGAACTAACTAAGAGGCATAATTTTTGACTAAACCAACACAGACGCAGTATTTAAAGACTCCTGGGGTACAAAGAATATTTTCTCTAAACTGTATCACTCCGCTCCCTCTTTCCTTCCTAACTTCTCCCTCCCTCCCTCCATTTCTGTTTTCTCTCCATTTTCTTTGATAGCACCGTAGGAAGGACAGAAATGTGCCCCAAACTTACCTACTATGAAACAATTTTTGCAATTTTTTTTTGTTTTTAATGTTCTATATCACTACTAGCAGTAAGAAAACAAATTCATACATTTTTCACTTAGCCTACAAAGAAATGCTTCTTTTCATTTGCTTAATTTTTTTTTAAAGTTAGTTACAGTGGAGTGGCAGTAACCCAATGTGCCTTGATGCAAAGACCATACGGGAAGGTTCTGGGTTCGCATCCTGAGGTCTCCCTGTGCATGCTGGGGTTGCACATGTGTGCCCTGATCCTGGCTAGCCAAGGTTGGGGATGGATCCTAGTGAGAAAACTGTGTGGAGGGTGTCTGTCTCTTTCTCTTTCTCTGTCTCCCTTTCCCATAGAAACAGATAAATGAAGTTTAAAAATGTTTAAATTTATTTTTTTTAGTATTCAAAGAATGACTGTTTGTGCTCAATCTCCTGGGTTGTCAGAAAAACCTTGACATAGTATTGCTTGGAAAAACATACAAAAATTACACCATGACTTTTCCCAACAACCCATTAACGCAAGTCTCTTTTTTTAGTTTTTTTTTTTTTGAGAGGTTTTTGCTATAGGGCATGTGAGCTTGCCAGAAAGACAGAGAGAGACAGAGAGACAGAAAGCGAGGAATTACCCCCCAGGGGCGATGGCCACACTGCAATCCCTTCCCCTCCATTCTCCTCTTGGGATCTTGGGCTCACACGCACACGTGCCCGGCGTGAGTTTAAGCCACTGGGTCCGGGACTCCAACTGCAGTCGACTACATGGGAGTCCAGTGACATAGCCATTACGCCAACTGCTGGTCCCAGTAATACTAGTCTTTAGTCACTGCCCTCACTCCTCAGCTTTCCCTCCTCCAGAGACAGACATTTCTTCCATCCTTTGCCCAAACCTTCCACCCAGCCTGGTGGGCCCAGAATGGCAGCTTCTGGAGACTACAAACTTAAATCCCCATAGAGAATAATAGCCATCGAAGTTACACTTGGAATAAACAAACAGGCATGGAAATACTCAATAATTCATCATCTTTGGGGAGCTTCTCCCCCTGTAAAGTCTAAAATCCTCCTATGCCAGTTAAAACTATTTTTGCTTTTTTGGTCTGAGTGTTTCCGAGGGTCTGGATGGATGAGTTGACACCTCTGGGCACTGGGCTGGACAGCCAGATGGTCTTCCCGAAGCCAGCCATTCAGAATATGGTCACAAGGATCCGGCTGCGTCCAGAAGGAACTGCTGCTGTTGTTCTTGTTTTCACATGAGTCTTACTTTCAAATTCCTGAGGGCGCAGGGAAGGGCGGGAACGTCTTGTGGCTACTCCTTCCCCGAAGGCTGAGGAGGGAGCAGCCAGACAGCAGCCCAGCCGAGGGCCACATTCCAGACAGCACACGAGAGGGAAACGACTCCATCATTAAGACTCCAGACCGAGCATCAGCGGGACGATTTTTCATGGAAATCATTTCTAAAACCAACCTCTACTGCAAAGCGGTGATCACTTTATTTTCTAGGCTTCCTTCTTCCTAAGCTTCTTTGTTCTCACTGAAGAGAACGTAAAGGAGAAGTGACAGAAATTCCACCGAGAAAGACTTCGGCTGGGCTCCCTTGGGTGGAGCCGGCAGGAGCCCACACTCTGGCAGGCTCATGGTGATAAATCAGATGGGCTGAGCAAATGTCTTTCTTTACCTTTCTGTTCTGTACAGCCCCAAGAATGGCTAGTTGACCCCGGCTGCCTGGCAGCATGTGCTGTGCTGTTACTGGGTCCTGCCTGACGTCCCCCAGGGACGCTCCTAACGTGGGCAGCTGGTGCCCCACATCCCATCAGAGAACTGGGAAGCCGCAATTCTGACACCAGCCACATGTGCCCCTCTGGGACTGAAATCGTGGCTTCTCCACGCCCCATTCCCTCTCCTCCAGCCTCCTAACAGCCTCTCCAAAATGTGTGCTTACCCCTCCTGCATTCTCCCATTCCCCAAGTTCCACTGACTGGAGAGAAACAAGGGGTTTTCACGAGCAGCCTGAAGTGAGAGAAGAGTCTTTCCCCTCTGGTGAACAGAACAAGTTTGAAGTTTCTGTCCAGTCCAGCCTCTAGCCTCCACCCTCAGGGTGCCCTGGCCTCCCTCAGTGCTGAGGCAGGACTTAAGTGACAAACTACATTGTGTACAAAAGCGCAGACCAGAGGCTACACTTCTCTGCTGGGCCTCACTCTGGGTTTGTAGGAAGTTGGAAGCCACGGTGCCTGCTCTTCCTGGGGTACGATGAGGACAGGCCCTGGGGGGAGGCCGGCATGCCTCCAGTGCAATATTCGAGGGGCTCCCAAACACTTAAGGCTTTTATTTATTTATTTATTTATTTATTTATTTATTTATGTTTAATTTGCTATAGGGTACATGTATGCACCAGAGAGAAAGAGAAAGCATCTCTTAGGGAGGATGGCCATGCCACAGTCCCTTCTCCTTCATTCTCTTTAGAATTTTGGGCACCCACTCACTCATGCCTAGAGTGTTTTCAAGTTACTAGGTCTGGGATTTGAACTGTATGGCAGGCTATGTGAGACCCAGCACCTTCACCACCATGCCAGCTACATGCCCAACACTTAATTTTTTTGGTTAGGTTTTGTCTTGGGGTCTGGGCACTCACTGGAGAGAGACAGAGAGGGAAAGTAGAAAAATCACTGCTTGGAGGGATGGCCACACGGCAATCCCTTCTCTGTTCTCCACTCAGGATTTTGGGCATGCATACCACATGTGCCCAGTGTGATTTTCAAGCCACCAGGCTCAAGACTCAAACTGCAGTCAGCCATGGGGGATCCAGTGCAGTGCCTTAACCACCACAGCACCTGCTGGCCCCAACACTTAATATTTTTAAAAATCAAAATGAATGCAAGAATCCACAATAAAACAAAACATATTCTTCTCATATGATCCAGCAATCACGCTCCTTTGAGCTGAAAGTTTAAGCCTACACAAAATCTGCACCTGGGTTCGTAACTGCCCAAATGTGTAAGAAGTCAAACGCCCTTCAGGCTGTGACTGGATCAATGGTGGCACCTCCAGACAACAGACCACTACTCAGTGCCGAAAGGAAATGAGCTACCAAGCTATGCAGAGACGCGGAGGAGACTCAAATGCAAACTAAGTGCAGGGAGTCCATTTGGAAGGGCTACGGGCAGTATGATCCCAACTACGTGACATTTTGAGAAAGGCCAAACTGTGGGGACACTAAGAGCGATGGTTGCAGGGGGGTCGGGGGAGGAAGGACGCACAGCATACAGGGGGTTGAGAGCAGTGACACCACCCTGTGTGAGGACCACCTCACTGGTGGGTACCTGCCATCAGACATGCGTTCACTTCCATAGAAAGACTGACACCAGGACTGAACCCTTACGTGAACTCTGGGTTCCAAGTGACAACGGCATGTCCGTGTAGGCTCATGACTTGTGACACGTGGACTACTGTGGGAAGGGACGTTGATGGAGAGACGCTGTGGGGGCAAGAGGCATGTGGGAATTCTGTACCTCCCTTTCAGTTTTGCTGCAAACTTATATCTGTCCTAACAATGACAAAAAGTGAAGTCTTTAAAAACAAAAACCTTGGGACCAACAGATGGCAGAATGGTTACATTGCTGGACTCCCATGTAGTGAACTGTGGTTTGAATCCCAGACCCAGCAGCTTAAAGCTCACACTGGGCGTGTATGTGTGTATGTGTGTGTGTGTGTGTGTGCCCACAATCCTGAGAGGGGAATGGAGGAGAAGGGATTGCAGCATGGTCATCTCCCTGGGGGAAGATTTCTCACTTTCTGTCTCTTGATCTCTCTGTGTCTCTGGTGACAGCATATATCCGATAGCAAAAATCTCACTAAAAAAAAATAAATAAGTAAAAAAAACCAAAAACCTTACAATGAGCAATGCATCAACATTTTAACTATAGTCAAGATCAACAGGGCTTTGTGGGAGATCTTAAGATTCTGCAGATTAAGATAAAATGACAAGAGGGTCAGCACACCTGCTGGTGTTAAGGTGCTGGGCTTTCAGCATGGTGGTTAAGGTGCTGGACTCCTACATGGCCAACCACAGTTCAAGTCCCAGACCTGGCAGTTGCTTTCTTGTCTTCTTTCTCTCTCTCTCTGGTAAGTATATGTGCCATATAGCAAATTAGAAAGTAACAGTAAATAAAATTAAATAAGTAATTATTTTTTAAGAAAGATGAAATGATAGGGCTAGCGCTGTAGTGGAAAGGGGGTGAGCTACTCAAAAGCTGGATTCCACATGGTGACCACGGTGTCATTCCTGGCCTGGCCTGAAACCTGCCATGCATTCATTAACTGCCCAACACCCAAAGGCCTGACAGACTGAAGGAAGGAGACTGTGGCATGACCAGACCCTGTGTACGGTGCTCATTTCTCTCTCTCTCCTGTGTGCATACACATACTCTATCATGAATACAGACAAAAACACAGACAACAACATACAGATCGCTAAAAAAGCACCTAGGACTTCCAAATGGCACAAAAAGCAGGCTTCCAGGAGGTCACAGCTCAGGCCTGTCCTCTCAGAAGAGTGCTGTTCTGCCCAGGAGCCTGAGTGTCCACGAGTACAATAAAGCCAGGCTCCAGGACTTGCTCAATGACAAGCCCGAACAGGCCAGGAAGGGAGACTGTACTTAAGACTACCCAAGAGTCCCACTTTCCCTTATTTCCCATCAAGATCAACTGGATGAAGCCAAGAGGGTCTGACTGGGCAGGAGGACATTCCCAGGTGGGCCACAGGGAGGCGATGAGGACAGCCACACCAAGCCCTGGCCCACAGCTGCCTCAGTTCCTAGAACCACGGTTTCCCCCCAACACTTTGGCCATCTCTCCTGTTCTCTCCCTGCTTCCTTCATTTCTATCCAGGAGTTGTGAAAAATCACAGGCCAAAACGCCCCTTACGGAGATGGCAGAGTCAACACTTCAGATATGGTTTCCAGACTGCTGGGACAGCACGCCTGCCGGCCCTTTACGGCAAGCTGTGTCCAGAGTAAAACCAAGTGCTTGCACAAGTGCGGCCACCCTCCTGCAGGCCACACCGCCCAGCAACTCCTTGGATGAGGCTGCCTGCCATGGCTCCTGCAGCCTCTCAGCCCCAGGTTTGGTGCCTGAACCCTGCAAGTGTCTACCTGCTCTGCAATCCTGCCAATTGCTATTGGCCGCAAAGGGAAATTCCTGCCTTCCCAACAAAGGCTCTATTATCCAACAGGCTCACAGTCCGTTGCCAGGCAGAGAGGGAAGGTGAATAGGTATTTACCTCCAGTTTGCCTTGCAAAGCAGAGGCTATCTTTACAGAGACCTGAACCTCAGACATTTCCTGCAAAACACAAAGGGGAAATTCCACCTTTGACAGGCCTGAAGACGAGTGGGGCTAAGAAAGCACAACACTCTTTGATCTGGACCCAAAGTCCCAGCCTACTGGCAGTGTGGGAGTCTGTGTCACCTGACACTGCCTGGCCCAGTGGGCTTCCCAGGTAGGCCCTACCCTGCATGCCCCTGTGCCTTTATTAGGTAAGATGGGACTGAGAGGAAGTAGGGGGTTGGGCTTCCAGCTTCTGCCATTTAAATGTCTGCCTGCGTGCAAATAAACACACGTACGCAAACCAGCAGGTTTCCTAGGGCCTTCTCCCGTTTGTCAAATGAGGACTCTGGATTATTAACCTCAGATCAAGTATAAATTGAATGCGAAAAATTAATATTGAAGGGACCAGCAGATGGCATAATGGTTATGTCTCTGGACTCCCACATAGTCGACTGCGGTTTGTGTCCCCGACCCGGAGGCTTTAAACTCATACCAGGCACATTTGCGTGTGTGCCCAAAATCCTGAGAGGAAAATAGAGGAGAAGGGATTGCGGTGTGGCCATAACCCCTCGGGCGGTGATTTCTTGCTTTATGTCTCTTTGTCTCTCTCTATCTCTTCGGGAAGCATATGTCCCCTACAGCAAAAATCTCTTAAAAAATTAATATTAACAATGCAAATAAGAATAGGGTGTTTTTGTTTGTTTGTTTGAATTTGGTTTGAGTTTTTTAATATTTCTTTTTAGGACAGCTAGGACAATGTCTGAACCCTCACTGTTCTGGCTGTCTTCTGTGAGTAAGCAAATAAAAATCAAAGTACTTTCTTAGTCTGTATCCTCTCCCTTCTTCCAATAATAAGGCATTTGCTGGGTTTTCTGTGGTAGAATTCAGCTCTCTTTTGCACAAACCAGACACTGAAGGCTTTTGCACACTGACCCTCTTCCTGTTCCTTTCCCCCCGACCCACCTGTCTGCAAACACGAATATTGAGCTGGAGCCTTGAAGTGGCAGGTAAAGCACACAAAACACAGCGCAGTTGGCAAAGAGGTGAAAACCCTCATGACTTGTATATTTTGTTAAAGGACCAAAAAAAGAAAAAGAAGAAAAAGGAAAAAAAGAAAGAAGCAAAGAAAGAAAAGGACACAAAGCGAATTTCCAAGACAACAGCGCAAATGGTATGTGGTAAAGACAGAAAGACAGAATCCTTCTGTGTTTGGAAAAGCTTGTTGAAAGGAAAAGCTGCCCCTACATGATCCAGGCCTCCTCGTCCTTCCCTGCCCTAGTAGGCAGAACAGTCAAGGAAGTTTGGTCACACTGTCCCTCTCCTTCCTGGGCCACTGCACAGGTGGGACAGGGTGGATGCTAACCCGAGTGGTGGACGTAAGCGCACACCGCCCTGGCTTCTGGGGCTGGCGGGTCTGCGATGTGGTCTTGCTCACAAGGGATGGGCTCTGCTCACTCTGCAGCCCATCCCTCCTGATCCTCATACCAGCGAGCGCTCCTGGCCTCTGGGCTGGAGTTGGTAATCCCAGTTCTGAACATGGCCAGCCCCAAAGACAGCTTGCTCGTACCCGAGTCCTCAGTCGGCAAATCCTCAATGCTTAATATTAAACCAAAGGAGTTTCCCGCTCCTGGGGCTTTCACAAATCAAGATTGAATTCACATGGGCTGGAGGGCATGTGTTCAGAAGTCGAAAACTACACGCATGCAGTCATTTCTGAGGCTTACCCAGAGACCGTTCTTTTGTCTGGTTGGTTGTCCTCACCACAGGAAGGCTGGCTCGAGTCCGGCTGCCTCTGGAAAAGGGACTGGGAACATCCCCCTCAGACATGGCTTCCAAAGAGTCACCCGACGTCTCTGATAAATGCTCCACTGGGTCGCCCAAACTGGGAGGTTGAGGACTATGAGATAGTTTGGGGCTTCTTGTCTGCAAAAGAAATTTTAGAGACAGTGTGAAAAGAAACTACAATGAATTATGCTGAGAACGTTTTCAATGCCATCTCTGTCAACCAGGAAAATGAGATAGCAAGGGGAAAAAGCCCATCGGAAGGTCTGATAGAGACGACTAAAGACGCAGTGGGTCAAAGTGCCAGCGGTAAGAGTGACTGAAAAATTATCCCCAAGTATTTTGTAAAGATTTTGTCATTGGACATCTTCTGTACAAATGTCATTATGAGCAGGGAGGAGAGGACTAGTCACATAATGGGAAAGGACGATGGCAAATCGATTGCTTCCGGCAGATTCTAACAGCCGCCATCAGAGCGGAGGGCTTGTGCACGTCCCTGTATACTCGGTGTGGATGACATTTTCGTACAGGAGTAAATTAAACACTAGCAGCCCTTCGAAGTTTCATGTCAAGACTGTCTCCAAATTCATAAACTAAGATAGGGAGGGAGATATTTATATCACAGTTGATGTTTACATTGAGGCAAAAATCCCGTAAGATTATCTCTAGCTTTGGTTATTTCTTACCTTCCCAATCAGCAGAAAACATCTATAATAACGTACATCCATCCACAAAACACTTAATTGAATTTCCCATTTATCTATCCTGCAATGGCAGGGGTTGAAAGTATAAAATACTTGCAATCTATTAGTCAATAACACTGCTTAAATATGAACTACAGGTTGAGCACTGGGAGATTCAGAAAAACAGACATGTTGACTAATAACATGTTGACTGATGTTAGAGTTCCGATCCTAGTTGAAGAGATTGGCAAAGAACAGCAAACCACACAAGGCCGTGCATAATTAACTGTGAACTACGAACTGTGGGGTGCATCCACTCGTCTGTTGATAAACACCTACTGAACACCCATCATGTTCTATGCACTGCGCTATGTCGCTAGGTTCTGGGGACAGAATGATGCATAAAAGAGTCAGGACATGGGGCAGGCAGGTGGTGCGGGGGTTAAGGGTGCTGGACTCCCATGTGAATAACCACAGTTCGAGTCTTGGACCTGGTGGCTTCCTTTCTCACTTTCCCTCTCTCTTTCTCTCACTCTGTCCCTCTCTAGTCAAGTTAAAATAAATAAGTAAAAGTTAAATAAAATAATTCTTTTAAAGAGAGAGGGAGAGAGAGAGAGAGAGGACACACATTAATGACAGGTTAAGGGAGTGGTGAGAGTGTGCAACCCAGACAGGTGGTGGTGGAAAGGGGCGTACATGGGTGAAGAGTCAGAAAAGCACACCCCAAGGTGTTCCAAAGGAAGCTCAGCTCACGTTACAAGGCATTGTCATGGCCAGCCTGGATGCTGGTGGCCATCAGCAGTGTTCCGAGGAGCACTGTAGGATTTCGGTGTCAAAGCTTTGACACTCTTAAGAGTGTAGTTTGCCTAGGAAAATCACCTATAAGTCACTGCCCAGTTCACCATGATTTAGATAGATCCATAGATAGGTCCTTAATGAAGTATTGGGTCATCGAAAAAGACATGACTCATTTTGGCATAGAAAAAACATAGAAAAATACGTCACGCCTTTCTGACAACCTAAAACCTTCCTAGTTACTATGCTTAGCATGAGATAAAGCAGAGTCGTCCTCTGCCCTGACTTGGATACATTCAGTTTAGAGAGAGAGCCAAAATGCAATATTCCATTAAGCAAGATGGCTGTACTTGCAGCCTCTGCTCTCGGGCCATCCTGACAGCCTGTGGCAGACATTACCTTTGATGAGCTGTCATTGTCTATGGCAAAAGGCAATAATCCTTGAAGAAAATCAAAATCGAATCTCTATTTCTTGTTGAGCGTCATCATGGTGGTAGGACTGTGTGAAAACAGAGATGTAGGGCTAAAACATTTTTTCCTAACTGCGTATACACAGCTATTCTGTTTCAAATGCAAACTCCCCTCATCCTTACTGTCATTCACTGTTTCCCTGAAAAGATCGCTGCACATTAGCAATCTCCTCACACGTGGCACCCTCCCCGCTGATGCCAGCTTGCTGCTTGCTGATACATCATTTCGTTTGGAGAGAAGACAATAGAAATTGCTGACATAAGTGTCAGATGCCTTGTGATTTGATGTGGTAGAAAAATTGTTAAAAAGTATTTGGAACAGGAACTCTGTGCTCCACACAGTGCAAGGCACAGAGTTCAAGTACTGTGTATGGTTCCTGAGCTTCCAAGCCATTTAAGATACCTCTTTGGTCCAAAGATATCCTATATAAAATGTTGTATAAGACGAGTTAACAGGTCTGGACCAGTAGGTGGCGCAGAGGGTAAGGCAGCTGGATCCCACGTGACCAACTGCACGGTTGGGAGTCCTGGACCTGCTAGCTTGAAAATCACACTGGACGCATATGCTAGCGTGCCCCAAATCCCAAGAGATGAGAATAGAGGAGAGGGGATGGCGGTGTGGCCATCCTCTCTGGGGGGTACTTTTTCACTTTCTCTCTTTTCTGGAGACTGCATATGCCCTGTATCAAAATAAACAAGTAAATAAATAAAAATAAAAGAAGAGCTAACAGGTGTGTCCCAGGAGTGCTATAAGGACTAGAGGGGAATGTCTAATGACATGAAAGAGTCAGTCAGGATGGGTGAAAGAGCTGAGCCTTTGTGAGGGAGGCACTCAGGGCAGCCCTGAGTTGAGCAACGACGTGATGAAGTGGACGGTCACCCAGTCCAGCCTCTTCTCTCCTGATTGGACCAAGCAGTAGCCACCTGACCTTAGACGGACCAATCAAATTTCTCCCATGGAAATGTAAACCTGGGACTCAGGATCTATTAGTTTGTCTATGTAGCACTTGAAAGATGAAGTCCTTTGAAGCTATGGCTGAAACACAAGGAAAAGGAGCCAGAGAAGTGGGGCAGGGCAGGGGAGAGAATGAAGTGGATCTGTCTAGAGAACAGAGATGAGGCATCTCCATGGCCCCAGAGGCAGGGCCCATAGCATAAAGAGCAGCTCTCTGGCTCCTGAACTCCCTTCCTGCTTCCAGGACCCTCTGAGTCTCTCGCAATTAATATCTCTAACTAATTCCATTTTTGTTCTTAGACTAGTTTGAGAGGACTCTGTACCTTGCAAGCAAACTGTCTTTCCTTCCTCAGACCCCTACGGTCCTCACATATTTATAACAGTAGCAAGAGTCATGGAGAAAGCTGACTCTTCAGAGCAATATTTTCCATTATTTTATGTTTCATGGATTAGAATGTCTTTTAAAAATGAGGGAGAGTATTTACAATATAGAAATGCTGATTTTATTTTGCAAAGTTAGAGCCATTTAAAAAACAAACAAATAAAAACCAAAAGCCAAAAATCCTTACCCCGATTGGTATCATTATCATTGTAAGAAAGGAAAGATATTTGAATACCAAAAAAGACAGGTAAGATACACGCAATGTCAGATCTGTCCTAACACATAAAAGTGATTTTATAGAGTTAGTCCCAGTCTAGTGCTAAGGTTGCTGGATTCCACATGACTGACTGCAGTTGGAATCCTGGCCCAGCAGCCTGAAAAACATACCAGGTCTGAGTGCATGCCAAATCCCAGCAGGACGGAGAGATGGAAGAGACGGCAGCCTGACCACATCCCACTGGGAGGCGCTTTCTCCCCCTCCTGCTCTCTGTCTTTCTGTCTCTGGTGAGCACAGATGCTCTCTAGCAATTCGGAAAAGTATAAAATACAAAAAACAAAACAAAACAACAAAAAGTCTTTATATTGAAGTTATCGTTTTCATTTTGCTTCAAGTATAATAATATTTTGAGTCACAAAGGTTCTACATGGTGGGCCATCTAAAACCTTCTCCCTAAGCTGCCGAACTAAGAGCTTCCCCTGAGGGCGGGGAGGGAGGGAGTGTGGAGCAGGGGATGGCGAGGGTGCTCTCAGCTGTCTCCTAGACTCAAGGGTCCACAGGACTTATTTCTCCCCCTTGTTCCATGGAGGCCCCAGACACCCAGTTTCTCTGTCTCCAACATAACAGTGTAAACTTCCCCAAATCATCAGGTGACTCCAAACCTACACACTCCGGTGGGAAGTCCTTTGGGGCCATGTAGGAAGGAAGTGGTCTGTATAACTGGGCCACCTGAACCCCACCTTTCTCCTTCAGAGAGACTTTCTATCACCAGGAGATGCTGGTGTTGGGGATGAATTCATGCAGCTCTGTCTTCTTTATCTGTAACACGTGCAGATGAGCTCTCCGTGAACATTCTCTTCCAAGTGAAGGGGTGAAAGAAGAGAGGAAGAGACCGAACCATCAAGGGCCTGCTGAGCTCTGTCAAGTGATGGACACATGGTAATCTCACTTGGCCCTCACTGTGACTGCATAATACTGGTTACTGTCAAGAAATTGTACAGGAAAAGCAACTTGTCTAAAATTCTAGCAAGTAAAAGAACTGAGGCAAAATCTCTAAGATTCCAGAGGTGACACTCAGTGGTAAAATTATTACTTTTTTTAGAGAGATTTTTGCTATAGGGTATGTGCGCTCACTGGAGAGACAATAGAGAGAGACAAAAGTGAGAAATCACATTCTCCGGGGGGGGGGGGGGGGGGAGGGATGGCCATGCCGCAATCTCTTCTCCTCCATTCTTCTCTCAGAATCTTGGGCACACGTGCACATGTGCCTGCCATGAGTTTTAAACTGCCAGGTCCAAGACTCGAACCGCTGTCGAGCTGGGAATCATTATGCCATCTGCTGGTCCCAGTAAGGTTATTTTAATTTTTCACTTTTTTATTTAGACAGGGCCTGGCCATGTCCTGATCCTCTTGCCTCAGCCTCCTATCTGGGATGACAGGTACGCCCCACTACACCAGACTTTTCTTGGACAGGCTTTTGCTACGTTGCCCAGGCCAGTCTCAAGCTTGCAATCCTCGTGCCTCACTCTCCCCAAGTTATTAGGATTACAGGAACATACTACTGCCCCTGGCCATTATGCAGTACCAGGGATCAAACCTGGGCCTCCCGTGTGGTCTCAGCCTGCAGAGTCAGCATCTTAACAGCACATCCCACTGCATCTGGGCCAGTGGGAAGGTTATTTAACCAGGACTTTGGAGATGTTGGCTCCAGGTCAACTTTACCAAAACTGAGTCACAGTGTTCTTCATCTTTAAGGCAAGAATTTGAACTAATTTGTATTTAATATTCTCTTCAGAGAGGGGATGGGGCTGGCAGGTGGCATGGTGGTTGAGGCACTGGACTCCCACATGGTCAACCACGGTTTGAGTCCCAGACCTGGTGGCTTTCTTTCTCACTCTTCCTTTCTGTCCATCTGTCACTCTCTGGTCAAAATTGAAGAGCAATAATAAATAAAATTTAAAAATAAAGACATCTTAAAAAATAAAAAAAAGATCCCTTTCAGGACAAAACTTTTATACCTCTAATAAACACATGACACAAAGAAAAGATGTTTCCCCCCAAAAATTAACTTACTGGGATTTCTTTCAAATGATTTTTTTCAATAGCAGTCACTCTATAGAATGATGTAGCTAGGGGACCAGCAGTTGGGAGTAATGGCTATGTTGCTGGACTCCCAGGTAGTTGACTGCAGTTCAAGTCCCGGACCCGGTGGCTTGGACTCACACTGGGTGCATGTGCATGTGTGCCAAAGATCCCGAGAGGAGAATGGAGGAGACGGGATTGTGGCGTGGTCATCACCCCCCGTGGGATGATTTCTTGCTTTCTGTCTCTCTGTCTCTCTGGTGAATGCACACCCTATAGCAAAAATCTCTCCAAAAAAAGTAAAAAGAAACACATAGCTAGGTCGTGCTGAGATCCAGATTTCTGCAGGTATGTCTCAAGTGTTTGCAGCATAGATACATGTATTCATTTTTAAAGGATGGCCACTTTTGCATTTTATCATCATGAATAAATACTTGCTGAAATGTTCACCATGTGCATTATGTTTTACTAGGGGATCAGATTTATTCTCTTTTTTTGAGAGAGGTTTTTACTATAGGGCACATGTGCTTATCAGAGAGACAGAAAGCAAGAAATCACCCCCCCTGGAGGGATGGCCACACTGCAATCCTTTTTCTCATTCTTCTCTGAGGATTTTGGGTATGCACGCACACATGCCAGACATCAGTTTCAAGCTGCCAGGTCTGGGATGTGAACTGCAGTTGGCCATCTGGGAGTCCAGCGCCTTAACCACTATACCACCTGCTGGCCCAAATTCATTCTTATCCTTTGTAATGCTGTTGAATTTGGAGACTGAAGTCAAAGAGAAAAGAAAGTTAGAGGCATTGCTGATTGGTTTTTTTTCTTTTTGGTCCATTTTCAGGCTCTAAACTGAAATGCCGAGGTCCAGAAAATGAACCTGCAAGTGTAGCCTTATGTAATACGACCACTCGCAGAAACAGTGTGGCGTCTCGTTAGCCAAGGTAGACGCTATAATTCTACTACGTTCTAGAAGAGAAAACTCAACACTGCCTTCATAAGTTTCACTTCATCCTAATTAATGCTCAACTTGCCAGAGAACTCAGAAATCTAACGAAGCTTCCCACATGCGAATATATTCAGAATGACTCATTCCCAGGACTCATTAATTGTCATGATTAATTTAATTATGACATCCAGGGACTTTAGTCCCATTTCTTGCCTTTTTGAAACTTTCAACTAAAATCTTATCAACATTCTGACTTCAGCTGAAGAGAACTTTCTACTTGCTAGGTAATCTAATTAAAGAGATCGAGGAGTGATTTTTGCTTGTGTGTGTGTTTGTTTTCTTTTGTTTTGTTTTAATTTAGACAGGGACTTGCTATGTTGTGATCCTTCTGACTTGGCTTCCCGAGTAGCTGGGACTGTGGGTGTCTGCCACACGCCTAGCTCTTTCAGACAAGCTCTCGCTATGTTGCCCATGCTGACAGCGAGCCCCAGTGCACCTGCCTCAGCAACCCAAGTAGCTAGGACTGTGGGTGTGCACCACTGAGCCCAGCTTTTAGGGTAGGCTGGGAATCAAACCCGGGCCTCCCATGTGGCCTCAGTCTGCCAAGTAGTAGTGCGCTACTAAGGGCTGAGCCTGGGAGCAAAGTATTACAAGATAACAAAGAATGGATCATCCATGATTTTACCATTCCTGCTCCAAGACACCTGAGCCTCAAGGAGCACTGAACTGCCACTACCGAGGGCCCCAGACTCTGCGTGCAGAATCCGTTCCACAATCCATGGTGCAGTTGCTCTCCCTCTGTTCTCTACCTGTCCTTGTCTCCCAGTCCTTTTTTAAAAAAGAATTATTTATTTTATTAAATGTATTCATTCATTTGTTTTAATTTGACCTGAGACAGACACAGAAAGAGAAAAGTGAGAAAGAAAGCCACCAGGTCCAGGACTCCAACTGTGGTTGGTCACGTGGGAGTGTCTAGAGCCTTAACCACCACGCCACCTGCTGGTCCCCATCTCCCAGTCTTTAGGACCTACGCTTGGTTGGGAACTAGGGATGAAATGAAAGGTGAGGCGCTCTGCCCCACACTCCATGCTGTGCCCCACACACCTGGCGTCTGTCTCCTCTCCTGCCCTTATTAAACCCACCCCAGGCGGCAGCATACACCGAGATCCACTCCATGCTGGTCTCTGCAGGGCACCTGGGCTACCTCCCATCGCTTCTGTGGTTTCTGGCTAGAAAAACAAAACCCGAGCCAGCTTCTCCCTAGTGCCATCCTTAGGACAATTGTAAATCTGGGGAACGGATAGACTGCGGACATCCACAGTTGGAGAGTAAGGCAGGTGACCGTGAGACACACAATCCAAAGGTACGAGAGAGCTGGGGTTACTTTCATTAGTCTAATAACTTTGGGGTGGGCCTGGCATGAGAGACACAGAATGATGGCTGAGGAGAATAAACTGACTTGGGTTTTTCACAGAAAACATGGGTGCAAGCACTAAGGGGCTCGCTGTTCATCGAGAACAGGACATGAACACACCTGAGACCGACCGTGCCAGGCTTGCCAGCCCACACCCCATTTCAATGCCAACTTCACACTGTGCAGTGTGAGGTGCACCCGAGTCTCTCTTCCCTTGGTGTTAGCTCCAGACACCAGTATTTCCCTTCTGCAACTTGCACAAAAGGGAAGCATTTTCTTTAAGATTGATGTTGACGAACTACCCCTGATAAACTCAGTTTGCACCCCGTTTCTCCACGGCTAATATTTATTGCTTCCCTCTCTCTTCCACCCAAAGAGTGCCCAGACATTCTTCACAATTTTCACCTGTGAAAACAGCGCGGTATTTGGTCTGGAGGCAAATCAGATGATTCAGCAGTTGAGAAAGTACAACTGCGTCTTTTGTTTCCACGTTTTCCTTCCCCGTGCATATCATTTCATTATCAGATCAGAAAGATGAAAAAGAAGGGGTGGCAAGCTTACCCCGCCCGCCCACGGCCCGTCTCGAGCCAGCCGCAGGTATGCCCTGGGCCGGGCACAGCGAGGGCACGCGTCTCCTCTGCCGGCCGCTCCTGCCACGTGGTCCCCTCCTATGGATGCCAACAAACTAACGACAAGGACACCTCTGTGCAGGGAAGGACGCTTCCTCGTCATTTAAAGAAGTGCCACACGACACAACTACTCTCTGTAGAGTATTATTTGTGTCAGCTTCCTCTTTTGAGGTATTATTAATTTATCTTGTCCTTGTGGTTGTCAGAGGCAAACACGAAATTTATGGAACTTCCACTCCTACCCCTAATCTTCTGGGAAAACTGCCGAGTCTTTGAGTTCTGAGGTCTTGCCAGGGGGGAGGGTTGTTAACGGGGCCTTCATGCTACGGAGGCCACCCTGGAGACCCTCCCTAGATTAGGCTTAAAAAGTAAAGATGTTTGGAAAATGAACCTGGAGTTGTCACCAGAATGGGGAGGAAGGAGGTTACTGATTGGGCAGCAAGAGGGGAATGGATGACTTCTGAGGGTGGGGAGAAGATGGCCATTTTGTTGTCGGTGGTGGTGACACTGAGGATGTTCGGGTTGGGGAGACCTGTATTCCATTTGCAAGAAGTGACCCCAACCAAGAGGACAGATCTGGAGCATGATACAGTGGTTGAAAGGGGGTGCTCCATCTTGGGAAACTTGGCAAAAGCCTCCACAAGTCTACACCCGCCTGCATGGAAGGCCCTGTGCTGTGAGTCCAAGCTCAGAGGCCTTCACCCAGGTTTACGGGGCTACACAGCTCCCTGGATTCCCTAACAGCCCCACTGAGAGGACAGTGCTTCCTTCACCTGATGAAAACGAATCTCTCCATAATCACTGCAGCTGAGCCAGATTCATCTGATTTGAAGACATTACCGCAAGTAATAGGGCCAACCAGCATGGTAGCCCAACGGCAAAAGGAGCTGGATCTCCCAGGGCTGCCTGTGCCACAAATCCTGACAGGATGAAGAAATGGAGGAGAAAAGACTTGAGTATTACCCATTGGGTATGCCCCATTGGGGAGGTGCTTTTTCCCTCTCTTTCTAGTGAGCACATGCATCCTCTGGCAATTAAAAACAAAGAAAGAAAGAAAGAAAGAAAGAAAGAAAGAAAGAAAGAAAGAAAGAAAGAAAGAGAGAGAGAGAGAGAGAAAGAAAAGAAAGAAAGAAAGAAAGAAAGAAAGAAAGAAAGAAAGAAAGAAAGAAAGAAAGAGGGAGGGAGGGAGGGAGGGAGGGAGGGAGGGAGGGAGGGAGGAAGGAAAAAAAAAAAAAAACAGGACTGGCAGGTGGCGTGGTGGTTAAGGGCACTGGACTCCCACATGGCTGACCATGGTTTCAGTCCCGGCCCTGGCAGCTTGCTTTCTCACTTTCTCTCTCTCTCTCTCTCTCTCTCTCTCTCTCTCTCTCTCTCTCTCTCACGTCCAATTAAAATAAAATAAAATAAATAAAGTTAAATTTAAAACATTCATTAAAAACTATATATATATATATATATACAAAAAATGAAAAGGAAAAAAGTGATAATTCCTGCATGGGAGTACCAGAAAGTAAATGTGTACATATTACATCTTCGATAAGTAAATATAGAAGCAACTTAGAAGGTTGGTTAACAAACTATAAAGTACTAATATTCTGTAATACTAAACAGTCATAACAAAGGGGTTTTAAAGAATTTGTGTGTGTGTGTGTGTGTGTGTGTGTGTGTGTCTACAACTGAGGAAACAGGAGCAGTCCACCCAAATATTAGCACTGGTTTTCTTTTGATGGTGGAATGATGGGTAATAGACTTTCTTTGTTTCTCCCAAATGAGAATATATTGCTTTTAAAAACCATGGGTTTTTTTTTTTTTTTTTTTGAGAGATTTTTGCTATAGGGCACGTGCGCTCACCAGAAAGACAGAGAGACAGAGAGATAGAAAGCGAGAAATCACCCCCCCAGAGGGGATGGCCACGCCGCAATCCCTTCTCCTCCGTTCTCCTCTTGGGATCTTGGGCATGCACTCACACATGCCCGGCATGAGTTTAAGCCACCGAGTCCAGGACTCGAACCATGGTTGGCTACATGGGAGTCCAGCGACATAGCCATTACGCTAACTGCTGGTCCCAACCATGGATTTATTAATAAGCACGATAATTTAAAAGAACTGATGAGAGGAAGGGAAGACTTTCTCAAAATACATTTTGCACACAGAAAGCTTCCTGCTCATGGTGACCTGAGAGTATTCACACCTTCCTGTGCTCTCCTGGCTGCACCACACGACTGGATGTCAGGTAAAGGACTTGTCCTCAGAAAGGGCTGAGGACATCCTCGTGTGGGAAAGTGGAAATATACACACACATTTTCATTTTGTGCCAAATTTCAAAATTTGGCAAGACCCTAGAATTGCAAGAACTTCAAATTTCAAGAAGGATATAGCTGGGACCAGCAGTTAGCATAATGGCTATGTCGCTGGACTCCCATGTAGTCGACCAAGGATCGAGTCCTGAACCCGGTTGCTTAAACTCACGCCAGGTGCATGTGCGTGTGTGTCCAAGATCCCGAGAGGAGAATGGAGGAGAAGGGATTGCGGCCTGGCCATCCCCCGTAGGGGGTGATTTCTCACTTTCTGTCTCTCTGTCTCTGTCTTTCTGGCGAGCACATGCGCCCTATAGCAAAAACCTCTCGGGGGGGGAAAAAACAAAAACAAAAAATATATATATATATATAGTTAAAACAGAAGATGTATGGCCATCAAGTCAATTTTAGACTTGCAGATTGCATTTCATCCCCCCCTTTTTTTTAATTTGCACAATGTGTGTGTGTGTGTGTGTGTGTGTGTGTGTGTGTGCATGTGTGTGTTTGCCAGTGGCAGAGAGACAAGCAGAGAATATCCCAAATAGGTCAATTTCACACCACAATCCCTCCTCTCCATCTCTCCACTGTGCCAGGAGTTTGGACATGTATGTGCAAATGCTTGGACATGTATGTGCACATGCTCAGCGTGTCTCTCAACCCAGTAGGTCCTGACTTGACCAGTGCGTTTGGCCATGTGGGATCTGGCTCCCTTAACCACACCACGAGGCTATAGGACTGGCCCGCACTTCACCTTTTAAAAAGACAAACTTTCACATTTGTGTTCGAATGCTACCATAGTCAATTTGAAGGCTCCTAAAATTTGACATCAGATATTTGGAAATACAGCAATTTTTTATGATTTCTCCAATATCTTCTACTTTTTAATTCTTTGATACAATTCTTTTCCTTCCCCCACAAGAAAGGTTTGACTTTGTTGCCCAGAAAAGGGAATGGGCCCCTCACCATATCAAAAAGCAAGGCAGCCTTTTCAACTTCCAGGGTTAGAAAGTCCCCTGCCACTAGCCTGCTGGCGGCCTAGCTATAGCACAATACAGCTTCCCTTGGAACTTACACCGGGAATTGGTTGTTCTCCTACTCCTCCCGGTAGGCAGAACGAGACAGGGGCTGTTTGAAGAAGATAAGGCCTAGTTCTTCTGTCAGCTCTCTCGAGCATCTTCCCATCAAGTTAGAAAGCGACATCCTCAGCAAGTTCTAAATCTGGTTCCCACGAACGCAGAACCTACCCCTTTCAGACACACGTTCACGTAACTAGCAGGTAACGCCGTGCTTCCCTCCCTTATTTTACCGATACAAAATAGAAGGCCAACTGCAGAACACTGCGGTCTCCTGGTTGACCCTACCTAACACGTCGATCAATGTCTCTTTTATGACGGCATGAGCAATCAGTGTTCCTTCTAGATTTTAAAACAAGGAAAATGATTTAGCCTCATGAAAGAGGAATGAATATTACTTTGCCATGTAATAAAAATTATGCAAAATATTGCATATCTCAGGAAGCCCATAGCTAAGTGTACTGCTCAAGCCAATCGCAATAGCTCTATTAATACATTTTCTCCTTCCTCAGAGGTTTTTTTTGTCTTCTGATTTACATCACATCTACTGTAGGAGAGATGCCTCCTTATTAAAAGCTACCTTGAATCAAACAATTAATTTATTCCTTCCTTTCTTTCTGAAACAAGAGAGGTATAAACAAGCAAAAGAAGGTGAGCGAGCGGGTTTGGGCTGCCCTGTCTTCACTGGCTGTGGTCTGAGCAAGGCAGCCAGTGCCCTGGCAGTTCAGAGGCTCAGGAATGTACTTTAAAGGGTGTCCACAAAAGGGTGTCAGTGTGAGGACTGCTGTACTACAGCAAGGAGAGGTACCAGCTTGCAGGCTTTGAAATTCCTAGTAAAACACAACGAGCATAACCCACGGTGCTAAATGTGTCCTAACAAAAGCCATCATTAAACCCATCCCTGCAGCTTGGGTTTCAGTGCTTGCTGGAGACACTCCCCAGCAGCAAAGGCCCCCAGCCTCATGGGCTGGGTCATGGGAGATCCCCTGAGGTCCTGGTCACCCCACAATGGAGGAGGTCACAGGGAGCCATACCAGTGGGGCCATGTGGGTACCCAAGGCCACCAAGCCTTCAGTGCTGCAGTTAGACTCTGTCCAAACATCCTGGGATTGGGTTTGCTGTCACTTTTAAATTCACGTCCCAAACACACATACATACACCAGAATAACCAGCACTGGGTCGATTTCGGTGGAATAATTTTCAAATGAAAACACCACCCTGTGCAAGTTGCCATTTGCTCCCCGAGACAAAGATTCTTTTCTTTTTCTAGTCTTGCTGTAGGAAAGATGACCAGGGTTTGGAGGGAGGGCCAGAAGACAAGATTTTGAATGAGAAGACTCACTCCTTTTATCGCGTTATCTTAGAGAGACTAAGTGGCCACGCACTAGTGGTGTGACCCCATTAAACCCTTCTGAATTGTCCATTGTCGCTGTGATAAAACAATCAGGAGATCTATGTGAAGAGTAATTGAAAAAATGTGTAGGACAGTGATCTGTAAACTACTGAGTGATGCAAAGCATTTAGCTATCTTGATGTAGTGACAGTGGTTACCACTGGGTTGTTGGAAAAGTCATGATGCATTTTTGCATAGAAGAACATAGAAAAAATATGTCATGCCTTTTCTGACAATCCCACATATCCAGTGGTTCTGGGCAGCTCAGCAATTTCCTGTGCTCATCCCACAGTCTGTGGGATCCTATGGGATCCTATGAGAAAAGAGAAGGATACAACCCAGCCTCCTTACCCTGCATGCCTTGGTCTTGGTCTTGAGAGCTCAGTAAGTGGTTACTTCCAATTTTAAAACAGAGATTTTGACATCCACAGAGGATCTGAGCTACTTGTGTACTAACGAGAGGGATGAACACCTTCAAATTCCAACCTTAGTCTTCACCATCTTCCTTCCTTAATCCTCTCCCTCCAAAAAACTATTGTTAATTGTTTATAGAAGAAAAAAAACTTGGCTATCCAATTATTTGTTGATTTATAAAAAGAAAGAAAGAAGAATGGGACCAGCAGTTAGCGTAATGGCTATGTCGCTGGACTCCCACGTAGTCGACCGCGGTTCGAGTCCCGGACCCGGCGGCTTAAACTCACGCCGGGCGCGTGTGCGTGCGTGCCCAAGATCCCGAGAGGAGAATGGAGGAGAAGGGATTGCGGCGTGGCCATCCCCCCTGGGGGGTGATTTCCTGCTTTCTATCTCTCTGTCTCTCTCTGTCTGTCTGGCGAGCGCACGCGCCCTATAGCAAAAACCTCTCCAAAAAAAAAAAAAAAAAAAGAAAGAAAGAAAGAAGGAAGGAAGGAAGGAGGGAGGTCACTACAGAGGATTTGTTTTGAGCATAAGGAAAAAAGAACAGTGGGAGGGGATCCCAAACTCTGCACTAGTTATGATGAAAACCCTCAGGTCATGATGTCATATCTCTTTTCTGGAAGCAGGCAGACCTGTTAATGGCAGCTTATACAGTGCTAGGGAGGGGCTCTCCATGGCATTCTCTTCCCTTCTGCATGCATTTCCACTTAGTGCCCGGGACTTGGGGAAGGAAGTCATACATATGTCTTTATTTTGCATGAATTATAGAAATGTGAAAACAATTAAGAGCTCCTGGAAAAACAGAATCAACACCTGACAGAACTGGGATCCTGTGTGGGATGGCTGGTTCTCTTCAGTGTGTCTAGCCCAGATGTCAAGTCTGTGTCTATTTGTTTGGGGAGAAACTTCTAATTAGAGCTTGCTAGGCTTTCTTTTCTTTCTTTCTTTCTTTTTTTTTTTTTTTTTTGTTTTAGCTTTAGGGCATGTGCACTCGCCAGAGGGATAGAGACAGTGAGGAGAAAGCGAGAAATCACCCCCCAAAGGGGATGGCCACACTGTAATCCCTTCTCCTCCATTCTCCTCCTGAGAACTTGGGCATGCATGCACATGTGCCTGGCATGAGTTTAAAGCCACTTGGGCATGTGGGAGTCCAGCGACGTAACCACTATGCCATCTGCTGGCCCCTGTGCTTGCTACTCTTAAAGAAAGATGAAAGAAGTTGAAAAAGGGAAAGCAACGAGATCGCCATGGCCATCAATGATGACAAAAGCCAGATGCTGGGTGTGTCCTAAGCACAGTGTGTTTCGGCCCTCATGGTTCTGATCTACATGTGCTCAGGAGTCAATAGAGCAATAGCCCACATCTGAGGGACAGCAAAACAAGCGGGTGGCAATTCGTTATGGCGCCACTTGTACAGGCATCACACGTCAAGCCAGATGAGTGGAAACTCGCAGCTCCCTTTCAGTTCAACATTCTCAATGGACCCAATATATATCAGAGGTTGAAAAGTCACGGCATATAAATCAGGACTTTTCCGACAACCCAATAAAATAGGGAACACTGAGGTCTATGGGCAAGTAAGGAATAAGATGACAGCCAACTCAGGGGCCAGACTGCTGGAAGTCAAATCCCAGCTCTGCCACTAGCTGTAATAGCTGGGTGCCATGGGCAAGTTACATACCTCCTCTGCACCTTAGTCACCTCATAAAAAGGGGATCATAGTACGCCAACCCCACAGGGCGCTGTGAGAAGCTACTGCTTGTGAAGTACATAGAACGGTGCTGACACGTAATAAGTCACAGAAATGTGCTTGTTCCCCCCATCATTAGCATTAACGGCATGTCGGGAGAACAATCAGGACCCGGTACTGGATGCACTGGTGCCTAGCACACGTTACAGCTCTGGGGCTGACCGAGGGTGTAGGTTTCTGCTTTACTTCCATGAGGATTCTGCCCCGAGTACACTGGCAAGGACGGAATCCCATGTTAGAGAGGCTCCCTTGTCTTTTCCTTTTTAGGTTTTTGTTATAGGATGCATGTGCTTGCCGGAGAGGTTCAGAGAGAGGGTAAGTGAGAAATCACCCCCCGGGGAGATGGTCACACTGTAATCCCTTCATCTCCTGGGATTTGGGACACACACGCACACACACTTGCTATGATTTTCAAGTCTCCAGGTCTAGGACTCAAACTGTGGTTGGCTAAGTGGGAATCCAGTCCCTTAACAGCACCCTCCCCTCACCCCAGCCACCTGCTGGTCCCCAGCAAGGCTCCCTTTTCAAATGACTGTGCAGAGATCCCTGGCTTGCTGTTGCAATGCTCCTCATTCCACAATTTGATTCGTGAACAATAAACCATTTCAAAGCGAGCATGCAATTCGTGTTCATTTTAATATCAACTCTCATGATTTAAAACAATGCGCAAGTTTCAGAATGCTGCAAGCACTTGGCTTTGATAGTTTTGAAGCAGGGCTTGGGGAGAACAGGGAGAAGAAAAGGCAATCTGGTTTAGTGGCTGATGCTGATCAGAATGCAACACGCAGTTGGGTTAGAAGGTGCGGGTGATGCAACTCGATGCAGAAAAAGAAAAGGTAGAGTACTAACTCGCTGAGATGACTCAATTTTCATCAAGTACCTTTGAATGTCAAGTTCTGCCTGAAGAGAGATCAGCATGCACTGCAAAGCCTGTGGACCAGGAGAAAAAGAGAAAAACAATAGAAAAGAAAAGGGGTGAAAACAGGAAGAGGAAAAGAATAGGTTGACCAGATGGACCATCTATTTTTTCATGACAAAATCGTAGCATAGTTTGTCCCTCCCCCCTGATAGAAAGAGAAACGTCTTAGATTTTAGGAAGAAGTCCTGAAAGCAAGCCTGATCCAGCGATGAGATCCCCCCAAATATCCCACCACAGATGCACATGAATTCACCCTGTTGAGATTGTCATGTTGGCCTGTTGTCCCTGAGGTTGTCCCAGGGCTGTGGGGAAGTTGGCAGAGTCTGCCCGGCACAAATGAAATACCTTGCTGGGTCAGGGCACGGTGCAGGGATGAGGCCCAGGCTGCCATTGTGACTGGCACTGGCTGCTCTGCAGAAAGCAGGCTGAGTGCAGCGCTCACCACCTGCACTTTGGCACACAGGTGACACCTGATGCACACGGGGCCAGTCAGCAGAGGGACGGGTCGCCACAAACTCACGTCTGAGCCTGGGGGACCCTAGAGCGTGCCTTCAGTTTATAATGCTTACTATGCCAGCACTTAAATTGCTCGATTCCCTTTGATCCTGCAGGCTTATTTATTATTATTATTATTATTCATGATAGAGCACATGCACACATGTGAGAGAGAGAAAGAAAGAACGTGAGGGAAAGAAGCACACTCCCCAGGCTCAGCCATGCCAGGGCCCTCTTCCTCCAGACCTCTAGCGTGCCAGGATCGTGTCCAGCCTGTTTAAGGCCAACTGAGGCGCAGGCTGAGACCAGCTCCACCAGCTAGTTCCTTACTGACCTCTCCACAGAAGCTGGGCCCCGACTCAGTTCTGAACAATTTGATTTATTTCTTACTTACTTTTTTTGTTTGTTTGTTTTTTTTTTTTTTTTTTTTTTTTTTTTTAGTTTGCTATAGGGCTCATCACAGAGAGAGAGAAAGAGAGAGTGAGAAATCACTCCCCCCTTGGGGGTATGGCCACGCCACAATTCCTTCTCTCCCATTCTCCTCTCAGGATCTTGGGCATGCACACACACATGCCTGGTGTATTTTTCAAGCTGCTGGGCCCAGGACTCGAACCACATAGTTAGTCATGTGGGATCTGGCAGCCTTAACCTCCACACCATGTACTGGCCCTGAATAATTTGATTTTTTAAAAAAGAATAATTTATTTCATTTTATTTATTTTTACTACTTTTTAATCTGACCAGAGAGAGAGGGAAAGTGAAGAACCAAACCACCAGGTCCCGGACTTAAACTACGGTTGGCCATGAGGGAGTCCAGTACCCCATCTACCATGCCACCTGCCAGCCCCAATAATTTGATTTTTAAAAGCACCATGAGAGAAATATATTTTCATCTTTTAAAAAATGAGAATTTCCATAATCCACATGCAAGAATGACTTGCTCTTTCACAACAAATAACCAGTGAGGTGTGTCAGCCGCATGCACTACTGTGCACGCATGCACGCGTATCCACGTGGGCCACCAGCAGGGTAAAACCCTCAACACCATCGTAGTGGATCACGTAACATTCCTGACCCATGTCCCCATGACGGAGCGCACATATATATTCATAAATGTGTGTGTCAATTCATTTCTAAATAATTTTGTATTCATTAGAACCTGTCTCACATATATCAGACACAAGAAAAAACAAAAACACAGAAACGCTGGGATACAGTGGCTGCGCTCAAAAGCCAAAGGCTGAAAGACAAGTCTCCAGAGAAGACACGGACTAAAATATCCTACCCAGCATACATGTAGGGTTAAAAACTAATGAATGAACTTGAAGAGACCTTAAAAGAAAAGGGGAACACCACCATCAGAAGAACTATTAGCCAGACTGACCTCGTAAAAGCCGTTTTCTAGGTGAGTACGCTCCAGGAAGGTGAGGTGGCTGTGGGGCCCTTTCTCCTCCCGAGTTTACAGGCTTCATCCGCTATGAGACACATCTTGAAGCAGATCACAAATAATAAAGGCCCGTAGGTGTGTGGTAAATATAAGTGCAAGATTAAAAAACAGACAGTAGATTTGAAGGGCTGCTATGCAGAGGCAAGAGGAAAAAAGGGTACAGAAAAATCAGTTTCCATTACAAAGAGACGGTGAGTAAGGAGGGCTGGGGGAAGAGAACCAGGAGAGACATATCTCTGCACAGAGATGGTCGGGAAAGGGAGGGGGCGGAGGAGGCCAGAGCTCTGCTGAGACTGCCAGGAAGGGCGAGGAGACCCCAGCTTCTGCTCTCGGCAGAGGAACAAGCTCCGAAGACAGCGGAATATTTGCAGGAAGGGGGGCGAGGCAAGTTGCTGCAACAGCTGACTGAGGCAAATATCCCCTCAAGTCAGGAAAGAAAGGGCAAGAAAATACCTGCAACCTGCACCACTCCTTAGAGCGGTCAAAGGCTCCATATGTCACAACAAACCCAACTCTACGGGTTGTGTCTTTTCCCACCTTCATCACCGAGGTCAAGGCATCCTCAGGGCTGGAAGAGTCTCTAAATAGCAGAGAGAGGAAGAGCCAAGGGGTGCTGGAGAGGCAGGAAGCCCTGCTAGGAAGAGGCAATGGACTCTACAGAGGAGTATCTCTGGGTGCCAGGCAGTGATAAAATACAACCCTCTCGGGGTTAGCAGATGGTGTAGTGGTTAAGGTGCTGGGCTCTCACATGTCTGACTGTGGTTCGAGTCCTGGACCCGGCAGTTTGAAACTCATGCCAGGAGTGTGTGCATGCATGCCCCAAATCCTGAGATGAGGATGGAGGAGAAGGGATTGTGGAGTGGCCATTCTCCCTTTGGAGTGATTTCTCACTGTCTCTCTGGTGAGCACACACATCCTATAGCAAAAATGTCTGCCCCCCCCCCCCCCCCCCAAAAAAAAAAAAAAAAAAAAAAAAACCAACTGTTTGTAAGGCTGACCCACATGGGAAGGTTATCAGTTCAAATCCAGAGACGACCCTGAGTACAGCAGGTACATGCTCACCTATGACCTGGGGCTGGCTAAGCTGGGGGTGAATTATGGCGCAGAGGCCTTGTTGAGGGTGCTATCTCTCTCTGTGTGTCTCTCTGTCTCTCCCACTCGTGGAAGAAATAGATAGACTAGGGAAAAAAAAAGCTAAGAATTTGAGGCCAAAGAAACTGAAGTCTCTATGTTCACAGAGGAGTTTCTCAGGATTACGAAATAAAACTCACACAGAACCCTCTCATTTCTCCACAGGTTCCACCTGAGAGAGGGATTTGCACCCCAGAAGTTTTGAGCTGGCAATAAGAAAGCCGAGGAAGAACAATGAATTTTACTAAGCCTCTCACACATACCAGCCAAATCAAGTGTGTAGAATTTAGACGCTTGTTTCTGGCGTTGACTATAAAACAGAAAATTGCTCCTAAAAAGTAAGAGTGTGTGAGAAAGGATCTGAGCGTTTTCAGTAAACTACTCAATTATCAATTATAATGAATATCCAGTTTATCAAATATAACAAGGTAACATCAAGACTGAGGGACTGTAACTGGAAAGCAGAAGACTCAACCACCTCAGGGAAACAGCTGGACCCTTATTATTCAAGATTCCTAAAAATTTCAAAGGCTACCCTTAGAGAACCATGGGACAAAGGAACTATGGGTTGGGTTTCCCTTATCTAAAATGCTGTGGACCAGGGAGTGTTTCTGAGTTCACATTTATTCAGTATTTGGAATGTTTGCATATGCACAATGAGATACCTTGGGGTAAGACCCAGGTCTAAATATAAATTCATTTCTGATTCATATATACCTTAATACACATAGCCCCGAAGTACTTTTACACAATAATTTTGTATTGCGGTGTTTTGTCCCAGACCTGTCGCAAGGTCAAGTGTGGAACTTCCCGGCATGGCACTGAGTTAGCTCAGAAAGCTTTGGTTTTGCAGAATTTCAGATTGGGATGGCCACCCTGCAGGTACTACTGTGACACTGCAGGTGCCTGAGAATTCTCTGCAAGGCTAGGTATGGGCAGAAAGGAAAAGAGAACGAGGGGGCCAGCAGGTGGCACGATGGTTAAGGCGCTGTATACTCCCACATGGCTGACCATGGTTTGAGTCCCAGACCTGGTGCCTTGCTTTCTCACTTTCCCTCTCTTTCTCTGTGTATTACTCTCTAGTCAAATTAAAATAAATGAATAAATAAATAAATAATTTTTAAAAAAAAAGAAAGAAAGGAAAAGAGAAAGAAAGTGGGACTAAGTGTGGACAAAGTTTCCTTCCTAGACTAAGATGATGTTAAAGGACCAGGAGGAGTTGATCAGGAATAGCAAACACTGGGTAAATACCGTATGTACAGATGTAGCACAGAGAATCCAAAACAATCAGCACACATACAGTATTTACAGTGGTCTGGATGATGATCAATATTTACTTTCCCCTTTGGCTATACATGAGTCTTTTATAATAAAGATAATTGCATATAAAGAAAATATTTTTTTCACATTCAGTATTTTTATTTTTCTAGTGGACAATTTACATACCTCTCTCACCCTTTCCTTTATTATAAAGAAAATATTGGTGGGCCAGCAGGTGGCATGGTGGTTAAGGTGTTGGACTCCTCCATGGCCTACGGTAGTTCAAGCCCAGGACCCAGTGGCTTGAAAATCACACTGGGTATGTGTGCATGTGTGCTCAAAATCCTAAGAGGAGAATGAAGGGGAAGAAATTGAAGCATAAACATCCCCTTGGGGGTGGGGGTGTGATTTCTCACTTTCCCTCTCTCTGTCTCTCTCCTCTGGAGCACATGCGCCCTATGGCAAAAGAAAAAAAAATTGAAATTTAAAAAAAAAAAGAAAAACATTGGTAAAGGTGACAAAAATGAAATGTGACAGTGCCAGCCGCGGTGGCACAGGTAGAGCGTACTCTATAGAGCCGGAAGCCACAGGGCTGAGCAAGGATTTGGATCCTGAGTCAATCTGGAACACGCTGGGTGTGTGCAGACATGTCCAAGCTTTTTGACTAGCGGAAGGGCCAGGGCGAGGGGACTGAGGCGAGCTGAGACCCCATCTCTGTTTCTCTCACACACTCTCCTGCATGCGCTCTCCCTATGAAATTAAACAGAAACACAGGTCTCTGGTGAGCACAGCGAGGTAAACTACCAGGATCTCTGGATGTGGCGGAAATTTAACAACTTAGCCAATATTCTGGTTTTGTCCAGAAACTTAAAATTTTCTAAAATCAGGCAAGCAAGTGGTGTGGACATTAAGGTAGCTGGATCCCACACGGCTGACTGCATGGTTCAAGTCCTGGACTTGTGGCTTGAAAATCATACCTGGAGCGAGTACGTGCGTCCCACAATCCTGAGGAGACTGGAGGAGAAGGGACTGCAGTGTGGCCCACTGGGGGGTGATTTCTCACTTTCCTTCTCTCTCTCTCTCTCTCTGTGTCTCTCTGGCAAGTTCACATGCCCTATAGCAAAAACTAAAATTTAAAAAAAAAAAAATCAGACATCACTTTATGTAGTCAACTTTAGACTCCGTGGGAGCAGCGTAGCCAGCCGGAGGGCTAAGTGTGGGCGAGGGAAAGGCACTGACAGGAAGCCCTGTGAGCCGGTGAGAGCCCGGAGGACTGCCTGGAGGACTGCCTTACAGCCCTCTAGCACAGGCCACTGCACAGCCCGCACGTCGCCCAACGTGTTTTCTGACGTGAAGATGGAAACCGCTGGAGCTCACCTGGGATTTCCATTCATGCTTCCAAGTTTACAGACGCGTCTACCCTTTCCCTTCTCTCCTTCTATTGTTCACACCCTTCTCTATTTTATTAAATATATTTTTAGTATTTGTCTCCTCTTAGTTCAAGATTTAAGGAATGCAAAGTGCTATGTTGATCATAGCACTTTGATCTTTCACCTGAAAGCCTTCCTGCCTTTTTTTTTTTTAAAGGAGAGTGTGTGCAAACAAGAGAGAGAGAGAGAGAGAGAGAGAGAGAGAGAGAGAGAGAGAGAGAGAGAGAACTCTTGACTCTTTAAAACGCCCTTTCCCCAGCCCTCACACACTCCGCAGGGGTCCACACCCGCAGTCGGCCGTGTGGCTTCCCTCCTGATAGGGCTCTTAGGCCACAGTGCTGCGCCTCTCTCTGCTTTTTAAGTCCTGAAATAATTACTTAATTCCCTTAAACCAGACATTCCTCATCTATAAAGTGGGGATAAAAACAGATGGCGGGTTAGTGGGAGAATTAGATGAGACCAGGGCGTGTAAAACACCACGCATGATTTCTAGCACAGACTGGGAAGCAAATGTGAGATGAGTGCGTGCCCCGAATCCCAAGAGGACAATGGAGGAGATGGAACCACGTGACGGCCACCCTCTCTGTGGGATGACTTTTCACTTTCCCTCTCTGTGTCTATGTCTCTCTGGTCAGTGTACATGCCCCATGCCAAAAATCTAATAAAGAAGAAAAGAAAAGAAAAGAAAAGACCCTTATTTTTAAAATTGCTTGGTAGGGCCTAGCAGATGGCACAGTGGTTACATTGCTGGACTCCACATAGCCAACTGTGGTTTGAGGCCCAGACCCAGTAGCTTGAAAATCATGCTGGGCATGTGTGTGTGTGTGTGCCCAAGATTGCAGGAGGAGAATGGAGGAGAAGGGATTGTGGCATGGCCGTTTCCTTTGAGGGGTGATTTCTCGCTTTCCCTCTCACTGTCTCTCTCTAGTGAGTGATGCACCCTTTGGCAAAAATCTCTAAAAACAAAAAACAAAGTTGGGGACCAGCAGGTGGCACAGTGGTTAAGGCTCTGGATACTCCCACATGGCCAACCACAGTTCGAGTCCCAGACTTGGTGGCTTGTACTTTCTCTCTCTTTCTCTGTGTCTCACTCTGGTCAAATTGAAAAACAATAAAACGAATGAACAAATAAATAAAATAAAATAAAAAATTCTTTAAATAAAACAAACAAACAAACAAACAAAAAAACCCAAAAAACAGTTAACTGAGTACTGGGCAGCCCCGTTGCCTAGTGGTTAAGATGAGCCAGATCCCACATGGTGGACTGCATGGTTTGAATCCCGGCCCTAGGGATTAGAAAAACACATGGGGCACATGTGAATATGTGCCCTAACTCCCCCTGTCTGTCTTTGTCTCTGTCTCTCTCTGGTGAGCATACATGCCCTCTGGCAATTCAACAAAAAGGTGCTTAGGAATTAGCATGCAATTAATTTCTCTCGCTTTTCTGATTTGTTTCTACCTTTAAAAATGTTAGTACTGAATATGATGTAAATACCTACAGATAGACTTGAAAAGAGAAAATAAGATACATTTGAGTGCTTTAAAACTGAGAATTATGGGGTGGTGAAGTGGTCAAGGTGTTGGGACTCCCACATGACTGACTGTAGTTCAAGTCCTAGACCTGGCAGCTTGCTTTCTCACTTCCCCTTTCTCTCTCTCTCTCTCTCTCTCTCTCTCTCTGGTCAAATTAAATAAATAATAACAAGTAAGATAAATAAATAATTAAAAATAAAATAAAATGGAGAATTATAAGAGCATATGTAAATACAGTCTCTTTATTACTGGTAATCTTGCCTTCATCCTTTTCTCACGTTCGTCCTACACTAGTTTCACCACGAGGGGGCGCCCTGAACCTAGCAAGTATGATACAGACAGCCCCGCGATGGGAGATGGCAGCGGAAATCCCAAGCTTGAGGAAACCAGACGCACTGCATATTGACAGCTTTGGATCAGTCTTCCGCCTCTGCTATACACCCTCAGGGTCCCTCGCTCAGATTCGAATTGGCTCTATGTAGCCATCTGTGAAAACGCCACTATGAGCTGGCTGCTTTGGGTAACTGACACCAATGGGAGAAAGAAGAGAGTTGATGTCTGCAAGTCTAATAAATAAAGTTGCTATTAAAGAATTTAAAAATAGCAGCTTTAGTGACACAAAACAAAAACACAACGAAAGCAAGTTGGAGAAATGGTCTTAGAAGTAATTCTAGTTTAAAGATCCACAGTCTTTGGGAACAAAGCAATGTCAGGTTATATGGTATTAGAAAAAAATGCACTTGATCAAGAAACCCAGTTATAATTCTTTTCCTAAGATTTAAAATGCTACACATGGAATAAGATTCTGTAGCCTTGCAAGACCTTGTAAGTCATGCTAAGATTCATAATTGATATAACAATAGTCTTAAAATATGAGATAGTCTGAGGGTGAACAAACACACACAAAAAGAAAGCAATGTCTAAGAAGAGTTCAGGGCCTACAGCCTTAGAATTCCCTCCCTCCCTCCCTCCCTCTTTCCTTCCTTCCTTCCTTTTGGCTTTTGCCACAGGCATATGTAAACCCAGAGAGTGACAGAGGGAAAGTGAGAAATCATCCCCAGAGAGGATGACCATGCCACAATCCCCCCTCTTCCAGTCTCCTCCTGGGATTTTAGGCATGCATGCATCCACGTGCGCCTGGTATAATTTTCAAGCTGCCAAGCCCAGGACTTGAACCACAGTCTACCATGAGGGAGTCCAGTGCCTTAACCACCATGTTCCTAGAATTTTTAATCCTAAGAATGAACTAATTTTGTAGAAATCCTCGGGAGCCTAAGCACCTACAATAAATACAAGATAAAGGCGAGCACAGAGTATAACTTTTAGACAGAAACAGAACTAAGCTTGGTCCTCAATTCCAACACTTAACACCAGTGAAATGCATGTATCATCACACGTGTGCAGTTTCCGCCTGTAAGAGAGCAATGATATCAATAATAATGTCTACATTACAATTTGCCATATGAAATTAGATGACTTAGAAAAAAATGCGAACACCCGTGCCTGGCGGACAGTGACGCGGTGCTTGGTTTAATGAGAGGCTGATGAGCAGTGTAATGGCCTACCACCGCTCCTGTCATGATTTAGAGCCTCCTTCCTGACAGTAAAGCCCTCCGAGGGTCTGAGGAGTCCTGAGGCCTGGCCTGGCAATAGGCCTACAGCCCTGAGCAGGCCCAGTGGCTTGCGGGGCCTGAATCGAGCCCAGCACTCAGACAGGCCTCCCTGCCAACCCACTGGGCCTCCCTTCCAGCCACCAATGCTGATCTGACCAGGGCAACCCAACCTATGCCAGTCTCCAGGCTCTGTGGCTTCTGGCCTGTATTCAAGCCTTCCCAAAGGAGGAACGTAGCCTTCTGATGGGCAGGGACGCTCTTCCATCTTCACCACACCACACTGAACTTGAAACTACTCAGAACGCTCCAGGAAAAAAGAGCTTCCCGATCCCAGATTTCTACTCCCCCCATTACACAAAGGCTTTGTAAGGCAGTCTATCCCGACTTCCATCGTGGGATGGCAGGGCCTCCTTGCCAGGCCAGGCTCAGAACGGGCCTCACTTTGGGAGCTGCCATCTCACGCCTGAGGCCTGGCTCATGGTAAGAATCTTAGTGGGGACTGGGGAGGGAAGGGGTAAGACATGGGCTCATTTATTGAAGCCAGTCAGGGATGCACCTTGGCATTTCTGCATTTTCCTCTTTCTCCAGTGGAAGACAGGCCCAAAGTCTAGACCCTCATAGATCCTAACCAACTGGGATCAGAAGTGGGTGAGTCGCACCACCCCAGACACAGCGGCCAGCTAAGCCATACTTCCGAGGCCTTGTCTCCTCTATCGACAATGGGGCGCTTCTGGCCGGGGGCGGGGAGTGCTGTACATGGGGCAGCTGTGGAGTGACCACTGACATCATTCTATGAGGGGTGGGTCATGCAGGGGTCTGAGCTCTGGGATGAGAGTACAGACCAACTTCTAGCCCAGGCCCCTCCGGGAACTCCACGTAAGTTAGGCATGGGTCTCTCCTCCCATTTCCTCATGCACTGAAGTGAACAGTTGGACTAAACCTTCCTGACGCATTTTAGCTCTTGGCTGGTCCAGACGCTGGCGGCCTCTCCGAAGGTCTCCCCTTTACAGAGCCATGATCAGAAGAGGCTGAGAGTAAAGGGCCAGAGCTTGGGGCTCTCTACAAAGATGGAAATTCACACAGGAAGAGCCTGACGTCAGAGGCCCGTGTCAAGACCCAGGAGAAACCCTAGGTCAGCTGCTTCCCTTTGAACAAATGACTGAACCCGATATCAGGTTCAGCACTGGGCCCACTGGACCACTGAGCTGTACTGTCCACGTATGGAAAATGTAATAATCACCCTGCCTACTACATAAGGTTGCCAAGAAGCACAAATGAGGTAACTTAGATAAAAGAACTGTTCAGAGTCCAACTTTAATAAAGCTTGGGTGCCAGCCGGTGGTGTGGTGGTTAAAGGCACTGGATTCCCACATGGCCAACCACGGTTCAAGTTACAGACATGGTTGCCTGCTTTCTACCCTTCCCTTTCTCTCTCTCTCTCTGGTCAAATTAAAAAATAAAAATAACAAATGGAATGAAATAAAAATAATTCTCTTTTTAAAATAATTATTTATTTAATTTTGTTTATTCATTTTTTTAAACTTAATTGACCAGAGAGAGACAGAGAGAGAGAGAGAGAAAGTGAGAAAGCAAGACACCAGGTCCAGGACTTGGAACTAAGGTTGACCATGTGGGAATATCCGGCATCTTAACCACCACGCCACATGCTGGTCCCCCAATATAAATAATTCTCTTGAAAAACAGAATAAAGCATGATGCTATTGATAAGAAGGAGCTAAGGAATTAACAAAAGGCAGACTTGCTAAAATATTTTAGAGTGAGGTCTTGCTATGCCACCAAGGCCACCGTCTGCAGGAACAGAAGGCCTTTACCACTGGCCTTAGCCCACAAGTGCTGTGGACTGAATGTTTATGTCTCTCCAAGTTCGTGTGTTGAAGCCCTAATTCCTAATGTGAGGGTGCTTAGAGGTAGGGCTTTGGGGAGCTAAGTAGGTTGAAAGACAGATCATCTCCGGGCCCCCTTATTTGTATGTTTAAGGAGTGATAAGGGGGCCCGGAGATGATCTGTCTCCCTCTCACAGCGAGATGGCCGATTGCAACGTAGGAAGGGGGCCCTCTCCAGAACCTGGCCATACTGACCTCTGATTTTGGTCTTCCTGCCTCCAGAGCGGAGAATAAATTTGTGTTTAAGCCACCCAGTCTCTGGTATTTGTTACAACACCCCAAACTGAACCAATGAGGACCATGGTGGCCGACGTCAGCACCCACACCTCTAGCTAGGGACCTGCCGGAGACTTGCTGTCCTGAGGCTCAGGGGCCCACCTGCTCACAGAGCTGCACCCCCGACTCGGGCCCCGTGGGTGGGCTCAGCCGGCCTGCTCGATCTCAGCCTGCATCCCCTGGAGAGCTCAGTGCTGACTCTGTCCTCCTCTCCCAGCGTCTGGCTGTTCACCTCCGGAGGCAGCCAAATATGCTTCGGGGGGCTGAAATTTTCCTGTGGAAGCTGATAAGCTTCATCGGGAGGAAGATGCTCTTTTGTGCAAATACTATTTTTTTAACCTTTTTTCCCCCTTATTCACAACAGAGTGCGTATGTGCACACATGAGAGTGAGAGCTCGCGTAAGAGAGAGAGGAGAATCCTCCGCAGAGTTTGAACGTACGATGATCCCTTTCCCCCACTGGATTTCGGACACTCTCACAGGGGTCCACGCTGTTTCAGGCTGACCAGGCGGGGGATTCAAACCACAGTCACCATGAGGGAGCTGATACCTCTTGAACGGCACATTACTACCACACCACAGAGCCTGTACACGAGTACTGTTCTGGAACATTCCATTCCACTGTTAACAGCAATCAAATAAAAGACTGACGTTGGGCCAAACAGTGGCAGGGTGACTGAAGCAGCTGGATTATACACGGTCGATGGTGTGGTTCGAGTCCCAGACCTGGTGACATGAGAAACATGCTGGGTACATGTGTGCGTATATGCCTAAGATACCGAGAGGAGAATGGAGGAGAAGGGACGGCAGTGTGGCCATCCCCCCAGGGAGTGATTTCTGCTCACCTTACTCCCCCTCCCCCGTCTATCTCCAGTGAGATATGCGCCCTATAGTAAAACTAAGGGCGGAAAAAGATTAATGTCAATTCTTACATTCAATAATGAATTGATATTCAAACAGACCAGAAACATAGACCATTACCAATTGCCCATTTGCATTATCAAATGTCAACATTATAATACACATAACTGAGAGCCATCATTACATTATCATTACTATTTTTATATGCCAGAGGGTGTGCGTACGTGTGCAGTGCACGTGTGACTGAGAGGGAGGGAGAAAACACCCCTTGATGGGGCACAGTCACACCACCGTCCCCTTTCCTCCATCCCTCCATCCGTCAGAATGCTGGGGGCACATGCACATGTGCCTAGTGTTTTGTTTGTTTGTTAAATTATTTATTTAGTTTTACTTATTATTATTTTTTAAATTTTTGACCAGAGAGAGAAAGAAGGGGAGAGAGTGATAGAGGGAAAGTAAGAAAGCAAGACTCTAGGTCTGGGACTTGAACCGCAGTTGGCCACGTGGAAGTCCAGTGCCTTAATAACCACACCACCTGCCGGCCCCACCCAGTGTGTTTTTAAGTCTGTAGAGTTAAGATTCAAACCACAGTCAGCCATGGAGGATCTGACTTTCTCTACACAGTACATAGCCACTGTGCCATGGGGCTGGCCCTCAACCTTATTATTTTTAACATTGCATTTTAGGATGAAAACCTGCAGAGGAACAAAAAGGAAACACACAGCTATATCTCTACGGCATGATATTGAAGTCACTGGAGTAGAGTTCATGTTTTGCTACCTGAGTGAATACTACTGGTTGAAATTTTAAACATCCAGTCAAATCTTTTGTTCATAAAAGAAGTAAAGATGTTAATTCTTTAAAGTCAGAAGATTGGATTGTATGAGTTCTTCTCGAAGAAGTTTAATGTTCATCCTCTAATTACAATAAATTAAAACAGAATTTATGCTCATTACCATTCGACTCTAAACAGGCTTTGCTAATTGCCTGGAAATACCAAGAGCAGAAAGTGGAGAACGATCTGAGCACACAAACAGCCTCTGGCCCTACACCGAAAAAACTGCGCAGATCAAAACGGAGAAAATAGCCCCTTAGCAAAATTAAACGTCTCCCCGCTCCTGTTTATCATCAGAAATATGGAACTTTTGGAGCTGGTGTGTCACTGCAGTTCACAAATGATCAGCGAGGCACTGGGCCGTGCCATTCGAAGGCTTTCCAAGAAGGTTGTCAAGTGTCCTTCCAGGAGGACAAAGTTACAGTGGAGTGTTCTGGACACCATGCTGTCAGAATTTCACAGAGGGACCAGCAGGTGGCATAGTGGTTAAGGTGCTAGACTCCCACAGAGTCGACCATGGTTAAAATCCTGGACCTGGCGGTTTGAGACTCACGCAGGGTGCATGTGTGTGCATGCCCAGAATCCCCAGAGGAGAATAGAGGAGAAGGAATTGTGGTATGGCCCTCCCCACCGGGAGAAATCTCACATTCTGTCTCTCTGTCTCTCTGGGGAGTGCACATACACCAAAGCAAAAATCTCTCTTAAAAAAAAAAAAAAAAATTTCACAGAAATAAACTGAAAAATACAAGAGGAGACAAACCTAATGAGAAATAGGTTTGGGAGAGGAAAAACAGAAATTGATACTCACGGAGTAAGTGCCATTATAAAGGTGGCCATAAATGCCATGAATCGCCCCACATGGGTACTGGGGTGACACTTATATCAGAAGCATTTCCACCTGCAGCCTCTGCTGGCTGCTCCGTCTCCTGCCCTTGAGGACCACGGGAAGGCATGGCACTGGAACATCAGCACTAGGTGGCTTCCTTCCCCCACCATTGAACGGGGTCTAGGCCAGCAGCTCTGAGGTGCAGCGAGGATGGGGGCCTGAATGCAGGGAGCGTAAGGAAGCTTCACCACTGAGACAAGTGCTGCCAGTTAGTCTGCATCCACCCTGCAAGGAGCATCCCATCTCCTCTCCTGCTTTGAAGACCCAGGAGGCCGCTGCGGAGGGATTAGGGTCAGTCTCGGGCCCTCAGGGAGGCCTCGACATGCTCTTCCTCCAGCACTGTCTTGGAGAACACCATGAGGAACTGGCCCATCACCCTCGACCAATCTCATTACCCTATGAAGCCACACCCCTTGCTCTGTTTGCACTCCCAGGCTGAGGATTTAGGACAAAGGAAAAAAGGTCGCTCATAATTTTCAGGTTATTCACTGTATGGTAAGTCAACTCTTCGCCAGGGACATCTGGCAAGGAATCTCCTCCTTCTAGATCCCCGGCCACTCTCATAATTCACTGAGTATCAAGATGACCTCCAACCTCCTTCACAGAGCCAGTAACTCCCACTTGCATGTCTTCATTTAAGCACAGCAGCAGTTTCTTGGCCCTTAGAGCAGTGATTCACTCTTCCAAGGCAAGATTGCTGAGCAAAAATAACCATCTCTCTGTCTATTCCTACTCTAACATGGCCCTTCTTCTATGGGCTGGCTTTCAGGTGCTAAAGTCCAGAGTTTGAACAGAGTTTCATTAGTTGGCATAGAAACAGAACGGAACGGTGGTGCTCAGTCCACCCTAACCTACCACAGGCAGATGAGCACACTGGTTTATTAGAAGCGTAAAGCAAAGTTTTAAAGTTTGCACCTAAAATATACACACATCTTGCAATGCATTGCACGTAAACCCAAAAATATAACAGGATCAATTTTTATTCCATGTGAAACACTTGGAAGAAGGTTGGTTTTCAATGGCCTCAATCTCTCTTTAAAGGACTCTCTCCTCCCCATTCATAATGTAGTTCCGAGATCACCTGGAAAGACGCGTGGTGAGGTGTAAGCCAATGTTTAGCTCGGTTGTAAACTGGTCTGCTGACCTCTTTCTGACTCCAGCAGAGTCAAGAGTGTGGCAGAGGGGAAGGCACCTTCAACAGGGTTTACAGACTGACCACGCTGACGGCCAGTGCTCACCGTGCAGGGCTGGGAGAAACAGCCCTGCAGGACAAGACCTCCTCATGAAGGCATCAGAAGGGCCGTTTCTGGCTGGGGCAGGTGGTTCAAGTGCAGTCCTATTGTGTTCCCGGACACCAGCTGACGTAGAGTCTGGTCCCGTCCATCAACACAGAACAGGGGCAGACCTTTACAAAGCAGGTAGTGGCTGTGGACCAGTCGTGAGGGGTGGACAGTGACTTCGTGGGAAACAGAAGCATCTTGCTCCAGGAATGCCTCACTAACCCGGCCGCACCTGCAAACCCACAGCCCCTTGGTGAGCTCACCTGGGGCTACAGCCTTTATGATTAAGAGCGCACACCCCAGGAGAGATACAATAGCAGTCCTACTGATAGCATTACTACTACTAAGTTTGCTAGAACTGTTTGGTGTGTTTTTGTTTTTGTTTTTGTTTTTTTTTTTGAGACTTTTTTTATATAGGACACATGCGCTCATTGAACAGACAGAGAGACAGAAAGTGAGAAATCATCCCCCAGGGGAGATGGCCATGCCGCAATCCCGTCTCCTCCATTCTCCTCTTAGAATTTTCAGCATGCACGCACGCACGTGCACCCAGCATAAGTTCTTAAGCCGTCAGGTCCAGGACTCGAACCACAGCCAACTATGTGGGAGTCCAGTAATGCTACCATTATACCATCTGCTGGTCCTGCTAGAACTGAATTTGTGAGGAGATTTCGATGCAGGAAAATGGGTCCTGAAATGAAGTCACTGGTGTAAAAAGTCACTGTGTCTTACTTGTTTTTCATGAGCTCTGGTTCCACCAAAGGTGGAGAAAACCCTGGGTTCTCACTGTCTTTCCAGCCTCCCTCTTCCCCCAGGGCTCCAGCCCTCCCATCGTAGAAGGAGCAAGAGGTAAGGACCACAGCACAGCTCCACACAGCCCTCTGCTCAATGCCCCAAGGAAGACATCCATCAGTCAGTGCCGACCCTCGGCTGCCAGTGCCCACCCTCGGCAGTGAAGAGCCAGGACATCAAGAGTAGCAGATCTCTAGAGAAGAACAAAGCCTGGTGCAGGGAGGACAGCAGACACTTACAGGGGAAGAAAAGAAAACCAGGTAGAAATTTTGTAAAGTTGGATTTCAAAACTATTTACAAGGCAGATAATGACTCTTCTCAAGAGTGACAGTGGAAATACAAGGCCCGTTAAGTATGGTCACCCATGAAAATGACGTTTCCAATGAAGACATTATCAGCTATTTTTTTGTCCCCACTCACCACCTCCAAACCTTGTCTAATCTTCGGATATCCACTGTCAGCGAGCGCTAACAAATGTGGAGAGGAGTTTAGAAACAGTCTGTATTATGAAGTTTCCTTTGGTTTTTAGTTAACATCACAAGAATAAAACTGGGACTCGGGACCAGTAACTGGCGTAATAGCTATGTTGCTGGACTCCCATATGGTCGACCACAGTTCGAGTCCTGGACCCAGTGGTTTAAACTCATGCTGGGTGCATGTGTGTGCGTGCCCAAGATCCTGAGAGGAGAATGGAGAAGAGGTTGTGGTGTGGCTATCCCTCCCCCGGGGGTGATTTCTCACTTTCTGTCACTCTTTTTTTGTTTTTAAGAGAGATTTTTGCTATAGGAAATGTGCACTCACTGGAAAGACAGAGAGACAGAGAGAGAGAGAAAGTAAAAAATCACCCCTCCAGGGGGAGGGCTATGCCGAAATCCCTTCTCCTCCATTTTCCTCTTGGGACCCTTGGGCATACACATACGTGGACCTGGAGTGAGTTTAAGCCACCGGGTCTGGGACTCGAACCGAAATCAACTATGTGAGAGTCCAGCAACATTACCATTACACCATTTACTGGTCCCAAGAGTTTTTCTTAATCTGTCTTATAGCTTTGGGTATTCCAAATTGATCATGAAAACACATCAAAAGTAAGTAACCAGGAGCCGGCAGATGGTGTGGTGGTTAAGGGTGCTGGACTCCCACATGGCCGACTACGGTTTGAGTCCCGGGCCTGGTGGTTTGCTTTCTTACTTTTCTTCTCTCTCACATGCGCATTCTGGTGCTCTCTAGCCAAATAAATAAATAAAGTTTAAAAAAGAATTCTTAAATAAGTTAAGTTTTTTTTCAAAAGTAACCACATCCCGACACAAAAGAATCCACATATCTGAGATGATGAGTATGCAAATGACCCAGATTTGATCACTAGGTATTGTAGTTATATACTGTAAAACCACACTGCACCCCACAGATACGTGCAATTATTATGCGCTCATTAAAAGTAAAAATTTTAAAAGCATATAATCCACAGAAAGACCTTTTAAAATGTAAACAGGCAAGATATGCTATCTACAATACTGTCTCGGATCTGGAACGCAGTAAAAATGATCTAACACGCAATGAAAGCCGAGCTAAATTACTTTTCTTCGGTCAGTCGCCGATGGAATCAGAAAGCCTCACCTCCCCCTGACTTCGTAAAGGCTGCCCCACGGCGGCTACTGGGATGACAACGGATGGAGGAATGTCATCCTTCACAGTGGATGTCATCACTGTTCGGGAGCCAGGTCACACTTGTAAACCAGGAAGCGTCTGCAGCATACAAAATTCCTTTCCACCTCTGAGGCTTCTAGGCCCACAGCCAGAAGGTAACGAGTTATCTTAGAACTCTTTTCTTCTCTGTGTTTGAGAAAAAAAATGGGGGAGAGGGGCCGGGGGCAAAACAGCAGCAATTCAGACCCCCTTACCAGGCGTGAGAGTAACCACATGCCAAACTGCTGTTAATGTCATTTTCTTTTACCTGCCTTTTCTTCCAGAACCAGGACCCTTCATGTCCCCCAATTCTCCCTCCTTCAACATCATTTCCCCAACGGCCTGGCTTCAGCTGGCTTCAGCTCTCTGGGCTAAAGGCCTTCTGAGTACCCAGTTTTTCATTACTGCTTACGTTTTTTTTTTTCTTCCTGTTGACCATAATTACCCATGTACTTGCCAACAATCCCTACTTAGAAGAGACATGCAATTCTTTTTAAGAAGAAAAATCATTTCAGTACTTATTTTTCCACAAAGCTCTCATAACCTAAAGAAGTTCAATGTATCCAGCAAGTACCTCATTTTCCCTAATGTTTTCTATTTTTTACATTAATTTGATTTATTTTTAAAGTTTGCTATAGGGCATGTGCACTCACCAGAGATAGAGACAGAGAGAGAGGGAAAGTGAGAAAGCAAGCCACCAGGTCTGGGACTTGAAACACGGTCAGCCATGTGGGAGTCCAGAGCCTTACCCACTACACCACCTGCTAGCCCCTTCCTTAATGCCTTCAATCACTGCCAGGCACAGTGTTTACAATCCCATCACCAGAAAGACAGAAGAGCAAAGGCCTTGGTTCTGAGAGGAAGGCTCCGGATCAGGGTGTCTGTAGAAGCCAAGCAGGCGAGCACAGGAAGAGGATTATAAAGGCCACCAGCTGGGAAACGGACTGTCCTAGGTGCACTCCACAAATAACCTGACAGAGCCTCTGGCTTCCCGCCTGTCAAATGGGAATACGGCCACGTAGCTTCTCCAGAGCTGCAGTCAGAGAATAGCTTCGGCATCTGGCACATGGTTAGTACTCCACAAATACCTCTGCTTTGCTCGTTCTCCAACCTCTGCTCAAGAAACCTGCCTACGCGCAGATTCCAGAAGAGCAAACCTAGGAGGACAGCCCCGCCTCAGTGGCACTGCTGAATGATGCTGGAGGCCAAATACGCAGGTGCCAGGTTCCCGTCCCAGGTCTGCCTCAACAAGCCAGGTGCGACTGCAGGAACACCCAAGGTCCTGCTTGGCTACAGGACTAGGGGAGGGTGACAAGGTCAAGACTCTGTTAAGGGTGACTGTGTGCCTCTTAACAAGTAAATAAATAAACTAGCTAAAATAGAAGCTGGGGGGATTGTTTCCTATACTATGCATTAGCTGATGCTGGCAGTCATGTTTTCTCTCAAATGCCCCAGATGGGCCAGCAGATGGCGGTAGCGGTTACGTTGCTGGACTTCCACATGGCCCATCGAAGTTTGCGTTTTGACCTGGTGACTTAAAATACATGCTGGGCACATGTATGTGCATGCCTAGGATCCTGAGAGGAAAGTAGAGAAGGGACTGTGGTGGGGCCATCCCCCCTGGGGAATGATTTCTCACTTTCCTTCTCAATGTCTCTGTTTCTCTCCCCCACCACAAGCACAGGAGCCCTAAGGCAAAAACATCTACCATTTAAAAAAAAAAAAAAAAAAAAAGGGACTCCCCTCTTTCGACCCCTGGGCCACGATCTTCGAGGGAGGACTGCCCCCAGTAGCTTCAGCCCTGGGACCCCCAAGCCAGACACCCCTCTTTCAGCCAGGTACACATTTTTTTTCCCCTTCCCCTTTGTTTTTCTATCCCCTTACCCACGTCTTTCATTTGTAAATTTCTCTCTTCTGATTAACATACAGGAAAGCCCTCAGTTCCACCACACCACACTCCCAGCTTTAGACCCCTGGTGAAATCGCGCCGCACTAGTGCGCGACTTTTTCTTTATTCTACGTATTATTTTCTTCCCACTTATTCAGTCCTCACTTCCTTTATCTTCACCATCCCTGGCTGTCTAGATAGGTCTAGAATTACAATTCTGAAACATTCTAGCATTTTAAGACTCTCTAGAATCCTCCATTTCACTGAACCACCTGCGAAGAAGGAGATAACATTTCTTTGGACACCTGAAGAGAATATTTTTTCTTGGATTACATTACTAAACACAATTGAAGAGAGACTTTGGCTGTCTCCATTCCACATCAGAAAGGAAACACACTTGCTCCTATTCGAAGAAACGTTCTCGTAAAAGGTTTTTCAAAGGGAACACATCTCCCAATGGTTAGAAGTAGAAGAACCTCAGGCCTGAATAAAGCAGGAAATATGTCTCCATCAAAGGAACACAGTAACTCCCTTCCTTTTCTTGAAAAAATAGAGGACGTTACCAAAATGTCCGAGATAGAGTTTAGAACATTCATGTTGAACAAGTACTATGAGCTGGAACAGAAAAGAAACAATGAATTACAGGAGATGAGAAAGTCCTTCAACGATATGAAGGAGGAAATGCTAAGGAAGAATAAGACGGAACTATTAGAGGTGAAGTCTGAAATACAGGAAATCCAAAACTCTCTCAAAAGTATTAAAAGTCGATTAGACCATGCTGAAGGTCGAATCTCTGATGTAGAAGATAAAACTTCTGACCTAGAGAAAACCACCAAAAAGATAGAGAAAATAACAAAAAAACATGAAGATAACATACCAGAATTACTTGACTCCATTAGACGTCCTAACATCCGAATAATTGGTATCCCAGAAGGTGAAGAAACTAATAAGAGCATGGAAAACCTATTCCATGAAATCTTGGAAGAAAATTTCCCAAGCATAGAGAGGCACTCCAACATCCAGACCCAAGAAATACAAAGGACACCAAATAGAATCAACCCAAGAAGATCTTCCCCAAGGCATATCATAGCCAGACTGGCTAAGACCACAGATAAAGATACAAAAACTGGCAAGAGAGAAACGACAAGTGACTTACAAAGGTCACCCCATCAGGCTAACACCGGACTTCTCAACGGAAACAATGCAAGCAAGGAAAGAATGGGAAGATGTATCGAAAGTGTTAAGAGAGAAACAATTTCAACCAAGACTATTGTATCCTGCAAGATTATCCTTCATATGGGAAAAAAAGATTAAAATCTTCTCAGACAAACAAAACCTGAAAGAATTTGCCAGCACCAGGCCAGCTCTCCATGAAACCCTGAAGAAAGTACTGTTCCAGGATAACTAAAGAAGTAACAGCCAGAAACAAAAGAGTAAAAGGCAACTAAGACAATGGCCAACTTAAATGCCGGGACAGATCCATTAACATCAATAATAACATTGAATGTTAATGGATTAAACTCTCCAATCAAGAGACACAGACTGGCTGAATGGGTTAAAAAACAAAAACCCTCTATCTGTTGCCTACAGGAAACCCACTTCATGGATAAAGATATACATAGACTGAAAGTGAAGGGTTGGAAAAAGATTTTCCATGCAAATGGGAACCAAAAAAGAGCTGGAGTCGCAATACTGATCTCTGACAAAATAGGCTTTAAAACAAAAACTGTTCGAAGAGACAAAGAAGGGCACTATATTGTAGTAAAAGGATCAATCGATCAAGAAGATATAACGCTTATTAATATCTATGCGCCCAACACAGGAGCACCCAAATATGTGAAGGAAAGACTGCTAGATCTAAAAAGGGAGATAGACTGCAACACACTAATTGTCGGAGACCTCAACACTGCACTATGCCCCCTGGATAGATCATCTAGACAAAAAATAGGTAAAGAGATAAAAGATCTAAATGATATCATAAATCAAATGGACTTAACAGACATCTATAGAACTTTCCATCCTAAAACCTCAAGATACACTTTTTTCTCGCCGCCACATGGAACATTCTCGAAGATTGACCACATCATTGGGCACAAAGCAAGCCTCTACAGATTCAAAAGCATAGAAACTATACCCAGCATCTTCACCGACCATGATGGAATTAAACTTGAGTTTAATTTCAAGAGAAATCCTCCAAAATACTCAAATACATGGAAACTTAATAACCTACTCCTGAATGACTCCACAACTACTGAAGAAATAAAGACTGAAATCAAAAGGTTCATGGAAGCCAATGACAATGAGGACACGAGTTTCCATAATCTTTGGGACACTGCTAAAATAGTCATAAGAGGAAAGTTCATAGCAATTAGTGCACATAAGAAGAACATGGAAAGAAGGCAAATGGATCACCTAACATCATGCCTCACAGAATTGGAAAAGCAACAGCAAAAAGATCCAAAAAAACTCCAGGAGAAAGGAAATAATAAAGATACGAGCAGAAATAAATGAAATAGAAAATAAATGAACTATACAGAAAATAAATGAAAGTAAAAGCTGGTTCTTTGAAAAGATAAACAAAATTGATACTCCACTTGCGAGACTTATTAAGAAGAAGAAAGAAAAGAACCAGGTGAATCAGATCTGCAATGAAGCAGGCAAAATAACAACGGACATAGTAGAAATAAAAAACACTATTAGAGGGTACTATGAACATCTGTATGCCAAGAAACAAGATAATTTGGATGAGATGGACAAATTCCTGGACATGTATAATCTACCTAGATTGAGCCAGGAGGATATAGAAAGTCTGAATAGGTCTATAACAAGCCAGGAGATCAAATCAGTTATAAATAACCTCCCAACAAAGAAAAGCCCTGGCCCTGATGGATTGACCTCTGAATTCTACAAAACTTTCAAAGAAGACTTAACCCCCATTCTGCTCAAGTTATTTCTAAATATCCAAAAGGGTGACTCTCTCCCTAATTCATTCTATGAAGCCTCTATCACCCTTATCCTTAAAACAGATAAGGACAGGACAAGGAAGGAAAACTATAGACCAATATCCCTGATGAATATAGATGCGAAGATTCTCAACAAGGTACTAGCAAATCGTATACAACAACTTATAAAAAAGATTATACATCACGATCAGGTAGGCTTTATCCCAGGAATGCAAGGTTGGTTCAAAATACGCAAAACCATAAATGTAATACACCATATTAATAGGAAGAAAGATAAAAACCATATGGTCATATCAATTGATGCAGAAAAAGCATTTGATAAGATACAACATCCCTTCATGATCAAGACTCTCGGCAAAATCGACATAGAAGGGTCATTTCTCAACACAATAAAAGCTATCTATGAAAAACCCATAGCAAACATCATCCTCAATGGAGAAAAGCTGAAAGCTTTTCCACTAAAAACGGGTACAAAGAAGGATGTCCACTTTCTCCACTCCTCTTCAATATAGTACTTGAAGTCTTGGCCATTGCAATCAGAAAAGAGGAAAAAATAAAAGGCATTCAAATAGGAAAAGAAGAGGTGAAACTCTCTCTATTTGCAGATGACATGATTGTATACATAGAAGACCCAATGGTTTCCATAAAAAATTTTCTGGGGAGATGTAGACATGCTGGGAGAAATGAAGATGTCCCACTCCTAACTGGGCCTCCATCATACAAAACCCACGTGAACAGCCCTTCTTCAAGAGAAAGCCTGCTCAATGGCTCCTGAGATGTAGACATGCTGGGAGAAATGAAGATGTCCCACTCCTAACTGGGCCTCCATCATACAAAACCCACGTGAACAGCCCTTCTTCAAGAGAAAGCCTGCTCAATGGCTCCTGAGATGTAGACATGCTGGGAGAAATGAAGATGTCCCACTCCTAACTGGGCCTCCATCATACAAAACCCACGTGAACAGCCCTTCTTCAAGAGAAAGCCTGCTCAATGGCTCCTGAGATGTAGACATGCTGGGAGAAATGAAGATGTCCCACTCCTAACTGGGCCTCCATCATACAAAACCCACGTGTTTGGGAAGAAACCAACCATCCACCAGATGACTAGAAATCGCTGCAGGACCACAAGAAATATGGAGAAGCAGGAAAATGCCCCTCCTCCAGTTGAAACGGATAGCTCCTCTTCATCCACACACAGTTCAAGGGAATTCATGGAAATGTCTGATAAACAATTCAGATCATTCATAATGGCAAAGCTAACAGAGATCGAAGAGAAGAGAGACAAGGAACTGCTGAAGGGGAAGGAGAAAGGAGTTGAAGAGTTCTAGGAGGTGAGGAAATTCATGCAAGATCTAAAAGAGGAGTTTCACACTTTACAAAAGAATCAGATGGAGCTGTTAGAGATGAAGGCTATAATGCAAGAAGTCAAAATCTCCCTTGAAAGTATTAAAAGCAGACTAGATCATTCAGAAAATGGAATCTCTAATGTAGAAGAGAAAATGGCTGGCCTAGAAAGGTCCACCATAAAGACTGAGAAAATGGCCCAAAACTTTGAGAATAATATGCAAGAAGTACTAGATACAATTAAACGTCCAGGGGCGGCAGGCGGGGGCTCCGCTCCGCGTGCCGGCGCGTGGGGGTGGGGAGGCGGGCGCAGGGGCTCCAATCCACGTGCTGGGGTGCGGGGTCAGGGCGTGGGGGCTCCGCTCCACGTGCCCTGTCTGGAGGTCTGGCCCGACGGGCTCTGCCCCACGTGCCGTGGCCGGGGCTCTGTCCTGTGTGCCATGGCCGGGGTCTGCCCCGCGTGCCGTGGCCGGGGTCTGCCCCGCGTGCCTTGGTCGGGGTCTGTCCCGCGTGCCGTGGCCGGGGCTCTGACCCGTGTGCCGTGGCCGGGGCTCTGACCCCGCGTGCCTTGGCCGGGGTCTGTCCCACGTGCCGTGGCCGGGGCTCTGACCCCGCGTGCCGTGGCCGGGGTCTGCCCCGCGTGCCTTGGCCGGGGTCTGCCCCGTGTGCCGTGGCCGGGGCACTGCTCCGCGTGCCGTGGCCGGGGTCTGCCCCACGTGCCGTGGCCGGGGCCCTGTCCCGCGTGCCGTGGCCGGGGTCTGCCCCGCGTGCCTTGGCCGGGGTCTGCCCCGTGTGCCGTGGCCGGGGCTCTGCTCCACATGCCCTATCCGGAGGTCCGGCCCGACCGGGGCTCTGCCCCGCGTGCCGTGGCCGGGCTCTGCCTCGCGTGCCGTGGCCGGGGTATGCCCCCGCGTGCCGTGGCCGGGTTCTGCCCCCGCATGCCGTGGCCGGGGCCCTGTCCCGTGTGCCGTGGCCGGGGCTCTGCCCCGCGTGCCGTGGCCGGGGCCTGCCCCCGCGTGCCGTGGCCGTGGTCCTGTCCCCGCGTGCCGTGGCCGGGGTCTGCCCCGTGTGCCGTGGCCGGGGTCTGCCCCCGCGTACCGTGGCCGTGGTCCTGTCCCCACGTGCCGTGGCCGGGGTCTGCCCCGCGTGCCTTGGCCGGGGTCTGCCCCGTGTGCCGTGGCCGGGGCTCTGCTCTGCATGCCCTATCCGGAGGTCCGGCCCGACCGGCGCTCTGCCCCGCGTGCCGTGGCCGGGAATCTGCCCCGCGTGCCGTGGCCGTGGTCCTGTCCCCGCGTGCCGTGGCCGGGGTCTGCCCCGCGTGCCGTGGCCGTGGTCCTGTCCCCACGTGCCGTGGCCGGGGTCTGCCCGGCGTGCCTTGGCCGGGGTCTGCCCCGTGTGCCGTGGCCGGGGCTCTGCTCCGCATGCCCTATCCGGAGGTCCGGCCCGACCGGGGTGGTCTGCCCCGCGCGCCGTGGCCGGGGTCTGCCCCCGCGTGCCGTGGCCGTGGTCCTGTCCCCACGTGCCGTGGCCGGGGTCGGCCCCGTGTGCCGTGGCCGGGACTCTGCCCTGCGTGCCGTGGCCGGGGCCTGCCCCCGCATGCCGTGGCCGTGGTCCTGTCCCCGCGTGCCGTGGCCGGGGTCTGCCCCCTCGTGCCGTGGCCGGGGCCCTGTCCCGCGTGCCATGGCCGGGGTTCTGCCCCGCGTGCCGTGGCCGGGGTCTGTCCCCGCGTGCTGTGGCCGGGGTTTGCCCCGCGTGCCGTGGCTGGGGTTCTGCCCCGCGTGCCATGGCCGGGGTTCTGCCCCACGTGCCGTGGCCGGGGTCTGCCCCGCGTGCCGTGGCCGGGGTCTGCCCCCGCGTGCCGTGGCCGGGGTTCTGCCCCGCGTGCCGTGGCCGGGGTCTGTCCCCGCGTGCCGTGGCCGGGGCTCTGCCCCCGCGGGCCGTGGCCGGGATCTGCCCCGCGTGCCGCAACCGCTGATGGCCGTCTCTGCTTTCCTGAGCCGCGTTCCTGAAACTGTGTTCCATGGAGATTCACCTACATTTGCGGGGCTGCACGAGACCCACCCTTGGTCCAGCCCTGAGTGCAGTCTACGTTTCCTATTGTTGGGAACTTTATGATCTGATAATTGGAAAAAAAAAATCATGTTTATCATAAAAAATAATTAGAATAATAATAATAATGATTGGGGGAAACATAGGAAAGATATTGAATGTTGAAGCGGGGAGATTAATGTCTCTGTACTGACTGACATGCATGGCATTCCCTTTTGAAAAAGCAATGTAATACACTGTAAAGTTGTATGTAAAAAAAAAAAAAAAAAAAAAAAAAAATTTTCTGGAAGTAATACATGAATACAGTAACGTTGCAGGTTACAAAATTAATATCCAGAAATCTATAGCATTTCTGTATACGAACAACAGGCAGACTGAGATAGAACTGAAAAAAGTTGTTCCATTTACCATAGCCACAAAAAGTATAAGATACTTAGGGATAAATCTAACTAAAGAAGTTAAAGACCTCCACAAGGAAAACTATGAGAAGATAAAAAAAGAAATTGAAAATGACACAAAAAAGTGAAAGGACATCCCATGTTCCTGGATTGGAAGAATTAATATAATCAAAATGGCAATTTTACCCAAATTAATCTACCTATTTAATGCAATGCCAATCAAAGTACCAGACACATTCTTCACAGATCTAGGAAAGACAATCATAGAGTTTGTCTGGAATCATAAAACACCCTGTATTGCCAAAGCAGTTCTGCACAAGAAGAGTGGAGTGGGTGGCATCTCACTACCTGACCCAAAAAATACTACAAAGCTGTGGTAATCAAAACAGTATGGTACTGGCACAGGAACAGACAGATGGACCAATGGAACAGAATGGAGTCCCCAGAAATGAATGCTCAAACATACGGCCAACTGATTTTTGACAAGGAGTACCAGTGAATTCAGTGGGAAAAGGAAAACCTCTTCAGCAAATGGTGCTGGCAAAACTGGATCTCCACTTGCAGAAAGATGAATCTGAACCCCTACCTCTCACCTCTGACAAAAATAAAGTCAAAGTGGATCAAAGATCTAAATCTAAGACCTCAAACTATAAAACTGCTCCTGGAAAACACCGGGGAAAATCTGGGAGACATTGGGGCAGGGAAAAACTTCTTAAATAAGACTCCCAACGCACAGTCTATGATCCCTAAAATAGACAAGTGGGATTACATCAGACTAAGAAGTTTCTGCATGGCAAAAGACACAGTGATTAGTGTGAACAGACAGCCCTCAGAATGGGAAAATATTTTTGTAAACTATGCATCAGACAAGGGACTGATAACCAGAATTCACAAGGAACTCAAGCAGCTGTTCCGGAAAAAGACAATCAATCCTATTAAAAATGGGAGAATGAGTTGAAAAAACCACTCTCTAAAGATGACATACGAATAGCTAAAAGGCATATGAAAAAATGCTCAACATCCCTCATTGTAAGAGAAATGCAGATCAAAACAACAATGAGATATCACCTAACCCCAGTCAGAATGTCTAAGATTAAAAAAACAAAAAATGATAAGTGCTGGAGGGGGTGTGGTGAAAAGGGAACTCTCTTACACTGCTGGTGGGATTGTAAATTGGTCCAACCACTGTGGAGAACAATTTGGAGATTCCTCCAAAATCTACAAATAGAACTACCATATGATCCAGCAAACCCACTCCTTGGTATCTACCCAAAGGACAGAAGAATACTTAATCGAAAAAGTGCTTGCACATCGATGTTTATTGCGGCACTTTTCACGATTGCTAAGTCATGGAAACAACCTAAATGCCCATGAACTGATGAATGATTAGAAAAACTGTGGCACATATACTCAATGGAATACTATTCATCCATAAAAAGCAACAAAACTCTGGCTTTTGAAAGGAAGTGGATGAATATGGAAGACTTACTGCTGAGTGAAGCAAGCCATGCTATGAAGGAGAGGCATTGTATGTCCTCACTTAATATATACCGAGTGTCTTCACTCTAAAATATATATATATATATATATATATATATATATATATATATATATATATATATAAAACCATACTGCTTCTGTTGTTATAGAGTTATAAAATTATGCAAAATTATAAGACATATTTTGAACATTATCTTTAAAATTCAGTATTTTGAAATTTTGAAAGTTGTTTGTAAACTGTCAAGAATTATGGAGTATGAGCTAAAATTTTTTGCTATGTAAAGTAAATGTTTGTGAAAAAATAAAAAAAATAAATAAATGAAAAAAAAAAAAGGACCAAGGATATGAGTCTAGCTGGTGGTGTGTTGGTTAAGGCATTAAGGCACTGATCACACATGGCTGACTCCATGGTTCCAGTCCTGGACCTGGCAGCTTAAAAAAATCACACTGAGCATGTGCACATGCGTGCCCAAAATCCTGAGAGGGAATGAAGGGACTGTGGGGTGGCCATGCCCCCGGGGGGACTTTCTTGCCCTCTGTCTTCCTCTGGTGAACATACACGCCCTATGGCAAAAATCTAAAAAAAAAAAGAAAAAAAAAAGATCAAGACTGTACATTCATCACAAAATCACTTCTTTTTTTTAGAGTGAGAGATTTTTCTATGAGCATGCTCACCAGAGAGACAGAAAGTGAGAAATCACCTCCTGGGGGAGATGTCCACGCTGCAATCCTTTCTCCTCCATTCTCCTCTCAGAATTTTGGGCATGCACGTACACATGCCTGGCATGAGTTTAAGTCGCTGGGTCCAGGACTTGAACTGCTGTCAACTATGTGAGAGTCCAGTGAGGCAAGCATTACGCCATCTGCTGGTCCCACAAAATCACTACATTAACATGCATCTGTTTACAATCAATGTGCTTCCTATAAAAACAACTGACCCCAACTGTGTTGGGAGGCAGGGGCCTACCCTGGGGAGCAGTGACTTGCACAGAGCACTTTCCACCATGTCATAGTTTTGTCACGCTGCAATCCCTTCTCCTCCATACTCCTCTCGGGATCTTGGGCACGCATGCATACACAGCCGGTGTGAGTTAAGCCACCAGATCCGGGACTTAACCTCATCTACATGGGAGTCCAGCGACATAGCCAATACGCCATCTGCTGGTCCCATATAGCAATTTTCTTAAGGTGAGGAATGACAGGTGCATATGGGTACTACCCTGTACCCATATGTTTATTCCTCTGAAAATTCAAGGCATGGTAACATGTGAAATGATGAATGCAAATTAATTCGATTGTAGTAATCATTTCACAATGTCTATCTATCTATCTACCCATATATATCTCTCAAGTCACATTGTTCATCCTGAATATATATATATATATATAGTTTTCATTTGGCAATTACACTTCAGCGAAGCTGGAAAAAAACACATCCAAGAATGTCTTCACAAAATGACTTGAGGGACCAGCAGTTAGTGTAATGGCTATGTCGCTGGATTCCCATGCAGTCGACCACGGTTCAAATCCTGGGCCTGGCAGCTTAAACTCATGCCAGGCACATGTACATGCGTGCCCAAGATCCTGAGAAAGATCACCCCTGGGGGGTGATTTCTCGCTTTCTGTCGTTCTGTTTCTCTCTATCTTTTTGGAGAGCACACGTACCCTATAGCAAAAAAAAAAAAAGCTCTCAAAAAAAAAAAAAAAGACTTGAAATTCGTTGTATCTTTAAACGTGTGTGGGCATTGTTGCTGCTTCTCAATTAGCTCTCTCTTTAATGCTGGGATATTTTTTAATTCTCCCTCTCCTCATGCCAACGGAGTAATCCCCAGCTATCAAAACAAAATATTTTTTAAAACAAAAATTGTGATGTAAGCCTTCTGGCTTTTTCCATGGCATAATCCCAGCCACTAATCTCCCACTCACTCAGTGCCAAGAGTGGTTGAAGCGGGCACACATGTGAAAAACGAACCTCCCAAGTTTCCACGTCTTTTTTCCCTCTGAGAAACGTGAGGAAAGTGTTGAGGAGGGAAAGTGCTCCAGGGCAAGCAGACCTGAAAACTCTCCAGGGCTCCCTCCAGCCGGTTTTCCAGCGCTCTGAGTGTTTACCTAGGGAGCTTTTGAGAAAGATCATGCATGCCCTGTGCCCTTGAGAAAAGAAACCCGCGTCGCACACTTGATAGTCGGGACATTTCCTTGAACAACACACCTTGATAGAGAGCAGTTCAAGGAAACAAACGTCCCTCACGTGGGTGCTTACAGGGAGTCAGTCATGAGGTATGAAGACTAGAGATTAGTCACTAACTTATTCCCCAAGTTCTCATCTGGACAACTGCCGAGGTCCTTAACCCTCACCAAAAATGCAGACATTAACAACTACAAAGGTCTACTCAAGAGGTGTCTTCAGATGCTAAAACAGCCCTGTTGAGACATCTTTAGATGGATAATATGTATACATATTTTGTTGCTTAATAGTGAAAAACAAAAACCAAAACAGAACCTGGGGCCAGCCCATGGAGTGCTGGTTAAGGCACATATTTCCACATGGCCACATGGACAGTGGAGTCCCAGACCTCGAGGCTTGAGAAGCACACTGGGGCCTGGATGTGTCCAAAATCCCCAAAGGAGGAGTGAAGAAGGGACTGTGGAGCGACTGCTCCCCTGTGCAGAGCTTTCTTGCTTTCTCTTTCTCTCCCCCTCTCCACAGCGAGTACACGGTGCCCTCTGACAAATTAAAAGGAAAAAAAAAAAAAAAAAACGGTGAACAAAACCCAATTGTCCATTGAGAAATAACTACATAAACAAAATGGTATAGACATACAATGGAGCATTAATCTTAAAAAGGCAGGAAATTTGAATACATGCTGCAGCATGGAGGAAACATGAGAGCTTTATGCTCTTTTATGCTCTCCATGAAATAAACCAGCCGCACGCACACACACACACACACACACACACAAATACACACACACACACACACAATCCAAGTACTATATATATGGTTTTACCTCTATGAGTTGTCTAGAGTAAACAAACTCACAGAAACAGAAAGTAGAATGATGGCTGCCCGGGGCTAGGGAGGGAAGGGAGAATAAAAAGGCTGCTGTTGAATGGATCTGGTGTCCCTTACAACGTGAATATCTTCAACACAGGGAACTGTACTCTTCAGATTGGTGAAGATGGTAAATTTTGTCATGTGCCTCTTACAATTAAAAAACATACTGTCAATAATCAAACTAAATAAAATAAGGAAAAACAGAACAAGAAAGAACTCCTACCATGGGTTTCTCTACAAAGCATCTAAGTATATAAGGAGGGCTCAAACGGCAAATTGCTCTTAGCATATTATTTGTCTCGCAGTGACAACTCCCTGCTCGCGAATTCAGTCAAAGCAAGTCTGACCCTCACCGCTCTCTCCACAGGAGACTGGCTCTGGGCCTAGTCAAGTCTGAGGGAAGATGGTAGGCACATTTCACTCAGCCAATGGGCCTTGGGTACTTTCCCAATCATCTGAGTCCATGAAATTATCTAGCCATGCTCTTCCCTCAAAATCGGGACTATGTACAGATGCTGTTTGGGAAGACTCTCTGATGTAGACTGTAGCTAGTCTCTGCTACCCTTTATTTTACTGTGTCTTTATTTTATTACTCATTATTATTTAAATTTTTGCCATAGGGTATGTGCGCTCGCCAAAGACAGAGAGAGGGAAATTAAGAAAGGACCTCCCTGAGAAGGATGGCCATGTCGCAATCCCTTCTCTTACAATCTCCTCTTGGGATTTTGGACACACACATACATGTGCTTGGCACGTATTTCAAGCTATTGTGTCTGGGATTCAAGCTGTACAGTTGGCCACATGAAATCCAGTTGCCTTAACCTCCATGCCATCTACTGCCCCCGCGACCTTATTGTTTTTATTCCTTGATTCATTATTTAGTTTTTATTTATCTTATAATTTCATCTAGGAAGTGTGCCATATGTAGACAAAACCTACTGAATGGGCAGCACCATGGGCCACAGAGAGGAGCATTAAGTCAAACACTCCCGCTGTCCCTCAAATGGCATCTGCCAGGGCTGTCTGCAGCCCCTTTCTGTGCCAGGCAGCAGGTGCAGTTCATTTTGGGGGTAATTGTTGGTGAAGAAAACACTATGGTTGGTGTCTAGGTTTCAATGAATTAAGATTTTTCATATCTGGGACCAGCAGATGGCATATCGGTTATGTCACTTGACTTGCACATAGTTGACTGCTGTTTGAGTCCTGGACCTGGTGACTTAAAACTCATGCTGGGCACATGTGCATGTGTGCCCAAAATCCTGAGAGGAGAATGGAAGAGAAGGGATTGATTGCAGAGTGGCCATCCCCCCATGGGGGTGATTTCTCACTTTCTGCTTCTCTGTCTCTCCATTGAGTGCGCACACCTATAGCAAAAGTGTCTCTAAAAAGAAAAGATTTTCCATATCTGCAGTCAAGACAATAGAATACACGTGTGTGTGTGTGTGTGTGTGTGTGTGTGTGTGTGTACCTTTTTTCACATACCCATATTGCTTCTTTGATGGGTCTTGCACTAATGAATGAACATCTATGCCTGTTTGTTGAGTTGAAAAGAAACAACGCAATTGCCCATTCAGCCAGCAATGGATTTACCACCTGGACAGTTGAAGCTGGATTCTTGGAGAGGGTCAACAGAGTTGAATCTGAGATAAGAATGGCTTGTAATAATCAGCTCACCCAATCTACAGTCTGTTTTAACTCAAGATCCAAGACAGAGTCCTACCACTAAACATATGGAAGACAGATAGAAAGACATCTCATTTATTTTCTCTCCACATAAATAGTAAGGTCTGTCCCTTGAACTACAACATGTACAAATAAGGAGATTTTTAAAAGCAGGCCCTGTTCTCTGACCACGTTTGAGTACAGATCTGTGTAAAATGAAAAGCTACATTCCTGTTATTAAAAGCTCATCCTCTTTAAGAAAAGACCCGACCACACTTGGGGGGGGGGGGGGGAGTTCCTTCACTATGCACATTATTAACAAAAGGAAGGCTTTAGGTTTCCACATTCCCCAACAATAAGGTCAGAACTGACTCTTGGAATCTACCCCAAAACCTCAACTTCCTGCACTGCAAGATTTACCTCAGAGAATGAATAGGTCCCAACTGCTGCCAAAGCAAAGCCCGATATGTGAAATCAATCAGGTCAGGCCAACCATAGCCCCATCTGACGTGCCACATACTGAGATGTGGCACAAGGCTTACTAATGCTTTCTGGCTGGTGGCCTACAAATGTGTGTGCGACCAGGCATGGTAACACCCTAGTTATTAAACACTGTCCCAGACGTGAGATTTCCAAATGAGATATTTTCAAAATCGCTTTTAAATGTTATTTTTAAAGTCATCTTCTTTATTTTGAATTTTGTACACCATCTTCTTTTTTTCCCCTTTTTTTAGGTTTTTGCCATAGGGCGCATATGCTCACCGGGGAGAGAAAAAGTGAAAGAATCACCTCCCAGGAGGGATGGCCATGCCACAGTTCCATCTCGTCCATTCTCCTCTCGGGATTTTGAGCATGCAAGCACTTGTGCCCAGCATGATTTTTGAGTCACTGAGTCTGGAACTAGAATCCTTAGCCTTAGCCACACCACCAGCTGCCTCTCGCTCCCTCCCGTTCAATCTCCTGAGCTTAATATAATGGCAAAAGTCAATTATTTTCTAATGATACAGTGTCATCATGAACATTACTTCTGGTGTTAGTAGAGAATAGTGAAACAAAGAAGCCCCTTCATTAAAACAGTGAACTGAGTGGTGCAATGGCTAATCTCCCAGTGTGACCCATAACTAAAAATACAGTAACTAAACATATTAGAATTGGAGAAGGGAAAAACAGCTCAATGGAAGCAAACATGGAGCTCAGAAATAGACACAAAGAGAGATTTGGATCTCACAAAGTGCTATTTCAAATCACTGGGGGGAAAGATGAATTATTCAGTCAGTGGTAGTGGCACTGTTGACTAGCCACTTGGCAAAAGAAATAAAACTGGATCCTTATCAAAACCCTGACCTCAAAATAAATTTTTGAGGGATCAGATATTACAACTTTAGAAAGTTAAACTCTGAAAGTTCTAGAATAAAACATAGTTTTAAAAAATATAATATTAGGAAACAAAGGGCCTTTCTGAAAATACAACTCCAAAGATAGAAATATGAAAGGAAAGATTTCTGGGCCAGGTGGGGGTGTGGTGGTAACACAACTGGGCCCACATGGGAAAGGTCCTGGGTTCATGTCCTGAGACTTCCCTGAGCACACATTTGCTCATGACCTGAGCAGCTAAGACTTGGAGTCAACTGTGGCATGAAGAAGAAGACTCTCCTGGGAGTTTGTTTCTCTGCTTGCCTTTCTCTCTGTTTCTTTCTCATGGAATGAATGAACTTCTAAAAATTTTCTAAGTGCTACATTAAAATTTTAAATTTCTAGAGGGAAAAAACAATCACCACACACAAAATCAAAGAACAAATTAGAAAAATATTTGTTGTAATCCTTTCTCCATTCTCCTCCCAGGATCTGGGGCACACTCACACGTTTCCAGTGTGATTTTCAAGTTGTCAGGTTTGGGACTCAAACCACAGTCAGCCATGTGGGAGTCTAGCAATGTAACCACTACTCTATCTGCTGGTCCCAACAAGGTTTACTTTTAAAAAGAAGGATTAAGAATTGAGAGTGGAAGATTTAATTTGGTGAGTATATTTATGATTTAAAGATTTTTCCATGTGTGCATAATACAATGAATATAATTTGTTTTTGTTTTTGTTTTTGCTATATGGTGCATGTCGTCACCAGAGACAGACAGAGAGAAAAGAGAAATCTCCCCTCAGGGGAGATGGCCACATCATAATCCCATCTTTTCCATTCTCCTCTCAGGATCTTGGGCACTTATGCACTCATGCATGGCATAATTTTCGAGCTTTGAGACTTAGCATTCAAACCATGGAGTCGGCCATGAAGGAATCCAGCACCTTAACCTCCACACTTGCTGGTCCCATAATTAATATAAAAGTTTTAATGTAAAAAAAATTAGTCTTGAGGCCAGCAGGTTCCATAATGGTTAAGGCGCTGGACTCCCCCATGGCCAACTGCGGTTCAAGTCCCAGACCCAGAGGACTGAAACTCATGCTGGTACCTGTGTGTGAATGCCCAAGATCCCAAAAGAAGAATGGAGAAGGGATTGCAGCATGGCCATCCCCTCTGGGAGGTGATTTCTCGCTTTCTGTCTCTCTGTCTCTCTGTCTGGAAAGCACTTGTGCCCTATCAGGGGAGTGGAGAATCTTAAAAATATTACTTTTCTACCTTCAGCCTTCATCTTTGCTATTGGCATAGTCTTCTAATAATTAGTCAAGTATGTGAAAGAGTCTAATTAAAATGCTTAGACTTAATGGCAATCATTTGTTCCTCCAGTGACTGACACTCTGATGTGTATGGCTGGCTGCTCTCTGACTGTGGCCTAGCATGTACGTACACACGGGGATGATCAGCCACTGTCATGCCCGTCATGGGTGGTGCCCTTGAAACCAGCTGACTGGCTGCAAAGGCCACAACTCTGTGCCTTCAAGCATAATTTCATACCAGCAAGGACGGTCTGGTAGACTTTCTTAAACTTGAATACGTGTTTAAGAGTTGTATATCAGTACTTCTTTTAAACACGACAATCATTATAAAGGGTGATACTTTAGGAACAAATGGTATTTCTACTCCATGCAACTACTTTTTTTTTTCCCCCATAATCTCAGAATGGTGAGCTAAATGCAATTTTCAAGGCCATCAGTTCAACCTCCACATTTATGAGATTGGAACTAGACAATGTCAATGCCTGGCCTAAGGTACCAGTTTGCAGCAGGCAAAGCCGGTGGGAAATCCTGATCTCCTTAATACCAGTTTTATGCTCTGCTCTGAAAACGATACTGAGGAAACCCAAACCACAATCTCAGCTCATTAAATTTATATATATATATATATATATATATATATATTAATATATATGTGTATATATATGTATATATATATATACACACACACACACACACACACATACAATTTATTTAATTCAATTTTATTTCTTACTATTTTTTTTTTAATTTTCTATAGGGCACATGGGCTCACAAGAAAGAGAGAGAGAGATTGAGAGAAAGCCGCCAAGTCTAGGACTTGAACCACAGTCAGCCATGTGGGAGTCCAGTGCTTTAACCACCATGCCACCTTCTGGCCCCAATACGTATATTTTTGAAGTTCATTTATTTCATTAATAATAGAGCATGTAGGGGCCGGCAGGTGGCATGATGGTTGGGGGTGCTGGACTCCTACTTGGCCGACCGTGGTTCGAGTCCCAGACCTGGTGGCTTGCTTTTTCGCTTTCTCTTTCTCTCTCTCACTCAATCACTCACTCTAGCCCTCTCTGGTGAAATTAAAGTAAATAAATAATGAAATAAAGTTAAATAAAATCTTATAAAAAATAGAGAGAGCATGTGTGTGCATACAACTGGGCGGGGGTGGAAATGAAAAGTCCCTTCAACAAGGTCTGGTCATGCCGCAGTCCTCCAGCTTGTCAGTATAAGAGCTGGAGGACTCTTACATTCCAAGCTCTTCCTGGGACCGGAAGCTCTGGCCAGCTGTGGAACTGCAGCACTGCAGTTCAGTTTGCTACCAACTGCACCCCTAGGCTAGGGCTTCGAAAATAAATGTCAAAGGAGCCCTAGGACGTGACATAAAGTATAAAAGGAAAGACCTTTTTATCTGTCTGATTCAACCTGAGAAAGCCTTCCTGGGAATGGTGGGCTCAGATGTGGGAGATGCTCTACCTATTCCAGGATGGAAGTGATGAAATAAACATCAAGCTTGTTCTGAAAAGCAAAGCAAAAGGAGAGCTTAAGACAGAGATGAAGACGATATCCAGTTTAAATGAAAAGCAATTTGTTTTGAGAGAGATTTTTGCTATAGGGTGCATGCACTCACTGGACAGAGAGAGACAGAGAGACAGAAAGCGAGAAATCACCCCCGCAGGGGGGATGGCCACGCTGCAATCCCTTCTCTTCCATTCTCCTCTTGGGATCTTGGGCACGCACGCACAAGTGCCCAGCATTAAGGTTTAAATTGCTGGGTCTGGGACTCGAACTGAAATCAACTATGTGGGAGTCCAGCGACGTAACCATTACACTGTCTGCTGGCCCCTAAATCAAAAACATTTAAGAAATGGAGGAGAACAAATCATGTTGGTTTGAGAATTTTCCATCTGAGCTCCTGACTGCCACCCTCAAGGAGACTATTAATAAAGATTCCGTTTACTCCAGAAGTCACGTAAAAGGGACTCCTGCTACGTACTACTACAGAATGCTTCTAGAAAGGAAGAAAAACGAGTCATTTGCAGGCCGGGATGCGCAGTTCAACTTCAGCCCAGGGAGAATGCATTTCCCGGCTTTCCTTTTGCATGCGATGGTTATTTTGACAGGCGTAGCTGAAGGCTAGCCCGCTGCTCTAATCCACGTGGACTTGCCAGCCCGCTGAGCATAACGCGCTCTCTACAGGGAAGGAAGGAGGACGCTATCGAAGAGAAAAGGATTTGCATTTCTTAGGAGTACCTGACAGAGAACTATCTCCACACAACATGTGTCAGACACGTTTACAGACTCCTGCTCTCACTCTCTCAAAAAACATTCGCATCCACTACAAAGCTGAACTGCATGCTTGCTATTTCTGCTTACTTGAAAATAATTTCCAAGTAAACTGCATGATTCCTTAAGAGACTGATACTTCAGAAGAAAAAGAGCCTTCCACTAAATGAGAGGTAGTCAACCACATAAAGCAGTACTTAAATTGTTCTTTTTTCTTTCTTCTAAATTTTGCCTGAGGGTGCATGTACTCACTAGAGAACGAGAAACTCCCAGCAGGGCTTGGTAATAACTAATCTCTTTTCATTCATTTTCTTCTTGTCAGGATTTTGGACACATGCTTATATGACTAGCTTCTTTTTCTTTCTTTTTTTTTAGAGGTTTTTGCCATAGGGTAAGTGTGCTTGCCAGAGAGTGAGAGACAGAGACAGTGAGAGGGAAAGTGAGAAATCACCCCAGGGGGAATGGCCACATCACAATCCCTTCTCTTCCATTCTTTTCCCAGGATCTTGGGCATGCATGCACATGTGCCCAGCATGCTTTTCAAGTCACTGGGTCTGAGACTCGAACCATGGTTGGCCATGTGAGAGTCCAGCGACATAACCACTATGCCATCTGCATGTTTTCCAAGCTGCCATGACTGGGATTTAAATCATAGACAGCTGTGTGGGGTCCAGTTCCATACACACAGTGCATAACTACTGTGCAACAGGGCCAACCCTATTATTTTTTATTTATTTATTAATGACAGAGCATGTGTATGAGACACACACACACACACACACACACACACCCTTGACAGGTCTTGCTCTGCTGCGATCCCCCTTCCCCAGGTCTCTAACTCTTCAGGATCCTGGGCATGCAGATACCTAGTGTGTTTTCAAACTAACCAGGGGATCCAAACCCACTGTCAGCCACGTGGCTTCCAGCATGGCAGTTCAGTTTGCTACCAATCCTACTGGTGGCTGGGCCATAGCTGGTCTGTTGGTGGTAGTTTAAGGTGAAAGAAAACTCTCAAGGCTGAACTTCACCATGAATTATCTGCTTGGGCCAGGGAACCTTTCCTGGCTTCAGCCCAGTGATGAATGCTACAGGGGAAGGAGGAAGAGATGGGAGCAAATGGCAACACCAACCAGAAGACAGAGACCAGATGGCATCAGGTCCTCACTCCTCCGAGCAAAGCAGGTCACCTCCCAGTGGCTCTCCTGATCCCTAGTTAAGTGACTGGATACTCTTGTCAACCTTCCCACACTAGTTTCCTAATGGGAATTAGACAACTACTAAAATTCCTGACCATCCCCTTGCCTTTGAGGTTACTGGCTTCTGGACTTAGTTAATTCAGTAAATCCATGTGAGCTGAGGCTAAGCCTCCAATGTGGTAGTTTGACACTTAAAAGGTAAATCCCTGGGCCGGCAGGTGGTCTGGCAGTTAAGGCACTGGGCTCCCACATGGCCAACCATGAACTGAGTCCTGAACCCAGTGGCTTGCATTTTACTTTCCCTTCCTCTCTCTCTGTCTCGGGTCAAATTAAAAAATAATAACAATAGACCAGCAGATAGTGTAATGGTTATGTTGCAGTACTCCGATATAGTTGACTGCAGTTTGAGTCCCGGATGTGGAGACTTAAAACTCAAGCCAGGTGCATGTGTATGTGTGTCCAAAATCCCTAGAGGAGAATGGAGGATAAGTGATTGTGGTGTGGCCACCCCCTCTGGGTGGTGATTTCCTGCTTTCTGTCTCTCTGGCAAGCAGACATGTCCTATAGTAAAAAGCTTGCTGAAAAAAAAAATAAATAACAAATAAAATTAGATAAATATTCTAAAAAAAAAACAGTAACCCCTTATAAGAGATGGCATAAAATATTCCTACACTTAAAAAGCTGATTTTCTTTCTTTTTTAAAGTTTATTTATGTATTTCTTCCACGAGAGAGAGGTAGGGGGCACCCCCAACAAGGTCTTCATATGGTGACCCACCCCCTAGCCTCAGTCAGCCAAGACTACAGCCAGACACATGTACACCCAGCATAGACAGGGAGACCCTGGGATGCAAATATGGGACTAGAAGGTTCATTTTATTTTTATTTATTTTTTAAAGAATTATTTTATTTAACTTTATGTATTTCTTTTCATCTGACCAGAGAGGGACAGAGCAAGAGGGAGAGCAAAAGAGAGAGAGAGGGAAAGTGAGAAAGCAAGCCTGCAGGTCCAGGACTTGAACTGTGGTCAGCCACGTGGGAATCCAGCACCCGTAACCACCACGCCACCTGCTGGCCCCTAGATGGTTCATTTTATTTAGACTGAAACTAGGTAATAATCAATGAGCTATAACATGAAGCTCTAGTTGCATGGCCAAAAATTATGTGACAATGCCTAAATTATACACACACACATACATACAATTACTGAACTGTAACAATTACAACCCAAAAGAAACATGTTTTCTGTGCTAATCAAGAAATATCCAAAAAGAGATAATATGTTTAAAAATTAAGTGATAAAGCTGAGAGAGAAGAAGGTGTGAGGGGAGACCACTGATAAGCTATTATGTATACTAGGTACCTCCCAGTTGTTTTACAGGAATTATTTTATTCAATCCACACAATAAAACTGAGAGAAAGATGGTATCTTCAGTTTCACAGGAAGGAAATCAAGCTTCAAAACCTGCTCAGAAAAAGTTGGTCCACACATAAACTAGGATTTAAATGTGAGTCAATTGATTCTGTTGTCTTTCTCCATGTAAGTGAAACTGTATTCCTAAATTGTTAGTTTACACTTTGATACGTCTTTCTAGAGTTTCAACGTGTTCAAATGAAGTTACTCTTTTAAGTCATCTGTATTATAAGAATCAATTCTGTTTAGACTTCCCACCACAAGAAAAGAACTAAAGGAAATAAACTTTAAATGTCTCGAATTGACACTTTAGAAACATGGACTGTTTCTCTAGAGTGAGAAAAAAACAAATTATTTTACATTATGTGAAAAGAAAACCAATTTCAACAAGTTTTAGGTGGGGACAGAGGACTTTCTTGAGCATCAAGGTCAAAATTATAAAATACACTCAGCTTCTTAAAAAGTTGACAGCTGTGTCTTTGAGGGATTCGATTCAGCCCAACCTGAACACAGGAATAATTTCATGAGGTTCTTTCCAGGATGTTCTTATGCGACAGGACGTGGAGGGTGTCTGTTAGTCTTCCAGAAGAGCAAGGGGCAAGTGACGTCATTTGTTTCAAGGCCACTTTGGTGTTGACCATCCGGACTGGGAGGCGACCAGTGGCTACGACAGTTGCTTAAGGTCTAGATCCTCCACAGCGAAATGTCCTGCATCTGCAAAGGGCCTGCCCTTCAGACACCAGAGAACGCCTCAGACAGCATGGGTGTGAATTTTACCTCAGGACTCGGCAAAGAAAACTTGTCTCAGGCCTCCTTAGAGCAACCTGGGCGTGTCCTGGAGGAAGTCTTGGCAGAAGGACCTAGAAAATGACCAATACCAAGACACAGACTACTGAGAACTTCTGGCCGCAAGCGCACCAAGCAGAATTGAGTGGGCCTTAGTAGGACGCGGAGACTCTCATGTTGAGTGCGGCATTGGCTTGTTGCCTTCAGACTCACTGTAACTGACAACTAACTTGTCTTCAGACTCACTGTAACTGACAACCTTGTACGTATGGCTACAACTGGTGAAAAGTCTACAAAAATAGGCAAATGCGAAACAGGAAGTCCACAGACCAACAAGTGCTATATGCCATGTTCCCATGAAGCGAGGTATGCACGGAGAGTATAAACCGAGATGGTGAGGCGTTGATCAAGAAAGACTAATGTGTCACAGATAACTTCCCAAGCACCAGAACTGCACTCTGTCACCACCAGGAAGCGGTGGGTTCCTAATAAGAAAGAGCCCATGTGGTGCAGTAGTGTCTGAAAAATACAGTATCTGTTAACATATTATTTAATTTGTAGAGGGCATGTACACTCATCAGAGAGAGAGAGAAAGAGGGAGAGCAGGGAAGGGGAAAGCACTGCCCCCACTTGGGCAGGATCACATCACAATCCTGTCTCTTCCATTTCTCTCTCCTGTTGGGATTTGGGGCACGCGGCACATGTGCCCAGTGTCTTTTTCAAGCCTCCAGGGCCAGAATGTGAACCAAGGTTGGCCATGTGGGACCCAGCTCCTTTAATCACTAGGCTACAGGACCAGCCCTGTAAACCTATTTTAAAGTACTATAACAGGGCCAGTAAGTGGTATGAAGGTTAAGGTGCTTGATTCCAAACGGCTGACTGTGCAGTTCGAATCCTGGACCTGGCAGCTTGAAAAATCACTCTAGGTATGTGTGCATGCATGTCTGGAATCCAGAGAGGAGACTAGAGAAGAAGGGACTGCAGCGTGGCCATCTCCTGGGGGCGTGACTTCTCACTTTCCCTCTTGCTCTTGCTCTGTCCCTCTCTGGTCAAATTAAAATAAAGAAATAAACTTAAACAAAAATTAATTCTAAAAGATCTAAATATATAATAAAATTAAATAAAGAATTATTTTTTAAAATAAAATAACTTCTTTATGTGATTAAAAATCATTACAATTTACCACTTTAACCATTTTTAAGTGTGCAACTCAAGGGCCTTAAGGACATTACAATATTGTGCAACCATGGCCCACCCTCTATCACAAGAACTCTTCTTCTCGCAAAACTGAAACTCTGTACCCATTAAATCACTTCTCATTCCTCCCTCTTCCAGCCCCTGGCAACCTCCATGCACATTCCTGTCCCTGTGATTTGACTACTCTAGGTACCATGAGTAAGTGAAATCAAATGTTATTTGTCCTTTTGTGACCGATCAGCTTATTTCACTTACATAATGTCTTCAAGGTTCATCCAAGTTATACAATGACTCCCTTTTTAAGGCTGAAAAACATTCCACCGTGTGTATACATCATGGTGCTTTTGTTTGTTTGTTTTTAAATTCATCCACCAATAGACACTTGGGCTGTTTCCACCTTGTAGTTATTGTGAATAAAGCTACCAGGAACAAGGTAGACAGACAGTTGTTTGAGAACTTATCTTCACTTTTTTTTTTTTTTAATTGAGAGGTTTTTGCTATAGGGCACGTGTGCTCACCAGAAAAAGAGAGAGAGAGACAGAAAGACAGAAAGCGGGAAATCACTCCTGGGGGCGTTGGCCACGCTGCAATCCCTTCTCCTCCATTCTTCTCTCGAGATTTTGGACACGCATGCACACGCGCCCGGTGTGAGCTTAAGCCACTGTGTCCGGGACTCGAACCACAGTCGACTATATGGGAGTCCAGTGACATAGCCATTACGCCACCTGCTGGTCCCAGAGAACTTATTTTCACTGGGTATAGACCCAGTAGTAGAATTGCTAGGGCACACACAATAGGTCTGTGTTAATTTCTTAAGGAATCACCGTCCAGTTTTCTGTCTGTTTGTTTTACCGCACAGTTTTCTCCAGTAGCTATGCTGTGTTATGTTCCCACCAGCAATGCTCAAGCGTTCCAATCTCTGTACATCCCGGCCAACACTGTCCTCTTTCTCTTACCCCTTTTTCTCAAGCTCCATTCTAATGAGTGTGAAGTAGAACCTCATTATGGGTTTGGATCTGCATTTTCCTAAAGACTAGCGATAGTGACCACCCTTTCATGTGTCTGATGGCCATTCCTATATCTGCTGTGGAAAAACGTCTAGTCAAGTCCTTTATCCATTTTCAACTGGGATTTTAAAATGTTTGTTGCTGTTCAAGTATAGGAATTATTTATATATTCTAGACATTAACCCTTATTGGCTGTATGGTTTGCAAATATTTACTCCAAATATTTGCAATCTTGGGGGGTTGCTTTTTCATTGTGATAATAGCATCCTTTGGTGCACAAAATGTTTAATTATGATAAAACCTAATTAACCTTTTTTTGTTGTGCTTGCCTGTGCTCTGGTGTCCATGAAACCATTGCCAAATCCAGTACCACAAACCTTCCCCCGCTATGTTTCCTGATAAGAACTTTATAGTGATAGCGCTTACATTTGGGTTTTTGATTCACTTTTAGTTCATTTTTGTTTATGGTATAAAAGCCTCTTTTCTTTTCTTTCTTTTTTTTTTTTTTTTTGTACATGGTTACCCAGTTTTCCCAGTACCATTTGTTGAAAGACTGTTCTTTTCACCCACTTAATGATCTTGGCATCCTTATTGTCATTTAAACACTATATTTATTTATTTATTTATTTATTTGCGGGGGAGAGCGCGCACGCAGTCCCCCACTACCACAAATTATGCAGCCGAGTTTCCCGCATTTGGGGAAATCGCAGAGGTCAGCACACCCGCAGTGCAATGGGTGAGCCTCGCCCTGGGAAAACCACCTTCGTGATCATGGTGTTTCCTCTGCCAGGTAATAAACACTAATTTTTTAAAAAAGCATTTTCTGGGGGGAAAAAGCATTTTCTGGAGCCAGTAGATGGTGTGGTAGGTGCCGGACCTCCACATAGCTGATAGCAGTTCGAGTCCCAGACCTGGCAGCTTGCTTTCTCATTTCCCCTTCCCTCCCTCCAACCTCCCACCCTGTCTGTCTCTCTATGTGAGTGCATGTGCCCTATAGCAAACTAAAATAATAATAATAATTAATAAATAAAATAAATAATTCTTAAAAAAAAGAAAGGCATTTTATAAGTAAGCAACTGTATTAAGCTCTGAAGGGACTGCACCCTTCTTTAAGCAAAATCTCCACAGGCCTTTCTATAACGAGATAGTATGGTAAATACCCATAGTGGTCTTGCCAGGTGTCAGGCTCCAGACAAATGAATGTGGACACAACACTGGACAGGGTGGGGTCACAGTGCTGCATTTCATGTCAGGAGGGGCAAGAAGGCACGGTGACCACTCTTTAAGACCTGCCCTGCTATGTACAAGGTTGGGTGCCTGCACACCTAAGGGGAACACCAACGCTCCATGGTGCTTGTTTTACAGGACAGGGGTCTGCAAAATGCAGTTCTTAAGACAGGCAAAGTCTGAACTGGAAAGTAGGAAGAATTTTGATTTTTGTGCCATCTGAACTCTATGTCCTTTGTGATTTTTTTTTTTTTTTAAGAAAAAAATTGACAGATGCAGCATGCACACATCAGAGACAGAGAGGGAGATGAGAACGCCCCCTTTACAGAACGGTCACGCCACAATCTCGTCTCCTCCATTTCTCCCCCCCTTAAGAGATTTTTGGATACACATGCATGCATATATGGTGTGTTTCTGAAGCTTCCACATCTGGAACTAGAACCACACGGTCATCCTTGTGGAATCCAGTCGCTTTATTTTTTTTAAGTTTTAATTTTATTTATTAGTGTTACTATTTTTTAAATTTGTTATAGGGCACATGCACTCACAAGAGAGAGAGAAGGAAAGTGAGAAAGCAAGCCGCCAGGTCCAGGCTTTGAACCATCGTCAGCCATGAAGTCAAGTTCCTTAACCACCACACCACCTCTTAGCCCGAGTCCAGTCACTTAAACCACCACATCTCTGGCTGGCCCCCTCTGTCTTTTTCTCTTACTAGGGAGCTGTCATCATGACATTAGGGGCCCCACAAATGCTCCTGTTGGAAGAGCACAGTCCACTCATTCTAAGTACCTGCACGGGGTTCGCCATCAGGGCAGTGCACACTAGAACGTGTTCCCCCTCCCATGACAGAACTCCACACCCGTCAGTTCCTCCCTCTCTCCTCCTTCTCCATTCCTAAGCAAGTTCCAGTCTCCTTTCCACCTGGATAGGTCTTCCTAGTCTGGATAGTTCATATAAAAGGAATCATATAATAGGTGGTCCTCTGAGTGTGGATTCTTTCACGTGTTTTTGAGATTAATCCACATTGCCGCATGTGTTAATACCATGGTCTGGATATGCCACATATTGTTTATCAGTTCATTAGCCAATGGACATGGAGTTGTTTCTAATTTTTGAAATTATAAATGCATATTCCTGTCTGGGTTCCTGTGTGGATTCCATTTGGGTTTTGTTTATTTTGGTTTTTTTTGTTTGATTGTTTGTTTTTATTTGTTTGTTTTTTGCCACAGGGCATGTGTACTGACTGAAGAGAAACAGAGAGGGAAAGTGAAAACTCACCTCTTTAGGGGGATGGCCATGCCACAATCTTTTCTCCTTCACTCTCCTCGCAGGGTTTTTGGTACACACACACACGTACCTGGTGTGACTTTCAAGCCGCTGGGTCTGGGACTCAACATGGTTGGCCATGTGGGAGTCCACTGCATCAACCACCATGGCACCTGCTGGCCCCAGATTCCATTTGTATTTTGACAGAAGGCCAGAGGGCCAGCCCTTAGTACAGCAGTGAAGTGCAGGTGCAGGGAGCCAGATCCTGCATGTTCGAATTGCTGCCCCAGAGGATTGCAAAATACTCTGGGCATGTGTGTGTGTACACGCCTAAAATCCTGAGGGGATGGAGAAATGAAGGAACAAGGATTGTGGCATGACCATGCTCTGTTGGGAGATGCTTTTTCTTTCTCTCTCCTCTGGCAAGTGTGTAAGCTCCCTAGCCTAAATAGAAAAGATGGTTATGAGTTCTTTGATTCAAATTATAAGTACTTCCAGCAGTGGGGTTTCAACAATATGAAAGATCAGGAAATACATTTTAGTAATATCCCAGTCTCTCTAATTCCAAAACACAACAGCCTTCTAAGCCTGCAATTTTCTGTGCTATTTCTTATATCACCCATCATTCATTCTACAAATCATGTTTTAAAAGAATTATTTAATCTTATTTATTATTATTGGAGTGTTTTTAAAAAGATTTTTGCTATACGGCATGTCTCTCCACTCTGCAAAAAGACAGAAAGACAAAAAGCAAGAAATCACTCCCCAGGGAGTATGGCCGCAATCCCTTTTCCTCCTCCCTCCTCTAAGATCTTTGGCATACACGCATATGTGCCCAGTGTGAGTTTCAAGCTGCTGGGTCCAGGACTTGAACCGTGGTAGGCAATGTGGGAGTCCAGAGCCCTAACAACTATGCTACCTGCTGGTTCTATTATTTATTTATTTATTTTTTCATTTGACCAGAGAGAGCAAGAAAGGAGGGAGAGTGACAAGGCATGCCACCAGGTCCAGGACTCAAACCACAGTCGGCCATGTGTAAGTCCAGTGCCCTAATCACCATGCCCCGTGTCGGCCTCATTCTACAAATCTTAAGTCTATGGGCCAAAGGCTGTGTTGGAACTGGTGTTATAATGGTGAAAGGGACAGACATAGTCCATTTACAGAGTGGAGCGGCACCAGGGGCCTGCTAATTTACTGGCAAACACAGTAAAAATCTATAAGGGAGTTCCACAGTAATTAGAAGAGAGCTGGGGAACCAGCAGTTAGCATAATGACTATGTCGCTGGACTCCCACGTAGTCGACCGCGGTTTGCGTCCGGGACCCGGTGGCTTAAAACTCATGCCGGGTGCGTGTGCGTGCGTGCTCAAGATCCCAAGAGGAGAAAGGAGGAGAAGGGATTGTGGCGTGACCATCCCCCCGGGGGGTGATTTCTCGCTTTCTGTCTCTATGTCTCTCTCTGTCTGGTGAGCGCACACGCCCTATAGTGAAAATCTCTCCAAAAAAAAAAAAAATTAGAAGAGAGCTGAACACACACAGTTGTGGTGGGAAAGGGAACATGACGATTAATTTTCTTACAAAAGATTAAGTCCTTCAAAAGAAATAAGAATTGTAACTTATAGTTGAAAGCGATAACAGGGCTCATCTTCAATTTCTGTTGGAGTTCCAAATCAAATATTTTATAAATGTGTAAAATTGTATTTATCTCCCAGACATAATTTTAAAGATCCTTGGGGAATAGATACATAACCTCACTCGCTAACTTATCTCGATGTTGAATAAGTCAAACTACCTTCTTTTCAATCTATTCCAAATCCTTGCGCAATTAAGCCTTTGCCTTCTCAGTTTGTCATGAAAAGAAATCTACAACAGCTGTGACAAATGTGCTTTCAGCGTTCTTTGCAAACTTAACATTAATAACTTGTCTCTCAACATTCTTCCACACTGAATTCAAGTTTTGTTTGGCCTGGAGGCTTATTTCCCCAACCTTATATAATTTTTTATTTTATAAGAGATTTTTGCTATAGGGCATGTGCACTGGCCAGAGAGACAGAAAGAGACAGAGAGATGAAAAGCAAGAAATCAACACTCCCCACCCAGAAGGGGTGGCCACACCGCAATCCCTTCTTCTTCATTCTCCTCTTGGGACCTTGGGCACACATGCACATGTACCCGGCATGAGTTTAAGCCGCTGGGTCTAGGACTTGAACTGTCGATTACGTGGGAGTCCAGCGATGGAACTATTATACCATCTGCTGGCCCCTTTCCCAACCTTTTAACCATCTTTATGTCTCTTTCAGCATCTCCAATTACTCCCTTCCTTGGGGAGCTAAGACCAGTCCCTTGATCCACCCAGGCTAGGACCTCAGCTTAGTAGGATGTACTTTTGTTTCTTGTCGGCCTATTGATTTTGACCTTTATACCTACAAGGTTTTCTCTTAAGAGGTCTAGAAAGGATCAGCTTTTGGACTTTCTGGGGATCAGAAGGAAGTCCACTCAATATTTTATAATCCAGAGGGTGTGTGCACTCATCAGAGAGACAAAGAGAAGAATTCATCCCTCGGTGGGGCATGGTCACACTGTCGCCTCTTCTTTTCCATTTTTCCATCTTGTTAGGATGTGGGGCATACAGGACCACACATCTGACGTGCTTTTCAAGCTGCCTGGGATGGGACTTGAACCACCGTTGGCCTTGTGGATCTATCTCCCTTAACCACTAGGCCATACGACTGGCCCTAGAAGCCAACTCAATATTGCTTCTGGGAACAAAGGCCACTGTCAGATAAACTTAAAATGTGTGTCCTCTGAGTGTGCATGCATCGTTATGATCCTTACACACTCGAGGGTACGTCCTCTCCGGGCCCAGCCCTTTGCCCCCGACAGTACTTCCTGTACCACTTTCGACCACATCTCTAAATGAACATAATCATTTTTTAAATTATTTAGTTTTATTTATTATTATTATTTTTTAATGTGACCATAGACATAGAGAGAGAGAGAGAGAGAGAGAGAGAGAGTGAGTCAAAGAGACGGGGGTGGGGGGGTAGGGAGTGGAGTAAGAAAGCAAGCCACCGGGTCTGGAACTCGAACCCCCGATGGCCGTGTGGGAGTCCAGCGCCCTTCACCACCACAGCATCTGCTGGCCCCCAACCATAATCATTTTGACCATTCATCCTTAGTCCCTCTCTCCCTCTACTCGTGCCACCAACCTGGTCATTTTCTGTTTTTTCTGCCCTGAAGGTTACTGAACATTCTGGACAAGCACTGAGCGGATCTACTATCGATCACTTCCCAACATTTCATGATACAACCCTTTACCCACTCCACCATGACTATTTATTCCTAATTCATTCCAAGCAGGTGCCCCTCAAACAGTTGTGTAGTGAAAAATGATCATGTCTTTGTGGCCTGGCAGGTGTGACTTTTGGATAAGCACTGGCGGCTTTCTTAAAATCAAAGCAGGTGGCATCGTTCGCGCTCCCATAACCCGCCGGACTGCTGCTCCATCACAGGGACGGCAGGAGTCTGACGTGGCCTGCCTTTTCCCACCACAGTGGCCACGCCTGCTGCCTGCCAGCTCGCAAGGCATTCCCAAATCAATTTTGTGATGCTCCTTGATTGATACCTGCTATCATCCCCCCTCTCCCCCGGATCTTCTTCCAGGTCATAACACCTTGCAGATTTGTTCTTTTGGGGCCATTCTTCATCCCATGTTACTGACATGGTGTTCCTTTTCCAGTTCTATATTTTCTCTACAACTGGTGCCCTATGAGACTATTTTTTTAAGAATTATTTTTGTTTACTATTATTTTTTTAATTTGACATGAGAGAGTGAAATTGAGGAAGCAAGGCCTCAGGTCTGAGACATGCACAGTGGTCAACCGCATGGGAGTCCAGCACCTTAACCACCATGACACCTGCTGGCCCCTATACAAATAAATATTTCTATGTCCTGATAGGTAAGCCCTTGTACCTACAGATTTTAATGCATGAGTTTACTAAAATAGCCTTTCGCCAGTGCTAGTCATGCTGCCTACTCCTCCAACTCAAAGTTTCTCCTGGGCTCCTTTAAAGCAAAGTTTTACTCTTGGGGGAAAAATGTGACAACTTGATGTATTGATGTCATTTAAAACCAACTCCTTCTTCTACCTAACAGAGAAACTACACTTCCTAGTCCTGTTGTTTCTAATACACTTCAAGACTCTCTCCCTTGATGTGTGCTTTTTCTTTTTTTTCTTTTTTTTGGGAGAGGTTTTTGCTATAGGGCACATACGCTCGCCAGAAAGACAGAGACAGAGAGAAAGCGAGAAGTCACCATCCAGGGGGATGGCCACACCACAATCCCTTCTTCTCCATTCTCTTCTCAGGATCTTGGGCATGCACACACACGCTCCTGGGTGTGAGTTTAAGCCACCGGGTCCGGGACTCAAACCGTGGTCGACTACATGGGAGTCCAGCGACATAGCCATTACGCTAACTGCTGGTCCCTCTTGATGTGTTTTGAAAGTTGCTTCTCATTTCCCGCTTGAGCTTTCCCGACTACCCTGCCGCCATTTCCTTGTACTCCTCCTTGGCCCTCTGTCATTCCTGTACTTCATTGTAGCGTTCTTGTTCATGTCGCAGCGATTCAAGCAGCTCTTTGTTCATCCTGTCGGGCTTCCTCCCACCTCCCCTAGCTTGGTTAGCCTTTCATTGTTTCCTCGCTGGGATTTCACGAAGGCAGAGCGAGTACAGCTGGGTCACCTCGTCTGCGTCTATTCAATCTGCACTGATTGTTTCCTCCCGAAAACCTGAAATCGACTTTCATAAATTCTACTTCATGAACGCTGCTGATTTTCAGCCTTTGAAGATCCTACAAAATACGAGTATCTTTCACGATTAGATACGTACCCTGCTCCTACCCTGTAATATCTCATTTGGAATAGAGCAGCCACCCTGCTAGGTTCTTCTGTTTTCTCCTTTAAGCTATCCCTCCTGTTTCTTTATTGATTTATTTGAGTCACAGGCCGGAGAGGGAAGAGAGATAATTGATGCTGTTGAGCTCTACGGCATGGTCGAATGTTCGGGAAGCCCGTCCAGCCTTCTCTTAGATGAGAGATCTACATCAAAAGTCTGTGAAAGCATTCCCTTCACTTTTTCTAAAACGATACTTCTGAAATCCACGAACTTTCTGCCTGATGATCTCCTTTTACATCCTCTTCAACGTAAAAGCGCAAACCACAGGCTTACTGTTGAAGTCCCAACTTCTTTTTTTTTTTAAAGAATTATTTGTTTAATTCCATTTGCTATTATAATTAGTATTATTACTTTAATTTGACCAGAGAGAGAGGGAGAGAAAGGGAAAAAGAGAAAGCGAGTCGCCAGGTCCGGGACATGAACTGCGATCAGCCACGTGGGAATCCAGAGCCCTTAACCACCACGCCACCTGCTGGCCCCAAAGTTCCAACCTATTCCTGTTTTTTTAAGGTCTTTTTTATTTAACTTTATTATTATTACTATTGTTTTCCAGTTTGATCAGAGAGAGAGAGAGAGAGAGAGAGAGAGGAAAAGTGAGAAAGCAAGCCACTAGGTCCAGGACTCAAACCGTAGGCAGCTATGTAGGAGTCCACAGCCCCATCCCAACCTATTCTTTTTTTTTTTTTTTTTTTTTTTTGGGAGAGGTTTTTCGCTATAGGGCGCGTGCGCTCGCCAGACAGACAGAGAGAGACATAGAGACAGAAAGCGAGAAATCACCCCCCGGGGGGATGGCCATGCCGCAATCCCTTCTCCTCCATTCTCTCGGGATCTTGGGCACGCATGCGCATTCGCCCGGTGTGAGTTTAAGCCACTGGGTCTGGGACTCGAACCGCGGTTGACTACATGGGAGTCCAGCGACATAGCCATTACACTAACTGCCGGTCCCCCAACCTATTCTTAAAAAGGTTACATGTTTGAATTCTTAGGTAAGTTCTGCATTAGATAAGCCCAGCAGGTCAAGAACAGAGATTTCCTTGCCTCCATTTCTCCCTACCTCTTCTATTTTAGGCAAACCCAAAGCAGAGCTGATTTTGTACATTTCTCTGGCTTCTTCCATTATGATGTTTTTGGAGGAAGAGAGGGTTCTCTGAACCTATCCACACTCCTATGACATCTACTAATAGTCAACATCAACTACCCCTCCCTGAGTCCCTACGTTAAGAGTCAGGCACAGCAGCAGGCACACTGTGTGATTATTAACGTGCTAATAAACCTGGTAAGACAGGTAGTCTGTTCCTACGCAACACATGAGAATGTCATTGTGCAGAGAGATGAAATAACTTCCGTTTACTAAATCCAGGCTGTTCGCATTCAATTTCCTGTTGGTGTGCTCCATCCGGGTACAGGGGAACGCTGTGGATCACTGCCCCCTATGTCTGTAAAGGGCTGATTACCCAATGAGTGATGCATTGACATCTGAAAGCAATTCAGGGGAAGGGGACTAGATGCATGATTTCACCCATACTGAAGATGTTTTATTACTTTGAAGCTCAGTTATATTTTCTTCTGACTACAAAGTCCAACAGAAAATACTTCCATAAAATATGCATATGAAATAGTTAAATGTAATATAGTATACGTCATAAAAACGCCACTTATAAGGGAATGCCATCCGTTTTGAAAACTGAGAAGACACACATGGAAGGAAAGTGGTTTCCTGCCCCATGCTGCAAGTTCTGTCACTAACACTAGGATCCCAGCTTACAGCTCAGTGCACGCAATAGCACTGGCCCTAAGACGAACCATGGGTAGGATAGTGCTGGTCTCGAAAACGCAGAGACAATGAGCTGTACTCTATGCCTTCATGAGGTCACTTTTTGTTATTATAAGGTGGAAAAAAGGAACAGTCCTGAAAAAGTACAAACTTATAAAATCATTACTTATTTACTCCCAGTAAATTAAAAAATAAACATATCGGCATCTCTGCTGATGGAGTGGTTTCACTGCCCGGTGATTCAGTCTAGGTCGTGGTCAGGGAGTCACAGTCACACACAGAAACGACACCAACAACCAGCCTCTTAAAAGGGTGTGTACCATGATTGCGGATAAGGACTATTTGGATCAGAATTTTAGGTCTGGAGAAAAGACAGACTATACTCTCTAGAACTAGAATCCGATTCCTGGCTCTGCCATCTGTTAGCTAGGATCCAGGGCAAGATATAGAATTCATCTGTGGCTCCATTTCCTTGTTGGTAAACTGGGAATCAAAACAAAATGACGTATCTCGGGACCAGCAGTTAGCGTAATGGCTATGTCACTGGATTCCCATGTAGTCCACCGCGATTTAAGTCCCGGACCCGGCAGCTTAAACTCACGCTGGGCATGTGTGTGTGCATGCCCAAGATCCTGAGAGAATGGAGGAGAAGGGATTGTGGCGTGGCCATCCCCCCGGGGGGTGATTTCTCGCTTTCTGTCTCTCTGTCTCTGTCTTTCTGGCGAGCGCACATGCCCTATAGTAAAAACCTCTCCCCCCCCCCGAAAAAAAAAAGAAAAAAAAATGACATATCTCAAAGGGCATTTGAAAAGTATTAATATATGTAAAGAGGTAGCACTTACTGAACCACTCCCTTAAATTTGCACTGAAAGAGGACTTTACATCAATTAATAAAATGGCAAAAGTAAATTAAAATCAGGACCAGCAGATGGCTAGTGGTTACATTGCTGGACTCCCACATAGTCAACTGCAGTTAGAGTCCCAAACCTGGTGACTTAAAACTCACACCAGCTGTGAATGTGTATAGACCCAAAATCCCAAGAGGAGAATGGAGGTGTGGCCATCTCCCCTGGCGGGGGAGGGGGGGGATTCCTCATCTTCTGTCTCTGTCTCTCTGGTGAGCGCACACACCCTATAGTAAAAATCTCTCTTAAAAAAAAAGTAAATTAAAATCAAATAGTAATCATGTTTTGGGAGGGTTTTTTGTGAGAGAGACTTTTTTCTATAGGGTGTGTATACTATCCCCAGGGGGGACAGCAACAGTGCAATCACTTCTCCTCCATTCTCCTCAGTATTTTGGGCATGCTCGCACATGTGCCCTTCGGGACTCTCAAGCTGCCAGGTCTCGGACTCAAACCGCGGTCGACCATGTGGGAGTCCAGTGCCTTAACCACTATACCACCCCACCTGCTGACCCCAGGCGAGATTCTTAAACACCTTATGAGGTGCCTAGTCTGGGTACCACAGTGATGCTACCCCAATGAGCTCACATTTCTGAAACATCCCTACTTGGCCTCTTAACCTTCCTTTGGGATGGCAGCACCCATGAAACGATTTTCTAAAATATTGACCGTACCCAAGCTAGTTCTTCCCAAAGAATAAGCAATACCAATTTAAAAGGTTACAACTAGCTCGCATCCATTCTAATATAAACCTGATGAGTTTGCACTTCTCACCTTATTTTTCAGAAAACAAATATTCCATGCTGGCTCTTGAAAATACCAGGAAGCAATAATTCAACAAGAGGAAAATCAAAAGTGATCTGCATAAAACACTTCCAGCAGACAGTTTCCCACCATGCTCTGCTTACATGACTATCATTTACAAACATGCAGCCGTTTCATCATCCTCTTCTCCAATTGTCATCAACATGCTAGTCCACTCCCACTTTCCTTCGTGTAAGGGTTTGAGACCTCGTACTAATTCACAGAATTGGAAAAGTGTCCAAAAGCAATTGAGATTTCCATTCTTTACTGGAAGAACAAGAATGCCGCACACCGTCAGTGGGCAGCCCAGTTGAGAAAGCGCGAAGCATAAGCGTAGGGAAATCTGGTTTTGCTTGAGATAATACATAACTGGCAAATCGAGAAGCGTGACATTCAATAACACAGCACCGTTCACATCTGTTTGTTTTCGGCTACTGTGCCCTTCACACCTTTAATTCAAGAAATGTTACAGCACGCCGGCAAAAAATGAATTTTATTACTATGACACTTGTTTTATGAAGCACTTTCATCAGTGATTCTGAAACGAGGCTGCCATAAGTATTTGTATTTCCTGAGCTAGACCAAAATAGTCTGCCTTCAACGTTCAAAAATGCCAATCTTTTTTTAATTCCTGGTGGGTAAGGGAACAGAGGAAGCAAATGGATTTTTGTGAATTAAGATCTTTCCTGTGAGATGTTAACTTCAAGATCCTAGGTGAAATAAACGATCCTACGAGGTAGGACAGGGAATTTTACAGGTTATACCATTTTAACAGAATTGATAGAGGTACCAGGTGAAGACAAGCTTGATGACAAAAGAAGGAAACCCTGGATAGGAAGTGAGGTTCTCTCACTTTCCCAGGTATCCGACACCCCCTCAAGGGTACTTCCTTTCAGAATATGTTCCTTTGTGTCAAACCAAGCCTTCACTGAATAGGGCAGGATCCCTCAACTGGGGCACCTACAGCTTAAGAGAGTCTCTTCCTGGAGCTAATTTCGGAGATGGTCATAATATCATAAATGTGAAAAACACTTAAATGCCAGATCATAGAATCATACAATTTCATATATTTTAAAAATTAACACAAATACCTTGCAACCATTGAGAAAAAGACATCAAACAATTATTTGAAAAACTGTATGCCCCTTGGGACCAGTGGATGGTGTGGTGGTTAAAGAGCTGGATGCTCCCACATGGCTGACCACGGTTCAAGTCCTGGACCTGGTGGCTTGCTTTCTCACCTTCTCTCTGTCTGTGTGTGTCTCTCTGGTCAAGTTAAAAATGAATGAATGAATAAATAAAATTAAATAAATAATTATTAAAAAAAAAAAAAAACAAAAAAAAAACAAAACTGTATGCCCCAAACTGGAAAAGCATGTCTATCTGTGGGCTGTGGGTGTGGTATTTGGCAACCCACAGGAGGGTTTCCTTAAACATCATGGAGTGTTAATTTAGAGACTGGAGCTCTCCCTTGAATGCAGGGATGGTGTGATCAGTAAGTCTGAGGGAGTGTAAGCCACTGAGGTGGCTGGACGTGGTATCTATCCCCGGTGTACTTGGGTTGATGGGGCTGACAGAAAGGAACACTGATACCCTTAAGAAACTTCTAGAGCAGGCTAGGGATCTGGACCTGCCTGTCCCCCTAAGAATGCAAGCGGACATAGGATACATGAAAAGGAGACTAGAGCCAGAGCCAGCAGGTGACATGGTGGTTAAGGCGTTGGATTTCCTTCCTCATGGCTGACTGGTTCAGGTCCTGGACCTGGTCACTTGCTTTCTCACTTTCCCTCCCTCCCTCTCTCTCTCTGGTCAAATTACAAACAAATAAATATTTTTAAATAAATAAATGGGTAAATTTTTTAAAAAGAAAAGAAATTTTTAAAAAAAGGAGACTAGAGGCTAAGCTCCAATCTTTTTTTTTTTTTTTTTTCTTTTTTTGGAGAGGTTTTTGCTATAGGGCGCGTGCGCTCGCCAGACAGACAGACAGAGACAGAGAGATAGAAAGCAGGAAATCACCCCCCAGGGGGGATGGCCACGCCGCAATCCCTTCTCCTCCATTCTCCTCTCGGGATCTTGGGCACGCACACACACGCGCCCGGCGTGAGTTTAAGCCGCCGGGTCCGGGACTCGAACCACGGTCGACTACGTGGGAGTCCAGCGACATAGCCATTACGCTAACTGCTGGTCCCACTCCAATCTTCTAAAAGAAAGAGACAAAGGGAAGCTCCCTGAGGAAAGGCAAGGGATGAACGAGAAAAACAATATGCTGACTCATCCTTCTATGAGGGACCTCCAAAAGTTCACAGAAAAATGTATATTAGGAAGAAACGAGGGCTGGCTCCACAGCACTCTAGTGAAGGGAGCTGGATCCTACACTCAAGGATTGTGGCTCGAATCCTGGACCTGGTGGCTTGAAAAACACACCGTGTATGCACATGCGCATGCCCCAGATCCCAGCAGAAAAATGGAGGAAAAAGGGTTGAGGAGGGACCATGTCCCATTGCGAGATGTTTTTCTTCTTCTCCCTCCCTCTCTTTCTTCTGTTCTCTCTGGCAAGCACATGTACCCTGTGGTGTGCTTTTAAAATAGAAGAAGAGGTTGTACATGAATTTCAAAAATTTTTACACTAAAACTAACTCGTATTTTAATTTAATTTTTCTATAAACTGTTCTATGTGGTCTGGTACCAACTCTGAAGTCCAATTTAAGGAATAATGTTAATTGCCACAATAAATTATTTTTGTTAAAAGGATTGTTTAAATTTAGAGGCCATGTTCTAGCATCAAGTACATTTGATATAACGAGTTATACAAGTAACATTTATTATTTATCCACTTACATTTCTAGGGTTAGGTTTTCTGTACCAATAAATCATCTGAGGAGGGCTCCTGAGGAGGAACTGGGCAATCACCCCCTTAGTTACTGAGAGTCACAATTGTCAGCCTGCTGCCAACCAACCAGAATGGGCAGGCGACTTCACCAGGGCACATGTCACTGTGAGCTCAGCAATTCAGTGACTCCTGCATTTGAGGAACAAGAATCCAGATCTAGTCCTGTACAATCTAGTCCAGAGAGCACACATTCAAAACACTTGGGGCGCTTGCGCTGTTCCGGTGCAGGACTTCCCACCGCCTCGTACAGGGTGTCGGGAGACTCTGCTGCTCATGGTGCTTCACTCCGCAAAGGCCGGGAAAGGGCGGGTATGATTTCTCACTTTCTTCTCACTGTCTGTTTCTCTCTGGTGAGTGCATGCACCCAATGGCGAAAACCTTAAAAGTTTATGGAAAAATGGAATAAAAGTATGAGTTTATTTTGGTACAAAAGTGTTTTGAGAGACCAGCAGTTAGCATAATGGCTATGTTGCTGGACTCCCACGTAGTCCACCGTGGTTTGAGTCCCAGACCCAGTGGCTTAAACTCACGCCGGGCACATGTGTGTGCGTGCCCAAAATCCCGAGAGGAGAAAGGAGAGGGGATTGTGGCGTGGTCATCCCCCCATCATCACTTTCTGTCTCTCTGTCTTTCTGGTGAGCACACGTACCCTAAAGCAAAAAAGCCCTCTCCAAAAAAAAGTGTTTTGAAATAAATGCATAGATTTCTCATTTAAAAACACACACACACACACACACACACACACACATTCATACAAGAAAATGGCTCAGGGTAGAAAGACTACAAAATACCAAAACATTCAGGAGGGAAACTGGCAAACGAGCAGACACCTTCCTTTTCGTCCCTTCTTCACTCCTCTGAGGGGTACACACGTGTGTAGACATGTCTGCATCCCCCTCACCATTCAAGGTGAATTTCCGCCCCTTTACCCACTGCTCTGTTTTCCACACTCTGGATCAAGAGCATAATCTTCTCTAATCTTAGAGCCAGACCAGACAAATCAGTGAGTTAGGGGATCAACTAGAGGCCTATAATTAGTCTTGTCTGAGAGGTTTAAGAAAATCGATCCATACAGTGGTAGGAAAGTAGTTAGTTGATAAGGGGGCTGGAGGGAGAGTTGAAACCAATTTCTGGCAGTTGGCATAATGGCTGTGTCGCTGGACTTCCATGTAGCCGACCGTGGTTCAAGTCCCGTCCCAGTGGCTTAAACTCACGCCGGGTATGTGTGCGTGCGTGCCCAAGATCCCGAGAGGAGACTGGAGGAGAAGGGATTGTGGCATGGCCATCCCCCCTGGGGGGTGATTTCTTGCTTTCTGTCTCTCTGTCTCTCTCTGTCTTTCTGGCGAGTGCGCACGCACCCTGTAGCTAAAAACAAACAAACAAACAAAAAAAAAAAACAAACAAACAAACAAACAAAAAAACCTCCCCCCTCAAAAACAAAAGAACCAATTAATTTCTGGAAAACTTCATTGACAGCCATGTGTTCTTTCTGACTGTCATCTGTAAGCTGAAGGGCTGAGATCAAGATGACCTTCTTGCTTTTATGCTTAGATGCCCATTCAGGAACCACACACAACCCCCTTTCTCATCTGAGCATGTGTATGTGTGTGTGTGTGTGTGTGTGTGTGTGTGTGTGTGTATTCCCCTTGAAGCCCTGAATTTATTCGTAACTCCAGAAACTGTTGCCAGCAGGGGGCTGAACTACCATAACCTGCCTGGGCTTCCCTCCTTGAAATAAAGAACTGGGCTCTGAACCTGAAAGGGGAAAAAAAAATCCCCAAACAAAACCCTGTCATCAAACAACTTGTAGATCATTGCTGAACACGTATGTGACGAGGAAACAGCTGAGAGGATGAGACAAGTCAGAAATCTGAGCTACAGGTGAAATACACTGCTAATTTCCAGGTGGCTTAGGCATCGTTCTTGGATAAGTGAAAATGAAAATTTCTAGGATTAATTCAAGTCGATTAGGTGGCAGCCGCCCAGCACCTCAGTGGTCACCTGTTTATACTTTTTCCAACACAAGTTCTACACAGTCACTATCTCAGAGGGTAAGCACATGATTAGCCCAGGAAGGGAAGGTTCTTCCCAGCAAGAAAAAACGAAGCAGAAGCACTGCTATAAAACCACGATTAGCGTGGGCTCCTAGCCAAGAAATTAGCACAACAGAAGTAAAAGTTTGCGAGACTTGACAAGACCAGCACACAGGCAAGTAGCAACAATACCTTTAAAAAAAAAAAAAAGAAGAAGAAGAAAAAAAAAAATAGGTAGATAGATAGATAGATAAGAGTCTAAGAGGCAGTATAAACATCACTGGAGAAACAGGACTACAAAATAACCAATTAATAAATGACTAATGGTGTGGGGAGAAAAATCCATGAATTCTTACTGACACTCCTATGCTGAGCTCAGCCATGTTCTCTTCTCTGTATTTACAGTGGTTTCTTAGTCTAAGATCTAATGCTTACCTTTAAAACCTTTTAAAATGGGGGACCAGCAGGTGGCTTGGTGGTTAAGGCGTTGGACATTCCCACATGGCCAACCATGGTTTGAGTCCCAGACCTGGTGGCTTGGTTTCTCACTTTCCCTCTCTCTCTCTGTGTCTAGTTCTGGTCAAATTAAAAATAAATGCATGAATAAATAAAATTAAATAAAAATAATTAAATAAAACCTTTTTTTTTTTTTTCAGAAAGGTTTTTGCTATACGGCATGTGCGCTCACCAGAAAGACAGAGAGAGGCAGTGAGACGGAAAGCGACAAATCACCCTCCAGGGGAGATGGCCATGCTGCAATCCCCTCTCCTCCATTCTCCTCTCAGGATCTTGGGCACGCACGCACATGCGCCCAGCGTGAGTTTAAGCCACCGGGTCCGGGACTTGAACCATGGTCGACTACATGGGAGTCCAGTGACATAGCCATTATGCTAACTGCTGGTCCCAATAAAACCTTTTCACATGAACATGATTATTTCTGTGGTTGATGGTAATGCAGCAGTAAAACATGACATTCATAGGCTGACCTAAAACATGACACTCAGGCTGACCCACAAGGGAAAGTTCCAGCTTCATGTCTGAAGACCTCCCTGACTACAGTGGGCATGTGTGTACCCAAGATTTGGGGCTGGTTGAGGTGGGGACAGATCACGGCATTAGGAGTCCATTGTGGGTATCGTCTCTCTCTACCTTACATGAGAAATAAAGAAACCTCACAGAAATTATTATCCCTCCTTTGACTTTAGAAATTTTTGTTCATAATCTCATCATTAACTAGAGTCCATTAGCATTCAGGTACTAAGAAGAAATACAAAAACACCTCGAGTTAGCCAAATACCCACCCACCCACCCACATACACACACACAAGCAAAAGAAGACATTGCTGTTTCCTTCAAAGTCCATCTGAATTTGGGGGCAATCAATCATAATGCTCCACAAATCTTTTTCCCAGTGAAAAAGATTCAATCAATACCTCTTCCTTCCCAGCACAGCTAGTTCTTACAATGACATTACAAAGCAGATGGAATGCTAGTAACCAAAAGCCAGAGGGCTGATGAGGTCGTTTACAGTCTGCACTTCTCAAATAAAGAACTATTACTGAAAAGGAAAGGTCACTCAAAATGAATTGCATGCAATAAAGAGGGTGGGTAGGGACACACGGCCTGCTGTTGATTCCCAGGGTGAGGGAGGTCTCGGGACAGGAAGGCTTACTCAAGTAAACAGTGGTTTGCCTCGTTTGGTGAGCCACTGAGGCATGCACAAAATCCGGTACACGCGTACTGATTAAATTGAGACGCAGCTCACTCGTGCGTCCAGCACCCAGTAAGGTGCTTCTGGACCAGAAGTCCAGGCCTTTCCAGAAATAACAGGGCTGCAATGAAGCCAAACCCATGTCTTCATGAATAAAAGAGGACATAACCACTTGTAAACCACAGCACCAAATCACCCTCTCATGCTTCTAGAAGCTGATGTTTGTTTTGTTTTGTTTGAAGAGAGATTTTTGCTCTAGGGCGTGTGTGCTCCCCAGAGAGACAGAAAGTGAGAAATCACCTCCCAGGGGGGATGGCCACACAGCAATCCCTTCTCCATTCTCCTCCTGGGGTCTTGGGCATGCACGCACAAGTGCCCGGCATGAGTTTTAAGCCACCAAGTCTGGGACTTGGACCGTGGTGGGAGTCCAGTGATGTAACCATTAATGCTATCTGCTAGTCCTTCTAGAGGTTGTTTTATTCCATCCCAAATCACTGGAAGGAAAGGTAGCACGTCCTCTCATACTGAGCTCCCCGACTTCTTTTTCGCTCTAACATGAAGCATATCCATCAACTTCAAGACTCAGTGCGATCCGGAACAGTGGTGGTGCTTCACTGAGGCCTGACAGACATTGCCCACTCTGGACCGTAGCCCAACTGTGACTGACTCCTCTGTGGCCTGTGTACCCCAAATCACTAACGATGCCTGAATTTCCATCTCGGAAACAATTCCCTGGGCCGGGTCTTCCCAGACAGTGCCCCCCTGCTCCTTGCATTGTCCTCTCTTTCCCAGGGCCCCAGTTCTCCCATCCTGCCACACGGATCACACCACATGGGTCCAACCGCTGCCCAGATTTGTCCCCTCCACGCTGTACCACCTGCCCCCAGTACCCCAGACCTGAGTCACTTCATCCTGGGTCCCTGCTGCAGACTGACCAGAACTGAGTTTCTGTAATGGAGCCCACGCCTCTGTCATCTGTCTCTTGTTTTCAACCACAGTAAACTATGCAAACCAAAAAAAAAATGTATGGCCCAGTTCTTTTGTTTTTATGCAATAAAACAGTTATGTTGGACTAGCAGGTTCTTTTGTTTTTGTGCCATAAAAATGGTTGTGTTGGGCCAGAGGTGTGGTGGTTAAGGCACTGGATCCCACATGGCTGAATATGGGGTTCAAGTCCTGGACCCAGTATTTTGAAAATCACGCCAGGCGTGTACACACGGATGCCCAAAAACCCAAGAAGAGAACGGAGTAGAAGGGATTGTGGCATGGCCATGTCCCACCCTCCCCAGGGACTGATTTCTCACTTTTGCTCTCTGTCTCTCTCATGCACGAACATTCCCTACAGCAGAAATCTAATTTTTAAAAAAGGTGGTACTGGGACCAGCAGTTAGCATAATGGCTATGTCTCTGGACTCCCATGTAGTCGACCACGGTTCGAGTTCCGGACCCGGTGGCTTAAACTCACGCCGGGCTCGTGTGCATGCGTGCCCAAGATCCCGAGAGGAGAATGGAGGAGAAGGGATTGCGGAGTGGCCATCCCCCCTGGGGGGCGATTTCTCGCTTTCCGTCTCTCTGTCTTTCTGGTGAACGCACACACTCAGTAGCGAAAACTTCTCCAAAAAAAAAAAAAAAAAAAAAAACAGGTGGTGCTTTCTTGGCCACCAGGCAGATGCGGTTATTGTGATCAATGGACAGTTATTGTGGTGCTAGGTAAACTACCCCGAGGCAGCATTTATGCTTAATATGAGCCTCCTGAAGATAATGCTTGAACCAAAAAGAAACAAAGATTAGGAAAATTTTAAATAAAGGTTAAGGCTTTTGAGTCATGCTTCAAATACAGCACTGGCAGCCTAAGATCTAAATGCGTAACTGTTCACAATAAACAGGAGAACGGAATCAGCACCAGGCACACCACTTGTGTCTGTGATTAGCCATTCTATGTCTGATTTACAGCTTTTGGGGAGATAGGTACCAATTTATTTTTCCTCCACAGATCTCCATGCATGAAGTGTAATTACAAATTTGTTTGCCTTTTCCGTGGTGTGGAATTGCAAACACAACCTTCCTGGAGATTTAGAATAGGAGGCTTTCCTTGTCCTTTATGTTTTCCTCATAATAAAAATGTAATAGATGCCAGAGAACATTTCAAACCAGACACGTAAGCCCACTGAGTCCAGCCACATGGCTCTTTTAGGATCACTGCTTTGACCTGATGAAACAGTTACAAGACGATAGCAACTGCAAAAACGCTAGAGTTTTATATGCTTAATTCTGCCACCTTTTCTTTTTTTGTCACCCTGTTGCATCATGAATATGGGCTTTACTTATCTCATTGAAACATTTTACCCAAATGTACAGTTAACAATGCTGGATACGTGAGTTTTCTTACAGGGAAATTAATTTCAATAAATGCCAAGAGACTTACAGTGCTTTGGCAAAGATTCGTGGATTTCATGCTGGCTTAGTACAGCGATGGATCTGAATTAAAACAGGGCCACACAGCATCAGTTAAGGCCTCCCTGGAGTGCCAGTTGCTGGGGTGGTGTCCAGGTGGTTTGCTGAGGCCACCCCAAGGTGTTCTTGCAGCCTGACCCACCTCTGCAGTTCTCATGCCCACCACCAGGGTGTGCTCTAGTCCAGCACCTTCTGGTGCTTCCTTAGATGACCTTCTGATAACCTGCTTCCTGTCTGGCCTCCCCCACTGTAAGGAAAGTTCCACCAAGAAAAGCAAACACGGAAATCTTTTCTTCTATCACATCCTTGTGTTAATCTCTCTCCTTAAAGTTATTCTCTTGTGGGCCAGCAGATGGCATGGTGGTTAAGGGGTTGGATCCCACATGGCTGACTGGGAGGTTTGAATACTAGATCTAGCAACTTGAAAAACACTCTGGGCAGGTGCATATGCGTGCCCAAAACCCCAAGAGGAGAACAGAGGTGAAGGGATCCCCATTCCTGGGGGTGATTTCTCACCTTTCTTCTTTCTCTCTCTGTCTTTCTCCTGGCTAGTGCAAATGCCCTACAGTGAGCTGGAACGGGGTAGAAAACATGGTGTAGGGGCTGGGCTGGCAGGTGGCACAGTGGTTAAAGGCACTGGACTCCCACATGGCTAACCACGGTTCAAGTCCCAGATCTGGAGGCTTGCTTTCTAACTCTCTCTCTCTGATCAAACTGGAAAATAATAATAATAATAATAATAATAATAATAAAAGTTAAATAAAATAATTCTTTAAGAAAAAAGAAAACATGGTGCATGTAGAGGAGGAGGGGCAGTAGTGCTGAGTGACAAGAGAGGTAGAAACGTTTCTTCATGGTTAACATCTAGTTTTCATTATACAATGAAGACATATGCCTTAAAAATGTTCTGTGGAGGAGAAATAAGAGGGAAACCATTACCACAGTCCCACCATCCTGACCCCCCCCAACCATGTAAACTTCATAGAACATTTTCTCCTGCCTGCCTTCATTCCGGATTCATTTTCTCAGTGTAATAGTCATAGTTCCCTTGTCCTTTTCAGGTACTATCTCAATTTTTCCTTGGGTCTCTGATCTCCCTTTAGACTTGCCTCTCAAAAGCTTTTCTTCTGCCTTTTTACTCTTTTCAAGTGTTCTCAGTGGCGCTCACCTCCACTCTCTCTTCCTCTGTGCGCATCTACTCCCTGCAGCTACTGCACCACCTCTACCCTGGTATGTGCTGTCAGCTCCCAGAGGCACTGTGGGATAGCTAAGGTTGTGAGGGACACGCAAGGCTGCTTGGTGCTCGCCGTGCCAACTACCGACTTGGGGTAATTCACACTGGCCATGTTAGATCCCCTATATTCTTTCGGATGTTGTTACCTTTGCAAAGTAGGGTGTTCAGAGACTGCCGAGATGAAAAGCAACTACAGCACGAAGAGCAAAGTGAAACAAGGAATGGTGTCCATTTGCCTCCAAGGTTCAGGAAGTTGTGCAGTGCCCAACAGGCGCATGCGTGCCATTGCTCAGTATGTTAGTCAAGGTTTCTCTAGAGGAATAGAATCCAGAGAAGGGGTGTGTATGTGTGTGTCCACAGCGAGACAGAGACAGAGGAGTAATTTTCAGGAACTGGCTCATACTGTTGTATGAGCCGACTTCTAAAATCTGCCAGACAGGTCAGCAGGTTGTAGCTTCAAGAAGAATCGATGTTGCCACTTAAGTTCAAAGTCAGTCTACAGGCAAGGCCCCTCTTCCTTAGGGAAACCTCCACCTGTTTTCTCTCTTTTTTTTTTTTGGAGAGGTTTTTGCTATAGGGCGTGTGCGCTCGCCAGACAGACAGAGAGAAAGCGAGAAATCACCCCCCGGGGGGATGGCCACATCTCAATCCCTTCTCCTCCATTCTTCTCTCAGGATCTTGGGCACACTTGCACACGTGCCCGGCGTGAGTTTAAGTCACCAGGTCCAGGACTCCAACCGCGGTCGACTAAGTGGGAGTCCAGCGACATAACCATTACGCAACTGCTGGTCCCTTCTCTTAAGGCCTTTGACTGTTCAGATGAGTCCCAATTGTGATTGGGAGGGCCACTGGCTTTACTCAAAGTCTTGTGATTTAAATACTAGTATTATCTAAAAAATACCTTCACAGCAGTATCAGTGGATACATTAAGCTATCATTTAAGAAGGAAAAAACAGTATATTTTTTCCTTTGAATATAAGTGATTCTATTTCTAATGAGACACTAAATTATTAGGTCACAGTTGTTTGGCCTTTACACCTTAATAAATAGAATAGTTAGCTATTTTTTTCTCAGCTTCTGGACATGGAGAATACCATGAACGGAAAAAGTTCAAGAACCTTTAGCCTATACACTGATGGCAGAAGTCCAAACTGTTTTCCAGAGTCCCAGACAGTACGTCCTCAATGCATGGCAATAAATGTGTACATTCTAAAGAGACTTCTCACAACTACCTTGCTTTGAATGTCTCAAACTAAATTGCTTTTTCTCTTTTAAAGGTTATTTATTTATTTAGGAGAGGTTTTTGCTATAGGGCGTGTGCACTCGCCAGAAAGACATAGACAGAGAGACAGAAAGTGAGATCACCTGCCAGGGGGGATGGCCACACTGCAATCCCTTCCCCTCCATTCTCCTCCCGGGATCTTGGGCACGCACACACATGCACCCGGCATGAGCTTAAGCCACCGGGTCCGGGACTCGAACTGCGGTTGACTACATGGGAGTCCAGTGACATAGCCATTACGCCAACTGCTGATCCCAAGTTTATTTATTTCTTCTATGAGAGTGATAGACCAAGACAGACAGTCAAGCCCTTTTAACAGTGTCTCATGCCAACACCCCATCCCTGCCTTCCAGCCCTCCAGGATCATGGGTACATGTGTCCAGGACCTACAGGCTGACCCCAGACCTGAACCTGCAACTTCTATATGGATCTAGCTTTGATCAAGCAGTGCATTAATGCTGCACCAGCACGCCGGCCACAAACTAAATGTCTTAACTCTTCCATTGAACCTACTGTCAACATGATTCCCAGCCACATATTTTCTTCTTTTCCTTTCTTAAAAATATATTTATTTATTTAATTTTATTTATTACTATTATTTAAAAATTTGCTACAGGGTATGTGTGCTCACCAGAAAGAGAGACAGAGAGAGAAAGAGAATGAGAAAGCAAGACCCCAGGTCCAAGACTCAAACTATAATCAGTCATGTTAGGAGTCCAGCACCTCAACCCCCATGCCACCCCAAGGTCCACCATGTATTTTTCAATCCTCATTACCATTCCCAACATGAAATTCTTCTGAATAGTAATAGGATGATTTTTACCTATGTCATATTTTATTATAAAAATAAAATTAAATACTGACAGGGGCCAGCAGGTGGCGTGGTGGTTAACAGTGCTGGACTCCCACATGGCTTTTGGCAGTTCAAGTCCTGGACCAGGTGACTCACTTTCTCACTTTCTCTCTTTCTCTGTCCCTCTCTGGTCAAATTGATTAATTAAATAAAGTTAAATAAAATAAGTCTTTTTTAAAAATGAAATACTGACAGATGAAAGCCCTTGTCACAAATTATGATTTATCATTTTCCAGGAGACTAGGTTTATTTTTAACTTCTACCACATCTTGGTCTAGAAAAAAACATAGGCCATCCAGCCTGGTGACAAGAAAGCATGTTTTTATAAGGGAAATGCCCTTTGATTTAGAAGAAGCAACACTTTAAAACACTGCCTCTAATGAGATATTCTCTAGGCAGCAATTTCATGAAAATAAGCCTGAATATGGCTAGGCCCTTCACAACAATAAACTGGAGCCAGCCTCTGTCCTGGTGATGAGGCTGGCCCTACCCTGCAGCTGAGTCTGTGGGTGGCTTAAAACATAAGCGTCACATTTGTCCTTATAAAGCAAAAATCAAAGACAGAAAACATCAGGGGGGAAAAATCCTTTTTATCTGTTTTCCCCTGAAAGCATATGCACCTTAGAGTCAAAGACAGTTTTGGGATCCCTGTGCAAAAAGATTTGACGGTAAACTCTTTTTTCCTCCACTTCATTCTAATAATTAAAGCGAGGAACCACTGGACATTCTTTCCTGCATTATTTCATCTTTGTTGGCAGTAGCTGCTCCATTGAATAAAGATGCTATTCCATCATGCATAATCATATTTATGGAACTGGACTCTTGAGATCCAAGGCAATGGGATTTTTCTCTCTCAAGGAGAGTACTTGTATTCGGAAAAGGCAGTTGAGTTGCCCATAAAAAGCTGGCCCATGAAAATGGTGCCTCCTACCCCCGCCGAGTGAAGATTGGCTACCAGCAGGCTCCAGCATAGATAAAGACATCCACAGCTCCATAGAAAACTCAGCATCAGACGGAAAAAAAAACATCCACAGGCTCAAAACGCATGGTAGCTCCAAGAAAAATCCATAAAATATCTGGTTCGTACTAAAAACGTGGAAGTATTACAATTTGCATGTATTTCTCTGACAGAAACAAGTCCACAATGAATGGAGACAACAAAAATAAATGAACTCAAAACTGGGGTTCTTAGACAAGCAAGAAATCTGATATAAAAACCCACTTGAGAAAAGCATAGCACAGTTAAACGCCGTTCTGTGTCTCTGGGAACGCGCCTCCTTCGTTTACTCTCTTCACCCAGATGTATACATTTTTGGGCAATGAACTAGGTGAAAATCTGTAGGCTGACTTATAGATGGCAGTGTGTGGGGTATATAAATTTCCCCACCCAGCTGACATTTGTAATAATTTACAATTCGAGCATTTTCTAGACTACACAACCTCACCAGCTCCCCCCAGACGCTCAGAATAAACATAACCTGATTTTTCCAACACGATTACTAAAAATAAAAGGACCACACAGTGAGCATCTCTCACTATTTTAAGAACCATTTGGATAGGCAGTTTCTTTACATTCATTCCATGCCAAGTTTTCGGAATATTAGCAATTCTCCACAGACGACCGTGGAATGCTTGATGTCGAAGAGATAGGCAGACATCTAATCTTGGATTAGGTTATTACTACTGGAAATATTTTATTCGTGTATTTATTTTTTAAAAGAATTATTTTAACTTTATTTATTTATTTTTAATTTGACCAGAGGGGGATACAGTGAGAGAAAAGAGAGAGAAATTGAGAAAGCACGCCGCCTGGTCCAGTGACTCGAACCACAGTCAGCCATGTGGGAGTCCAGCGTCCTTAACCACCATGCCACCCACCGGCCCCTACTATTATTATATTTAAATTTTAGCCACAAAGCCATCCTCCTGATAGATTTTAAAAAGAAAAAAAGAAGTGGTGACACTCTGGTCCAAGGAGGAAGTGAGAGGCTGGGAGACAAAGGTGGGGTGTGGTATCCTGGCTGCTACGTCTGTCTTCAGCTTGGCAAGTCTGCAGACCCCCAAGCTAGAACACAAGCCACTGGCGTTTTGGAGCCCACAGACAAGTAAAAAGAGCCTCATTCCAAACCTCCTGGATGTTCCTTCCCAGCGAGAGTATGTGGAGGGCAGAGTCAACTAGGTGTGGACACAGGGTGCTGGGGAACAAGACCCTCTATGACGGAAATAGGCTCTGGGATGGTCCACCTGCCAAGAACTCAATCTTCTGAAATGTGACACTGAAGTTCATGGCCAACCATTGTCCCACACAAGGTGACAACTCACCCTGGTTGCCCAGGACTTATTTAACTTGAACGTAGAAAGTTCTACAACCCAGGGACCAGCAGTTAGCGTAATGGCTATGTTACTGGACTCTCCTGTAGTCGACCGCGGTTCGCGTCCCGGACCCAGTGGCTTAAAACTCACGCCAGGCGTGTGTGCGTGCGTGCCAAGATCCTGAGAGGAGAATGGAGGAGAAGGGATTGCGGCGTGACCATCCCCCCTGGGGGGGTGATTTCTCGCTTTCTATCTCTGTCTCTCTCTTTCTGGAGAGCTCACGCACTCTATGGCAAAAACCTCTCAAAAAAAAAAAAAAAAAAAAACCCACAAAGAATACACAGCCTTGCTGAGTGGAGTTTTCCCTCTAAGAAAGGGTCCTTACCTGCCTTTACCTAGGTCTCCCATCGTTTAGTTAATTTGCTTTAAGTTTTAGGCAGAAATGTGACTATAGACCAACAGAGATAATCCTCTTCAAAGACATGTTGTTCGTTCTCTTTATTTTATAATATGCGAACAGAACTATGGGAGGAACTGGGTTGGCATGGTGGTTAGAGTGGCTGAATCCCACATGGCCAATCAGATGATTCAAGTCCCAGACCCAACTCCTTGAGAAACACACCAGGTGCATATGCGTGTGTGCCCAGAATCCCGACAGGAGGGAGAGATGGAGAAAGGATTGCAGCGTGGCCATCCCCCATGGGAAGTACTTCCTCACTTTCCCCTCTTTCTCGTTTTCTGTCTCTCTCCAGTGAGCACATGCACCCTCTAGCAAATTTAAAAAAAAAAAGTAACAAGGCAAGGAGGCCTTACGATGAAGGTATAGGATAACAGGCATTTCTGATGCTCTCATCCCAAGGACTAAGCGATCCTTCGGAAGTAAATAAAGCTGACTCCATCAATCCCAAGAAGGATGTTCACCAAAAGCGTGACCAGCAGTTCGATAAGCTGACACTGAGCTCTCTAGCATGGCCCGGAGCCTTTAGCCCGTCAGCAAGCCCAAGCACGGTGTTGCCACAGGATGGAAAAATAGCCACTCCAAAGAATTGCCTCTCACAAGCGGTTTCAGCAGCTTTCTGCTGCCTATAAACAGTCAAAATAAACACATTTCTCCAGGTGGTATCCCAAAGAAGCGAAACAATCATTATCTACAGCCATCCCCTCTGTAGAAGGGCATCCCACACAAAAATACACAAGAGTTTCCTTTCGACTTCACAGCAAAAAGCCCCGTTTGGCTCTAACCCCGAGAGCTTGAACACCACAGCCCACGCCTACCCCACAGCCACCCTCCCTTTCCTCTTCATTGGACCATTGGTGGGCCTTGTGCTCAGCGTGATGGGCTCTCTGAACCCGGCCGTATGCTCAGTCGGAAACAAGAACATTTTTTTTTTTGGAGAGTTTTTTGCTATAGGGCGTGTGTGCTTGCCAGACAGACAGAGAGAGACAGAGAGACAGAAAGCGAGAAATCACCCCCCAGGGGGAATGGCCACACTGCAATCCCTTCTCCTCCATTCTCCCCTCGGGATCTTGGGCACGCATGCACACGCGCCCGGCGTGAGTTTAAGCCGCCGGGTCCGGGACTCGAACCGCGGTCGACTACATGGAAGTCCAGCGACATAGCCATTACGCTAATTGTTGGTCCCCTCGAAACAAGAACATTTCATCACCAGGCCACTCTTACCCAGCTACCAGCAAGGGCAGTGTCATGCACTGATGTCGGTGCTCATGGACGAAGAAAAATGCATCTTCACTGCTACCTCTGCTGACAAGGACGGCCCACATCACTGCTTCAGGGAAACATTTATTAGCTCACCCTTCCAGGCTCCCTAAAAATCAATGGCAAAACTGCAAAATCCACCCTGCTCTCCTGCTGATTTTCATCAAGAGATTAATGGAAGGCCAGACAGCAGCACGGCTGCACCCTAATAATAGAATATGCCTTTTCCACAGTGCTGGGCCCATTTTAGGTGATGCTGGATGTCCCTGTCCATGCCTGGCTCGCACATGCCCAAAATCTGGACTGGCTGATGTTGGGGATGTGAGGCTGCCCCCTACCTCTGTCTGTCCCTTTTTCATGGCAAAAGACAAACTTAAAAATAAAAAGAAGAAAAGAGATCAACTGGAGGACATCACAGTGGGGACAGGGAAGGCCCACATCAGTGAACCTACATTTCCCTTTGTACATTATAAACCAGTCTATTCCACCAATTTTACACCTTAAATGTGTCATGGTGGTATAGTCTTAAATACTCACTTTTTTAAAAAAATCTGTAACTGGGACCAGTAGATGGCGTAATGGTTACATTGCTGAACTCCCATGGAGTCAACAGAGGTTTGAGTCCTGGACCTGGCAGCTTAAAATTCTCACCGGGTACTTGTATGTCCAAAATTCCAGGAGGAGAATGGAGGTGAAGGGATTGTGGTGTGGCCATCTTCCCTAGGAGGTGATTTCCCACTTTCTGTTTCTGTTTCTGGTGAGCGTACATGCCCTATACGCAAAAACCTCTCTAATTAGAAATAAAATGAAACAAAACTCCCCTACAATTTAGAGTTATGCTTTAACCTTCTCACAGCAGAAAAACCAATTTGGCCTTCTGGCCATTTCTATCTATCTGTGGTGTCCAGAATGGCTGTGGACTGGCCCTAGAGCTGACTCCTCCCACATGGACGACCATGGTTCTTACTTTCATGGGAAAGTAAGACCTGGTAGCTTACTTTCCCACTGCCTCCCTCCGCCATGACTACAGCAAGTTAAAAATAATAATAATAATTTGGGCTGGCAGGTGGCATGGTGATTAAGGGTGCTGGGCTCCCACATGGCTGGCCGTGGTTCAAGTCCCAGACCTGGCGTCTTGCTTTCTCACTTTCCCTCTCTCTCTCTCTCTCACTCTGTTCCACTCTGGTGAAATTAAAAGAAAGAAAGTTAAATAAATAAATAAAGCAAATCTTTAAAGTGTGTATGTGTGTGTGTGTTTGTGTGTGTGTCTGTGTGTACACGCACCACGGATCACTGGCACGATAAAGTACGCAACATCTGGCAGACCAGCGAGCCAGTGTGTGTGTGCATGTGAGTGTGTAACTTGCATGGTCTACCATGAAATGCAGTTGGGAAACAAACAAACAAACATACTCATACCATATCACTTTCTTCATAGCAATGAGAGGATAATTTTTACACTTTTATATTTATTTATTAATCTATTTATTTGTTTGTAATTGTCAAGTCCAGGACTCAAACCATGGTCAGCCATGTGGGAAGACAGCGCCTAACCACCATATCACCTGCTGGCCCCTAATTTTTGCTTTTAAAACTAGAATCTGTTGGGACCAGCAGATGACGTAATGGTTACATTGCTAGACTCCCATGTAGTCTACCACAGTTTGACTCCTGGACTCTGGGACTTAAAACTCATGCTGGATGTGTGTGTGCCCAAAATCCAAGAAGAGAATGGAGGAAGGACTGTGGCATGGCCATCCCCCTGGGGGGGGTGATTTCTTACATTCTATGTCTGTCTCTATGGCGAGTGCATGCGCCCTGTAGCAAAAAATCTCTCCAAAAAAATCCAAACAAACAAAACTAGAATCTGTTACTCTAAATCTGTCCTCTGCTCATTAATTTTCCCTGTGTTTTTTTAATACCACTGCCATTCATTCATTCACTCAACAAAATATATTACTAGACATTGTGTCAGGAGCAAAGGACAAAAGAAATGAAGGAGCCATGGCCATCGGCTGACATTTATCAGATGCCAGAAACTTAATTCAGAGCCATTTTTCTGAGCAGGACGAGGGGGGATAAGAGAAGAGTACGTGCATGTTTATGAGGGGTAAGTTTTTCTGGCTGGATTCAATCTCTGTATCCCTTTCAGAGAACAAAAGACCAAGCTGAGGGCCTATGTTTGGTTTAAACCCTAAGAAAGTTAATGGCCTGCCCTGCTCTCCATTCAACAGACTCCACTTCATTCTAAAAGGGCAGCGGAGACTGCCTGTGATTTCGAACCTGGCCTCCGTCCACTTGTCCAGACTACCCTATTACTGCTTACCTGCCGTCCATTACGCTAGGTCCACAAGACTTTTGATTCCTTTCCAATCCAAATTCCCCCTTTCTGGGGTGACTTTGGATGGTCTAGCCAGTGTATTATCTAATGGCATATGGAATTTGGAATGGCATTTCCATACGAGGGCCATACACATTCTTCTCCAGGATTTATTCTGAAACACATGTGCTATCAGTTAGCCCAGGAGGCTGAGCTAGAGAGGATGGGCAAGAGTGGGGAGAGTTCACAAAGAGGCTTCTCATGCTGCGGACCAAGAGCACAGCACCCAAGTAACACTCTTTATTAATCAACTCATTGCATCCAAGTATCTCAGGCTATATTTTTCTTTTATGACCAAAAAAAAAAAATTTAATTTTATATTGAGTAAGAGAGACACAGAGAAGAGAGAGAACACTCCCAACAGGACCTTGACACCACAATCCATCCCCAGCTTCAGCCAGCTCGAATCATGGGCACACGCATGCCCAGTGTACTCATGGAGGTCTCCAGCCTTGAACCAGCAACCTCCCGCATGGGTCTACCTTGTAGAGCATCATGTTTTCCCACTACCCCACCATCCTGCTCCCTCATTTACAATTTTAAATGAAGCAGTCAGTTAAATATGGCTCCAGAAAGCCAGAACTTTCCGCGGTTCACACAGTGACCATCAGACTTGGGCACTGACTTGAGATTCTTTGTTTCCCTCAATAATGAAGTGCTCAGCAGTTATTTTAGCAGCTCTACAGCAGTTTCCTCTCCACGGTGAGACAGCCTGCCTGTTCGCGCGTGCTGGGTAGAGATGCCTGCCATTCTGTCTTGCTCACTGGGAAGAGTGTAGGGACAAGCGGTGTGGATAGGTAGTGCCTGCCAGGCCTGCCAGTGAGAAGCCTGACTCATGAAACACCACCAGCAGCAGCCACACTTTCCAAGGATGAAGACCCACCGGCTCTCCTCCTCTGCTGACTGACACAGGCTTTATACCCTCAGAGCTTTGAGAAGGAGCTCGACCTGGAGCTAAGAGAAAGGCAGAAATCACACTCACAAGTCAGTAAGGATTTTAAATAATAAGTTTGCAAAATCTCAAAGCTCATCCAATATTTGGAAGGAAACACATCTATTCTATTAACAGGATGTTGGCCGTGAAAGAATCTTCCATTAGGTAGGAAGAAAAATGTCAGACTTTGGGACCAGCGGATGATGTAATGGTTACATTGTTAGACTCCTGCATGGCCAACTGCGGTTCAAGTCCTAGTCCCGAAGGCTTGAAATTCACTCCGGATGCATGTGTGTATGTGCCCAAAATCCCAAGAGGAGAATGGAGAAGGGACTGCAGCATGGCCATACCCAGTTGATTTCTCACTTTCTTGTCTCTCTTTATCTCCCTGTTGAGTGCAGGCACCCTATAGCAAAAAAAACTCTCTTTAAAAAAAAAAAATTAAAAAGCGGGACCATCAGTTAGCATAATGGCTATGTCGCTGGACTCTCACGTAGTTGACCACGGTTCAAGTACCCTGGACCCGGTGGCTTAAACTCACGCCAGGTGCATGTGTGTGCATGCCCAAGATCCCGAGAGGAGAATGGAGGAGAAGGGATTGCGGCGTGGCCATCCCCACTGGGGGGTGATTTCTCACTTTCTGTCTCTCTGTCTCTCTCTGTCTTTCTGGTGAGTGCACACGCCCTATAGCAAAAACCTCTCCAAAACAATTAAATTAAAAAGTAAGACTTTGAAGAGAATTTCTGATGTGAAAATTGATTAAACAGCTAAGTCTAAAAACTGGGGGAATAAGAGAAATCAAAGTGTACATATCTAAGCTAACCAGTGCCTGGCAAGGAGCTGTCGAACGCTCACTGGATGAACGCATGACAGACATGAGCAATATTAAATGCAAGTGATCAAGAAGCAAGGACCCTTAACATACGGGACAAGAGGAGAGGCAGACACACAGGAGACAGCTCAGTCAGTGAGAACGGACTGTGGGAGATGAGATGTCCCTCCACAGAACACCAACAGATAGCAGGAAGTGCAAGGGGACACTTGGCTTCAGGGCTCCTGACCAAAGCCGTTATTTTTATCATGGGAAGTTGCTCCTGCTGAAAGCCCTGTTTCCCTGCACCCTTCAGGTGTGGTCAACAGCTTCAGAGAATACTTCCTGCTGGGACCAATAGTTACATACGTCACAGACACACCAGCTGTCCAGAGAGGCAGCTTTAAATACTACGCTTAAGGTTCTGGAATTCTGGAGAGAATTTACAAGTGCAGGAATTGATTAGATACATGATACCTTTCAGAAATCCATATTGCTGGTAAGAGCAGACTGATTTCTTGCTGTAGTGTCTAGATTTGGGGCAAAACGATACTCTATTTCAACTAAAGATTTCCCAAGTCTCAAGTCCAGCCGAGTGTCAGGTAACACTAAGAATAGAACAGTTATGATGTCCAAAGCTGCTAATAAATTGGTGCTTTGAGAGGCCAGGACACACAGGCGTCCTCTGTGATGACTGACATCCAAGTTGGTTGTGAAAGATACTCACAGTAGAAAGGGCACTTTATTAAGATTTTTCATTGGCTCCTGGGGCTGGCAGGTGGCATAGTGTTTAAGGGTGCAGGACTCCCATGTGGCCAACCTCAGTTCAAATTCCAGACCTAGTGGCTTGCTTTCTTACTTTCTCTCTCTCTCTCATTCTCGCTCTGTCCCTCTCTGGTCAAACTAAAGTTAATTAATTAATTAATAATTTTTTAAAAAAAGAAAAGATTTTTCATTGAGTCATTTTGGCATTACCTAAAGAGTGATCAAATAGTTTGTAAATTTTTTTAATTAAAAAATACATAGTATGGGACCAGCAGTTAGCATAATGGCCATGTTGCTGGATACCCATGTAGTTGACCACGATTCGCCTCCTGGTGGCTTAAAACTCACGCCGGGCACGTGTGCGTGCGTGCCCAAGATCCCGAGAGGAGAATGGAGGAGAAGGGATTGCGGCGTGGCCATTCCCCCTGGGGGGTGATTTCTCGCTTTCTGTCTCTCTGTCTCTCTCTGTCTGCCTGGTGAGTGCACACGCCCTATAGTGAAAACCTCTCAAAAAAAAAAAAAAATTACATAGTATTGGGTTGTTGGAAAAGTCATGATGTATTTTTATCTATGCATAAGTATGTCATGACTTTTCTGACAACCCAGTATTGTCCTGGGGCATTTACCAGTTGTTTAGGTAGAAAATGTTAGTAAGAAATTAAATCAACCCATAATTTGAAGAAAATGGTTTTTTTTTTTCATTCCACCATCAGCAGTAAACCACTAGTACCACTGTACGGTTTCCACCTTTGACATTTTCTCTCCATTTGTCCCTTGTCCTTTCCTGGCGTCATCTCTTTCATTCCTTTCTAGATGCAGAAAACTTTTGAATGTGTTCTTCCAACCGAGGTCTCTGCCTGGAAGAGCAAGATTTCTAGCTGACTAAGGACGATCCACAAAGATGACGACATGTCCGGACAAAACCGTAGCCCTCATTCAGCCTCCACTGAACCCCCCGCTCCTCACTCTGGAATGACATCACCATAGATGTTGTAATGGACGTGTAAGATGTCTCTCCAATTTTCTGCTCTCCTCCTCATCGTAAATGTTTCTGCTTTCATTTATTTAATTGTATGTTATAAACACTTAGGGAGCACTGAGTGTGTGCCAGTGTTGCTCCAAGAACTTATAAGACCTTCATCCTCTCGGGCCTACATCAAAAACTTTCTAGCCAGTCTTCTTCACCTCCCATCTGTTCTTCATATGGCAAAGTAGCTTTTGCCTAAAGATACAAATCTCATCATAGCACTGCTGGGCTCTCATCTTCTGACAGCCCCTGATTTACACACTGCTCAGCACAGCCCAGAAGGGCCTCTGTGAGCTGCCCACCACCTGCCCTTTGTGCCTCAGCTCTCAGCCCCAGTCCTGTGAAGCCCACGATCCAACCACACTGAACCATGTACCTGCCCTCACACAGGACACGGCCTTTGTCCTTGCCTTTCCTTCTGCCTGAGCTCTTGTTCCACCTGGAAGCCCCACCACCACAGCAGGCTCAACCAATATACTAATGTTTCTTTAGAGACACTTTCTCCAAACCTTGTAAGAGATTTGTAGAGGCCCTGCCAGGCAAATGCTAAAACCCCAAGTGGATTGGGGCCAATAGGTGGCATGGTGGTTAAGGTATTGGACTTCCACATGACCAACCTCGGTTCAAGCCCTGGACCTGGAGGCTTGAAAATCTTGCCAGGTGTGTGTGTGCATGCTTACCTGAAGTCCCAAGAGGAGAATGGAGGAGAAGGGACTGTGGTGTGGCCATTCCCCCGAGGGCATGATTTCTCACTTTCCCTCTCTCTGTTTCTCTCTGGCCAGCGCACGTGCCCTATGGCAAAAGCCTTAAAAAAAGAAGAAAAGAAGAAGGAGAAGAAGAAGGAGGAGGAAGACGAGGAAGAGGAGAAGAAGAAGAAGGAGAAGGAGAAGGAGAAGAAGAAGGAGAAAAGGAAGGAAGGAAGGAAGGAAGGAAGGAACCCACCCACCCACCCTATGTGGACCTCAAAGTCAATACCAAAGAAAAAGAAAGTAGTTGGTTCTATAGAATGAAAGGAAAGTTGAAAAAGCTTTCTTAACCATTATGGTCAGGCAGGGGGAAAAAAAAGAGAGAGAGAGAACCTAATATAAAACTGCAAATGATGAAGCAATGACAAACTGGAATACTTTTTCCATGCATAAAGAAAATGTGGAGGACTTACACAGCTGTAGTCATAGAAGCAGCTGTTGATTCAACCAACGTGGGTAAGAGAGGCACAGGAATCAGAGTGATGATTTATGCTAATTTACTTATATTTGGTCTGAGCATCTCTATTTTTTGCTTCCAAACCTCCTGTCAGCATCATTTCTGGCTCTACCCATTTACAGAAAGTTTCATACAGCATTCTTCGCAATTGTCTTTTCTCTACTTTTACAGATTATGATGAAAAAGAATGTGAAGGCACAAATGAAAGTGCAGGCTACTTTCAGAAAACCCCACATATGCAAATCCGAATTCCATCAACTCAAACGCAAATGTGAGCTTTCTGTCAGCCAGAACCTTTGTAAACTAACTGGAGAATCAAAGATGGCCACGGCTTGTCAAGGACTCACAATTTCCGGAGGCAGACTCTCAGCCAATGGCTTTGGATGTCCAATAGGCTCTTCAAATGTAACATGTCTGACACTTGACTGGCTTTGTCCCTCAAGCGAGATCCTCCCTCAGACTCTCCCGTCTCAGTAAATGACAACAGGAATTTTCCAGTTGCTGAGGCCAGGGACCTTGCTCATAGTCATTCTTGGCTCCCCTTTTGCCCTCACAGACCCACCATAATTAGACCCAGCAGCAAATTCTGTCAGCTATGCACACCAGGATCTGACTACTCATCCCACACGCCACCGCCCAAATCACCGCCCCTGTCATGGCCCCTGCCGTCTATCACCGAGCTATTCAGGAGTCTCTTCATGGATCTCTCTGATTCCAGGCTTCCCCATCCTTCGAGTGTATTCTTCACAAAGTACGTAGGTTTACAAAACCCTCCAATGACTTCCTCTCTTACTCAAGTTAAAACTCATCCATTTCATCAGTCTCCAAGGTCCTACCTGCCGTTGATCCCCACGTCCTGCTGTTTCTCAGACATCCCAGGCAGGCTCCCAGCCCATCTTGGCCTTAGCTGTCAAATCTATCAATACTTTGTTCCCTCTGCCTTCTAAGCTCTGCTATGTATACATCTACGTGGTTGCGTCCCTCCTTCCTTCTTCTTGGTGTCTACTCAGATTGTCCTTTCATTTAAAAGGCCTTCTTGAGCTAGTAGGTGGCATGAAGGTTAAAGTGCTGGACTCCCACATGACCAACCACAGTTCTAGCCCCAGATCTGATGGCTTGCTTTCTCACTTCTCCTCTCACGCTCTGTCTCTCTCTAGTGCACACAACAAACTTAAAAATAATAATAATAAATAAAACAAATTAATGCATTTTTTAAAGGTCCTCTCAAGCTGGCCACATGGTCCAGTGGTTAAGGTGCTGGATTGCATATAGCTGACCGTGTAGTTTGAACACTGGCCCTATCAGCTTGGAAAACATGCCAGGCATGAGTGCATGCATTCCCAAAGTTCCACAGGGTGGAGCAATGGAGGACAAGAAACTGGCATGACCACATCCTGTTGGGAGGTGCTTTCTCTCTCCCTCTCTCTCTGGGGGGAGCATGCACCTTCTGGCAAATTAAAAAAAACACAAAAACAAAAACAAAAAAAAGAAGAAGAAAGGCCTTCTCTATACAATACCCCATGCAAAAAAATAAATACATAAATAAATATTCTATATATATAAAAAAGTACCTCATGCTTCTATTACCCTTACACCATTTTTTTTCTTTATTACAAAAGTGTGTGGGGACCAGCAGTTAGCGTAATGGCTATGTCGCTGGACTCCCATGTAGTCGACCGCGGTTCGTTCGCATCCCCGACCCGGGGTGGCTTAAAACTCATGACGGGCACGTGTGCGTGAGTGCCCAAGATCCCAAGAGGAGAATGGAGGAGAAGGGATTGCGGCATGGCCATCCCCCCTGGGGGGTGATTTCTCGCTTTCTGTCTCTCTGTCTCTGTCTGTCTGGCGAGCGCACGCGCCCTATGGCAAAAACCTCTCCAAAAAAAAAAAAAAAGAAAAGAAAAAAGAGAAAGAAGAAAAGAAATAGAAGTGTGTGTATGGGGCTAGCCATGTTGTAGGGTGGATCCTACATAACTGATTGTATGGTTTGAGGCTGGACACAATGGCTTGCAAAACACACCAGGCACGCATGCATGCATGCCCAAAATCCTGAGAGAAGAATGGAGGAGAAGGGATTGTGGCATGGCCATCCTTCATGGGAGGTAGGGACTTGCTTTTCCTCTTCCACTCACCCTCACTATTTCTATCCAGCAATACGTGCTCTGTGGCAAAAATCTAAAAAGAAAGAAAGAAAATGTGTACATATGCAGAAGAGTAAGAGAAAGAAGGAGGGGGGACCAGCAGATGGTGTAATGGTTATGTTGCTGGACTTTCACGTATTTGACTTCAGTTCAAGTCCTGGATTTGGTGGCTTAAAACTCACACCAGGTGTGTGTGCGTGTGTGCATGTGTGCCCAAAATCCCTAGAGGAGAATAGAGAAAAAGGGATTGGAGCATGGCCATTCCCCCTGGGGGCTGATTTCTTGCTTTTTGTCTCTATGTTTCTGGCAAGCCTACACGCCCTATACTAAAAATCTCTCTCTCTGGAAAAAAAAAAAAAAGAAAGAAAGAAAGAAAGAAAGAAAGAAAGAAAGAAAGAGAATGAAAGAGTAACAGAAAGAGAAAGAGTCTGCAGGGTCTGCTCACACCACTATCCCCTCCTCCAGTCCTCCAGGTTATCAGATCTTGAGTACTTGTGTTCATGCCTAGCATGTTTCAGCTGACCTGACTGGGGATTTGAACTGCAGTCACCACATCTAACCAAGATTTTCTTGAGCAGCACACTACCGCTGTACCATCGAGCCGGCCCTCCCTGCTACCACTTTATTTTTCTTCCTGGCACTCACACCATGTGCCATTTTCTCATTTATTTATTGTCGTCCCTTTTCACTGAAATGCTAGTGCTAAGAAGGTAAGTATTTTATGTGTTCACTATTGCTCCCAACCCTAGACAGCAGTACTTATATCCCTATTAAACAGACACTGAATGAATGAAAGAAAAGAGAAACAAGACATGTGCATAACAGTTGCAATGTCAGATCAAAGGTAATTCATTCATAAAAGAACACCACATTAGGTAGTGCCTCTTCATGCTAAAAAAAGTATTCCCCTACCCTGAAGGTTTCTACTAAACAATGAGCTCTTCTCCCACAGGATTCCATTTTTAAAAGTCAATTCCCATGCAAGTCTAAGAACAGCTAGTGTGTAAAGGGATATCTCGCTGCTTATTCATTCCAAACGCGGCGTGCAGCGACGTGACAGGCAGTCTATCGGGTACACTGGAGATCAAGAGATCGAGTCACCAGGGCCTGCCCTCGAGCGGCCTAGACTGTATTACACTGGGAAAGACAGAGCATGAATAGAGAAGACTGAATGTAAATACTGCATGATTCCAACTTTACGATGTTCCGGAAAAGGCAAGACTGCAGCGACAGTAAAATGATCAGTGGTTGCCAAGAGTTAGGGGGAGGAAGGGCGACAGACAGCAGAGAGGAATTTCAGGGCGGTTAACCCCCCTCCGTCTGATACTATAATGGTGCGCACATGTCAGTATGCATTTCCCAAAACCCACAGGATGTACAATGCTAAGGGACAGCCCGAATATAAACCATGGGCCCTGGGTGATGATGGACACTGGGCTTCACTGTAGGCTCCTTGGCTTCCACAACCCCACCGCTCTGTTGGCGGGGGAGGCTGCGTGTGTGTAAAGAAGTGAGTTTATAGGAAGGCTCTTACCTTCTGCTTAATTTTGCTGTGAACCTAAGCTTGTTTTTTTGTTTTGTTTTTGTTTTTTTAAGAATTATTTTAATTTTGGGGCCAGCAGGTGGTGTGGTTGGTTGGGGGACTGGACTCCCACATGGCTGACCATGGTTTGAGTCCCGGACCTGGTGGGTTGCTTCCTACTTTCTCTCCTTCTCTCCCTCTCACTCTGTCCCTCTCTGGTCACAATTTAAATAAATAAAATATAAATAAAATAATTCTTTTTATAAAATAATTATTTTAATTTTATTTATTATTGTTTTTAAATTTTGCTACAAGGCATATATGCTCAAGCAAAAGAAAGTGAGAAAGCAAGCCACTAGGTCCAGGACTCAAACCACGGTGGGTCTTGTGGGAGTCCAGTGCCTTAAGTACTACGTCACCTACTGGCTCCCTTAAACCCATTCTAGGATATAAAATCTATCTTTAAAAATAATAAAAAGATGGGGGCCCACACAAGGTGGTGCTTGTTGCTAAGAGGCAGTACTCTGCAGGCATGGACCACAAGACAGGCCTGGGTTCAACTGCAGGTCCAACCTTCAGGTCAGACATGAGGTATGTGCCTGTGATCCCAGTGACCCAGGAAACAGACGCAGGAGGGCTGTGAGCTCGAGGTTAGCCTAGGTGATGCAGAAAGAGCCAGGCGTAGTGGGGTGGTCTCAGCTACCAGGGAGACACAGCGAGACACTGTCTTTTAAAAAGGTGGTAGGGAGCCAGCAGGTGACATGGTAGAGTTAAGACGTTGGACTCCCACATGGCCAACCACGGTTTGAGTTCCAAACCTAGCGGTCTGAAAAATCACTCTGGGTACATATGCATGCATGTCCAAAATACCGAGAATGGAGGAGAAGGGGTTGTAGCACGGCCACCTCCTAGGGGTGTGATTTCTCACTTTTCCTCTCTGCCTATCTCTCTGGAGCACAGACATGCCCTATGGCAAAAACTTAAATAAATAAAAGGGGGAAGGTAGGAGAGACTGGTCCTATAGCATGGTGGTTAAAGGAGCTGAATCCCACATGCTTATAAGTATGGTTTGAATCTGGATCTGGCTGCTTCAAAAACACACCAGGTATGCATGCATGAGTGCCCCAAATCCAGACAGGATAAAGAAACGGAGAAGAAGGGATTAGAGTGTGACCACATGCCCTGGTGGGTACTTTCTCCCTCTCCTGAGGAGGAGGAGAAAGGAGGGAGAAAGAAGGAAAAGGAAAAGGAAGGAGAAGATTGTGAAACCTCTATTTCTCTCCAGCAAACAAAGGCCTTCTAGGAATTTGAAAAAGGAAGATCACTTTCATCTGGAGTAATCGCACACAGAACAGGGCTAGGATTTCAGCAGGTGAAGATGTTGGGCCTTGGGGAGCAGTGGGGAGAGTCTAGTCCTGTGGGAGAACAGAAGTTATTAATAGAAGGTACTGGTAGCATTTAGACCTCACCTGCCCATGACACTGTGGTAAAATGGGGGAGATTGCCATTAACTTTAAATTTTCTAGACACTGAATATCTTGGTTTAAAGCCACTCGATATGCTGTAAAATCTATTTTTTTTAGCAAGAAATGCAAAGGGGCCAGCAGGTGGTGTAGTGGTTGAGGAACTGGACTCCCACATGGCCAAGTACAGTTCAGGTCCTCGTGGCTTGAAAATCATGCTGGGCATGTGTACATGTGTACCCAGAATCCAGAGAAGAGAATGGAGGACAAGAGAATAGAGGAACTGCGGCGTGGCCATTCCTCCTGGGCGTGATTTCACACTTTCCTTCTCTCTGTCTCTCTCCAGCCAGTACACATGCCCTATGGTAAAAAGCTTAAAAAAAGAGATTAAGAATTTAACACTCTTGGGACCAGCAGATGGCGTAGTGGTTCAGGCACTGGACACCCGGCATGGCTGACCACGGTTCAAGTCCCGGACCTGGTGGCTTGCTTTTTCGTTTTCTCTCTCTCTCTCGGGTCAAATTAAAAAAAAAAAAAAAAAAAAAAAAAAAAAGAATAAATAAAGTTAAATAAATTATTCTTAAAAAAAAAAAACAGAATTTAACACCCTTAATATTATGTCTCAGGAAATACTCTGGTCATTTTGAAGGCTTTTTTGGACTTCTTAATACTTAATTATTTACTGTATTATAAAAATGTCATTGAAACAAAAATAATGATCTGGGTCTAACTTTCAGATGCCAAGACCACAGAGAAATGAAGAAGAAAGGGCATTTATCTACCCCAATGCCCCGGAGATTGCTGTCTGAGATCATCTCGCTCAGAAATACCATTAAGGATGTAGATGTTAACCAAAGTGCACACAACAGCTTAAAGAAACATGCATAAAATGATAACAAAGGAGGCTTTGGGGTCAGCAGGTGGTGTAGTGGTTACGTTGCTGGGCTTCCATATGGTCAATTGCACTTCGAGTCTCAGACACGCCCGGTGTGTGCATAAGTGCCCAAGATCCTGGGAGAAGAAGAGAAGAGAAGAGAAGGGATTGTGGCATGGCCATTCCCCCCTGGGCGAATAATTTCTCACTTTCTCTCTCACTGTCTCTGGCTCTGTCTTTCCAGTGAGCTCATACAACCTAAAGCAAAAAACATCTTTTAAAAAAAAAAGAAAAAGAAAAGAAAGAAAGGAGGCTTCGTGGTAGCAATGGTAAAGGGATATGTTTATATTCCACCCTTAACTAAAGATGATGCAGCAAAGACAAGAACAGAAGGAACCTCTAGAACACAGAGCCAAGTAAAGACATGGGGAGGAGGGCCAGTCCTGTGGCCAGGTCCTTGAGGGAGCTGGGACTTAACATGGCTGTTACCAAGCTCAAATCGGGCTGTTCAGCCCAAGCACTACAAACTACACACACATGGTGTGTGACAAAGGAATACAGCTCAACTGCAATGCACAAAATAAAGAGAGCGGGCAGTTCATGTTCAAGACTCACTCCCTGAGGTGTTCCTCACATGCGCTTTTTTTTTTAAAGAGATTTTTACTATCAGATGTGCATACTCACAAGAGAGACAGAAAGCAAGAAACCACACTCTAGGGGGAATGGCCACACCGCGATCCCTTCTCCTCCATTTTCTTCTCGGGATTTTGGGCACAGACCATGCTTAGGGGAAAAAAAAAAAACAAAACTTTACTTTTAGTTCAGCCCAAATTTTCAGTTTGGTAAATTATTTTTGAACAGAGGGGAAATTGAGGGGGTCCCTGCTCAGTTTCATGGCCAACCATGGCTCAAATTCTGGCCCCGGAAAAACACACCAAGCACACGTGCATGCGTGCCCACAGAATGAAGGAAAGAAGGAGAAGGGATTGAGGCATGGCCAGGTCCACTGGAGGTGTTTTCTCCCTCTCCATCTCTGTCTCTCTTTGGCAAACACAAGAGCTTTCTGGCAACTACAAAAAGACAGAGACGTTGGAAAGAAGAGGTAGGAAAAGAAATCAAAGGTCAGAAGAGACTCCAGGGCCACATGCTCACTTTTCTAATGACTAGCATTTAGTCTTCAAAGTAAAATAGGAAACAATTCTCCCCAAAGGAAAGGAAGCAGTGATGTTGCACTGCAGAACAGGGTGCATTTCATGATCTGATTAAAAGGATCTGCATGTGAAAAGCTCATATTGTCTTACAAAAATTTCCCCAAGAATCCACTCCTGATGCCTCCCAACCCCACCCCTGACAAAGCCCCCGTATTTACATAAGGTAGCATTGTATTTGAGTAAAGGGTTGGTGACTATGTCCTGTGGTGGTTAACAGTGAAATCATTTTTACAAAAAATGGAAACATGGAATGGAAAGAGAAATAGAATTTGTCTCTGAGCTTGAACAAGTCAGTAACTTATCCATAAAACAAGATGTTGCATGGGTTTGGGGGAGCCTAATGAGAGGTAAAACTATGGATGGCTTGGTGAGTTACAGAAGTCTGTGTTCAAGGAGATATGCCCTGACAGGTAACTCTCCAGAGGAGCCCACAGGACAGGAAGTGGCCTGGGAGCCAGCCCAGGCTGCAGCCAGCCCCTACAGCTGTCTCACACCGAGCAGGTACTGAGGATATTGAAGGAGAAGGGAGGCCAGGAAACACATTCTCTCATCTCTTCCTTCATAAAGGAGTTTGTTTGCTTGTTTGTTTGTTTGTTTGTCTGTTTGCAAGTGGATACGTGACGCTAATATTCAGCTTGACTTGCCAGGACTCCCCAAAAGTCAGATTTGGGGACAGCTACCAAGGCAACAGGATAGTCATTGCAGGCAATACCTTGGACTCTGGTGGATTAACCTCTAATCCCAGGCTCAGTTCATTCTGGAGGTGTGTGAACTCCCTCCTCAGCAACCAGGCTTCTCTCTCTCTTCCTTTCTCTCTCAGCTTTTTTTCATGTGGGACAGGACTCTTCCTATCTTTTTTTAACTATGTTAATTTTTTCCATGGAAGTAGGGGGGAATAAGCATTCCCAGCAGGGTTCTCACATTGCAATCCACCCCAGCCCCAGCCAGTCCAGGTCACCGGCACAGGCTATACACGCCTGTGTGTACACACCTAGTGTGTACAGGAAGACCACAGGATGCGAACCCAGGACTTTCTCATATGGCTTCAGCATCACAGTGTTGTTACGTCTATGGCACTGCAGTTGGCCAATTCTTCTCTAAGTCTTCCTATTTTTAATTAAGTCTGAGCCTTTACTCTCTCTAGATGAGATTAATGAGGCTGTCTATGCTAGCAATTCGCAAACCCTTCAGACCCAATGCCTCTTTTTACATCCTGAGATATAATTAATAAAGAACTTGCCTAGTCACATACACTTAAATTAAAAAATCAATATAATGCCCTATTACATAATGGAGAACTATATGAACACAGAAGATGCACTTCAGTATGTAAATGCTAAGGTACAGCTACACCCCAAGACGTGACAGATGTTGCACCTCTAAGTGGAATCAGTGTGCATTCGAGAGCTACGCGTGCTATGAGTGGGGGACATCATTTCCTTGAAATAAACAAAGATATAAACAAAACAAAGAACAATATCCTCTCCATTTAAAAGGTGGTTGCATCCTTGGAAAATTCAGCATGTATTTAAAAATGCCTTTTGTTTACATCTAAAATACGTCTGGATTCTAGTAACACAAATACTTTTCACCCACGAAATGTCTGGTTGGGTGTTCTGAAATGAGTGCTTCCTACAGCCAATGATTCTTCATGATGGAAGACTAACCTTTGCCTTGGGAGGACACACATTTAGCACACTTGGCCTGCACTCACTAACATGTCGCCCCCAATTACTGTAGCAAGAAAAACTGCCCCACAAATCTCTACAATATGCTGCATTGGGCGATGTCTTCCCCTGGCTTGAGAGGTGGGAAAATACTCCTCTTTACGTGTTGTTCCCCACTTGTTTTATTCCCATACAGCTAAGGAGACTTTAATATCAATTCTTCAGCATTTTGAAAACCCCCAGTATATTACACTGTCATCTCCTTCTGGGGTTATTAATGAGTACATGTGAACCGGAATACTCAGCTTTTGACACGGTGACAGAGAACATTCTCCTAGTTTTCCGTTATCATTTCCTTGATCCTGAAGAACACAGTTGATAAAATGACAAAACGAAGCATCCATAAGTGCTTATTTTTAGATGCTAGCAGTTGTGTTTTGTACATAAACTATATTTAGGCCCAATTAAGCAGCTTTCTCTCTATACTTATTCACATAAGGCCAAATACTACCCTGTAAGGGCATAAAGAAAATGGAAGAAGATAAAAACAAACAACCAAAGGTGACCTGAAAGTAACAAAGACTTGAAAGGAAGAAAATGGCCTTTCTTTACTTTTCTTTCTTTTTTTTGTTTTTAAGTTATTGCCATGGGGCATTTATGCTTACAGGAGAGACAGAGGGAAAGGGAGAAATCAACCCCTAAGAGTTGGGGGAGTAGGGGGTAGCCATGCCACAATCCCAGGATTTGGGGCACACATGCACCTGCAATGGATATTCAAGCCACTTGATCCAGGACAAAAACTGTGGTGGGCCATGAGGGAGTTCAGCGCCTTAACCACCATGCTACCAGCTGGCTCCTAAGGATCTATCTCCATGTTTTCAAAACTGAGATGGGTCACAGAAAAATTATGAATTCTGGGTGACATTTCTATGTTTGAGTGATTATGAGATAATGTTCCTCAACTTTCAGTGTTATTCATTCACTAGTCACAGGTATCAATGCTGTGTTTCATACAGGAGTGAAGGTTTTCTACAAAGAAATTGCTATAAAAATTTTTAAAATAAAAGGCCAGACAATTAAGTGGAAGAAGAGGTGACCAATCTACCTGCTTACCCGATACAGTTACTCCATACTGACTACATAACTGGCTTTATTTTTTAAAAAATGATTTCATTTTATTTATTGGTATTATTTTTGCTATAGGGAACATGTGCTCACCAGACAGAGACAGAAACAGAGAGAGAGAGAGAGAGAGAAAGCTGCCAGATCGAGGACTCAAACTGCAGGTCAGCCATGTGGAAACCCAGTGCCTCAACTACCACACCACCTACTGGACACCAACTGACTTTTGCAAGTCATTCTTTCTCAAGAGAATTCCAGGTTTGCAGCTTCCCTTAGACTGATCACACATCCTACTGAACGGCTTGACATCACTGCCAATAAGCTGCTTCAGGTGGCTTTTGCTAATAAACTTTCCCCTAATCCTGTCTATTCTCGTTTACCTAACATCTAACTCTTTAGAACAACTTAAAAGCATAAAGATCCTAACTTTATCATTTCCATCTGGCCATGCAGCTGGTGGGTCTTACTGGCATGCCCCAGGGTCTGATCCTTATTTTGCACAAGCTTTGTAAGACCCATAAATTTCATTTTCTTTATGTTCACACTGCAGTTGTCCTTTTCCCCTCAATACAAGGTTCTGCGCAATGTTCTACATCAGAACTTCTCATTCATGTGCACTGTAATTGCTTGGGGCGGGGAGTCTTGTTAAAATGTGGATGAGGGGGCCAGCCAGTGGCATGGTGGCTGAGGTGCTAAACTCCCACATGGCCAACCACAGTTCAAATCTCAGACCTGGCAGCTTCTTCTCTCACTTTCTCTCTCAGTCTTTTTCTGGTGAGTGCAGGTACCCTGTGGCAAATTATAAAGTAATAATAATAAATAAAAATTAAATAATTCTTTTTAAAACATATGGATTCTGATCTAGCAGGTCTGAGATGGGGTGCTAAAATTCTGCCTTTTCTACAAGCTCCCAGGTGATGCCTCTGCTGCTGACCAGCAAATATTTTCAGTAAGAAGGCGTTTTAATAAATGGAATTGTTGGGGCAGCAGGTGGCATGGTTATTAAGATGCTGGACTCCTCACAAGGTCAACCATGGCTCAAGTCCCATACCCAGCAGCTTGAAAATCATGCCATGCACATGTGCATGTGTGCCCAGAATCCAGAGGGGAGAATGAAGGACGGACTGTAGTGTGGCCTTCCCCGGCAGGGGGTGAGTTCTTACTTTCCCTCTGTCTCCAGTGAGCACACGTGCCCTATGACAGAAAATACTTTTAAAAAATAAAGTAAAATAAATAAGTAAATGGAATTATTAAACATAGATCCTGCTTTCAAAGAACTTAGTTTACATAGAGACACCTATATACCTTTCAAAACAAAATGTACTGTTAAGAGTGATATAATATAATATAAAGAGCTATCAAGGTCAAGGATAGCTCCCGGCTCCTCGGTGGCTGGTGTCTAGGCATATGTGATGAAGAAGTCGGCCTTAGGCTGGTTTCTTCCTGCAGTGGGATCTGACATCTAGCAATGAGAAAGGATAAAAGCAGAAAAAGCCTGGCAAAGGAACCTTCCATTTCCATAAAAGGGCCCTTTCCAAGTGTGGCAGGCTTATAAGAAGCGGGAGACTTCCCACTGGGAAGGAGGGAGTGACTGCACGAGGTGTGGATGGAAGGGTGACAGATGGGGTGGGGCTCGGTCTGGGAGTAGCTGGGAAGTCCCTGGGACACCCAATCAGGAAGTTTAGAGCTGAAGTTTGTGTCTCCCATCTCAGAGCTGCGGGTGGAGGAAGAGAAAAGAGAAACAGAGGCCGACAGGCCACGCTGAGGCTGCTGACATAGCCCAGGGACCAAAGGAAGGGGCCGAAAGAGCCAGCCATCAGTCTTTGATAAGGAAGAGCACTGAGCCATTTATCCCTGGATGTTCTATATTGGATTTTACTTTGAATAATGACCTGCCGCTTCCCGACTTGACAAGCAAAGTTAGAAGAATTTCTTTAAGGGTTTGGGACAAGCTCATGTATTAATTAAAAGTTGTAAGATGATGTTCCTGGAATACTGCTGGGTTATGCTGGAAATAACTAAGAGATGCCCTAATTAGTTTCAGAGACTGAAGATTTAAGCTCTCCATTAATGAGTAACACCCCACCAAACACGCAATAATCATTTTTCATTTCCAGAGGAGGTGGTCTGAGCGTCCATAGCCACGTTTCCTCTTACTCGCATGTCCGGCACTGTGTCAGTCTTTGGTCACCCCAGAAGAAGATGCGTTTCCAAAGAAAAGCATTTCGCCTTAAAATGCCAGCAAGAGGGACCAGACTGCTGCATGGGTTTCTGCAGACCACGTGGTAGTCCAGTAACAGGCACTCAGGACTGAGCAACCTCATGCTGGCTTTGGCAGGCAAATGGCTAGTAGAACAAAACTACTAGTTTCAGATATTGCTGATAGAGAACAGGCAGCAGAGGAACAGGGTTTCAGGGGTTAAAGCACACACACAGGCCTGATTGTGTAAGCCCAGGCGCAAGCCCGCAGTGGGGCTCCCAGTGCTGAAAACCTCTAATCCTGACAGTGCCAAGCCCAGCAAACACCCCGGCTACAGGCGGAGGAAAAGTCCCTGAACATATCTGTTCTTCCCTGGTGTAAATGGAAGATGCTGACCGCCAGGTGCTTTCCTCTGATGACTGGGAGGGAGGAAGGTGGGGCAGTGTGTCAGGGCAGCAAGGCAAGGCAGAATTTATGAGGTTATCGCCATTTAAAAAGCCCTCCAGGGGACCCGCAGATGGTGTAATTGTTACATTGCTGGACTCCCACGTAGTCAACAGTGGTTCGAGTCCCAGACCCGGCGACTTAAAACTCACACTGGGCATGTGTGCATGTGTGCCCAAAATCCCAAGAGAATGGAGGAGAAGGGATGGTCATCTATCTCCCCCACCTCTCGGTGGGGGAGGGGTGGGTAGGTATGATTTCCCACTCTCTGTCTGTTTGTCTCTGACTCTGGTGAGCACATGTGCGCTATAGCAAAAAAATCTCTCTACAAAAAAAAAAGAAAAAAGAAAACTTTCAGGACTGGCGCTATAGCCGAGTGGTTAAGGGAACTGGATTCCACAGAGCTGACCACAGTTTGAGTCCAGGCTAGCAACTTGAAAGACGTGGCAGGTCCATGTGCGTACACGCCCCAAATTCAGACTGGATGGAGAGAGGAATGGGGATTGTGGCGTGACCATGCCCCACTGGAGAGCGCTCTCTCCCTTCCTCTCTTTCTACATCCTTTGCGGGTGAGTGTAAGCACTCTCTGGCCACTAAATAGACTTCCTGAGTGTACCTCTGGGTGCACATGGGAGTGTGGCTTGCCATACAACGCCCGATTTTGGTTAACAGGTTGCTGCTGCAACCAAAGTACTAGATGTCTGTGTATTTCCAGATATATTTAGATAAGAATATTTTAGGCCACTTTCTTTTTTTCTTCTTCTTTTTTTAATCCAAACATGTGTTCTGTGTGCTCTCTCTACCCACCACGAAGAAATTCCAAAAGTGACCACGCTGAGCAGGGCCTCCCGCTCCAGCTGTGACATTCCAAGTGTTTACCTGAACTCACTTGGCTCTCTTCAAGCAGCCTACCCCAGACGTGACCTGGTAGGTCGTCCTTATCGTCCTTATCGGGGAAGCAGCACTGCAATGGGCTTCCTCCTTCCGAGGGCTAGCACTAGCGCCAAGTGTAATTCCGTAGTAGAAGAGATTAGCACCATGAATGGTCTGGGGTGGATTCTGCCAGGCTTTGGAGAAGGTCATGGGAAATGCTTAAGTCTAGCTGGGAACAGGAACACCACTGCTTCCCCACCCTTCTGCCTAACTCGTTGGCAGTACACAGAATAAAGCCCTCTTACTTCAGCGGAGTGAAGTACACGGACTTGCTTTAGAAGTGAAGCCATGGGCCAGCAGGTGGAGTAGTGGTTACAGTGCTGGACTCCCACATGGTCGACTCTGGTTCGAGTCCTGGCTCTAGTGGCTTGAAAATCACTGGGTGCGAATGTGTATGTGCCTCAAAATCCTGAGAGGAGAATGGAGGAAAAGAGATTGTGGCATGGCCATCCCCCCCAGGGAGAAATTTCTTGCTTTCCCTCTCACTGTCTCTGACAAGTACATGTGCTCTATGGCAAAAACAAACAAACAAACAAAACAAACAAACAACTAAAACAAACAAACAACAGAAGAGAAGCCACAAGGATCTTCAAGAAAGTTTGACCAGCCTGAGTTGCTAGGGCACAGGGATGGGTACTGGGTGGGTAGAGTTTGTCACTGGAGGAAGGTAATGGGTGACACTGAACTCCAAGTTAATTGATCCCAACTGGTGCCGTTCAGTCTCCAGGCCTGTCACTGGCGCTGTCATCGGTTCAACAACTGCCACGGCAAACTGTCCTAACGACTTCCCCTGACTCCAAAGTACATCAGTTTAACCTTTAGGCCCCCCTTTTTTGTAATACCATTGTCATATTCCAGAATAATTTTGTATCGTTTTCATGTGTTTCATTTTAATTGTGTTTCCTTTAATTTTCCAATGAGCCTTTCCTAGTTACAAAAATCAGAAAACTCAACCAGCATCTCCATTAAAGACCTAGACAAAGCATTTCAAGGATTATTGAAGCCTTTTTTTTTTTTTTTTTTTTTTTTTTGCTATAGGACATACGCACTCCTCAGGGGAGCGGGGGGGGGAAGGGAGGGAAAAGTTGGGAGAGGGAAGGAGGGAAAGTGAGAAATACCCCCCTGGAGGCATGGTCACACCCAAATCCCTTCTCCTCAGTCAGGATTCTGCCAGGCTTTGAAAGAAGGTAACAGGAATTGTTTGAGTCTAGATGGGACCTAAGAATGCCACTGCTTCCCCAATGTCTCAAGATACTGCGCATACAAGCACATGCGTCCAATATGCATGACTTTCCAAGCTACTGGGCTTGAATTTCACCCAGGTGGCACAGAGATTAGGTCACTGGATCCCACATGGCTGACTCCACAGTTCGAGTCCCAGACCTAGCAGCTTGAAAAATCACAACAGGCATGCGTGAGTGCTCAAAACCCTACGAGGAAAATGGAGAAGAATGACGTGGCTGTCCCTCTGGGGTGATTTCTCTCTCTTTCTCTCTCTCTCTCTCTCTCTCTCTCTCTCTCTGACAAGCATATACACTTAAGAGCAAAACTAAAAAACAAAACAAAATGCTAAATAAAAATCCTCCCATGTTACTTCATTTTATTCCAGGGACTTCTCTCGCTGTGTGCTGCAGAAAGACCCCAGGTTTATCCTGCTTTGCCTATAGCCCATGTGTACGTGGGAAAACATAACCACGCAGGTCAAACTTTAATTCGTTAAAGTCTTAGATCATGGACAGTCCCCATTTTTAAATAATAGCTCTTGTTTTGAAAAATCTGCAAGGGAAACATAATCCTTAGTAGGCTCCCACATTGGGGTATAAAAGCAAGATGAAATAGTTTGTCAATGCCTTGGTGATATGTAGAATGGTACTTTTGACCAAACGCTTACTTCTGATAAAAGTCCAGGAGAGGACAGAACAGAACCATTCTGTCCCCACATACTGCCTTCGGAGAATCCCCACACTCCCAGGAAGGATATGGAAGAACCGAGGTAGGATGGTTGGTCACAGTTTTCTACGATAAAAGCTGGTGGTCATGTCCCATGGGGGACCAGCTGTGGGACTGCCCATGAGCGTATAAGAAGAACAGGTACCCTGGGTCTCCTGGTCCAGAAGATCATTTCAATCGGCTACACTTCCTTTCCCGGCAACCACTGCGATCCACAAGAAGGAGGTATTCCAACCCTTGACATCATAAGGAGCAACTCAAATATGGGTGATGGCTAGAAAACAAGCTTTGGAACAAGTGGACAATTTACTACTCCTACTAGATTTATTTTAATCCTCCCCAAATTAAAAGTCTTAAGAGAGACATCTGTTCATATTATGCTTTGTTAAAACTTTCTTCCTGTTGTGTTTTTAGGAGGTGAAACTTAGCCAAAGAGAAAGAACTAATTTTATTTTTTTGAACCTATAAAATCTCACCTAAAAGAGAAATGACAGGTCATATTTACAGGTATTGTTGTCAAGATGCTTTCAAAATTTCAAGAGATTTCTACTTTGAGGCATCTTTGACCTAGTATAAAACCTTAAAATCCATTGGAACAATCTGATTAAAATCAGATTTTAAGAGTTACTATGACTATTTTTAATTCAAGTAAGAAGCTTTTTTTCCTGAGAAGCACATTCCCCATTATGTTAATCCCATTCTTATGCAGATACTGACTCCACTCTTCATAGACATGGAGTTCAAAGCCCTCCCTCTTCTTTTACTCCAGTTTCTGCCACCACCCAGGGACTTCCTCCCCCTTAGGGCAAGTTCTTGGACATTCTTCAGTCTCAGGTCTCTGAGGACCCTGACTGTACTCCAACCACACCAAGGGCCATCCCTTGGAGCTCAGTATTGCTCAGAACTGTGGCTGGAATGCTGCTATCCCTGCTTCTGATCAGAACCTTTCAGATCTCTGTGATCACATCTTGCCTTCATTCAGTCCCCTTCTGGTTACACACTGATTCCTAAACTGACTGGATGTCATACTTAGTTTCACACACTTTTCTCAAAGCCTGGGACTCCTCTCACCACTACCCTCCCCCCTACCACACCCCACAACCAAGTCTCACTCTCCCATCAGCCCAGCAGTCTCTCCTGCCCTGGGCTGCAGGTCACTGTTTGGGAAAAACGGCCCAGTTCTGCCCTGTCTGCCCCTGCCTCCGTGGCCTCTGTCCTGGCTGGTCTCACATACGGCAGGTGACACTCTTGAACATCCCGTCTCCCTCTCCCACAACACTCACTCAAATCTTATCTGTTCTCTTCAAGCCTCCTTTTGGACGGCCTCTTCTCCCACTCTCAGGGAAGGTCTTCACTGGAAAACCAGAGGCAGGCGTAGGCCTTCTCCAACTTCCCACACCTCCAAGAGGACCTTATCTGTATTCAGCTCCACCCCCAGTCTTCCCTCATCAACAGTGGAAGGGATATTTCCATCCTTCCTCCTCCTCCTTCCCCTCCTCTTTCCCCTTCTGAAAGAGAATCCGCCCACTGACTTTCTCCATGCCTTCAGGGTCTCTCCTGCTGGGCTTCCAGAGGGACCACACACTCCTCACAACCTGCAGTTAACTCCTTCCTTTGAAGGTCAAGACTCCCAGAGGAGCACCCTATTCCTGCTTCACCTTCCTGACCTTCCCATCAATCGCTGCCCACTGTCCCTGTCACTTCACTGAAAAGACTCTTCCCAAAGTTGCATGACCTCCTGGTTGCTGAATCCAGCTGCAACAGCAATATCCTCACCTTCACGGTTTAGTATTATTTTATTTGTAATACTAGATTTATTCATGTTCATAAACTCAGCATGAGGTGAGGCAGGTAAGAGCCAGTAGAGAGAAAAGGGTAAAAAGTACCAAATGGGAGACAGTGTATGGACATGCCCAGGCATATGATAGGCGATTTTTTAAATAATTTATTATCATGGGGACCAGCAGACAGCGTAATGGTTACGTTGCTGGACTCCCATGTAGTCGACCGTGGTTCGAGTCCCGGACCTGGTGATTTAAACTCATGCAGGGCACGTGTGCGTGCGTGCCCAAGATCCTGAGAGGAGAATGGAGAAGGGATTAAGGTGTGGCCATCCCCCCGGGAGGTGATTTCTCGCTTTCTGTCTCTCTGTCTCTCTCTGTCTTTCTGGTGAGCACACACACCCTATAGCAAACCCCCCCCAAAAAAAAAATTATTATCATCATTATTCAGTTTGACCAGAGAGAGAGAGAAAGAGAGAGAGAGAGAGAGAGAAAGCTTCCAGGTCCAGAACATGAACCATGATCGGCCAGGTGGGAGTCCAGAGCTCCAACCTCCCTGCCACCTGCTGGCCCCACGATAGGCAATTAATCCATGAAAACTGTTAAGTGTCTAGGGTATCTAGATATGGCACTGCATAAAATACAACTAGGACCCTTCTCATTAGACTTCCCCGAAATGCAAATGTGATGGTGTCACCTTCCTATATATAGCCTTTCAGTTGCTTCCCATGGTCTGCAGGATTAAGTCCAACTTCAAACAACACACCAGGGCCTTCATCCATGGGACCTGGCTCTCTGACTCCCAAGCATGCCCACACACATGCTGTGCTGGGGGCTTGTTAAACCATTTACAAAGTATTTTGTAGACACATCATACTCACTTTGCTTTCCACTGACTCTTGTGTCTGGCAAACGCTAATGATTCCGCTTAAGGGTCACCTCCTCTGAGTAACGTTCTATGACCCACCTCGCCTCCCATCTCCTTGTTCCCTCCAGTGGAAGGTTCTCCCTCCCCTCAGCTCCCACTTCCCGCTCTGTCCCTTAAGTCAGCACTGCGTCCTAAGCAGCTATCCTGGACCATCTCTTCCCCTAGGCTAGAGGGCAAGCGCTGAGCGCTGTCCTCACCAGCTGTTCCACTGCCTGGCACGGGGTTGTTGTCCGCTATAGACTTGTCGGAGGAAGGGCAAACAGAGGTAGGATGCAGCCTGAAATCAAACAGGGCCCCCTTATAAGAGCTGGACTCTCAGATTCCCCTCTAAGGAGGATAAAATGGAACTTCTCCAAACTGTAAATTAACGGGGGCTAAACTAGAAGTGAAATGTCTTTCAAAGCTGCTTAGAATGCAGGGCTCATTTCAATTTTAATGGCCCAAAGTAAGGCTCCACTCCAGACTCCCATTGCATCAACCTCATGTCTGGAATAACCGTTTGACGTTTTATAGGATGGGAAGCTCACAAGATGGAAATTGATTACGTAAGGCTCCACCAATCAAGAATGCCCAGAGATGAGCACATCCTCTTGAACCAGACATTGAGTTGAGCATGTGTCTGAGAACCCGACTCTGAATTTTGCCCTTAAAAATACATGAGTAGGGGACGGCAGGTGGTGTAGTGGTTAGGGCACTGGACTCCTACATGGGTAACTGCTGTTCAAGGCCCAGACCTGGAGGCTTGTTTTCTTACTTTCCCTTTTTCTCTCTCTGTTTCTGTCTGGTCACATTTTTAAAAATAATAATAAATAGGGGCCAGCAGATGGTGAAATGATTACATTACTGGACTACCACATAGTCGACCAAGGTTTGAGTCCTGGACCTGGTAGCTTAAAACTCATGCCAGGTGTGTGTGCATGTGGGCCCAAAATCCTGAGAGGAGAAAGGAGGAGAAGGAATTGCAGCATGGCCATACCCATGGCTGATGATTTCTCGCTTTCTGTCTCTCTCTGGCAAGCGCACACACCCTAGGCAAACATTTCTCTAAAATAATAATAATAATAATAATAATAAATAAATAAAATATTTTTTTTAAAGCATGCTTAGGGGTCAGCAGGTTGTATGGTGGTTAAGGTGAACTTCCACATGGTCAACCACTATTAAGAATTCCAGACTCGGGTGCTTGAAAATCATGGCGGGTGCATGTGCATGCACGCCCAAAAATCCCAAGAGGAGAATGAAGGAAAAGAGATTGTGGTGTGGCCAAGCTCCCTAGGGGGTGATTTCTCACATAAGCTCCCTCTGTCTCTCTCTGGCAAGTGCATGTGCCCTATAGCAAAAACCTGGAATTAAAAAAAAAAAAAAAAAAAAAAACAGGCACGCTTGGAACTCCTTGGAGGGGGGCTTCAGCAGCATGACAGCCTACTCTCCTTGCTTCACGCATGACAGTTTGAAGCTGTACTTTCCTTACTCACACCTCGTGTCGACAGTTCGATCGTGATGCACAGTGTGTGACCTTGGCCTGAGTTCGATAACAAGCCAGAACACACCACAGTGCGGCTACCTTATGTGGACGTGGTGAACAGTAGGAGAGACAGCCAAACAGAGCTGGAGGCCTGGAAGCTCCAACCTACCAAAATCACATATCCCAGTTTACAAATCTGTGAAATAGGAAAATACTTGGTGATATACTTTAATGCTTTCAAATTCAAACAATCGACAGGAAGAAAAGCAGCCATAACATATAGCCAACCGTCATTGCTATATCTTTCAAACAAACAAGTCATCTCAGAAAATGAATAATTAATGGGACCAGCAGATGGCATAATGGTTATGACGATGGACTCCCATTAGTTGATTGTGGCTCAAGTCCCGGACCCAACAACTTAAAACTCACACTGGGTGCATGTGCGTGTGTGCCCAAAATCCTGAGAGGAGAAGGGATGGTGGCATGGCTATATCCCTGGGGGGGGGGGGGGGGGGGGGGGCTGATATCTCGCTTTCTATCTCTCTTTCTTTCTCTGTCTCTTTGGTGAGCGCATGCGCCCTATAGCAAAAATCTCTCTTAAAAAAAAACTATTGCTGGGGCCAGTAGGTGGCATGGTGGTTGAAGCATTGGACTTCCACATGGCCCATCTTGGTTTGAGTCCCAGACTTGGTGACTTGCTTTCTCACTTTCCCTCTCATCCTTTCTCTCTGCTGAGTGCATGTGTCATATAGCAAATTAAAAATAATAATGGTAACAAAATTAAATTATTATTTTTTTAAATCCCATTGTATTGGGTTGTCAGAAAAGTCATGATACATTTTTGCACAGAAAAACATAGGAACAATACGTCATGACTTTTCCAACAACCCGATACTTTTCAGATGAAAATAAATGTCAAAGGCTGGCTGGATTTCAACTGGCAGGATTATATTCTGCCACGTCAGTCCTTCTGCAGGCTTTTAGGGTTGACCTAAAACGCCCTTCCACCCCTTGTGTTTGTCTGGTGGCAACAAAAAGCCAGAGCAAACATTTAAGAAGAAAAATAAAAAAAGACACTCATGTTATAAAGTAAGATAGAGTTCATAGATTTTAATTGTTGTTTGGAGAACTGAATTATGGCTTTATTTCATCAATTCTCAACTAGTAAAATTTAAGGTAACTCATGGGTCACAGAAAACAAATGGGGTTTGACAGATATCAGAGGTCAGATGCCAAGTTTGCTTAAATCAAGAGTAAAGTCAATGTTCTTGAACAATGTGAAACTACTTCTACTAAAGGCTCAAAAATTCTATTAATTAATTTCTTTGATTTCAACAAAGTTTATCTCCTTATTCACAGTGTTCATACTACAAGTATAAAAGAGTATGTTTTTTTTCATAGTAAATTCAGGGGAAAACATAAAAGACAAACTTTCAACCAAAGAAAAATGCCTCCAATTGTATCTCCAGTAGTCTGTGATTAGTTCCCGTAATGAAAATCTTGATTTGTTGACCCAAACCTTCTCAAATATGAACATGGCTGGTGCTGACTTATAATAGCTCTTACGTCCCAGTCCAAACCAGCGAGAAAAGCTTCTGAGAGAGAAAGGTCAGGATGCTCTTCCATCCAAACCTACCTGCATGGACTGGAGAACCTGGCTGAATCAAATAGAATGATAATCCCCCATCTTATGATTGGCAGTGAAATAAATGGCTGACCAGGGGGCCCTAGCAATTAGTGCCGGGGAAAATCAACACAGCATCGTGTTTCCGTCTGTCAAATGACTGCCTTCAAGTGACAGAAGGCTGTGGTGAAGAACTACAGAATCTTAGCACCAAAGGCTCTTGAGGAAAACAAAATTACTCACAATTAGGAGTTTTACCATTCCTTCGCAGAGTGCAAAAAGGTCTCTGGAAGACTTTAAAGTCTTTAACGCTAGAATCAGCAAAGAGTGAAGAAGATATCAAGGGAGTAACATCCTTGAAACTTTCTGCCTCATTTCCCATCTAATTAAATCTATAATAATACTTCCCATCGAATCTTCCTTCCTGAATCATAAACTTCTAAAGGCAGGACCCTGGTCTGGCCCATATACATACATACATACTTACATATATGTGTGTGCATACAGATAAATGTGTGTATACACACACACACACACACACACACACACATGCACACACTTGTTAAAACAAATCTCCTAAACTGTATTAGTGGGGGAAAGGGAAACTTCATCCTACATTAATTTTTTAAATCTGTAAAATTGAAAAGTCCAGCAGGCAGGGTGAAGGTTTAGGTGCTGGATTCATATAGCCGACTTCACAGCTTGAATCCCAGACCTGGCAGCTTGAAAAACACACTGGGTTCATGAGTGTATGTGCCCCCAAAATTCTGGTGGAAAAGAGACTACTGCATGGTAGCTATTTCTACATGGGGGGTGGGGGGTGATTTCTCACTTTCCCTCTCTCTGTCTCTTTTTGGTGAGTGCATGTGTCCTACAGCAAAACTAAAAATACAAAATTAAGAAGTCGATCAGCTCTCTTCAAATATGCAGAATATTTCAGTTGTGAACAAAAAGCGAAGTTATACGGAGCACTCTCAAAACTCGACAATTAAAAAAACATCCAATTACGAAATGGACAAAAGATCTGAAAACAACCAAACCTTACTGAAGAACATATACAGAGGGCAAATTAAGCACATGAAGAGATGGTCAACATCATTTGTCTTGGAGATTTGCAAACTGATCCGCCATGGGTGCCACTGCACACTTAGAATGGCTGAAATCGGATACCACAAACCGGATACCAGATACGAACAAGGATTCAGAGCTACAGGCTCTGGTTCCTTGCTGATGGGAATGCCAAATGGTGCAGCCACTTTGGGGGACAGTTGGTCAGTTACTTATGAGGCTACACAGTCTCATCACACAATGCAATGACCACACAACCAATTCGAAAACTTACATCCATGTAAAACACTGCACACAAATGTTTACAGCAGCTTTCTCTGTAATCTCCAAACTGGAAGCAACCAAGTTGGTACTGTGGCACTTCCAAACAATGAAATATTATTTAACAGTAAAAAGTTAGACAGCAACCAAAAGACTTGATGAATCTTTTTTCAAAGAGATTTTTTGCAATAGGGTGCGTGCGCTCGCCAGAGAGACAGAGAGAAAAAAAGTGAGAAATCACCCCCCAGATGGGATGGCAACTCCTTCTTTTCCATTCTCCTCTCAGGATTTTGGGCATGCATGCACATGTGCCTGGTGTGAGTTTCAAGCTGCTGGGTCTGGGATTCGAACTGTGGTCAAGTACACGGAAGTCCAACAACATACCATTATGCTATCTATGGTCCCAAGACTTGATGAATGTTAAATGCCTTTTGCCATGTGAAAGAAAATATTGTGAAAAACCTACATACTATATGATCTCAATCATACAACATTCTAGGGAAGGCAAAACTACAGAGATGATGAAAAGGTCAGTGGTTGTTGGGAGTTTGAAGAGGTGGAAGAAAGGATAAATAGTTGAAGCATAAGGAAAATTTTAGGGAAACCTGTGTGATACTGTAATTGTTGGCTACATTAACATTTATCAGAGCATATAAAGCTCAGTACAAAGAGTAAACCTTAAGGTATAATTTTAAAATTATTTACAAGTATGGGGGAAATTCCAGGAAAAAAGGTAGAACATGACAAACCAATCTAACTGTACCATAAATATCTGAAACAATCTCACTGAGAAGGTATGTGTGTGTGTGAAAGAATGGGGGAGGGTTAGAAGATGTGAACCTGGGGGTCAGCAGGTGGCGTGGTGGTTAAGATGCTGGACTCCCACATGGTCGACTATGGTTCAAGTCCAGGACCTGGCAACTGGAAAGCATGCTAGGTCATGTTGTTCATGTGTGCCCAAAATCCCAGGAGGAGAATGGAGGAGAAGGGATTGTGGCATGGCCACCTCCCCAGAAGGTGATTTCTCACTTTCTCTCTCACTGTCTCCTCTCTTTCAAGCACACATACCTATGGCAAAAACCTTTAAAAAAAAAAAAAAAAAAAAAGAATAAGAAAAAGAAAGAAACATAAAACTTAGAAAACTAAATACCAGAGACCATTAGACCATCTTAGCCACAGTCATCAGGTGACCTTGAACTGTCTCAATGCCTCTCACTACTTTTTTTTTTTAAATCTGCTATAAGGCACATGCACTCACTGGAGAGAGACAGAGAAAGAAGGAGAAAGAGAAAGCACCCCTCAGGAGGTATGGCCATGCCATAATCCCGGTCCTTCCATTCTCCTGGCGGGGTTTGGGCATGCATGCACATGTGCCCAAGCTGCTGTTCCAGGACTCCAAACACACAGTTAGTCATGTGGTATCTAGCCACCTTAACCACCACCATGCCACCGGCTGGCCCGCCTCTCACTACTTTTTCTGTCCACTGACAATATTATTTTTACTTTTTTACATAATAACTTACCGAGGATGTATTTTTCCCTTCTATCACTGCAAATAGCAAAATGTTTTAGAGTGAGTTCATAATATTTTTTTCTGTTTTAGATGCATCACATTTTAGTTTTGTAAGTTTCCATATAAATCCCAGATCCCTAATGATAAGCTCTAATTTGATTACTCTTTTTAATTGTAATAAAATATTTTAATGGCTAATTATATTTAACATGCAGAATTCAAAAACTTTTGGTTTATAATATCATTCTCATATGCTCTTCTGCAAAAGCCCTTCAATCCCTTTCCCAAAGACTTCATTTTCTAGGAGAAATTTTCCACATACTCGTTAATCAGTAATATCTCCCACTTACATGGTAGTATTTTCACTTGAGTAATATTGAAGATTTTATAGTGATGCATTAAAGACAATTACAGCTGAGTCAGATGCCATTAGCACTAAAGGACTTTAAAGTCAAGGATGCTTACTGGGCTCCTGGCTCTTGCAAAGCATATAGTAATGAGCTCTGCCAACAACCCCATCCCCCCCGCCCCAGCTCAGGCAATGGCGGTGGCAGTGGAGGGGGTAGGTAGCATAACCATGTAACACAGATACAAGTGGCCCAAAGGAAAAAGCATAAAAATAATGAATTTCTGCCTGGTCTCATCCTCTATCAACCTCATTGAGTTGAGTCTACTTCGAGCAGACTCAACTGTCTCAGCTTGCGGTTAGTGATGCCTTCCAGGTAAGCAATCCTCAATCCAATTCTTATTTTAAAGTGAGTCTGGTGGCCACTCGATGGAGATAAATGTCTGTCTAGCATGACGCTGTAGCAGTGGCAGCATTGGTCACATATATTAGCCAACCACTGAGGAGCAATTCTGGCTTCTGCTATGCTAGAGTCCTGTAAAAGATGACTTCAGAAAGTCTGTGAGAAACTGGAATTAAAGGATGAGTGCAGGCCAAGCTTCAGTGCTACAGGTGGCAAAATGAACCATGGTGCTGGAGACCACATGACCCACTATGGGTTTGGATCCCCAGTAACATGCTGGACACACACATAGGTACCCGAGATCCTAAGAAGCTGAAGGGTTAGAGAAGAGGACTGTGACAAGAAAAGGCTGTTGAAGATTCGAAGGTACTCGCTCTCTTCCTTTCTCACGTAAGCATCCACATGTTCTTTATCATGAATAAAGTAAATATACAAAAAAAGAGAATGAGTTTATTTTGGTGAGAAAAAAACCCCTTGAAATCCATGCATTTCTTTTACATAATACACAAGTTCCATGAACTTTTTTTTTTTTTGAGAGGTTTTCTCTATAGGGCGCGTGCGCTCGCCAGACAGACAGAGAGAGACATAGAGACAGAAAGCAAGAAATCACCCCCCGGGGGGATGGTCACGCCGCAATCCCTTCTCCATTCTCCTCTCAGGATCTTGGGCATGCACGCACACACGCCCAGCGTGAGTTTTAAGCCACCAGGTCCAGGACGCAAACCGCGGTCGACTACGTGGGAGTCCAGCGACATAGCCATTACGCTAACTGCTGGTTCCCAAGTTCCATGAACTTTTGAAAGACTCCTAGACTCTGAGGAGTAAAACAAGGAGCCCATTCACCTCCAGTAGTAAACCTTGCTGTAGGGATAATGCAGTGCAGCTTTCCTATTGACCGTGGGATACTCTGCACATCACGCGCCTAATTAATGCTTTCTGATGGAGACAGTGACAGCTGTGGCGTGCTACATAGCCCACTGGGCCCTGCTGTGACGGAATGAAATGAATACCGGGCTCTAGTTGCCCACTGCACTTGTCAGCTGACAACTCTGGTGTAAGCGAGACAGAAGAATTATAATTATTCCTGGAAGTGTTATGACAAGGTGATTTTACATTTACTACTTTATGACAGCCTCTAAAGCTGAGGTTTGCTGAGCAGCAACAAAGGCATCAGAGATGAATTTTAGAACCTATCAGTGAAAACTTTATATTTATTTGATGATTTGAAAAATGTACTCAGGAAACGTTGGCAAGTTTAAAAATTAGGGTGCTCCAAAAGACCTTATTTTTGTTTAAAAATATCTATGTATAGATAAAATAATGAAAATTATAAATAAAAATGTTAACAAGGAAAGGGAACATATGGAGCTATTATTCATACTTTTCCAATTTTTTTTTTCTTTTTTTGGAGAGGTTTTTGTTACAGGGCGCGTGTGCTCGCCAGAAAGACAGAGAGAGACAGAAAGCAAGGAATCACCCCCCAGGGGGGATGGCCACGCCACAATCCCTTCTCTTCCATCCTCCTCTTGGGGTCTTGGGCACACATGCACACGTGCCCAGAGTGAGTTTAAGCTGCCGGGTCCGGGACTCGAACCGTGGTCGACTACATGGGAGTCCAGCGACATAGCCATTACGCTAACTGCTGGTCCCTTCCAATTTTTTTTAATGAGCTTTTTTTTTTTCTTTTTGCTTTAGGGCACATGCACTCACTGGGAGGGAGAGAGACAGAGACAGTGAGAGGGACAGTGAGAAATCACCCCCCAGGGGGGAGGGCCACGCCTTAATCCCTTCTCTTCCATTGTCCTAGTGGGATCTTGGGCATGCACGCCCATGTGCCTGGCTTAAGCCAGACAGACAGAGAGAGACAGAGAGACAGAAAGCGAGAAATTACCCCCCAGGGGGGATGGCCACGTCGCAACATAACTATTATGCCACCTACAGGTCCCCACCCCATGTGCATCTTAGATCGCTCTTATTTAGCATTTCTTGACCAGGAACTACGGGACAGACAGACTTTTTTTTTTTTTTTGGAGAGGTTTTCTCTATAGGGCGCATGCGCATGCCAGACAGACAGAGAGAGACAGAGAGACAGAAAGCGAGAAATCACCCCCCAGGGGGGATGGTCACGCCGCAATCCCTTCTCACATGGGGGAGGGGCCCCACGATCACCCCAGGAGACCTTCCCGAGGGGGCTGGGAGCACTTGTGCCCATGGCTTGAAGGTGCCTGGGTCTGGGTGTGGACTTGGACCTCGAGACCCTATCAGGAGTATCTATCTCTGTCTCTCTTGCTCATGGAAGAGATAAACAAACTTTAAAAAATTGGTTTGGAGGGCCAGCAGGTGGTGTGGTAGTTGAGGTGCCAGAGCCCACATGGCCAACTGTGGTTTGAGTCCCAGACCCAGTGGTTTGAAAAATATTGAGTGTGTGTGCCTATGTGCCCAAAATGCTGAGAGGAGAATGGAGGAAAGGGATTGCAGTGTGGCCATCCCCACTGGAGGGACGGAGACAATTTCTCACTTTCCCTCTCTGTATCTCTCCAGTGAGTGCAAGTACCCTGTAGCAAAAAAAACAAGTTTTGATATAGTGCAAAGATCTCTTAAAAAGGATTAATGATTCGGTTGGCACCGCTACAAACAGGGACTGCCACGTGCCTTATACTCCTGCTCTGCCCACTCCTCCCACTCACTCCCTTTGTGTCAAACAGTCTATACAAACGTGGCCATCCCTCTATCTCACATCTCTTTCCTGGGCCCTAACCTATGTTTTCCGCTGTCTTAACGACAGTTGAAATGTCCTAGATAATCCCAAATGCAGTGGCCTAAACCAAACTCGTCAACCTCCACCTTACGAATTCCTCCCTCATCTGTGAAGGGTACTATCGTCAGCCTGAGAGCCATGCTAGGCACAGAAAAGTCACTCTCAACTCCTTTCTCCTCCTCTCTCCTCCACTCACCAAGTCCTGTTGCTTCCAGGACTCGAAGTCTTAACACACACAGTGCCTCCATCGGCTTCTCTCCATCCTCCCCGTCCACTCTGGTCTAGGCTCTCTTGGTCCGTGGCAGGGGTTACTGCAACAGCCTGCTGCCAGGCACCCCTGCTGCTGACACACGGCCGACTCCCCCTCCCAGCCCATCTCCACCCTGCAGCCAGTGGCCTTTCCAAAGGCAACCCTAATCATGACGCTCTGTAGAAAACCTTTCCCAAGATCTCCTGTCCCTAACTGTAGGCTCTAACGTGGCTCTGCTCATCCTTTCTTCTCTCCCTTCCAGCCATACCAGATCCCTGGCTCACCGGGTCACAGCTGTGCTTAGGTACCTTGCCCTCTGTTCATTTTCACTGAAGATCTGTGCTCTTCTCCCTCCAGGCCTTTGCGCATGCTCCTCCGTGTGCCTGGAGGCCAGTTCTTGCCTTCTTACCTAACTAGCTCATCTTTCAAAGATCCAGATGAAGGTTTCCTCTTAGTGGAACAACGTTCTGGCTCCATGAGTGTGGGTCAGGGGCCACTCCCATATGTCACCAGCTTCTTTTTTTTTAGAGGTTTTGGCTATAGGGTGCATGTGCTCACCAGAAAGACAGAGAGCGAGAAATCACCCCCCAGGGGGGATGGCCACGCTGCAATCCCTTCTCCTCTGTTCTCTCGGGATCTTGGGCACGCACACGCGCACTTACCCGGAGTGAGTTTAAGCCACCGGGTCCAGGACTCCAACCACGGTCAACTACATGGGAGTCCAGCGACATAGCCATTACACCATCTGCTGGTCCCAACCAGCTTCTTCTTTTATTATGGAATGTACCACAGGCTATTTTTTTAAATTAGCTGGAAGATGCATGTGCTCACCTGAAAGAGACAGGGAGAGGGAGGGGGAGAGCACCCCTCCAATGGGCATGGTCAGACTGCAGTCCTTCTCCTCCACTTCTCCATCCTGTCAGGATATGGGGCATGCACACACATGCACCTGGGATGTTTTTCAAGCTACCAGGGATGGGGCTTGAATCACATGGTTGTCCATGTGGGATCATCTCCCTTAGCCAACAGGCCACCAGGCCGGACCATATCACAGTCTCTTTTATCTATCTGTTTATTTGTGGATCCCATTAGGTCATAAACACCAGGTTATCCTTTCTCTCCGATTCCTTGTGTGTGTGTGTGTGTGTGTGTGTGTGTGTGTGTGTTTTAAAGGGGTTTTTGCCATAGAGCACGTGCACTTGCCAGAGAGAGATACAGATACAGTGAAAGGGAAAGTGAGAAATAACCTCTCTGGGGGGATGGCCACTCCGCAATCCCTTCTCCGTTCTCCTCTTGGGATCTTGGGTGCGCGTTCGCAACACACACATGTGCCTGGCATGGTTTTCAAGCCATTAGGTCTGGGGCTTAACCATGGTCAGCCATGTGGGAGTTCAGCAACGTAACCACCAGGCTATCTGTTGGGCCTCTCTCGTATTCCTTTTGTCTCTCTAGTGCCTAACAAAAACCCCACAGCAGTGTCGGCACCTAAGATATTCAATGAATAGCTGAATGAGGCTCGGTTAAAGGAGCTGCTGCTTACCTAATGCCCACTGCATGGCTACACCTGCCAGATGCTTTGAATAGATTATCGCTCATCCCCCCAACTCTGCAAGCCCTGTGTTATTTTTGGACACTTTGCAGATAAAGGTCAGTGGGATTAAATAGCTTTCTCTGTCACACAGCTCATAAGTGAATTCAAAACCAGGTCTGTGTAACTTCAAAATTCCTGCTTATCTCACTACAAACAGTGCCTCTCCTGTAGCCTGTGCACAATGACCAGAGTTCTACGCGCCAGGACTCATGGAGTAATTCTAATCCATCTTCTTCCTGACAGTCTTTCAAAAATGAAAACTTTCCAGAAGCCAGTGGTTAGCTTGACCCTTTGCAACTCTCCACAGTGGCTCAAATGTTTTCCCTGATGCTTATAGCTCATCCCAAAGTGGCTCAACAGGGCCCTGTCTCTTCCCACTATTTTCAGGCGGAGCCTAAGAGATGGCACTGCCAGGACCAGTAGATGGTATAATGGTTAGGTCGCTGGACTCCCACACAGCCGACCACAGTTTGAGTCCCGGACCTGGAGGTTTGAAACTCACTCTAGGCATGTGTGAGTATACCTAAAATTCCAAGAGGAGAATGGCTGAGAAGGGATTGCAGCCTGGCCATCTCCCCTGGGGGGGATTTCTTGCTTTCTGTCTCTCTGGTGAGTACATGCACCCTCTAACAAAAGTCTCTCTCTAAAATAAAAAAAGAGATGGCACCACCATGCAATAAAGCAGCTCCCTATGACGACATTCTCGACCTGCGTAGAAAGTTCATCCACAGGCTCACAGGCCAAAAGGCATAAATCCACGGAGCTGCCGTCCCAAAGCATCATCACAGAGAGAAACCAGAGAACACTGCTTTCTGCTGCAGGGAAATCTCCCTGGGTGGTGCCTGAAGGGGCTATGGCTTCTTGTGGCTGTTACCTTAGGTCTTTTTTTTTTTTTTGGAGAGGTTTTTTCACTATAGGGCGCGTGCGCTCGCCAGACAGACAGACAGACAGAGACATAGAGACAGAAAGCGAGAAATCACCCCCCGGGGGAATGGTCACGCCGCAATCCCTTCTCCTCCATTCTCCTCTCGGGATCTTGGGCACACACGCACACGTGCCCGGCGTGAGTCTCAAGCCACCGGGTCCGGGAAGTGAACTGCGGTCGACCACATGGGAGTCCAGCGACATAGCCATTACGCTAACTGCTGGTTCCCTTACCTTAGGTCTTTAAAAGGGTGAGACCCTCGTAATGAGGGTCCACGAGACCATGGGAAAAGTCCATGGGCAGCAGGTGGACTTCTGTCTTCCCATTCACAGGTGTCCAGGGCAGGGTCTCTCCTGCCCCGCCTCCTAGGGCAGAACTGCCACAGACCTGCTCTGTTGGCTGCATGCGGAAGTTACACCAGGGTTTACCTGAGAAACAACTGAATGATGGAAGTAAATTCTGCAATCCAGTAAAAGCCATCCCCTGCACTAACAAGCTCAGATTGAGAAATGACATACAGCCTGCATTTGAACAGTTGCCCCATCTAATCAGGAGAGCAGTAGGACTTGGTTTGGGGGCCAGCAGGTGGCATGGCCATTGAGGTGCCAGACTCCTACATGGCTGACCAAGATTTGAGCCCCAGATCTGGTGGCTGGCTTTTTTACTTTTGTGCATGTGCATGTGCATGCTCCCTCTCTCTCTCTGTTGAGTGTGGAAAAAAATCAATCAATAAAGTAAAATAAAATGAATAATTCTTTGAAAGGAAGGAAGGAAGGAAAGAAGGAAGAAAGAAAGAAATAAAGAAAAACAGACTTGATTTGAACAAAGCAAGCATCTGTGACCTGAAAAATGAGGAATGATTCTAAGATGTTAGGGGGCTAGACACTAATACAATAGTTAACCACAATGCTCTGAAAGGAAAGTTCACATGGGAAAGTCCCAGATTTGTGTCTGGACGCCTCCCTGAGTATGCTAGCCATGCACGTTCCCATGATCTGGGGTTGACTAAAACTGGGGGTAGATTCTGGGCTCAGAACCCTGTTGGGGGTGCTGTCTTTCTGTTTCTCTGTCTCTCTTGCTCATGAAAGAAATACATAAACATATATATTCAAAGAGAAGGAAACACTTTAATATTGGCTTAAAAGTCTTTGAAAAAGGCAAACCCAGATTTCCTCAGCATTCTCTTAGCAGCTGTCTCAGGAATAGCAAGGACACTCTCAAACCAGGCAGAACCTGATGGAATTATAAGTCTCTTTGTCTTTTGCATTTCTAAAGAGACCTTCGTTTTTCAAAGGACATCAAAGCTAAAATGCCACATAATTCTGTCCCCTCTGCATTCCAATCAATGGCATCAATAAGATGGATGATCAGCCAATGGCGTCAAACCCCATCCGTGCTCTTATTAGAATAACAACATGTGAAATGATGAGATGAAACAGCACTGATTCTAATGACTTTGTACCCCCATTCAATTGGTGTTTCACTAAATAACAGCAAAATCAACCATACTCAAAGCTGCTGAATTTATGAGTTAAATTCACAATTTCTCTTCTACATGCTGAGGGGGCCTGGGTGGAAAGAGAAATGGTCAAGAATGGGCAGCAGCTTGCTTCCCCTCCAATGTCTGTGACAACATTGCCAAATCCACTGGAATATGGAAGGACAGTTTAAAAAGGGATAGTGAAGAAGCCAAGAAGATAGAGTGATGGCAGGACCTTTTCTGTAATGTACGCCTGGAAAAAGACACCGATCAAACTACACTGACACTAAAAGTCAACAAAGCCAGTAGCCTCAGTCTGACCCGCATCTTAACAAAAGTTTAATGTGAAAAAGATAGTGGGAAGGACCAGCAGGTGGCGTAATGGTTATGTGGCTGGATTCTCAAGTGGCTGACCACAGTTCAAGTCCTGGACCCGGTGGTTTGAAACTCATGCTGGGCACATGTGCATGTATGCCCAAAATTCCAAACGGAGAATGGAGGAGAAAGGATTGAGGAGTGATCATCCCCCCGAAGGGTGATTTCTCGCTTTCTGTCTCTGTCTCTCTGGCGGGCACACATGCCCTCCTAATAGCAAAAAAAGGCTGTCTTAAAAAAAAAATCCATATAGATATTGGGAACTACTGTGTTAGTAAACAGTCAACCTTCACTATGTGCAGATTTTGTATTTATAAATTCACCTACTTGGTAATGTTTATTTGTAACCCCTGAATCAGTATTCCCAGCACTTTGGCATTCATTCCGGGTCTTGAGCAGTACAGAGAATAATTTGAGTTGCCTAATCAGGACATTTGTTCCCAGGTAGAGTCTAATGAAATAACAATTCATCTTCTTGCCTCAGCTCTCATACTGTAAAGAAGTATCCTCTTTGCCATCTATTGGGTCGCTGGAAAAGTCATGGCACATTTTTACATAGAAAAATAGAAAAGTAGGTCATGACTTTTCTGATGACCCAATATTTAGTGCCATATTTGTAGAAAACCAGCAAAGCATACTTAGATTGGTTCTTTTTAGAGATTTTTTACAGAATTAACTTGATGAGCCAACTGATGGTATGGTGGTTAAAGTGACTAGATCCCATATGGCTGACTGCATAGTTCATATCCCAGACCCGGTGGCTTAAAATACATGCTGGGTTGCATGTGCATGTGTGCCCAAAATACTGATAGGAGAATGGAGTAAAGGAGACTGCAGTGTGGCCATCCCCCCTCTCTCTGGCAAGCACACACACCCTATAAGAAAAACTTAAAAAAAAAAAAAAAAGAACAAACTTGACAATTTCCCATCACTGGACTTGTGCAGAACACAAGCAGCTAATATTTACATAGTCTTCTATAAATTGTGATGCCTTACTAGAAGTTCACCATTATTATAATTAACTCCTAAACATAATTTATAATGCATCTTGCCTACCTGCAAAATGGCTTTCGTAAAAATAAGGATTTCACAGGGTATGACTCATGCTCACTGGGGACTAAAATCTCAAGTCTAAGACGAGTATAATATGCATAGTCAGGCTGGTCTTTACCTAAAGCCACATGAAATGTAAGCCATCACCTCAACTCAGGAGATGTGTGGTTCATCTGTCTAAGGCACATTGCCAACACTCTCCAAGTCCTATTTCTTTTTTTTAAAGAAAGATTGTTGCTATAGGGCACATGTGCTTGCCAGAAAGAGAGAGAGATAGAGACAGAGAACAGAAAGCAAAAAATCAACCCCCAGGGGGGATGGGCACCTGCAATCCCTTCTCCTCCAGTTTCCTCTTGGGATTTTGGGCACACACGCACACATGCCTGGTGTGAGTTTCAAGCTGCTGGGTCCAGGACTCGAACCGTGGTTGACTACGTGGGAGTCCAGCAACATAGTAATTATACTATCTGCTAGTCCCTTTAATTTTTTAAAAAGCTTTTAAGTATTCATCTACATTTATTTATTATCATTATTTTAAAATTTGCTATAGGGCAGATGTGCTTGTGAGAGAGAGAGAGAGAGAGAGAGAGAGAGTGAGTGAGCTTACCAGATCCGGAACTTAACTGTGATCAGTCACGTGGGAGTCCAGCACCTTAACCACCACACCATCTGCTGGTCCCCTGAATCCTGCTTTTTATGAAAAGTTAGATTTTGACAATGAGGGCTGGCTCTGCGGCACAGGAGAAATGCATTGCTCTGGAGAAGCCAGATCCCACATGACAACGACCATAGTTTGAACCCTCAGCCTGGTCAGCCTGAAACACACAAGATGGCTGCAGGACCAGAGGAAGGGGATCGTGGCATGCCCAGACCCTGTGGAGGGTGCTCCCGTATCCCTCTTACACATATATATGCACACACTCTGTCATGAATAAAGAGAAACAATTTCAATCAGATTATTAAAATAAAAGTGAAATAACAGAGCCTTTTAATACAGGTAAATGAAAGTCATTTAACATGGTGTTAATGCCTTTATAATGGTTTACTTTCATCTGATTTGATTTGGGTACTACTTTGTTGAATCTATTTCTGGATTCTGATTTTGGTTTTGTTTTAGGTTTTTGCATAGGGCGCATGTACTCACCAAAGAGAGAGACAGACAGAGAGGGAAAGTGAGATATCATGCCCCAAGGGGTGCAGCCGCACTAAAACTCCTTTTCCTCCATTCTCCCCTTGGGATTTTGGGTACACACGCATGTGCACCCTGCATAATTTTTAAGCCACTGTGTCTGGAACTCGAACCATGATCAGCCATGTGGGAGTCCAGCGCTTTAATCACTATACCACCTACTGGTCCCTATTTCCAGGTATTTAAAATAAAAAATAGTTGTATTTTCCTACCACCACATCTTAGAAAGTATTTGTTACTCTCCAAAATTATCCGATAATAATGGATCAATCTGAATAAGTATTAGTCACTTTGCTGTTCATATATATTTGTACTATAATTATTCTGGCAATGTGTGGACTACAAATCATGACATTGTGATCTGAGTTGTTTTTTGGTTTGAACTGTGTATTTCTCTCTTTTTTTTTTTTAGAGAATTATTTTATTTAACTTTATTTATTCATTTTAATTTGACCAGAGAGGGACGAAGTGAGACAGAGAGAGAGACACAGAGAGAGAGAGAGTGGACGGGAAAGTGAGAAAGGAAGTCTCCTGGTCCGGGACTTGAACCATGGTTGGCCATGCGGGAGTCCAGGTGCATTAACCACCACGCTACCTGAGGTGTGTACTTCTACTTCATTGATGCCCTACTGGGAAATTCACTACACCAAACACCTGCTCTGCCTTGAGTCTAGATCATACATTTTTGTGTTTGGGAACGTTGTTCACGTTCTCCAATGGAGACAGGCCAGGGAATGTCCCAATCTTTTCAACAATAACTTAGGCTTCTAATTAAAGATGTGGTGTGGGACAGTTGGAAAGCAAAGGGCCTTTTACGTGGGACCCTCACTGGACTGGGTAACAGATTTGGCCATGTCATTTGCCTCAAATTCTCCAAAGGGGCGAACTTCAAAATATAATGAGCCAGGTGCTGGCATAGGACTAATGCAGCTGGATACACACGGGAGAGGTCCTGGGTTCATGTCCCGTGACCTCCCTGGGTACACCCATAATCTGACCTGTCTGAGACCAGGCGAGGCCAGTAGCTCTGTTGGGGATGCCTGCCTCTCTTCCTCTCTCACTGAAGGAATAAATTATTTTGAAATGTGTTGTTTAGTTTGTTCTAGGGCACATGCACTTGCTTGAGAAAGACAGAGAAGAGAGAGAGAGAGAAAGAGAAAAATTACTCCCAGGGGGATGGCCACACTGCAGTCCCCTCTCCATTCTCCTCTCGGTATTTTGGGCACCCGTGCACACGTGTCCAGCATGTTTCTCAAGCCGCTAGGTCTAGGACCTGAACCATGCAGCTGGTCATGTGGGATCCAGCCATTTTAACCACGATGCCTCCTGGCTGGCCCAAAAATAAATTAAAAAGAATAATAATAAAATTAAAGTAGCAAGGATATATTTCACCTTCAAGAAGATTGTTAATGCTGAGCACAAGCTCTTTTTACTCGGAGAGGTTTTTCCTATAGGGCGGGTGCACTCATCAGAAAGACAGAGAGAGAAAGAGAGACAGAATGCGAGAAATCACCCCCTGGGGGGGATGGCCACACTGCTATCCCTTTCTTCCATTCTCCTCTCAGGATCTTTGGCACGCACGCACACATGCCCAGCCAGGTGAGTTTAAGCCACTGGGTCTGGGCCTTGAGCTGCGGTCGACTACATGGGAGTCAAGCGACATAGCCATTATGCCAACTGCTGGTCCTTTATTTTATTTTTTTAAGAGAGATTTTTGGTATAGGGTGCATGCAGTCATCAGAGTCAGAAAGTAAAAAAAAATCACCCCCAAGAGGTGATGGCCACACTGCAGTCCCTTCTCCTGCATTCTCCTCTCAGGATTTTGGGCATGCATGCATACACACCCAGTGTGAGTTTAAGTCACGGGGCCAGGTATTCAAAACTGCTGTCAACTATGTGGGAGTCCAGCGACATGACCATTACGCCACCTGCCGGTCACAGCACAGACTCTCTAAGAATGTCTCTAGAGGAAGGGGGAGGAAGAGTAATTACTTAATTTGATGCTTATTGTTCAAGTGGTATCTGTCGACACTTTCCAAGTGTCCATAAGAGTCTGTGATCGCTTGAGGTCCCCTCAGGGAACTTCTTCAGTCTCTAAACAAACTTCTCCTTTCTCTTCCCAAAGGTTCCAATGACTTGGGCAAAGTGAAGAGACATCTCATGTAGAAAATGCCAGCTTCTCTCTCACATGTTTAGCACCGTGAAAATATTTCATAAAAAATTAACTAGTTTCTAGTATTTATTCTTCATAAAGACTAGTCTCCATAAATAGTGAACAGACCAACTGTCTCGGGGGCAGAAGGGTGAGGCCTTCCACAGGCGGTCTCCTCTAACATTCTGCGGTCTAAGACGTCATTCTCAGAGCACAGAGACCAGAGAAAGAACTGGGGTGGCTGCTATTCCCATATTTGCCCTTTGAAGACTTTTCAAAGAAGACTTTATTCTAACATGCATTTAGAAGAAAAAGAAAGTGAAGAATTTTTCCTTCAGGCAAATAGTTCATAAGAGGGTAAAAGAAAAAAATAGTCCTTCCATATGATTTATTTCACAGGGATCATTGGAGAGTGTGTGAAACACATCTCTGCTGAAATTCCAGGATGTCTATTAACGTCACCTTGAAAATAAAAATCAGTTCAAAGACAATTATGGAATAAATGCATTTCTATTTTAACAGCCATCCCAATGTGGCTGGAATGTGGCTAAAATTTGTGCCTTACATTCCACTGGATAAGAATTTGGCTCTAATGATCGGGTGAGCTGAGGTTTTGGCTCACATCGGGGACAGAGTTGCTCAGTACAGGTAGGGCACCCGAGGGTGGGGCTTTGGGGACTTATATTCTTCTTCCAGAAGGTTGCTTATCATTCACGTGTGGGATTGGAGAGACAGAAAACGAGAACAAGACCACTCCAATAAGCCCTGCCCAGCTTATTACAAAGTAAACTCACGTGGGAAAAGGTCAGATGGCTGGTGACCCCAAGGCACTCGTAGCTTCAACTCCACGATTTTCCCTCCACTCTCTTTGGCCCAGCTCTCAGCCCCAGCTCCCAGGGAAGGGATGGGTGAAAGGTGACCCAGAGGATGTCGCAGAGGCACCAAACATACACCATAGTCTACTAAAGTGTCCTAAAGCCACTCATACTGAAGCAAGCCAGGACTTCTATTTTATTTATTTATTTATTTTTAAAGAATTATTTAATTCATTTTATTTTTATGCTATTTAACTTGCTACTGGACATATGTGCTCAACAGAGAAAGACAGAAAGAGAAAGGGAAAGTGAGAAAGCAAGTAGCCAGGTCAAGGACTCAAACCAGTCAGCCATGTAGGAGTCCAGTGCCTCAACTACCCTGCCACCTGCTGGCCAAGTCAGGGCTTTTTATTTTTATGTGTATACTTGTGAGAGAATCAGAGAGAGAGAAAGTGAGAAATCACCTCCCCTACGGGGAATGGCCATGCCGGAATCCCTTCTCCTCTCGGGATCTTAGGCACACATGCACATGCACCAGCATGAGTTTTAAGCCACCAGGTCCTGGACTTGAACCGCAGTAGACTATGTGGGAGTCCAGCAACATAACCATTATGCCATCTGCTGGTCCCCCAAGCCAGGACTTTTAAATCCAATGCCACCTGAGTTGGAAGCCTGTTTGCTCCAAATTCTTGGAATCAATCTATCTTAATGGCCCTAGTGGGAGAAGAGGAAAGCAGCTTGTTATAAGCATGAACCAGACAGACGGAGAGCAAAGGAGATGCTGTCTGTAAGAATGGGGCAGGTGGGGCCAGCAGCTGGACTCCTACATGGGTGACTGCAGTTCTAGTCCTAGACCCAGTGCCTTGAAAATCATGCCAGACGCATGTGTGTCCATGCCCAAGATCCCAGGAAAACAGAGAGGGGATTGTGGTTTGGCCATTCCCCTGGGGGATGATTTCTTCCTTTCCCTCTCACTGTCTCTCTCTCTCTCTCTGGCGAGTACACTCTCCCTATGGCAAAAACCTCTTATAAAAACAAAACAAAACAAAACAGAAAACAAGAATGGGGCAGGTTGGCAGTACTCCTACAATTAGTTAAGAAATTTCAGGGAACCAGCAATTAGTGTAATGGCTATGTCGCTGGACTCCCACGTAGTCGACCGCGGTTCGCGACCTGGACCTGGTGGCTTGAAATTCACGCCGGGCGCGTGTGCATGCGTACCCAAGATCCCGAGAGGAGAATGGAGGAGAAGGGACTGTGGCGTGACCATCCCCCCTGGGGGGTGATTTCTCGCTTTCTGTCTCTCTGTCTCTCTCTGTCTGGCGAGCGCACACGCCCTATAGCGAAAACCTCTCCAAAAAAAAAAAGAAATTTCAGAGTTGAAAGAAACCTGGGGTATCAGTTAGTTACCTATGCAACTTTAACACTAGTTTCCCAGGGGATGACCAAGGTGAAAGAAATTCAATAGGCAAGGTCACACACTGAGTTAGGAATAGGTCAGGGCTAGATCTGAGCCCTCCGGGCTCTGGACTCTTGTCACTAACCTGGGTCTGACACCCCTGAGTGGTGATTCTCCTGGTAATTGCCCCATCAACTTTTACTGTCAAACACATGTTGCCCTCTGTGGCAGGAATGGCCCTGAATCACGTGGGGAGGGTCCCACTGCTGGTGGAGGTTAGAGGGGAGCCAGGCCAGAGCCCTCCCCCTGTATTTCTCTCACGAGTGTCTCCATGTCTCTGCACTGCTTGTGAACAGCCTAAAATGGAGGTGAGTTCTGCAATTACCTGACAATGAGGGCTCTTTTTTTTTTTTTTTTTGCTATAGGGTGCGTGCGCTTACCCGACAGACAGAGAGAGGAGAGACAGACAGAAAGCGAGAAATCACCCCCAGGGAGGATGGCCCTGCCGCAATCCCTTCTCCTCCGTTTTCCTCTCAGGATCTTGGGCACGCACGCACACACGCCCAGCGTGTTTTAAACCACCGGGTCCAGGACGCGAACCACGGTCAACTACATGGGAGTCCAGCAACATAGTCATACACTAACTGCTGGTCCCTAGGGCTCTTTTATCTTGTATGAGGCTAGTTCATACTTTTTTTCTTAAGGTTTTTGCCAGAGAGCTCATGAGCTCACCAGAGAGAGACAAAGTCAGTGAGAGGGAAAGTGAGAAATCACTCCTGGGGATGGGGTGGAAGGAGATGGCCATGCCACAATCCCTTCTCTCAGGATTTTGAGCATACACACACACACACACACACACACACACACACTCAGCGTGATTTTCAAGTCTTTGGGTCTAGGACTCAAATGGAGGTCAGCCATGTGGGAGTCCAGCTCCTTAACCACTATGCCACCTGCTGAGCCCAATACTATTTTTTTTTCCTTTTTTTTTGGAGAGGTTTTCACTATAGGGCGCGTGCGCTCGCCAAACAGACAGAGAGAGACATAGAGACAGAAAGCAAGAAATCACCCCCCAGGGGAGATGGTCACGCCGCAATCCCTTCTCCTCCATTCCCCCTCTCGGGATCCTGGGCACGCACACACACACGCCCGGCATGAGTTTTAAGCCACCGGGTCCGGGATGCGAACCGCGGTCGACTACTTGGGAGTCCAGAGACATAGCCATTACGCTAACTGCTGGTTCCCAGCCCAATACTATTTTTGAATAAAATTATTTTCTTTATTTTTTTTTAATTTCACAAGGGTACATGTGCTCACCAGGGAAACACAGACAGGGGTCAGAAAAAAAGTACCCCTTCCAGGGGGGCATGGTCATGCTGCAATCCCTTCTCCCCCATTCTCCTCTCGGGGTTTTGGGCATGAACGCACACACACACACACCTGGTGTGAGTTTCAAGCTGCCAGATCTGGGACTTGAACTGTGGTCAGTCATGTGGGAATCCAATGACATAACCACTACACCATCTGCTGGTCCCAACCTGCATGTTTTTCAAGCCACTAGGCCCAGGATTCTAATCACACAGTCAGCCATGTAGAATCTGGCTCTCTCAACCACCAGGTCACTGGGCTGGCCTGAATGAAACCATTTTCCTTTGAAAATGTTTAAATCTAAAGAATATATAACTATGGGGCCAGCAGGTTGCATGGTGGTTAAGAGTGCTGGATTCCCACATGGCTGACCACAGTTCAAGTCCTGAACATGGCAGCTTGCTTTCTCACCTCTCTCTCTCTCTCTCTCTCTCTCTCTCTCTCTCTGTTTCTCTCTGGTCAAATTAAAATAAATAAATAAATGAAGTTAAATAAAATAATTCTTTAAAAATAACAACACATAACTAGAATGAGCTGTACAGAGAAAAAGCCCATATGAGTACAATTTCATTATTCTTTACTCCTTTAGTAAAAATGATTAATTAATAAAATGGTTATAGTCAGAATTAAAATTAGAGCTTACATTCTGGAATCTTCACCCAGATTCAAATAGCACGTCTGTTATGAGGCCTTCCTGTATCTACAGCCGCTAATCCTCACTATTGCTGAGTTCCTCACCCACAAATGTGTTGCTATTTTTCCTGTGTAATGAAACATTTTATAATAATCAAAATAGAAAACAGGCCCAACCCCAGTGGCACACAGGACAGGGTCCCACTGCGTGATACTGGAGCCACAGGGGGACCTGGGTCCTGGGGCTTGATCCTGGGTCTCCCTGAGCACTGATCCTGGCTGGTGGAGAAGCCACGGGGAGGATCACAGAGTGGCAAAACCTTATGGAGGATCTTGCTTTCTCTCACTCTGTCTCTTTTTCTCTCAAAAAATAAAGTAAAAAAAAAAAAAAACCTTGCAATTAAATGGCATTTAAGAATATCATTTTGGGACCAGCAGTTAGCGTAATGGCTATGCCGCTGACTCCCATGTGGTTGACAGCGGCTCGCGTCCTGGACCCAGTGACTTAAAACTCACGCCGGACGTGTGTGCGTGCGTGCCCCAGATCCCGAGAGGAGAATGGAGGAGAAGGGACTGCGGCGTGGCCATCCCCCCTGGGAGGTGATTTCTCGCTTTCTGTCTCTCTGTCTGGCGAGTGCATGTGCCCTGTGGCAGAAACCTCTCTAAAAAAAAAAAAGAAAAAAATAAAGAATATAATTTTGATGCCAAATTGGAAAAAGAAAGCTTCAAAACTGCTTTGAAAATGGAACCAAAGTACCAATTAACAGAAAAATTACAGGCAAATTAAGAATGCTTTTTCCTCAATAATTTTCTCCATGATGATTTGAAAAACCCTATAATTCTCATAGAAACCGGGCACTCTCACCCATTTCCCCTCAGTGGAATCAACAGAGAGAGATTGTATGTGATGTGGTTTGTAGTTCAGAGAACTACTGGTCTACCGCGGAGGTGGGGGCCATGCCAGAGTTACTCTTGAGTACCATCAAAAGTTACAGCTTATAAGGCAGTAGCCTCAGTCATCACCTCTATTTTTCAGGCTTGCCAACTGGTAGAGATGGAAATAAGAAAGATATCATTATTGGTGCCATTGATCATGTAGGTGTCAGCCTGCTGCAGCGGGTGAGAGGGTGGGAAGACGGGACATGCCTCTCAGAGTCTTCCAACCAGAGAATTCAATGCATTTATGCAGCAAGCAGCCCAAAGTTAGGTGGGGAGGGACGCTGATGCCACATGCCAATTTGATTTCCTGGCACTCTACTACTTCTAAAAGTGCCCCTTGATAAGTAGCTGCATTGTTTGAACATTTCAAAGCACTTGCGATAACCAAACCTATTCTGTGGTGGGGGGCTGCCCAGAATAGACCAAGGACTCATTGTCTCAGAACAACATTTCTCTTAGAGAAAACGGACCCCACTCTTTTTTTTTTCTTTTTTTTTGAGAGAGGTTTTTGCTACAGGGCATGTACACTTGCCAGAAAGTCAGAGAGAGACAGAGAGACAGAAAGTGAGAAATAACCCCCCAAAGGAGATGGCCACACTGCAATCCCTTCTCCATTCTCCTCTCGGGATCTTGGGCATGCACGCACACACGCCCGGCGTGAGTTTAAGCCACTGAAAGACAGAGAGAGACAGAGAGACAGAAAGCGAGAAATCATCCCCCAAAGCAGATGGCCACACCACAATCCCTTCTCCTCCATTCTCCTCTTGGGATCTTGGGCACGCACACACACGCGCCCAGTGTGAGTTTAAGCCACTGGGTCCAGGACTTGAATCGCGGTCGACTACATGGGAGTCCAGTGACATAGCCATTATGCCCACTGCTGGTCCCAACACCACTCACTTTTGCCTTTGGTGTGTGACGCCCTGAGTGAGTCGGTGCTCAGATGTAAATATTAGCCTTCATGTTTCTGTCAAGTACAATTTGCTGTACGCTTCTTGATGGATGTGTAAAGTAAGCCTTTTCAAAATGGACAAATCTTGGCAGGAGGTTAGCAAGTCAATTAATTGGCCAAGAGAAAGATAGCACAGCTTTACACCACATTTTAAAGAGTCATTTCAAATATACCAGGTTATTGACCTATTGTATATGGAGAACTATTAGTCTGAGCAGTGTTATGAAAATCCTATATAAGATTTTTGACCTTTCCAGCCAAATGAACCTAAGAGCAATGATTTGCACCAGAATTCTTTCCTGTTCCCCTACACCTCTTTTTTTTTTTTTTACATAGCAGCTCCCCAAGTAGTTTACTGTTAGTCTGAAAGCACATATGATTAACTGCTGGAGAGGGAGCTTATGGGCAGGAAAACAGAGTGAAAGGGTTAGCTGCCACAGCCAATTACAGGATAATAAGAAAGTACATCATCTCTTTAATTAAATGGAAGATAATGGGAAATGTGACTGGATTTATGAACATTCAACTCACACCCAAATTTCAAAACTCTACTTATTGAGTAGTGCTAGGCAAACCACACAGCAAATGTGAGCAGAATATCAAGTCGTTTCTTAACTAACATTTGCCACAGATGAAGCCTTGATGAAAGAAAGCAGGTTTGCCACAATTAGCACTTTTCTCTTTTAAGGCATTATTGCTCACATTAAACATTAACTACAAGAGTGACTTGAACTCCTGGGACCAGCAGATGGTGTAATGATTATGTCACTGGAATCCCATATAGTTGACCACAGACTAAGTCCCGGACCGGGCAGCTTAAACCCCAGGCCAGGTGAGTGTGCATGCGTGCATGCTCAAGAGCCCCAGAGGAGACAGGAGGAGCATGGCCGCCATTGCAGCATGGCCATCCCCATTGGGGGGGGGGGGGGGTGATTTCTTGCTTCTGTCCCTCTATCCCTTTCTGTGTCTCTGGCGAGCATGTGTGCCCTATAGCAAAAAATCTCTCTTAAAAAAAAATTTAATTTGACACTTTGTAAAACATACCGAGGGGACTAGGTGGTGGTACAACAGTAAAATGTGATGGTCTGTAAGACCGACCCACCTGGAAGGTTCCAGGTTCACAACCAGTGACAATCAGTATTCTGGGCCGGATGAGGCTGGGGTAGATTGTGGCATCAGGACTCTGTTAGGGATAACTCTGTCTCACTCATGGAAAAAAAAAAAAAAAAAAAAAAAAAAAATCTTAAAAAAAAAAAAAAGAAAAAATAGGGATGGCTCCAGGGCCTATTGGTTAAGGGAACCAGATCCCATAAGGCTGACCAGTTCAAATCCTGGCCCCAGTAGCTTGTAAAATGCACACGAAGTTCATGTGAATGTACCCCTATCCCCACAGATGGAGAAATGGGGAAGAAGGTGTTATAGCATGATGATGTCCCATTGGGGGGGTACTTTTTCCCTCTCTCTCTCTCTCTCTCTCTCTCTGTGTGTGTGTGTGTCTCCCTCACTCTGGGGAGCACACATGCTTTCTGCCAATTAAAAAAACATATTTACCTACATTAGCAGTCTTTCATTCTTTTAGGATCAATTCAAATATGTTCTTCTCTCCAAAAGTCCTAGTTTCCCTTGTTTAGGGAGAACTCCCCTCCTATGGGTTCCTGGAAGGCTTATTTATATTGCTATTCCCGGCAGAATAGTTATTGCATTGGTTCTATATATGCCAGCTTCTGCCACTAGCCTGGAACTCCTAGAACATAAGCAATGGTTCTTAGTCTTTATGTCTGCAGCAGCCACGTGACCTCCTGGCTCTCGGAGGATGCTTAATGAGACCTTGTTTAATTATATTTATGGAGAACAGGAAAAGCACAAAGTTATAAATAACTCAATCTCGTAAAAAACACTTACAAATTTCTTTCTTTCCCTCCCTCCCTCCCTCCCTCCCTCCCTCCCTTCCTTCCTTCCTTCCTTTCTGTTTTTTTAGAGGTTTTTGCTATAAGGCGTGTGTGCTCACCAGAAAGACAGAGAGAGACAGAGAGACAGAAAGCGAGAAATCACCCCCCAACAGGGATGGCCATGCCGCAATCCCTTCTCCTCCATTCTCCTCTCAGGATCTTGGGCACGCACGCACACGCGCCCGGTGTGAGTTTAAGCCACCAGGTCCAAGACTCGAACCATGGTCGACTACATGGGAGTCCACCGACATAGCCATTACGCTAACTGCTGGTCCCAACACTGACAAATTTCTACTCCGAACTTTTACCTCCAATTAGAAGTAGTGACACGAACACAAAACCATCCTGGGCTGGTTTCTTTCACTTCCTCAGCTAGCCACTGGGGGAGTTGCTGAGAAGTACCCTAGTGGCCAAAAGTGATGGTACTAGGAAAAAGAAAAGATGTAGTATTTGGAGAATCGATACAAAGCGATCAGTCTGGGGCCAGCAGGTAGTGTGATAGTTAAGGCACTGGACTCCCACGTACCCAACCATGGTTCAAATCCCGGACCTGGTGGCTCGCTTACTCACTTTCCCTCTCTTTCTCCCCACCTTCTCTGATCAAATAAATAATACTAAATAAAATTAAATAATTCTTAAAAAAATAAATAAATCTTTGCAGATACATGGATTTGGGTGGGGTTGACTATAATGTGGCCTTCAAAGTTCTGTATGAAACAAAGCATCAAGGCCAGCAGGTGATGTAGTGGTTAAGATGCTGGACTCCCACATGACTGACCACAATTCAAGTCCTGGACCCAGCTGCTTGAAACTTATTCTGGGCATGTGTGCATGTGTGCCCAAAATCCTGAGAGGAGAAAAGAGGAGAAAGGATTGTGGCGTGGCTATTCCCCCTGGGGGATGATTTCTCATTGTCTGTCTCTCTTTCTCTCTCTCTGTCTCCAGAAGCACATGCACCCTATAGCAAAAATTTCTCAAAAAAGTAAAACAAAAAAGCATCTTTCAGACCTTTTTTTAGAGTTGTATCCCTTTTGAATTTAATTTCTTTCTCATTATTCTCTCTTTTGGAAATAGAAATGCTAGAGGTTAGTTTTGGTCTTTTTTTATTTTTAGTTATTTATTTATTTTGCTATAGGGCACATGTACTTGTCAGAGAGAGAGACAGAAAGCGAGAGATCGCACCCCCCCCCCATAGGGGAGATGGCCATGCCTCAATCTCTTTTCTCCATTCTCCTGTTGGGATTTTGGGCACGCACACACACAAGCACCCAGCATGACTTTTATCTGTCACGTCTGAGATTCGAACCTCAGCCAACTACATGGCAGTCCAGCTTCATAACCATCTGCTGGTCCCTAGAGGTTAGTTCTTTAATCTCTCTCTGAATTTATTTACTCAAACTTTCCTAATTCTTCATTCTACCATAGAATATGTCAGTCCTCTTGTCAGACGTTCCTTTTCAATTTTTATAAAGTTGATTCATTTTTTTCTTTCACAATAATGACGAGATAGGGGTAGGGAGAGACTGAGCCGCACAATGGGGTCTTTACGACATAGTCCACCCACAGTCTCAGCTGACCATGCTCCCAGACACACATTCACACATCCGGCATGCTCAGGGAGGTGGTAGGATGTGAACCCATGACTTTTCCCAAGTAGGTCCAGTTTCATTATTACTGTGTCACTACCTAGTCCCCCTTTTATTAATGCTCCCCACCCTTGTAACGATTTTAATATTTTATTTCCCTCCAGCTAAAATATACATCTTGCTCACTTACATCCACTGCCTACCATAGTACCCAGTGCAAAATAGATCTATACTTTGTATTCAGTGAGCACAGGGCAGCAGTGGCAGCCATGCAGTGGCATTTTGGCAGCGACAGTGACTCAGAGGCAACAGTGACACTGAGGACCCTGCGCCAAGCTGGGGTGATGGCAAAGCGCCTGCAAGCCACACGTTTAAAAAAACATACTATTCATTGAATGGCAGGAAAGGGGACAAAGGGCAGAGGAAAACTTTCACTTGAAAATAGGAGAGACAAAACTATTAAGCTGGGAAAGAAAGCTATGGCTGGTTGGCCAGAATCCTTTCATCCACCACTCTTCCAAGTCTTGAACTGCATGAGGGAAGAAGTGTCTTCGTTCAGGGAACCAGCAGCTAGCGTAATGGTTATGTTGCTGGACTCCCACGTAGTTGACCGCGGTTCGCGTCCCGGACCCGGTGGCTTAAAACTCACGCTGGGCGCATGTGCGTGCGTGCCCAAGATCCTGAGAGGAAAATGGAAGAGAAGGGATTGTGGCATGACCATCCCCCGTGGGGGGTGATTTCTCGCTTTCTGTCTCTATGTCTCTCTCTGTCTGTCTGGCGAGCGCATGCGCCCTATAGCGAAAACCTCTCCAAAAAAAAAAAAAGTGTCTTCGTTCAGACACTATCTGAGGATGAAGTGCTAAACAGGCCAAGAAGGAAGTTAAATATCTCTGTGTGGGGCGGTACAGGTTGTTGTGGAATTAAGGAATGTGAACTAAGACGAAGATGAAGGTCATGGTGGTGTTAGTTATAAAAGATTTTGAAATATTCTCTGAAGGACCACACACATACATAGAGCATTAGCCAGAGGACTGTTATTTAACCTGAGTGAAACTCCGGCAGATCTAAAACTCTGTGGAAGACCAGTGTTAAGCCTCACGAATGGCTGAAAGCATGCAGTCCCCCCAGTCCAGATAAACGATGAGGCCCATGCCAAGGTCTTTGAAATATGGAGACCAGCGCAATAGTAAGTAAGTTCAGGCTCAATTAACTGAAAAACGGGGGTGATAATAAATGCTGTGTCAGGCACTTCCTTTCCCCATTCTTTGCAAATCCCTTATATTGTTTTTACAGCACAAGTTCTTATCATAGCTCCCCTCTGAAACAAATCTTTGAAGGAAAAGAAGGAAACAAGTTATCGCTCACAGTTGAATAGTTTTCTGGAATGTTCTGTGCAGCTCCCTCTGTGAATGTGCTTTTTTTTTTTTTTTTTCTTCCGACTCTAAAGCTGGTCTTACTAGTTCAACACATTATCATGGACTTTACCTTTCATCTGCTTACACAACTGTGTCAGCCTGACAACATCTGAACCTGTCGGCTTTTGTTTCAGCTTGCCCGCCCCCTTCCCGAATTACCATCTGGGTATGTTTACTACCTGCTCCTTTTAAAAGGTACCGTTTCCTGTCCCCTCTACCTGCTTTAGACATATAACAAACAGAGAGAAAGAATAAACTTGCAGCTCTCTGAATACTGTTTTTACCTTTATTACAATACGTTCCATCAATCTGCTTCCTTCAGAGCAGGGAATGAAGCATCACACTGACCTTGCTGGATGGTTTTGAAGCATGTGATGGCTAGAGTAGACCTACCATTACATCTATAATTATGCTTCAAAAGCTTACACACCCTTTCCAAACCTCTATTCAATGGACCAAAACAAAACAAAAATGTAAAAATGGTAGGGACTTCTCACAGCATGAAATGGAGACCTAACCCCACTCAACTGGGTAGTCAGTACTATGGTTTGAACATGGCCCCCCAAAACTCTTGTGACAAATTTGGTGAGCCGTTACAACTGCACTGAGAGGGTAGAAACTTCATCTAGTGGGACTAGCAGTTAGCATAATGGCTATGTCTCTGGACTCCAACGTAGTTGACCACGGTTCGAGTCCCGGACCCGGTGGCTTAAACTCACGCCGGGTGCGTGCGCGTGCGTGCCCAAGATCCCGAGAGGAGAATGGAGGAGAAGGTATTGCGGCGTGGCCATCCCCTCTGGGGGGTGATTTCTCGCTTTCTATCTCTCTCTCTCTCTGTCTGCCCGGCGAGCGCATGCGCCCTATAGCAAAAACCTCTCCAAAAAAAAAAAAAAACAAAAACAAAACTTCATCTAGTTATGATATTCAGAAGTAGGGCCAGGCCAGTAGGTGGTGTGGTGGGTAGGGTGCCGGACTCCCACATGGCAGGCAGACTAGTGGTTCAAGTTCCAGACCTGATGAGTTGCTTTCTCAGTCCCCTCCACCCATTAGTGCACATGCCCTTTAGCAAATTTAAAATAGGAAGGACAAATAAATTTAAATAATCCTTTAAGAAAAAAAGGAGGTAGTATCTTTAGGAGGTGATCAGGATTAGAAAAAGTCATGGACGCCTGACTCCTGTAGCTCTACAAGAAGGGCACGGACACACACGTGCTTGCTCCGTTTCACCATGTGCTCCTCTGCGCTACCTCAGGGCTCTGCAGAGACTCCTCCGTCAACAAGATCCTCACCAGAACTGGCCCCTTAACCTTGGACCTCCAAATCTACAAGCTAAATAGACCTCTATTCCTTATAAATTACCCAGCGTGGTATTCGTGTTAAGCAACAGAAAATGGACTACAACAGCCAGTCAGTAACACCGCAAATTTCAAAAGAAGAAAGTCTCTCAAATGCAAAATATATGACGCTTACTGGCTCATCCCATAATTCACTGGAAGACAAATGGCTAAGTTAATCTTTGGTTGGAAAGCAAGACATTGCAGGTTGAAGGGTTTTTCTGGGAGTCAAGAGGAGACAAAAATGGAAGAAGGGGCAGAGGATTTAAGCATTCTGGAGTCCAGTGTCTTTTCTATGAGACACTAAAGACACCATGAGACTCTGCCATAGTAGTAGAAACCAGGCAGAAGAAAATAAATAAATAAATAAAGAGGGACCAGCAGATGACATAATGGCTTTGTCGCCAGACTCCCATGTAGACAACCACGGTTCGAGTCCCGGACCTGGTGGTTTAAACTCACACCGGGTGTGTGTGCATGTGTGCCCAAGATCCCGAGAGGAGAATGGAGGAGAAGGGATTATGGCGTGGTCATCCCCCCTGGGGGGAGATTTCTTGCTTTCTGTCTGTCTCTCTCTGTCTTTCTGGCGAGCACATGCACCCTATATAGCAAAAACTTCTCAAAAAAAAAAAAAAAAAAGAAAAGAAAAAGAAACCTGGCAGAAGACAAGGCAATGCATGGTGTGGTGAGCCTCTCCTGCAGGAGCAAAGCACTAGAAAGGACTGCAGTCTTTATTTTCCTGCTCTGAAATGGTCGAGCACGCTGCATGTTTTCGGTTCTAAGCCACCGGCATACAGACACTTTCTTCACAGCTACCAACAGAGGCTAGCAGTGAGCAGTACGGAGGAAGCACAACTGGAAAGTTTATGAGTAGATGCTAATCTTCAGAGTGTATTTATAGGCACACAGAGGGTAAAGGGTGAAGCTGTGGCATGCTCGTACCAGCCCAGGTCTACAACAGAGAAGCAGCACAGAGGGATGCCTGAGTCACAGACCCACAAGTCTTCTTACTAGGAGCATTTTCACATGTGAGCGGGCCTTGGTCCTGGTCCACGATACTGAAGTGACTTTTGTACTTTTGCATTTATTTTTTGACTTTTTTTTTTAGAGAGAGATTTTTGCTATAGGATGTGTGTGCTCGCCAGAGAGAGAGAGAGACAGAAAGTGAGAAATCACCCCCCGCCCGAGGGGACAGCCACGCCACAATCCCTTCTCCTCCAACCTCCTCTTGGGATTTTGGGCGTACTTGTATATGTACCCAGCATGAGTTTTAAGCTGCTAGGTCCAGGACCGGAACCACAGTCAGCCATGTGGGAATCCAGTGATGTTTGTTTATTTTTTTTAATGCATGTGCCCAGTGCGTTTCAGACTGACTATGCTGGGGATTTGAACCATATTGCCATGTAGAATCCAGCTTTTCTTTTCTTTTCTTTTTTTTTTTTGAGAGATTTTCCCTATAGGGCACGTGCACTCGCCAGACAGACAGAGAGAGACATAGAGACAGAAAGCGAGAAATCACCCCCCAGGGGGGATGGTCACGCCGCAATCCCTTCTCCTCCATTCTCCTCTCGGGATCTTGGGCATGCACGCACACGTGCCCGGCATGAGTTTTAAGCCACCGGGTCCGGGACGCGAACCGCGGTCGACTATGTGGGAGTCCAGCGACATAGCCATTAGGCTAACTGCTAGTTCCCGGAATCCAGTGATGTAACTGCTATGCCATCTGCTGGTCCCTGTACTTTTGCATTTTAATGGGAAGAAAATCTCATGCACAACTCCCACTTCACCTAGTCCCTTATGATGGGATGCCTACAAATACTTATGCTTTAAGACAGATAAGCATTGAGCCTCTGAACATCAACTTCTCTACCCCGTTGGTAATACATGGCAGTGTTTGTTCACTTAGACTCGGGGTTTAATAAACCACTTCACGTTTTAGTCTTTTTCCTTCTTCTGTGGGTCACAAAATGATATCTGGATACTTCCTGGCGCACTTTTGTTTTGCTTTGTTTTTGTTTTGCCATAGAGCGTTTGCTGTCGCCAGAGAGAGACAAACAGGGAAAGTGAGAAATCACCGCCCATGGGAGATGGCCGCTCCTCAATCCCTCTCCCTCTGGATTTTTGGGGACACACACATACACCAGTACATGCACCAGGCATGTTTTCTGAGCCACCTGGTCTGGAATTCAAATCCTATAGTCAGCCATGTGGGACTCAGCGCCTTAACCACCATGCCAACTGCTGGCACAGAGCAACTCTCTATAGACTTTCAGACAACAAATAAACCACCATGAGCCACCTCGTATACTCCTTCTATTCTGTTTGCTATTTCTGTTACCTTGTTCTCCCAGAATCGTCTGTGATAAGGAAGATACAGGCTAACTGCGGTGATGTGGCTCCAATACACTACAGTGATCTTGCATGTCAAATTGCTTTCCATAAACACACAGGCATTGAGGAAACTCTTCCTTCTATGAAACTGGATCCTTGTATGTTAAAAATTGAATTCTGAAAAGCCAAACCATTCTGGCTATGGTATCTTGGCTCTGTTGCTGTGAGGAACTCAGGTATCTAAATTTAGATTTTTCACATGGCTTGGCTCCAGCAAATGTCCTTCCCATGCAAAAGGCATGGCAGCTGGCCCTCTAGCTCTTCCCAGCCATCGGCTGCTCTGTGTTCAGGGTCCTGGTTATGGTCACCCAACTGCTCATATCCTCTCTCCTATGAGGCTCCCCACAGTGGATCCCACTAGCAAAGCCATCGAAGCCCAGGAGAGAAATACTCACCAAGTCCCAAATAGAGAGTAGAACTCAGGACCCAAAACTCAGGACATATTCCCCTTCCCATAGAAAGAATGGGTAAATCAGAGCTCAGTGAGGTCGCGTAACAGCAGGCTAAATGTGCTGTGGGGTGGTTGGAAGGCAGTTGCCACATTCCACACAGTCAGCTTAGAAGACTAACTGTTACAGCAAAGCCTCATCCGGGAGAGACATATGTATGCAGGTACTCATACATACTCATACATACTCATACATATGCGGGTCCATGGAAAGTAGGATTAGAGCCACCTGGCTGCATGCTGGTTAAGGTGGCTTGATTCCACATGGCAGACTGCACGGTTCAAATCCCGGATCTGGTGGTTTGAAAATATACATGCCAGGCACATGTACATGTGTGCCCAAGAGCCAAAAGAGGGAGAAATGGAGGAAATGGGATTGTGGCGTCACTATGCCGCACTGGCGGGTACTTTGTTTTCTTTTCTTTTTTTATTTTCCTAAGAATTATTTTATCTTTATTTGACCAGAGAGGAACAGAGAGCAAGAGAGAGGGAAAGTGAGAAAGCAAGCTGCCAGGTCTGGGACTTGAACCGAGATTGGCCATGTGGGAATCCAGTGTCCTTAACCACCACGCCACCTGCCGGCCACAGTAGGTACTTTTGAACTTCCCTCTTTTTGTTCTCTCTCTGGTGAATGCCTTGATAAAATAAAAAAAATAAAAAAAAAAGAAGTATAAATTTACTTTGGTACAAATAAATGGGAATCCATGCATAGTTTTTTCATGTTATGCATTTTCTATGACTTTTTTTGAAGACCCTCAAATACTGGCAGGGAATTATAGAGTTAAAGATACATAAGGTATCTGTGGTTTTGAGACCCACAACTTAGAGTTGACATAAAATATTTACTTTATATAGCTCTGTCACTAGCTCTTTTTTATAAAAGTCATTTTTTTTTCTTTTTCTTTTTTCCCTGCTAGAAAGTGCTGTGTACATTCAGCAGAAAGAGACAAAGAGAAGGGAGAAGAGACAGTAGCCCCCATAGAGTGTGGTCATGCTACAATCTCAACATCCCCATCTCTCCCTCCGTTCGTGATTTGGGGCACACATGCACACGTGCCCAACGTGTTTCTCAAACCACTGAGTCTGGGATCCCGACCGTAGAGTTGGTCAGGAGGGATCTGCTACCTCAATCACCAGGCCACAGAGTCAGCCATGAGAGGCATTCTGACCCTCTACCTCCAATGCCAGAAATTCATTATTACTCCCCTTTCCTCATGATAGCCATACAAACTAGGTAAAGTACAGACATTGCCACCTAGAGACAGAACAAGTGAGGCAAGATAAATATAACGTGCCGGGATTTAACAATTTGTCATCTACAGAAAGGCGTATTGTCTAGATAAAGCTATTAGGACACTATTTTATACTTTGACATTGTCTTTTTAAATATGTTTGTGTTTTTCATAGTGTCATCACTGTTCAGTTTATACAGTTTGTACAGGCCTGATCAATTCTAACTAGCTAACAAATAATTTACATTCTGTTTCTCATGCTGCCCCTCCTGGGTCTTCCTAACCACTTCTAGAAAGCTTTTCTGGGGGTTTTTGCCATAGGGTACCTTTGCTCACCAGAGAGAAACAAAGAGTGACAAAGGAAGGGAAAGTGAGAAATCACCCCCTGGGGGGATGGTCAGCCACAATCTCTTCTCTCTCATTCTCCTCTCAGGATTCTGGGCACGCACGCACACATGCCTGGAGTGATTTTTTCAAGCTGCCAAGTCTGGGACTCAAACCACGGTCAGCCATGTGGGAATCCAGTGTCTTAACCACCACTCCACCTGCTGGCCCTTTGGAAAGCATTCTCTTTTTTTTTTTTTTGAGAGGTTTTTGCTATAGGGCACATGCGCTCGCCAGACAGACAGAGAGAGACAGAGAGACAGAAAGCGAGAAATCACCCCCCAGGGGGGATGGCCACGCCACAATCTCTTCTCCTCCATTCTCCTCTTGGGATCTTGGGCATGCACGCACACACGCCCGGCGTGAGTTTTAAGCCACCGGGTCTGGGACTCAAACCGCGGTTGACTACGTGGGAGTGCAGCGACATAGCCATTACGCTAACTGCTGGTCCCTGGAAAGCATTCTTGAGGATCCTGTATGAAAACTCATTTCCTGAAGCACCACTACTCACCTGGCATCCCTTTCCTAATTCTTCCAAGAGATCTGACTCCACTTCACTTTTTCTTTTTCAATTGCCCTGCTAGAGAGTGCACGCACTCACCAGAGAGAGACAGAGAGCGAGATAGGGAGAAACACCTCCACTGAGGCATGGACATGCCATAATCCCTTCTCCTCCATTTCTTCATCCCTTCAGGATTTGGAGCATGAATATACAACGGACGGCTAGTGGAATCCAGCTGTGTTGATCTGCAGGCTACCAGGCTGGCCTTGGACCTCATTTTCTAGCTGGAACCGCACACCCACACAATCCAAGCTTATGACCACAATGACGGCACTTTCATTTAAACACTCTTTCCTTCCTACTTAGGCCCTCACGACGAAGCCTAAACCTTTACGTTTTCTTTCAGGATGAGAAAAACAACCAGGAGAAAGGCCCCAGTTTCCTACAGGAGACAGATCTGCAAGGACCAAATTTTAAGCCATGGGAAAATTCCAAAGGCAGACACCTGAGCTCTTTTGAGCACCTGAGCCAAAACATAGCAGAAGGAATGGTCTGGCCTTTCAGAAGTAGTTTCACAGGAAAAAGCAATTCCAGTCCAAGGTGTGTGTGAGCAGCTAGAAGGAGTGGGGGTCTGCTTACTTTTCTCTCCCCACCTCCCTCTCCGCATCTGTGAGAGAGCGGTGCAGGGAGAGGTCCCTCTACAGGGTACAGGCGCCTGGGGAGTCTGTCACCTTCAAGGATGCACAGGCTCCCAAAGGGAGGGTGTGGGGGAAGCCCCAAGTTCAGTTCCAGGCTCCAGAACCTCCCAGAAGGGCGTTCCAAGTAGGAACCATTTTTAGCACTAAGTACTTGGGCAGTTTTTATTAGAGTAATTCTAAGCGATCTGGCAAACCTGCTTTCACTTAGTTAAGACTCTGAGAAGCTGCCAAAGCTGAATCTGTGAAAATCCACACTCGCCTTTCCCTCTTAAAGACACACTCAGAAACACAGACAGAAGGCAGGGCCCTCATTCTGCTCTTGAAAAATACCAGAGCACCCCGCACACACAGTGCCCTGCTTACTGATTTGAGCGGGGATGTCATGGCAGTGCAGCAGGCTAGACGCAGCTGACCTTCCTCCCATGTGTCTCATGTAGGAATCAGTCGTTCACCTTCAAAGAGCTGCCTCTGAGCCCTGGGCTTTGAGGGGAAAATAGACTGCTGGAAAAAGCTCCCACCTTTGGGATGACATGAGGCTCCCAGGAATCCACAGGCTCATTAAGACGTAAGCCCTGGATAACAGACATCGCTTCTGTGTGCCGTGCCACGTGTTTGCTCTGGTCTTTCTACAATGCTTAGGTTCAACAGATTACACACGCGTTCCCATCCCGCTGTGTGCATGTGCGTATGTATGTAGGTGTGTATGTATTTTTGCATTTGAAAAACACAAATAATTAAGTATAATAGTCTTCTACCTGCAATCATTTTCCTTTCTCCATGCAGAATCTAGCTGGTATATGATGTTTCTAACAGATAGTGCTTGTCATCAGGGTATTTTTTTCTTTTTTTGGTACAGGTTTTGGCCGTAGGAGGGTGTGTATGCTCGCTAGAGAGAGAGAGAGAAACAGAGACACCAAGAGGGCAAGTGAGAAATTACCCCCTCCCCCAGGGAGGGGCTGGCTGCACTGCAATCCCTTCTCCTCCATTCCCTTTCTGGGATCTTGGGCACACAAGCACACATGCCCAGTGTGCGTTTCAAGCCACTTGGTCTGGGACTCGAACTGCAGTCAGGCATGTGGGAGTCCAGCAATGTAACCACTATGCCATGTGCTGGGCCCTGTCATCAAAGTTCCTAAGAGTCATGCACAAACACTGGTGAAATATGCACCTGGGGGGTTGGGGCATTGGTGCAGCAGTGATCATGATAACCTGCAGGGCTGGCCCACGTGGGAGGGTACTGGGTTTGTGTCTAGAGATGTCCGTGCGTATTCCAGGGCAAGCACATGCCCATGATGTGGGAGTGACTGAAGCATCATGGCGTCAAGACTTGACTAGGGTGCTCTTTGTCTCTCTGTCTCTCTTGTTAATCATGAAAGAAGTAAAAAAAAGACTTGATAATTTAAACAAATTTTAAAAATGTACATTTCTGATTTTTTTGTATACCTATTATACATTTTTTATATATGTGTGTATGTATATATATAAGATCTACATATATCTTGAGCTAAGATAAAGAGAAGACATAAAGGGACCAGCAGTTGGCGTAATGGCTGTGTCGCTGGACTCCCACGTAGCTGATCGTGGTTCAAGTCCTGGACCCGGTGGCTTAAACTCACACCGAGCACGTGTGCATGTGTGCCTAAGATCCTGAGAGGAGAATGGAGAAAAAGGGATTGCGGCGTGGCCATCCCCCCTGGGGGGTGATTTCTTGCTTTCTATCTCTCTGTCTCTCTGGAGAGTGTATGCACCCTATAGCGAAAACTTCTCCAAAAAAAAAGAAAAAAAAAAAAAAAAGAAAAGATATAAATATATCTTTAGGCATGAAAACCACTCAACTTCTATGGCTACTCATATGACCCACTGAATTTAAAAAAAAAAAAAAAAAAAAAAAAAAAAGAGCTAAGAGGCAGGACAGACATCAAACTACTGGAGCATCAGGAAAAGGCCAGGGTATGTGCCCAGGTCAGCTGGGGCTGCTCAGTTACCTTGTCTTATCCTCATTCTGTCCTCCTTCAAGGGTCATCGATTAGAGCAGGCAGGGGGCTGCCCTCGGGAAGCCTGAGTCCCCTTTCTGGATCTCTAACTAATTACTCATCTGCGTCAGTCACCTGAGCCTTGTGGCCTCAGCGTCTTACCTGCCACTTGGAAAAGGTCTTTCAGTGCCTATGTTTTACAATTCTGAGATAGATTTTGATCTGAATTAATTTTGATTCTCAGGTCAAGAATAAGAAGACTTAACTAGGTAGTAACTCAACTAGAAAAGAGTCTTAGGACTGTGTAAGAGAATGAGGAACTGCTATCCAGGCTGAGAGAGAGAAGTGAGCAAGGGGAAGGGTCGTACATCTGTACCTGAGCTCCCGTAATGGAGCTGCATGGACCGTTCTGATCCGCTCAGGGGAAATGGCAATGTCGTCCAGGACACTTTCCCCTCACCTCGGTGCTCCAGCCTCACTCAAGAATATTCATGGTGGGCCCAGCAGATGGAGTAGTAGTTACATGGCCTGACTCCTATGTAGTTGATAGCGGTTCGAGTTTTGGACCCGGCGGCTTAAAACTCAAACTGGGCACGTGTGTGTGTGTGGGTGAGTGGGTGTGAGTGTGCTCAAAATCTTGAGAGGAGAACAGTGGAGAAGGGATTGTGGCAAGACCATCCCCCTTGGGAGGTGATTTCCCACTTTCTGTTTGTCTCTCTCTGTCTCTTCAGCAAGCATATGAGCCCTATAGCAAAAATCTCTCTCACTCAGAAAGAGTATGAGTGGCACTCCTTGCCAGCCACTTGTTTAATAAAAAGTATCTTCCTTTCATTTCCTCAAGTCACTAAAGTTTTAAAAAGCTATTAGAAAACTGAGGAGAGGGGCTGGCAGGGCTTAGTGGTTAAGGACGCTGGACTCCCACATGGCTGACCACGGTTCAAGTCTCGGACCTGGAGCCTGCTTTCTCTCTCTCTCTCTCTCTCTCTCTCTCTCTCTCTGTATTTCTCCAGTCAAATAAAATAATAATAATAAGTAAAGTTAAATAATTCTTTAAAAAGAAAACTGAGGAGAGGGACCAGCAGGTGGCGTGGTGGTTAAGGCACTGAACATTCCCACGTGACTGACCATGGTTCGAGTCCGAGACCTGGTGGCTTGCTTCCTCACTTTCACTCTCTTTCTCTGTCTCTCTCTGGTCAGATTAAAATAAATGAATGAATACATAAAAGAAATAATTTTTTAAAAAACAAGAAAGAAAGCCAGAGGGAGGTCTGGCCCCACAGTGCGGCAGTTAGGGGCTATGCACTGGGAGCTTGATCCCACATGGCTGACTGTAGTTCAAGTCTCAGTCCCCGTGGCTTGAAAACACAAAGGGTGCATGTCCATGTCTGCCCCAAATCCTGACAGGATGGTAAATGGTGAATAAAGGATAGTGGCATGGCTACACCCCATGGGAGGGGATGCTTTCTCCTCTCTCTCTTTTTTTTTTTTGTTTTTTTTTTTTTTTTGCTTTCTCCTCTCTGTGGCAAGTGTACATATCTATTTGGCAATTAAAAATAAAAAAAAAGGAAAGGAAGAAAAGAAAACCAGGTAGAGGATGAAAGAAAGAAAGAAAGGAAGAAAGAAAGAAAGAAAGAAAGAAAAAGAAAGGAGGGAGAGAAAAGAAAAGGAAAGGAAACCAGGTAGAGGAAGAAGAGCTCTCCAAAAGAGAATCCAGTTGGCCCTTGAACTATATGGGAGTTGGAGGTACCAACACCCTACACAGTTGAAAATCCACATATAACTCTGACTCCCCCAAATCTAATAACCCATCAAGACATGAAGCCTCACTGACAATGTGCATGGTCGAGGAACACAAATTTTGTATATTAAACGTGCCATGTACTGTATTCTTATAATAAAGTGAGCCAGAGAAAAGAAAATCATAAGGATCATTTCTCAGCCTTTAGGCTCTGAGCAAGGGAAGAAAACCACTAAGAAAGAGAAAATACATTTATAGCATTCATTAAAAAATTTCCATGCATAAGTAGACCTGTAGTTCAAACCTGCGCTGTTTAAGGGTCAACTCTACTCTTCAATCTCTCTCTGGCAAGGACAGGACGAGCGCCTGTGTGTGGACGTCATTACCCTTTCCCATTATGCACCAGTACAATGACTGCAGGTCTCCTCACCTCACTCCACTCACGCCATCTTTGAACACAACCTTTCTGTCCATCTTGGCTCCATACAGTTATATGTACCAGGCTCCTTTGCTCTGTTCAATCCAAACCCTTCTTTTTTTTTTTTTTTTTTTTTTTTTAGGTTTTGCCCTAAGGTGCATGCACTTGCTGGAGAGAGAGAGAGAGAGAAACATAGACACTGAGAGAAAAAGTGAGAAGTGACCCCTGGCAGGGATGGCCATATAGCAATCCCTTCTTCTCCATTCCCTTTCTGGGATCTTGGGCACACAAGCACATACACCCACATGATTTTTAAGCCACTGGGTCTGGGATTCAAACCATGGTTGGCCATGTGGGAGCCCAGTGACATAATCACTACGCCATCTGCTGGTTGGCCCCCAGCAGTCTAAAGTCTTTACAGTCCTTCTAAGTCCTGGACTTTTCTGCTGTCCCCTCTGCAGACGACGAGTGTCTATTTCTCCTGGCTGTGACCTTACTGTGTGCCATCTTCTGTAACTATTCCCCACTGACCCAACATCCCATGTCAGACCCCCCACCCCTTCTGCTGCCAGCTCGGGATCACCTCAGCCCAAAGATATCTGAAAGAACACACTGGGCCACGGGCTTGACCTCCAGGACTGAGAGAGCAGCGGCACAGTCTAAACCAAAATGCTGCATCTCCAAAACAGAACAGAACAGACACAAGACAGACCTGCACACTGCCAACGGTTTCTAATAAAATTGAAAATTTAGCGTTTTGTTGTTGTTTTGGTTTGGTTATAGGGTGCACACGCTTGCCAGAGAGCATGAACAAGCAAGGGAAAGAAAGAAATCACCCTCCAGGTGGGATGACCATACTGCAATTCCTTCCCCTCCAGTCTCCTCTCCAGTGCATGGATTCTGGGCATGCACGTGGCATGATTTTCAAGCCACTGGGTCCAAGACTCGAGCCAGAGAGTTGGCCATGTGGGATCCAGCACCTTAACCTCCACATCACCTTTTTAGAACTATAGTTCAGGGCTAGCCCTGTGACCTGGTGGTAAAGGGAGAAGGCTCCCACACGGCAAACTGTGCAGTCTGAGTACTGGTCCTGGCAGCTTGGAAAACACACCTGGGGTGGGACCAGCAATTGGCATAATGGCTATGTTGCTGGACTCCCATGTAGTCAACCGCAGTTTGAGTCTCGGACCCGGTGGCTTAAACTCACACCGGGTGCGTGTGCATGCATGCCCAAGATCCCGAGAGGAGAATGGAGGAGAAGGGATTGTGGCATGGCCGTCCCCCCTGGGGAGTGATTTCTCGCTTTCTGTCTCTGTCATTCTGGCGAGCACACGCGCCCTATAGCGAAAACCTTTCCAAAAAAAGAAAACAAAAACAAACAAATAAACAAAAAACCCCACACCTGGTGTGTGTGCATGTATGCCCTAAATCTGACAGGATGGAGAAATGGGAGAGAAGACACGTGACCATGTCTCATGGCAGGTGGGGGGTGCTTTCTTCCTTCCTTTCTCTGACTCTTTCTGAAGGGCACAAGTACCCCCTGGCAAAATCAAAAACAGAAACAAAAACAAAAACAACCCACAATTGGTTCAGTTCCCCCAGGAACATTATTTTTTCTTCCATTCTGTTGCAACATCAAACTTGATACCTATGCTTACTTTCCAAGTTTCTTTTCAGAGCATCTTAATTCTGGCAGTGGGAAATCAAGGACTTGAGATGTTAGATCAGACACAAAGAATTCCTGTTTTATGGCTTTTTGTCTGTGAAGTTCTCCTTCTTTATGAGGATTTCAGTCAAAGTGTCTCCTCCCCCCACTGTCTGGAAGCGTCTTTCTCATGGGAGGACAAGTTGGTTGACTTCTCGCGCACTGGGAAAACCGCGGCGGCTACTGTCCAAGCTCTGAGGACTGCCACCGCCGCGGGCTCCAGCGACAAATCTGCAATGTCTGCGTGCAGGGCTGAAGTCAGGCAGGAACAAGATGGGACGTGCCGAGCCTCAGCCACACGCTGGAAGGTGCCACGTACCGGCTCAGAGGCAGCTGTGTGCACTTGAAGAAATTCCTAAGCAAGGTGTCAAGGCAGAAGCAGAGAGCGAGCCTGGAGGAGGGAAGAGCCACCTTGTGAGATCTGAGAACCTTGGTAACTGGCAGCACTTGGGTTTCCAACCTCTGTGGCATTTCCAAATCAGGGTCTCACAGACTTGTTACTTCGCCCAGCACGGTAAGATGGATTGATGACACCTTCCCTAAACATTCCATAGAGTCAAAGAAAACTCTTTCTTGCCTTGGTACAGAAAATTAATAGTTTTTTCCGAGTAAAGGAAAGCAAACTAATTAGCACAAAACAGGGTTTAATAGCTGTGGGCCATCGTGCATTGCCTCAGAACCATAATTTCACTTAAAAGAAATCATGCTGGTCAGGGCCGTCCCTGGTTCACGTTCAGCAAGAGATGGTGAAGACACTCCTGAGGAGTCAGGCAGACCTGACACAGCAGTTTGGGGACCCCCAGGGAGAAAGGAACCCCCAGAATCCCGCTGCTTCTGTACCTGGCTCCTGTCTGCTGCACTGCAGGGTCCCCGACAGCAGAGACACGTGAAGCCTCCTTCCTTCCTTGGCCTCTCCATGGGAGGGCACGCAGGTGGCTCCATGTCCAGACCCAGCAGCTGCCCGGAGCCAGATCCCAAGTGTTCCGAGAGCAGTGAGGTGCCCAACCCACAGGCGGCGGGACCTACCCCTCCATGCTCAGCTTGCCTCAGCCTTGCCCATTCTGCCAGCACACCGGGCTGAGGCACTCCTGACACACAGAAGCTCAGGATGCGGAGTGTGATTCATGCCTAGAAAATACCGGTTTTTCATTGCTATGCAAATCCAGCCTGGGTGGTGTTTAGGTAAATCCGGATGTGGACACCAAAAAAAAAGGAAGGCCAAGAATGTGTCTCTCCCATATCTCCACTCCACCAAACAGGCTCCACCCATATGCCAGTCATTAAAGAAAATTAAAGTCACATAGAATGGGAAGGGGCCATATGTAGCTCACTAGTACTCCCTGGGGCATGTGCACGTCTGGTTTGAGATTAGACGCAGGTCTTTACTTATCTCATAGAAAGATATCTTTATCACATCTCTACCATTAGAGCCCAATGTCTCAACACCTGTTTGCTCAAATGGCTTCACCCTGAAAGGTGGTGCAGGCAAGGTGAGCAGCTTCACCTGCGGCCATGTTGTCTCGAAAGCACACCAGGTGGGAGGTCTAGAACGAGAAGGGAGAGAGGGGTGCTATGGCCCGCCCACGCTGGAGAACCACCCAGAGAACATGCCCCAAGTGCCTGATGGTATGGCCCATGTTACCCACCCCACCGGACTGTTCTCACAGCGTGGCCTGTCGAGGACACATTACAGAGCCCGGATACTCTGAACCAGGCCCGGCCCTGGCACTCACAAGCCTGTGAGACTGAGCTTAGTCACTTCACTTCTCTTGGGCTCAGTTTCCTCAGAACCCGTACAGCGAGGGATCTGCATGCTACCTGCTGGTCTTCCCAGCAATTCCACAGTTTTGACAAGTCCGAGTTGAACAATGCCCAGTGTTCAAGGTACTGGGGGCTCTCACGCCGCCTACGCCCTCTGTTCTGACAACCTTTGCTGTGTCCAGCCCGGGTCAGGAGAAGGGCGAAGCCTTGAACTACTAGTTAATAATTTCTTTTTTTCAGCTGAGAGTTGATTAAAAGACAAAGATCAAAAGATTAGTTCTATCATCATGTCATTGGAAAAACCCAGACTCCAGAGTACAACACATGCGTCCTGTTTCATTGCATTGACCTAGCCCTTTTTCTTCGTGTGGTCGAGAGGAAACATTTTCATGACCCAAGTCAGACTTATGTGTTCCAGACACTCTAAATACATGAGAGCCACTGACGGTATTGAGAACTCAGAAAACACAGCAGAATAGAACAGAAATACCAGCATGCGGCCTTCGGATTAATAGCCAGACACTGGATTGTGTTTCTGAACACCAAGCATGGAACCCCAGCAGGCAGATTACAGGCCCTCAAGATCAGGCAGGCGGCCTGGATTCAGGGCTCTCCATGGTGTGTTTGAGGAGCCCTGGAATTCCAAAGAGCTCCTTTGAAGATAGTCATAGAGATTGAGAGGAAGACAGGCTTAGTTAAGTTTTCCTTCCCCACCCAAAGGGGCTTCGGCATGAAATAGTGTTTGAAAAACACTAAGTATATTCCACTGTATTAGTTTTCTGTTTAAAGATCTCTAGGCCACACTGAGAACCTAATCCAACCTCCTACTGCGGCTTATTAAGCCACAGTCCCTGTCCCAGGGCACCTGGTTCTTTACTCCGTAAGCTCTCCTCTGTCTTGGGGGTCTCAGGACTTACTGTTTCTATTTCTGAAACACTCTTGTTCGTTCCTCACCCAACTGTTTGCAAGACTGGCTCCTTGATTTTGGAACCTCTTGATTTCCTTCAAGACATTCGCCTCTACCGGAAATGATCGGTATGTCTGTTTCCTCCTCTGCGTTCCCGTTAGCTCTTAGGTCCTATGAAGGCAGTGAGTGGCCTTGTTGGTCTTGCCTACTGCTGGATTCTCAAGCACCTGGTGCAGTAACCCCTCTAAGCCAAAGACTCAGTGCATGGATGGTAGTTATTTATTTTTCTAAATCCCATGATTCCATGTAGCTACCATTTTCATGCTAATCACCTATCTTATTTACATCTAACAATCGAATAGCGCTTTTACTTATTTAACCGTCAAACCACACGTCAAGAGGACTTCTCACAGGTCCGTGGAAAAGCCACTGGCTCTGGACCTGTTTGCCTTTGAGGAACCGAGTACCTTAGACTCGTCAACTCCCCTAGCTGCAGATGTTTTTCCCCCCATAAAACTAGATTGATCCCTATAGCAGCTATGAGATCCCACCCACCTTGAACAACCTATGATTATTTAAGATACTGATTGGATAGGAACCGATCCCTTCTCATAAAATGTTTTGGGAGATGTTTCTACCATTGCCGTCATGTTTTGAGTACTTATGACATGCCAGGTACTGGTTCAAGTATTTCTCATCTGTCTCTGATCTGTGACCACCTTGCTAGTTAAGAATTTTCAGCCCTTTATGGACATAAAAATGGAAGCTCACTCGGATCAACTGATACCCAAGACCATACAAACAGTAAGTGGTCTAATCAGTTGTCAGACCTAAGTCTCTCCAACACAACCATGAGGTTCTTCCCACTTTGCCAATGCCTCTGGGAGGAGAACTACAGAGGTATGAAGTTGAGGTCAATGCCTACAACAGGAGCCAGGAAGGTAAGGGAGGCAGGCATGGGTCCCAAGACCCTACAGCACACCTTCATGGGACAGGTGCTACTCAGCTCTAGCAGAGATTGTAATAAAGGAATTTGAACCCAGTGTTTCTTAGTCATGTAAAAAGTGGATTTTTATGTGAAAATTCCTGATTCTCCAGCATTTTGGTGACTTATCAAAATTTGTAGACACTAAGGAACTAGCAGATGGTGTAATGGCTATGTCATTGGACTCCCATGTAGTCGACCGCAGTTCGAGTCCTGGACCCGGTGGCTTAAACGCCGGGTGTGTGCATGTGTGTGTGTGCCCGAAATCTCAAGAGGAGAATGGAGGAGAAGGGACTGCAGTATAGCCATCCCCCGGCGGGGGGGTGGGGGGATGGGGTGGAGTGGTTTCTCGCTTTCTGTCTCTCTGTCTCCCTCTTTCTGGTGAGCACACACGCCCTATAGCAAAAACCTCTCAGGAAAAAAAAAAAAATTATAGAAGCCATTGTGCAGGCTTCCTTGAGAACCTGGCCCCAACATGGGTGCCTCTGATTTGTGAGGGGCCTTCAAAAGTTTCATAGAAAGTGCATGTTATGAAGAAACAACACATTGGGTTCAAAAATCCGGGGCACCAAAGAAACTCATACTTTAATTCCATATTTCCACAGACTTTCTCAGGTACCCTCATATTCTTGCCTGCATGAGTCATTTACCTATGAAACCTGCCCAATTTTTTTCTTTGGCTCCGGTGAACACATTTACAATCACATATAAAAATACCAGCAATGGAGCCAGGTGGAGATGCAGCGGTAATACAACTAGGCCCCCACATGGACAAGGTCCTGGCTTTTCATGCGGGGACCTCCTGTGCATGCTGGGCACACGTGTGCCTCTACGTGACTATGACTGGTGTGAAGACTCTGTCTGGGTCTCTCGGAGAAATAAGTAAAGTTTAAAAAATACATTGGCAATGCCAACGTGTGTGTGTGTTTGGGGACTATTATGCCAACTGTGCAAGCAGGAACATTGCGTGAACCCAGGTCTAAGAAGCACTAAGGGTTCTTTCTCTGGGGTGAATCCTAAGGGCCTGCTCACTGAGGACAGGTTCTGTAGGAAGGGATTAGATCTATGTATGTGGCTTTCTTCCTCTAATGCTAGGAAGAAGGTTGCTTAATACATGCGTTTGACATTCCTGACAAGTCATCTCCAGGCCTGACTTCAGGGGTAAGGTCAACCTCTCACTCCCCACGCCCTCATGGGAGGACTACCAGCAGGTAGCAAAAACACTGGCCATTCCAATCCCCCAGGGTTCCTTAGCTCCACCCTTAGTGTTTCATTGAAAAGGCAAAAGGGTAGGAGGTGCAAAAGAGAACTTCAGGCAACAGAAGCAAGAAGTTAATCATTCTGGCATGATTACAGTGTTGGGAAACTCAACTTCATAAAATGAGCTGCTGTGTTCATAGTATACACCTCAGGGATCCCAGGAAAATGCCCTGGGCTTCTGTCAGAACTGCTACATGCAGGTCCCCTCTCGGTTGCCTAAAGAATCAAATCTCTAGACTATTGTCAGCCTCATTTTCCTTATTTATATGTATCTCTTCATAGAGATTTTTATAGACGATTACATATGAAATAAAGTATGTGAACGTTTTCAACATACAGTAACTAATACTACTTATGGGAATTATAGTGCTTAATTTGAAGTCATGTGAATGCACACAGGAAAAATAATTTTTAAGTATTTTTTAAGGTTTTTGCCATAGGGTAAATGTGCTCCCCAGAGAAGAAAGTGAGAAATCACCCCACCCCCAGGAGGGAACGTCCATGCCACAATCCCTTCTTCTCCATTCTCCTCCTGGGACTTTGGGCATGCACGCACACGTGCCTGGTGTGATCTTCAAGCTGCCTAGTCCCAAGACTTGAACCAGGGTCAGTCAAGTGGGAATCCAGTGCCTTAACCACTATACTACCTACTGAACCCTCCCCCCCCCCCCCCGAAACAATTTAATGCATGGTATTGTCATGCATGAAGGCATTTAAGATTTGGCTACACAGCTGGCTCTTGAACAACATGGGTTTGGACCGTGCACACCCATTTATGAGGGGATCTTTTTTCAATAAATGCTGTAAATATACTTTTTCTTCCTTGTAATTTTCTACAATAACATTTACTTTCCTCTAGATTACTTTATTAATCTTTATTACTTTAGTAAGAATACTGTATATAATATAGACAACATACAAAATCTGTGTTAATCAACTATTTGTGTTATAGGAAGGTTTCTGTCCACAGTAAGCTATTAATAGTTAAGTTTTGGGGGAGTCAAAAATTCGATATGGATTTACAACTGCATGGGGAGGGTGGGCAGGTGCTGGTGCTCCTAATCCTTGCATTGCTTGAGGGTAAACGGCATACTTAGAATCTTCAAAAAGTTCACGGAAACATGCAAGTTGCAATTGCATTGCAATACATCTATGGATTTTCAACATTTTTTTGGCATCAAAATAAACTCATATCTTAATTCTACTAAGTTTTTGAAATTCCATTGTCAGTGGTATTTAATATTTGAAGGAAGAAATGCTGTATTTATCCTGTGACATGGGAAGTGATACTGGCCCTTTTTTTCTAACAACATAGAGAAAGTTCAATTAGGCTTAAGAATGACCTCCCACCACCCTGAGGCTACTGTGATTATATTCTCTTTAATGGAACTGCTTAAATTACAGCTTTGCCTTGTTTTGCACATCACAGCCATGACTTCACCCTTTTACTTCTAAGCAGAGGTTTTTCTCATTATGTTTTAGGCTAACCAACTAATGTTGGGCATATGTTTACTCACAAAATACATTACTAGACATTTATTTTCCATTCATTCCCTTATGCAAATATTTGCAGTTAACTACAGAACTGAGATGTTTTACAAAGTAAAAAAATAATATATCTAGGAAAATCATGAGGTTTCAAAGGAGCTCTTGAGAAGAAGAAAGGAAAAGTCTAATTACAGTGTGGATGGGCACTGATTTGTACTAACAGGACTGATAAATCAAACCCACTGCACTTGCGGTTTTAATGCATTCTGTGCATCTGCATGAAAAAAGAGAGTTTTAAATACTGTCTATGCTTTCTTCAGTGATTGGGGAGCATGAGAAATGTCGTTTCCTTTCTTTCAAAAGACATCTCTGACAGTGTGCTTCTATTCTTGACTTGCTGTGCTGTGAAAGAAAAAGCTCTTAGTCTTTTCAAATCTAAATATTCTGTATATTAAAAGATTTTTTTCCATTTAGCAAACTCATTCATAGCCTATAGTTCAGATTTAACAAGAAAGCCTAAATGACCTTTATCCAAACTTGATTTTTGGCAAATTGGCAGGGGGTGGGATTAAATGATAAAGTATGTTCATGCCGGCCTGCAGGTGGCATGGTGGTTAAGGCACTGAACTCCCACATGGCTGACCGAGGTTCAAAGTCCTGGACTTGGTGGCTTGCTTTCTCACCTTCCTTCTCTCTCTGATGACTATAGCAAGTTAAATATTATTAAATAAAATAAACTAATAATTCTTTTTAAAAGTATTTTCATGTGAATTTGGCATGACTGTTTAATACAATGGGTAAGAAGATGCTCTGACCCAGAAAGGTAAATTTACTGCTTTGGTTGAAAAGTTCAGGCTGCTTAATAATACTTAAACCAAGGGCCAGCCCTCAGCCTAGTGGTTAAGAAAGATGGAACCCACCTGGCCAACTGTAGTTCAAATCTTGGCCCTAGTGGCTTCAAGAGCACCCTGGGTGTGCGTGTATGTCCAAAATCCCAAAGGAGTGGAGAAACAGAGGAGAAAGACTGTGGCACAACCATGCCCCACTGAAGTGCTTTCTTCCTCTACTTCTCTCTCTTGTAAGTGCCCATGTTCTCCGGTATTATAAAAAATAAAGATATGTGTAGGGCTGGCAAGTGGCATGGTGGTAAAGGTGCTGGACTCCTACCATCTCGGCTGACAATGGTTTGAGTCCCAGCCCTGGTAGCTTGCTTTCTCACTTGCTTCCTCCCTTTCTGTCTGTCTCTCTCTCTCTCTCTGTCTCTCCCTGGTCAAATTAAAAAATAATAATAATAATAGGGGCCGGCAGGTGGTGCGGTGGTTAAGGGCACTAGATTCCCACATGGCTGAACACGGTTCGAGTCCCAGACCTGGCGGCTTGCTTTCTCACTTGCTTTCTCCCTTTCTGTCTGTCTGTCTCTCTCTCTCTCTCTGTCTCTCCCTGGTCAAATTTAAAAAGAATAATAATAGGGGCCAGAAGGTGGTGTGGTGGTTATGGGCACTGGACTCTCACATGGCTGAACACGGTTCGAGTCCCAGACCTGGAGGCTTGCTTTCTCACTCCTGCCTCCTGACTTTGTCCCTTTCTGGTCAAATTAAAATAAATAAATAAAGTTAAGTAAAATAATCCTTTAAAAAATAATAAATAAAATAAAGTAATTCTTTGAAAAAATTTGTAATGTCTAGATGAGAATATAAAAAATGTGTATACTTCTTCCTACAAACAGGATTGACCCTTTTTAAAATAAATGTGAGCACACTATCTACACTATGAAACTTGTTCTACTTACTGACTATAGCTTAGGTATGTGTCCATACCTGCACATAGAGTCTACCTCATGCATCGTCCATATTAATGAACTATATTATCTGGAACTGCCTTCTTATTTAGTCTTAAAACTTACCATGAGAAAGAATTCAATAATAAAACAGTTAAAGATGAAGGAACCCATTCAACCTTTCTTGTGCAAAATTCAAAGAGATAATTAAAAAGAAAGAAAACATCACTAACAACTACTACAAAAATCGAGATGTAGGGGCCTAATGGTGGTGTGGCAGTAATGCAACGTTCTGTGAGGTCGACCCACAGAGGAAAGTTCCCGGTTCGTGTCGGAAGACCTCCCTGAACATGCCAGATATGCATGGGCCCATGATATAGGACTGGCTGGGGATGGATCACAGGGTATAGACCCTTATGGGAGAAATAAACATTTTAAAAATAATATTTGACATTCATATGATGTTCTGAGGGGTACTCACATTCTCAGTGTCAAAGAGAGAAAATGACTAAGGGCCCCCAAATCCCTTATCTCAGCTATTCTGCAAATGCATGAAGCAGTGGCCTGCTTGAGTGGCAGGTGGTATGGCCAACGGAAGTCCTTTCTGCAAGTCCATAGTGCCACACTACAGGCCAAAAAAAATAGCTCTCTGATGGGTCTTTGCTCTCTGTGTCTTGTGTGACCCATGTGGAGTACAGAGCAGGACCAGACAGCCAGGGAGGAGCCCACTGCTCTGTGGACCCACCCACAAAACATGCTCATCTGCATTTGCTAAACCTAATAAAACTGAGAGGGTGGGAAACAACAGTTACCACTTCTGCTGACAATCATGAGCAAGAGGAAAGGAGTACACGTTGAAAGTACTGTGCAACGTTGGGATCAGCAGTTGGCGTAATGGCTATGTCGCTGGACTCCCATGTAAAAGACCGTGGGTCAAGTCCCAGACCCGGTGGCTTAAACTCACACTGGGTGCATGTGTGTGTGCCCAAGATCCCGAGAAGAGAATGGAAGAGAAGGGATTGCGGCGTGGTCGTCCCGCCTGGGGGGTGATTTCTCACTTTCTATCTCTCTGTCTCTCTGTCTTTCTGGTGAGCACACGCGGCCTATAGCAAAAACCTCTCCAAAAATAAATAGAAAGAAAGAAAAGAAAATACTGTGCAAAGTAAATAGGGGCTATGAAGTCAAAACACGATAGTCCTGGGGCTGTGAGAGGCCACAAACGCTGTCAACTACCTTTACTCCGAACTGTACTCATGCACCCCATGAAATTAACCACGCATTCCTTTCTGTGAGAGCCCAAGAGAAGGATTTTCTCCAAGTGCATAGTCTTTTACATTTTTTAAAAATATATATATATTTAATTTTATATATTATTATTATTTTAAAATCTTGACTAGAGAGAAAAACAGAGAGAGGGGGGGGAAAGTGAGAAAGCAAGCCGCCAGATCCAGGACTTGAACCACAATTGGCCATGTGGGAGTCCAGAGCCTTAACCACCATGCCACTTGCCGGCCCCTACATTTGCTCTTATAATTCATATAACCATGGTTCTGAAAGTTCCTTCTGCTGCCTGGTAAGCCCAGGAGGGAAAGCACAGAACTTCCTGCCATTAGGAGAAAGCTCATGCTATCTTCTACCCCTTCCACCTCCCTGGATTCCCTTATTCCCACCACAGCCCCCGGTCCCTTGGCTTCCCACTGCCTGGATATCTTAAAATTGTCACCAAAAACCAAGGAAGCCTTGTTTCCTGGGTTATAAAACCAAAAGGAAAGCAGATATAGAAAACTCAGAATCCTGCTTACTTGGATCTCCCACCACCATTAAAAAAAAAAAAAATGCGTCTTTCCCCCATTTTAATCTCAACAGCAGTTTAAACGCAACAGCTGGGAAGTTTATAAGGCGCTCAATTGTGGAACGACTTGTGAGGAAACTCCACCCCGAACTGTGAAAGGGCCCAAATCTATAGGCAGTGTCCTACGTGTGTTTCACAATTCACAATAGTTAAGATCCTGCTGGAACATTAGCTCCAGTAAATTACATTTTCCCGTTTCATAAAAAGCTGAAAGAAGGCAAGAGGGTCGCTGTCACAGGGTGAAAACACCCTTCCCATTCTCCCTGCTGATTGACCCGAGGAGAAAGCCATTAGGATGGCACCATTTTTCAGGATGACTCTCTTTGAAATAAATAGATTTGGGGAACTACTCTTCAATAGCTTCAAATCTGGAGAGTTTTTGATCAAGTTCAATTGATAAATAGCAATAAAAAGGCCCTTGGCCATAAATAGCTTCTAGAAATAGCTTCCCTCCCACTTGGGAGAACTTTCTGCTCTCTACCTCCATGAGAGGAGTTCTAGTCCCATTTCTATTTCCAGTTCCATCCTGTGCTGAAAGATTCTAGTGCTTTTCTTTCTGAAGAAATCATTTCTATGGAAATTACATAACATTTTTTGAATTTTTTTTTAACCTCTTTCCTTCATGAGTGAGAGAGATGCAAGAAGAGAGAGAGAGAAAGACAGGAAATCTTTCAGAGCCTTAACACTGTGATCCACCCCCAGCTTCAGCCAGGCCCAAGTCACAAGCATATACATGCCCAGCTTGTTCAGGGAGGTCTCCGAACTCAAACCCAGAACTTTCCCATGTGGGTTTGCTCATGGACCCTTGTGTTATTAGCCACCACTGGACCCTCAAAAAAGCTTGAAAGAAGGTAATACAATACTTAAAGATCACTAATTCTTTTACTAAGAGGCTTCTTAAGTCTGAGCAGTATTTAATTTGAAATATAAGAAGGACTACAGGAACCAGCAGTTGGCGTAATGGCTATGTAGCTGGACTGCCATGTAGTCGACTGGCGGTTCGAGTCCCAGACCTGGTGGCTTAAACTCTCGCTGGGCGAATGTGCGCCCAAGATCCCAAGAGGAGAATGGAAGAGAAGGGATTGCAGCATGGCCATCCTCCTGGGGGGTGATTTCTCGCTTTTGGTCTCTCTGTCTCTCTCTGTCTTTCTGGTGAGTGCACATGTCCTATAACAAAAATCTCTCAAAAAAAAAAGAAAAAAGAAAAAAGAAAGAAAGAAGGAAAAAGAAAAGGACTACATATATTCTTCAGTGGAAAACCTGTGCAGCTAGTAAGTCACAGAGACAGAATTTGAATCCAGGAAATGTTTACCAAGTCCCTCTAGGTGCAAAACACACTATTCAATGTAATCACCGTTTATTGATTAAAGATAAGTTCTGAATATTATATCAGTTATGTGCAATGAAAAGTTTCAACAAATTTCTAAAACAGGATCTGCAGGTAAACATTTAAAAATGCGTAAAAATATTAATTAGGGGACCAACAGATGTAGGTGCTGGGCTCCTACATGTCCTGGGCCTGCAGGCTTGAAAATCATGCTGGGTGTGTGTGCGTGCATGCCCAAAATCCCAAGAGAAGAATGGAAGAGAAGAGACTGCGGCGTGGCTGCCATTCCTCCTGGGGGGTGTTTTCTCACTTTCCCTCTCATTGTCTCTATCAAGCACATTTTTAAAAAGTAATAGTATTCATTAGTGGGGCCAGGGAGCTGGATCCTACGCAATGGACTGCAAATTTCAAATCCTAGACCCAATAGGTTGAGAAACACGCTGGGCACATGTACATGTTTGCTCCAAAGAGAGGAGAAGAGATTGAGGCACGACCATGTCCCATGGGAGTTGCTCCCCCCCCCCCACTTCCTGTCTCTCTCTGGTGAGTACACATACCCTCTGGCAAAATTTTAAAAATACATATGTAATAATTTTTAAAAATAATATTCATTAGTGATTCTGAACCTATGGGGAATTTTGGCAGTCTAATGCTTTCTGATTTCATGACTCTTTTTGTACCTTAAAATTACTGCTTTTTGGTTCATACTTGGGACTGAAACTTTAAATAAATAAATATTTACTTTCAGACGCTCAGATCTGCCCTTGAGATAAGAGAAGCAGGCTTCCCAGACCAGTATGGACAGCCAGGGCCAGCTACGAAGCTACTTCATGTGACCACTGAAGAAATCAGTCTCTGCAGAGTCGGGAGTCCAGCGCCCCCTCCGGAAGCGACCCAACACGCCTGCCAAGAGCCTCCTGCCAGAAGTGCGGGACCTGAACGGAGCGACTCGGAATAGTCTGACCTGGGAAAGTTGGAAAAACTGGAAAAGTTGTTAGGAAAACCCTGGAACTAATAAGAGTGTTTTCCATGGCCAGAAACACTGCTGCTAAAAATAACACAATGAAAAACATATTTGTCTCTTGCATACAATGGATGTAGAATATAATTATGGGCTGTGTCTCCCTCTGGGATGGAGAGGGGGGCAGGCGGGGAGGTGCCATCCTCTAGAAAACAAAGGGCTGAAGAGTCCGACTCGGAGCCACTCCTGCACCCTGTAGCACCCACAACGTTCACGCTCAGAAGACACAAGCCATGTCAAAGCCTGACTCTTTTGGAGGGACCAAGAGAAATTTGAGGCAGGTCAGATTTAAAATTTCAAGTCTGAGCAGTGGGCTGACTTCCTATCAATAGGTATCAGTAAAAAGTAGGTTAATACCACTTCCATAGCCTACCCAGGAAAAACGGACACAAGCATAATTAACGGAAAAGCATGAATATTCTAGCTCCTTTGACACACTTAACGTTCTTGTATTTTAATTAACTTATTGAAACTATTTCCCAGCTGCTGCTGGGAGTTATTTCAGGAACATAGTCATTTTTTTTCTACATCCCCTTAAAATGAGAAGATACAGGACACGTGAAATAGTTCATTATGTTGTATTTCCTGATCTCTCTCTAAGCCATGGATTCTTCATCTGTAAAATGGGACTAAAGAGACTCTGCTAGCTTTAAGGGCTGTCATAAGAATGAAACCAAGAAGGGATGTAAAAACAGCTTACAGACAATCCAGCGCCATGTAAACAGGAAGTAGAAACGACTACTAACACGTGTAGCACCTGCGCACAGAATTGGGGGCTGCGTGGGTTTGGTCATTTCATCCTCACGTCTCTCATCACTCCTGTTTTGTGGAGGCAAACATGGAGGCTTAGCGACATGAATTTACTTTCTTGGAGTTGCACAGCTAGTACGTGTCGAAGCCAGGACTTGAGCCCAGGCCTTCCAGGGTAGAGGCACAAGTCTTCACCACCCACCCAACGGTAGAGCAGGAGCTGTGCCATCAACAGTCCCATCTGGTATCAGTTCCCATGCTAATGTGCATTTGCTGACAGCAAAATTTCAGGGGATCTCATTCACACACATTAGGCAGTTTTTAACACTTGAAAGCCTGTCCACTGGCTCCTAAGTAGTTTTTGTTTAAAAAGTGCCAATTCCCTAGTTTTTGTTTAAAAAATGGCAATTCCCGTGTCCCAGGTAGAGTATCTTTAAACTATTCTGAACTCAGTGCTCTAACCTCAATGGATTTGGGGTTCTTCTGGAGCTTGGTGGACCTAACCGCTCACACTTAGCTGATGCCCCTCAACTCACTCCCTGCAGCTAACCCCTTTCAGCTAATTCGCTAACTCCTTTTAGCTAACTCACAGACTCAAAGCCACCTGAGTGATTGTTATCACAGCCAAACAGCTAGCCAGACTGTTGATTATCCTCAGTTAGGACTGAGGCAGAGAGAAAGCCCCAAAGGGCCAAGCACGGAAGCACCACGTTTACTTTTGCAAGCTTTAAAAACTACCTTTATCACACAGACCCTCCCCTGCCCCCAAGAAGCCTTTATCTGTCTTCTTGGAATTTACAAGTCCTGCTTCCCTAAGAGTCCAGAAACTCTGCTATTTCAAACGGGACTTTCTTTCCTAGTCCCAGAAAACGCCTCTGTGAGAAAAGTATACAGATAGATTTAAAAGGGAAAAAAAAAAATGTGATGCTCACAAACATGATTAAAAGACTATTCCCTGAATTTTATTTTTGGCTTTCCAATACGAAAATATAGAAATACATGTAGTCCTAATTCCAGGTCTGTTCTAAGAGTTAAAAAAAATAAAGACACACACACACACACACACACACACACACAACAAAAAAACATCTGGGAATAATCAACAAATACAGAACCCTCCAATTTTAGATCTTCCTTCTAACCTCTATCCCTGGCATTTTTATAGCATTATTCACAGGCTGTAATCAGCATAATGTAGCACTTGTTTTTCAGCTCTATTCAAAAATCTCGATTCATTCAATAAAAAGCCCTTAAAAACAGCCCCAAAGCATGAACATTCCGTGTGAGAAAGCTGTGCTTATTGATTCTGCTCTTCCTGCCCAGAGAACAATGCAGAAAACAGACTGCAATGTTTTCACATATTTTTCTGGCAATAAATTAGAAGCAAAGACACGTATCTACCTGTATCCAGAGCTCCACAGATGAGGCGGCAGTTAAAACAGACAATCTAAATTCTTCTCCTGGAAGTTTTTGTCTGTAATGGACTCCAGGGTCATCCTTCTGAGCCCTCAGGTAAAACCCCCTCCATGGCTCCGCTGTTTGCTTTTGCAGTTTTTCCCAGTGAAACTCTTGTGATTTGCATAAAACCTACTTGTAGCCTATAGGACTTTTTGAGTAGCTACTTGTTAAATTGGCTGTCTTGACATGCTCTTTCAAGCATGACATCATAAATCTCCATGGAAACCCTAACTCCACCTGCCTACATGCCAACATTACCTGTCAGGCAAAGACTTAAACAATCGTATGAAATTGTTCATTAATGAAACCTTTTTAGGGGCTATGGATCTCCGCACGGTATAATTTGTGCCGCTGGCAGAAACTTCACTGAGAATGATGGCTTCATTTTCAAAGCCTGAGCTGTTTTGCAGAAAACAATGATCAAAATTATAGGCATTCGTTAATCTGCCCCTCCCTGTCTAACAATGCACTTAACTGGCAGAAGAAAAACCTACAGTAGCACACATGTGCCTCTCTGCAGGATAAAGTTACCTTGAAAACCCAGGTTAGAAAAATCTTCAACTGATACTTCTATGGCTTCCCACTCAGCTCTCCAGCAACCCCTTCCTACTTTTTACCAGCAAAACTTGCAAAACAGGTTCCCTGTTGGAGTGGAGTGTGTGAGTGAGTGTGTGTGTGTGTGTGTGTGTGTGTGTGTGTTGCGAGCATGCTTTCCCTTGGCCTCTGTGGTTGCAGAGGTAGTAGGGGAAGGTGTGGAATTTTTTTTTAACTCTTTCCAAACATACCCACATTTTTTTGCATGTCTTAGTTTATGTAAATTAGCACACTTTACATCATTCTATTCTTGGCTTTTGAAGGATGGCCAATAGGCTTTAAGATAGCCAATCCTTTCACGCATTAGGCTTGTGCTATCTCAAATTTTATGGAATCCCTACTGTTCGCACAAAGCTTTAAACAAATTTATGCTGAACTGGTGCCCAAATCCTCTTGTTAAGGCTGGGCCCAGCACTCTTTCTTTTTGCCTCTAAATTCACTGCGGACACACACCCACTCTTCCAAGTGTAAGACTGCTGACCCTGGGGCACTTAGAAAAGTTTGAATGGGACTTGATCCAAACCCACGGGAATTTATCAGAGGGCTATCGCTTGCCATAGCAGAAAGCTCTTTGGAGGGACTGAGCAGGGAGATGAATGAAGTTCCGCGCACAGAATGAGCTGAGAAGCACTTTAAGGCAGCCTCCTGCAGAATCTGCCAGAACCCTGCAGAGGGTTGGAAACAGCAGGAGCTCAAACAGCGGGCTGTTTTAACTTGCCACAGACCGGCTGCAAACTGCAACAGGCTCAAGCAGCATCTGTCTTCAAAGGTTGGAGAGCAAACATTAGCCTCTGCACCTTTCTGAGCCCACCCTGGTATCGACAGAGACAGTCGTCACCGGGCAAGCATCACCTTCAAACGCTCAGAATGGCTCTTTCCACAGAGAACTGCGAGTACTCTGGCCCCTCTCTCTGATGATTCTGAGAATTCTGCACTGCCACAGTTCACAGTCAAGAGAGGGGACAGTACCTGGGAAGGGCACCAAACATGACCCTGGTTTCACAGAGCAGCCAGAGTGGAACTCTCGTCAGAGCCAAGGCTGTTGTCAGAGTTCAATTACTGCCTCCACAAGAGAAAAACACATCCAGAAGACACCCAGTTTGTGCTTTATCCAGTGGGACACGAATACAACATGAAACGAAAACAAGATAGAACCAGATCTAGGTTTCATTCAGTAAAATCCAAAGACGAGTGGCAGCACTATGCAATTACATTTAGACCTCACAGTTCCATGAGCAACAAGAACACGCATAGAAAGTTATTCAGCACTCGGAGTAGTTACACATTATACCGTATCTTCCCTTTGGGTTATTTAGGAAATTACACTATCTCAACTTTTACGTACTGAAATCAAGTCTGGAAAAAAGAGAGTGGGAAAAGTTAGAATAGGAAAGGCAACTAGAGGTAGGTATAAACATCATTCAGATGGGAAAGCAACTCAGTTAACACTTTCATCAACAGGCAGGCAGAGGGGAATACTAAGAGAATAATTTATAGCCGGTGAAGCCATTTTTTATGATGATGAGGGAATCTCGAATGGTATAGGGTGGAGGAAAATTTGAGCACCAACAATCTCAGCAATAAGGACAACACGTGAGGGGGTAGGCAGAAAGGCCAAGACTTGATTCGATTTTTCCTGTTGTCCCCAAATGAGAAAAGCGCCAAGGTGACTAAGAGCGAATGGTACTGCGATCTGCCTGATGATAGCTGAGCACCCCACTCACCAGCCTGGAGCTCAATAAAGGCACACAGACGAGCCGTACTCTTGCTAAACTTCGCAACACGGCAGGTATCTATGACTTGGAAAGCAAACAAGGTTCTCGTTCTTGAATTTGTTTCAGCGAACACATTTTATAACAGAGGAAAACGGATGTTCACTGAAAAGGCCCATGAAAATGTAAGAATATACATCGTTGGTGAAAGAGATTAGATTCAACCATTCATGGCCTCAGTTGTGTTTCTCAAGAAACATGAATTAGAAATTGTCATACAGGAAAAGAAGACTTCTTTGAACAGAAGAACAATACTTTTATCATTAAAGTAACAAGCTCTGGGACCTGGTGGTTAAGGCGGCCAGATCCCACAAGGATGACCGTGTCCTGGACCCAGAAGCTCGAGAAGCATGCCAGGCCTGTGCACGTGTAAACCCAAACTCCCGACAAGAGGGAGAGGAGAAGAAGCGATTATGTCATGACCATTCCCCATGGGGGATGTTTTCTCCTCTCTCTCTGTCTCTCTGAAAGCATATATTTCTTCTGGCAAAATTAAAAAGAAAGAAAGAAAGAAAAAGAAAGAAAGAAAGGAAGGAAGGAAGGAAGGAAGGAAGGAAGGAAGGAAGGAAAGAGAAAGAAAAGGAAGGAAGGAAGGAAGGAATCCTTATCTCATTTAAACCTCATAACAATAGTATTAGGTAAAAACAATCATTGGGGGCCAGATGTTGGCACAGTGGGAAAATGCAATGTTCTTTGAGGCAATCCTATATAGGAAGGTTTCTGGTTCAAATCCTGAGACCTCCCTGAGTACACTGAACACACGTTTGACTGTGACCCAGCGGCTGAAGGCTGGGGGTACACTGCAGTGTCAAGACCATGTTTGGATTACTGTCTCTGTCTCTCTTACTCACTCATGGAAGAAATAAGTAAATAAAACAAAAAAAGTTACTGGGGCCAGCAGGTGGCAAGGTGGTTGAGGCGTTGGACTTCCACATGGCCAACCGTGGTTTGAGTTCTAAACCCAGTAGCTTGCTTTTTCACTTTCCCTCTGTCTCTCTCTGGTCAAATGAAATAATAACAATAATAAATAAAATAAAATAAAATAAATAGTACTTTAAAAAAGACTATTGTTCTCATTTTATAGACAGAAAGCAAGCCTCAGAGGGGTTAGGTAATTTGAGTAAGTCTGCATGGCTGGAAGTGTTGGCGTTTAAATTCAAACCCAAGAAGATCCAACATGCGAATCACAAACACCTGTCCGTAACCATCAGCCACTGTTACCCTCGTTTAATAAAACCACTCATACTGAGAGATACTAAAATCTCAACCAAATCCTGCTGAAAGGACCTAGTCAACCTGAGAGTACACACGGGGTTGCAGAGAGTAAACACGGATCTTCTGCAGATCCTCCCAGATACACTAAGTCAATAGACAGTCCTGGGCTCCGGGATAATCCGGACAGGGCTATGATGTCAGCCTCACAGCAGCAGTGGAGACGGGCATAGCTGGCCCTAAGGACTGCACAGAGCAGGGTTAACTCATGACAGGGCTTGACTCACACAACCCAAGGGCAAGCAGATCCCTAAAATGCAAGGCAGATAAGATTAATGAACCAGCGGAATCTCCAGAAATATCTGCAACCTGAAGTTCTGGTCGAAAGGAAAACTGACAAACATTCCAAAGAAAAGAGAAAAAAAAAATATATATATATATACACATTTATCAAGTCAAAACCACATGAGTATCACCAAAACAATAACGACACTTGGATTTTTTAATGAAACAATAGAACCCAACTGTGGTATTTCCTTAATGACAACTCCTTGATCTTTTGCTCCATTTTATTATAGTTGCTGTTTGTTTTAGAAATTATCCATTTACTTTTTGTCAGTTGTTGCTAAGGTACTGAGAGTGATGGTAAATTTCATGTATCAACTTGATTAGGCTATGGTGCCCAGTAGTTTGGTCAAACAACAATCCAGGTGTTGCCGGGAAGGTATGTTTTTAATGTGATTAACATTCAAATCGGTAGACTTTTTTTTTTATTTATTTATTCATTCATTTATTTTAATTTGACCAGAGAGAGAGACAGAGAGAGAGAGAGAGAGAGAGAGAAAGCAAGTAAGCAAGCTACTAGATCTGGAACTTGAACCATGGTCAGCCATGGGGGAGTGTCCAGTGCCTTAACCACCATGCCACCTGTTGGTCCCCAAATCAGATTACCCGCTATAATATAGTTGTGCCTCATTCAATCAGTTCAAGGTCATAAGGACAAAGACAATTTGCCCCAGAATTCTGAGGTCCAACAGGTGGCATGGTGGTTGAGGTGCTAGACTCCCACATGGCTGATTGCTGTTCGGGTCCTGGACCTGGCGACTTGCTTTCTCACTCCCCCTGGCCCCACCACCAGGGAGCATATTGCCCTATAGCAAATTAAAAATAATAAGGGCCAGCAAGTGGTGTGGTGATTAAGGGCACTGGACTCTTTAATGACTGACTGTGGTTCAAATCCCGGACCTGGTGGCTTGCTTTCTCACTTTCTCTCTCCCCCTTTCTCTCTCCCTTTCTGGCCAAATGAAAATAAATAAAGTTAAATAAAATAAGTCTTTTAAATAATAATAATAATAATAAAATTAAATAAATAATTGTTTCTCTGGAGCACACTAACACAGCTGGTAACTCCAGCATGTATCTATCTAGTCTTGTTTTCTGTCATATTGGGTGTCAGGAAAGTAATTTGTTTTTCTATGCAAAAACGCAAAGAATGACTTTTCCGACAACCCAGTAGGTTCTTGCCCTGGTTTTAATCTTATTTTCTTAAATATTTTTCATGTTTTACTTTAATTTCTTTCATGACAGAGACGGAGACCCCTGAACGGGTGCTACCGTGACGTGATCCTCCCTCTGGCCTTCCAGCCTGCCGGGGCCATGGGCGTACCAGTGCATGCAGGCTGACTCAGGATCCAAACCCTGGGCCTTCCACGTGGCTTCACCGTCGTGCGTCGACGACCTACTGCCTGTACCACCATGGCTGGGCCGGCTTCGGCCCTCTTCTACCTCTAAGTTCCTAACAGTCAATTTCATTTGGAGCACCTACTATCATTTCAAATATAGCTTATCAAGACCTAAATTGAAGCAATTGTTTAGCATTTACTGAGCATGAACGGTACCTAACAGAGAAGAAAACACTGTCAAATTCAGACGTAGCTATACAATCAAGCCCATCGGTTGGTACATCAGCTGTTGATGGACTGAATCCTCCCATTAAGACACAGGCTAACAGGCTAATGTTAAAAGAGGCTAACAATTGGGCTAATGCAGCAAAACCAAGTAAAATGTAGTTTCTTTCTTTCCTTTTTTGGGGGAGGAGAGTTTTTTTTGTTTTTTGTTTGTTTGTTTGTTTGTTTGTTTTGCTATAGGGCACGTGCACTCGCCAGAAAGACAGAGAGAGACAGAGAGACAGAAAGCGAAAAATCACCCCCCAGGGTGGATGGCCACGCCGCAATCCCTTCTCCTCCATTCTCCTCTTGGGATCTTGGGCACACACGCACATGTGCCCAGCGTGAGTTTAAGCCACCAGGTCTGGGACTTGAATGGCCATCGACTACATGGGAGTTCAGCAACATAGCCATTATGCTAACTGCTGGTCCCGTAAAATGTAGTTTCTAAAAAATATACTTGTTAATATAGAAAAGTTGGAGATAGATGGTAAGACACACTCAACATATGTGAACAAAGCAAGAGTGATGATATTTTAGAGTTACCAAACACTAAGCAGAATAAAGAGGGCATTTGGTAATGTTAAAAGAAATAATTTAGGGACCAGCAGTTAGCATAATGGCTATGTCGCTGGACTCCCATGTAGTCAACCGCAGTTTGAGTCCCAGACTCGGTGGCTTAAACTCACGCCAGGCGTGTGTGCGTACGTGCCCAGAATCCCGAGAGGAGAATGGAGGAGAAGGGATTGCGGTGTGGCCATCCCCCCTGGGGGGTGATTTCTCGCTTTCTATCTCTCTGTCTCTGTCTCTGTCTTTCTGGCAACTGCACACACCCTATAGCAAAAACCTCAAAAAAAAAAAAAAAAAAACTATTAGGAATGCAAAGACAAAACAGTAAAAACACAGGGCTCTTTTTTGAATTTTTAATATAGGGTGCATGTGCTCACCAGAGATAAAGAAAGAGACGGAGAGACAGAAAGTGAAAAATCATCCCCCGGAGGATGGCCACATTGCAATCCTTTCTCCTCCATTCTCTTGGAATTTTGGGCATGCACACACACGTGTCAAGAAAAATGCAGTTTTAATGGGAGACTTTATTATACTTTATTGGGAACTGAACGACTCTATAAAATAAGAACAGAGAACAAATAAATACCACAATCAACCAACCTGACATATATATGTATGTATGTCATGTGTGTATAATAAATACAAACTAAATAATTGTACGTGAATATCAATGGAACACATATAGACATCAATAGTGTGTTTGATAACCCCAAAAGTGTTTCTTAAAATATCCTTAAACTTTAAAAGTAGGAATTTTACTGGTGGGAGGGAGGGGCTCAGGGGAAAAAAAAATGAAACATTTAACAGACACGAGAATGGAACGTTATCTGTTGAGCATGATATTTATGACTGTATCTTTGACTTGATTGACATACAACGTATATATGCTTTGAAAAGCCATATTGTACAGTGTAAAGTTGTACAGTGATTCAATGTAAATTTTAAAAAGGAAAAAAATTGACATTGATAAAAGAAAAAAACTGGAAATTTTACAGGCTATGGGACTAGCCGACGGCGTAACGATTACATCACTGGGCTACCACATAGTTGACCATGGTTTGAGACCCAGACCTGGTGGCTTAAAACTCATGCCAGGCATGTGTGCTTGTGTGCCCAAGATCCCGAGAGAAGAATGGAGGAGAAGGGATGATCACCTCGGGGGGTGATTTCTCACTTTCTCTGTCTCTCTCTATCTTTCCACAAGCACATGTGCCCTGTAGCAAAAATCTTTGTAAAAAAAGAAAAGAAATTTTACAGGCTACATTCTCTGATCACACCCAATAAAATTATAAATAATGACAACCTCAACTACTTGAAAGCTAAATATTTCCAGATAACCCTTAAATCAAAGAGGAAAATCAAAACTGAAATGACCAACTCTCTTGAAAGTCATGAAACAGAAAATACTTCATATAAAACTGCAGGGCACAACCCAAGATAAAATTATTTGCCTTTAAATGCCCTTCATTACTAAAGGAGAAATACTAAATATAAACTTAACACTTATTTTAAGAAACTAGAAAAAACAACAATGATAACTTAAAAACAAAGCAAAACAAAAAAAAATAAAAAGGAGGGAAAAGAACTTAACTGATAAAACTAAAAACAGGCCAGCTCCATGGTCCCCTGGACACTGCTGAGAAGAATCTGGATCCCACATGGCAACCACAGGTTGAATCCCACACCGAGTCAGCCCGAAACACATCGGGCTTGCTCATGAGTGCCCCTCATTCAACACGTTGGAGACTGGAGTAAGGGGAGTCACAGCATGACCCGACCCTGCAGAGGGTGCTCCTGCCCACTCACACACATACATTCTCTGATGAGTAAAGAAAGATTTTTTTTTTTTTTTTGAGAGGTTTTTGCTATAGGGCACATGCGCTCACCAGAAATACAGACAGTGAGACAGAAAGAGAAACATCATCCCCCAGGAGGGATGGCCATATCGCAATCCCTTCTCCTCCATTCTCCTCTTGGGATCTTGGGCACACACGCACACGTGCCCAGCGTGAGTTTAAGCCACTGGGTCTGGGACTCGAAACACGGTTGACTACATGGGAGTCCAGTGATGTAGCCATTACACCATCTGCTGGTCCTGAGTAAAGAAAGATTTTTAAAAGCATATTAAAAAATAATAATAATAAAAGGACCAACAGGTGGCATGGTGGTTAAAGCACTGGACTCCCACACAGCCAACAGTAGTTTGAGTCCTGGATCTGGCAGCTTGAAAATCATGCCAGGCATGTGTACGTGCATGCCCAGAATCTTAGAAGGAGAATGGAGAAGGAATTGCGGCATGGCCATCCCCTTTAGTGAGTGATTTGAGTGACTTCTCACTTTCCCTCTTACTGTCTCCCTTCCTGTCTCTCTGGCGAGAATACATACCCTATGGTGAAAAAAAAAAAAGCAGTAGCAAAAAATAATTAACAGCAGGCAGTAACCTGGAAAGAATAAATGTAAGCTTGTTCTTTGAAAAAATTAATAAAACAGAAGCCTGACAGGAAGGAGCACAAAAATGAGATTTGCTCTCTCGGAGCTAAACTCCTGGTGCTTGACCAAAAGGAAATAGGAGTTATGTAAAGAAACTGCAGAAAGAATTATGGAAGTGGGAGAAGGCCACGCTGGACTTAACCAAGCAGTGGCTTGCACATATTTTGTGTTCAGTATACTTTAGTATGGGAGAACCCTCCATACTGGTTGTTTTGGTTTTGTTTTGTTTATAAGCCAAGGGGCATATGAACTTGCCAGAGACAGAGAAAGAGAGGGAGAAAGCACCCCTCAGCAGGTGTGGCCATGCTGCAATCCCTTCTCCATCTCTCCATCTCGTCAGGATTCTGGTGCTTACCCACACGCACATAGCATGTCCCTCCCTCCACTGGTCTGGACTGGCACACATAGTCAGCCATATGGGATCCGACTCCTTTAACTACCAGGCCCTGGTTCTGTTTAAAGGTTTAAAAACAAACAGAAAAGAAGAAAGGAACAAAGACGTGGAGGAGGAAGACCAGGGAGGAGGAAGGATCCAAAATACAGAAGCAGTCAACTGCCATCAATACCATTGGTTTCTCACAACCGACCACCACCTGTGGTAGCCACACCACTCACCTGCTCTCCCTTCAGCCTCTTGGTGCTGTTGGAGAAGTGTTGCCCAGGTGTGAGGTCAGCAAGTGTCACAAAGCAAAGTCACTACATGTCCCGTGAATATGAAAATACTTCTTTGAAGCAAGTGTGCTACAAGGCAAATCCTCACTTTTTTTTTTTTAAAGTTTATTCATTTATTTCTGCTATTGGATAGAGATAGATGGTAGGAGAAGGGTACCTTTCAGGCTGTGAGACACCTTCAGTCTCAGCCTGCCTAGATCTGGGCACACATGTGCATACCCAGCATGCTCAGGGAGGAACCAGGATGCGAACCAAGGATCTTTCCCGTGTGGGTCCAGTTGCCTTACTGCCGCATTACCCAGTCCCTCTCTTACTTTCCATTGCAGCAAATTGCATCTCCTTCTCCAATCTTCATCATAATCAACCCTTCAGTTCAAAGTTCCAACTGAGAGCCCCAGGACCCTAAGCACTGTCCACAAACCACCTCCACCCCACACCAGGTACACGTAGATTAGAGGAGTGGGAAGAAGACTGCACAGGCCTGAGAAGAAAGGATGCTGAAATGAAATGTGCCTTCGCATGGCAAATCTGAGAGTTGCAAGAAGAAAGCATAGGCAGAATTTTGTTGAAAAATCCACTGAGTTCCAGACCAGAACGTTCCCCCCAACTCCTACCCCATCAGCAGATTCCAAAATTGACACTGTGGTGTCATTTTCCATCCGTCCCTCTCATGATTATTACCAATGGTCCGTCACAGCTCTCTAGCCCTCTGTGTCTCCACACAGCATGGACAGATGACACATGAACATAGTCGCTTGCTCAGGACCCAGCACGGGAAGAAGGCAGAGTGAGGCCCTGGCCCAGGTCTTGGGGTGCCCTATTGTGTGCTTTTACCATTCCTGTTACACATACTGAAGCTTTTCCACACCTTTGTCTTTTTCCAAGCAGCCCCCCAATTTTCTTCCAAATACCCCACATGTTGGTCTGCGATCCTGACTGAGCTGCATTCCTACAACCCCTGTCCTGGTCTGGATGCTGTAGCTGCTTTCGGACCAGCATACAGGCTTTGTTCATACCTTCTCCTTGGGGAAAAACTAAACTTTATTTTTTAATTTATTTAATTATATTCATTCATTCATTTATTTTAATTTGACCAGAAAGACAGTGAGAAAGCAAGCTACCAGGTTCAGAACGCGAACTGTGGTAAGCCATGTGGGAGTGTCCAGCGCCCAACCACCGTGCCACCTGCTGGTCCTGAAAAGCTAAACTTTAATCTTGACTTCTATTCCAACTCCGTACCCCAAGGCTGCAGTGTGCCCTGTGTCTGCAATCTGAGCTAGCTTCTAACTTCCAAGGACCAACACAACCGGATCCCCTCTTCTCGAATCCATGCACCCTTCATTTCTCCAGCTGCCACTTCTGCCTCAGAGACTGACCTCACTCAACCCATAGGAAGCCACTTCCCTTCTTGTCTCAATGCCGACTGTCCTCTCATCAGAATGCCTTCATTCTACCCATTCAAATCAGTCTGTCAATACTCTTGCCATAGGTATTTATCAAATGCATACTATGGACTGGGTATTGGGGAAGCAGAAACAAACAGGACAATCACCCCATGAGATTCCATTCACATTCCAAAATCTTTCCTTTCTGCTCTTCTAGTGCTCTGAACTCCAGCAAGCCTTTGAGGTATGTGCCACCATTTCCTAACGCATGACCCCGAATGCATGAGTCTCCAGGACAATAGTCCTGGGGGGTCAGTTAGCTTTGGCAAACACTGCATATTTCATGCCTCAACCATCTACCCCCAAATCTCCACCTGAGGGTCACAATGTCTATTTGCATAATCAAAGATGTGAGTAGTCCTATGCTATGGACACTCATTTCACTTTCATTAACCAACAATCCCACCCTCACTCCTCCAGTTAAAAACCTTCTCCCATTCCTCAAACAGCTATTAATAGCCCAGGGATCTAGGATTCAGCAGAACACACTTGTACAAAATACTAGTCTAGATCATTGCAATTTAGAAGTGGTATTGTTTGAGATGCCCTACGGTGTACTGGTCTTGACCTGCCAACCAGAAGGCCTTCCTCTTTTTCTTTTATTAAGAATGATTTTATCTAATTTTATTTATTCTTATTATTTTTCAATTTTGACCAGAGAGAGGGTGAGAAAGGGAAAGTGAGAAAGCAAGCTACTAGGTCCAGGATTCAAACCACGGTCCACCTGGTGGGAATCTAGCATCTCAACCACCGTGCCACCTGCTGGCCCCCTAGAAGACCTTCCTCTTAATGAGAAGAGTTTTGACTTGTATTCAACATCTGCTACAGTGGAGATGTATTATCTCATCTAATTCTCACCACAGAAGTATTATCTGTCTCCTTCCTTCCTTCCTCCCTCCCTCCCTCCCTCTCTCTCTCTCTCTCTCTCTCTCTCTCTCTCTCTCTCTCTCTTTCTTTCTCTTAGAAACTGATTGACTTGGCCATAATCAGGCCACTAAACATGTCCCAGCATTTATAAACTCAGTTACACTGGACCTGAAAGTTCATATTCTTTTCACTAAGGAGACATGCTTGACAGAGCAGGTATTGGATTTCTGTTTGTTTCTTTCTTTCTTCCCACCATGAATGAGACAGAAAGAGACAGCAGCCTTCCCAGGCCCCTCACGTGATCCACCCCTGGTGCCAGGCATCCTAGATCACGGGCATGCACGTGTTCCCAGCATGTTCCCGTATGACTGAGACAGGTGGGCCTCTCAGAGCGCTGCATCACCGCTATGCCACCGTCTGGGCCCAAGTCTTTGTTATGTCATGGCCGACACTGAGCTCAGGGCATAGATCCATAATAAATAACCGTCCAGCTGGGTTCATCCAAGAACACACCTGCAGGAAGGGGGATGAATAAAAGGCCGAGAACAAGCTTAATAATCGAGGACAGGAAGGACAAGCTGGACATTTGCAGTCTGAGCTCTGCATCTATCCACCAGACTGAGTCACCCTGGAATTTTCAGACCCCCTCAATGCCGTATATTTCCATGTAACTCAGGGGCGGTGTTGGCTGGGCTCTGCGATTTCCACACCCCAGGTGTCTCCTGCCACAACACACTTGTTCTTGCCTCCCCTCACATTTCCACCTACTCCCGGGTACTCCTTAACAGGTTTTCCAAGTAGAATCTTATTTTGATTTTTGGCAGAGTTCTTCTTAATTTAGCACTGTTCTCAAGATGTGTTCTCGGGCTCTTCCAGAACACTAATTAAAATGAGAGCGAACGCCGAGGTGGGTGGCACTCAATTAAACATGGGTCAAAAGCCATGTGTCACGGATGATCTCCACTTGCGACTCTCTTTCTCTTCCTACATCCTGTATGATGAGCGTCAATTAGAAGTCCATTTTACAAACACACCTGCAAGCCCTGAATGTAGCCCTCTTGGTCACTGGGTCACTGCTGCAAGCTGTCCTACTATGTGACGTGCCAAATCTTCTGTGAGGTACTTCCACAGTCCCTTACACCGCAATTCAAAGTGCGCTCCTAGGCTAGTTCCTTCGTCTGGTCCTTTTTTTTTTTTTTTTTTTTGTCTGAGAGGTTTTTTGCTATAGGGTGCGTGCACTCGCCAGAAAAACAGACAGAGGGACAGAGAGACAGAAAGTGAGAAACCAGTCCTCAGGGGGGATGGCCACACTGCAATCCTTTCTCCTCCATTCTCCTCTCGGGATCTTGGGCACGCATGCGCACAACCTGGCATGAGTTTAAGCCACCAGGTTTGGGACTCGAACCATGGTCGACTACATGGGAATTTAGCAACATAGCCATTACGCTAACTGCTGGTCCCGACTATTACCACTGCTTTTATGCCCTCCAATATTTCGATCTCTACCATAAAGTATGGATAGTCGGTATAGATTAAGTAGATGCATACGATAGCTTTCTTTCCTATCCTCGCTTGCTTCACTCAGCAATGGATCCTCTATATTCCACCCTGTCCAGTCCCTCCTTTTTACTTCTGCAATTCAGAACATCTTGCATTCTGTCCTCCATCAGAGGTGGTGTGATCTAGAGGTGTGGAGGAAGACCCCCGTAGCCAGATAAAAGGATTCCAATCCGGGCGCCCCCATTTACTTGCTGTGTCACCTCGGACAAGCTGCAAGGGCCTTGTGCCTCAGTTTCCCAATCTATCAAACGGTTAACTGTAACGCCTTCCCCACAGGGTTGCCAGGAAGGCTGGAATATACTATAAACAGCAACTATGCCACAATTTTAGCTGATGCCAATGTGTTTTTATAGTTTTTCCTACTTTTTTACCATTATAGATAGCAGTCGAGAAAATAATGCTAAAGCAACGCATCTGAGCATTTCAGTGACACTCTTCATGTTGGGTTTGTGTAAAGGTATTTTCTTCCCTCTTCCTATTGTGGCTTCTTATTATTTGTTCAGCATATTTTTTTTTTGTATTTTATATTTATATTCATTTTATTTATATGTCTTGATTGCCAAAAAGTTATTTCTTTTTCCTTTGAGTTTAGGTAAGAAATAGATCAGTAAACCTCCATTTCGTCATCAATTCAGACAGTGAAATGGTTGGTGCTACTAAACGGGCTCGTCTCCTGTCATTTCCCCCCGGGTCAGCAAAAAAATAATGGCTCTAAAGAGGAAATTTGGGGGCCAGCACTTGGCATGGTGGTTACAGTGCTGGACCCCAACATGGTCAACTCCAGTTCTAGTCCCAGATCTGGCAGTTTAAAAATCATGCTGGGCACATGTGTGTGTGTGTGTGTGCCCAAAATCCCAAGAGGAAAATGAAGGAGAAGGGATCGTGGCATGGCCAGCCCCCCTGGGGGTGACTTCTCACTTTCCTTCTCTCTGTTTCTCTCTTTCTCCAGTGAGTGCACATGTCCTATTGCAAAAAACCTAATAAAAAATAAAGAGGAAATTCTTAGCTGAGTCTATTTCTTCACTATAATTGATACTTTTTACTTATATTTTTATTCACTAAACATGTCTAATTTTTCAAAATCTAACTCTTTTACAACATTGGTCTTTTATCCAAATGTTCACCATGGCCTACATTTCCCCTTACTGAGTACTGAGTAGTCTATGATTACCCGTGCCTCTGTAGTTCTAGTTCACCTCACTTCACGGCCTTCACTGAAATGTATAACCAGGTATATAGTGCGTATTTGTGAATGTTGAACATACAATGTGAACACGTCCACACATAATATGTCAATCAGGGTTTAGATGAATGTAGTAAACAAGAATTTGACTAATTTGGAGTTTTTCATACATGACAGAAGGACAGGATATCCTGAAATCTATAGCAAGCTCATTCATTCAGTGCGATGGGAACAATTTAGTTAATCAAAAATGTCATAGGGGCCAGCAGGTGGCATGGTGGTTAAGGTGCTAGACTTCCACATAACTGGCCACAGTTCTAGTCCAGGCCTGGCAGCTTACTTTCTCACTTTCCCTCCCTCCCTCTCTCTCTCTCTCTCTCTCTCTCTCTCTCTCTGATGACTATCACAAGTTAAATAATAATAAAAGATAAAATAATTTTTTTTAAAAGTCATAAAGGGCTAGTCCCATGGCTTAATGTTTAAGGAGCTGGATCCCACATGGTTAACTGTAGTTCAATCTCAGTCCTGGCAGCTTAAAAAACACACTGGGCGGGACCAGCAGTTGGTATAATGGCTATGTCACTGGACTCCCACGTAGTCGACCGCGGTTCGAATCCCAGACCTGGTGGCTTAAACTCACGCCGGGCACGTGTGTGTGCGTGCCCAAGATCCTGAGAGGAGATTGGAGGAGAAGGAATTGTGACGTGGCCATCCCCTCTGGGGGGGGGGGGTGATTTCTTGCTTTCTATCTCTCTGACTCTCTCTGTCTGGCGAGTGCATGCACCCTATAGCAAAAATTTCTCAAAAAAACCCCCCCAAAAACAAAAAAACACTCTGGGCATGTGTGTGTACCCCAACCCTGGCAGGATGGAGAGATGGAAGGGAGGGGATTGGGGCATGACCATGCCCTGCTGGCGGGAGGAGGCGCTTTCTCTCTCTCTATCTGCATCTCTCTTTGTCCCTCTGTCTTCTCTGTAGAACACATCTGCCCTCTGGCTTATCAGCCACATAAAACCAAAAAGTCATAAAAATGCCATTACATATAGATATGAATATGTTAATATACTTGTTTACAAATGCTTGAAGCTCCACTGTACCGATACATATGAAGTTCTACATACACCGAAGCTGATGAAATAACCAAAGCTGATGAGATAATTCGTTACATTTGAGAGAGTTGATAAAAGAACATGGGGGGGGGGGGCGTTGGAGGCATTCTTAAACTAGATTACACAACCAAAATCTGAATTTAAAAAAGAAAAAAAAAAAACAGTCAGTGCTAAGGCCAAGATGCTACAATGCCGAGAAATGACATATGCCACTTCTGAGCAACATATTTAAGAGCCCGTACACAACCCACGAGTTCTCTGAGACAGCACGGTGACTTGGAATCCATGTGTTGAGACGGCATTTTCAGAAGATGAAAGCAGCCGGAATTACTAAGTCATGGCAAGAACAACGTCTCTGGTGAGTCGCCTGAGTGAGAACCAGACTGTATGTGCATGAGAAGTCCAGGTTTCACGTCGTGCCCAGAATATCAGCGATACACAGATACAGCACAATCTAGACTGTCCTAATCAAGTCGTCAGTTTTAAGGCACACATTTCCTATTGGCTTGCCCATTCATTCATTCATTCATTCATTTTTATCATAGCTCGTGTATGAATGGGGCCAACTGGCTACTGAAAAGCAGTGTGAAAAGAGGCAGCCTGCGCCCTCCCCTCTGGTTTGTGATTTTACTTGCTTTGCTCCGAAGACATGACACCTTGACTATTCAGTGCACGGCATTCATTGTCTGGAGGCTCACAGCAAAGCCCTTTAGGCCTCTGGCTTTCTTTGACTGGATGTGTTGGGATGTGTGTCTCTTCTATTAACTCTGCTCTTCATCCAAAAGCTTCCTCTAGTTGAAGGGGAGGCTGAGATCAGAGGAACTGTGAGGAGCACACAGCCTTCCTTGAGCTCCCGCCTCCCCTTCTGTTCTGTGCACACGGGTACCCACACAGTCATTCCTCGACGCCCCCAGTCTCCCAAAGCCATACCGTGGGTCCTAACCATTTCCTTATTTTAGTCAGGATGTAGGGCTTCTCTTCTGGGAAGGAGAAATCAGTTAAAGGAAGACACTATTGAGGCTGAACGCAAGTTCAACTTCAATAGAACTTTTTTTTTTTAAGCGCATTTCTTCTATGTGAGAGAGAGAGAGGGAGAGAGAGACAGCACCCTAACAGGACCTTCATGCCATAAGCCATGCCCAGCTGCAGCCAGCCCCAGATTATGGGCACACAAATGCATCCAGTGTGCACAGAACGAACTCTGGATGGGAACCTAGCCTTCCTTTGAGGGTCCAGCAACACACAGCCTGTGTAGGCTGCCGCTGTGCCAGCCCCGTAGGACAACTCTTCGCCACTGAGTAAGGTTTCCACAGGCTGTTTGTTAACAGAGGAGAATGAGGGGCCAGCAGGTGGCACGGTGGTTAGGATGCTGGACTCTCACATGTCCAACCACAGTTTGAATCCTGAACCTGGCAGCTTGCTTTGTCACTCTAACTCCTTTCCTCTCTCTGTCTGCCTATCACTCTGGTCAAATTGATTAATAATAATAAAAATAAAAAATAATTCTTTTAAAACAAATAAATTCTTTTTTGTTTTAAGGGGAGAGAATGAACTATAATTTGGAATATTAATGAATAAACAGGCAGAGAGATTCTTATTTTCCCTTTCCCGGAAGTCAGTATTGTAAGACCTCAGCCCCAGACATACTGGACTAGAATAGAGAATGGTAAGTGGAACCCGACTAACCTCGCAGGGGGCAAAGTGTCCCAGTGCCTTCTCCACATGGGCACAGCCAGAGGAGAGGCCTGGGGGCACCTAGGCAGCAGGCCAGCTGAGGGTCCAGCAACACAGTCCAAAGGCTTCCTGGCTGGTGATTAAAGGTGCTAGATGCCCACATGCCCGACTAAGTCCGAACCTAGTGGCTTGGTTTCTCACTTTCCCCTTTCTCTCTCTGTCTGCCTCTGGTCAAATTAAAAAATAATAACAACAAATAGAATTAAATAAGTAAATAACTCTTTAGTGGGGGTGGAGGAGGGCTTTCTGGCCTGACTGACTCCATTTCAGAGAGTCTCATTATTCACCTCCTGTCTCCCTAGAGTTGCCCTCCATTATGGTCATGTGAAAGAATACTTTTATGCCTCTTCTGCTCTTCTTGAAACAGAGAACACATTGGCATTTTAAGTTAAAATGTATTACTCTTGGGGCCAGCAGGTGGCATAGTAGTTAAGGCATTGGACTACCACATGGCTGACCATGGTTCAAGTCTCAGACCTAGCAGCTTGCTTTCTTTCTTTCCCTCTTTCTCTCTCTGGTGAGTGCACATGCTCTATAGCAAATTAAGAAGCATAATAACTGAGTAAATAATTCTTTAAAAAAGGTATTACTCTTCTCTTCTGAGACTTAATCACATTAGGTGTAAGAAAACACATAGACTAATTACAACTAAAAGGTACTATGAAAGGGTACTTCAAAAAAATTCATAGAAAATAGAATTAAAGTATAAGTTTGTTTTGGGGTAAAAAAAATTTTGAAATCCGTGCAGTTTTTACATAGTACACATTTTCTTATTTTTTCTTTCAGTTTGCCAGAGGGTGCATACACTTGCCACAGAAAGACAGAGAGAGAGAGAGAGAGAGAGAGCACCCTCAGTAGGATACAGTCATGCCACAATCCCTTCTCTCCTATTTTCTCCCCCTGTTGGGATTTCCGGCACACATACACACTCACATGCCCACCTTGTTTCTCAAGCCACTGGGGCTGAGAGTTAAACCATGTGGTTGGCTATGGGGATCTGGCTCCCTTAATCACCAGGCCAAGGAACCAGTCCCATAAAAGACATTTTCCATGAACTTTTGAAGACCTCTTTGTATACCCAGTTAGTAAACCAGAAATTTCCATGGGCAACAGAAAAAAAGATTTAAAAAACTGTTTTCAGAAAGATTCCTGAGATTAGGAGTGGAAAGCTGACTTCTGCAGGTGAGCAGCCAGTTGGACATGCGTTCCTTTACTAGTGAAGATGTGAAAAAGGAGCATTTCCCTATCACATAGTTACACCCAGACCGTGACTTGGAGAGGCTGCTGAACTGCGGACCCTTCCAAATGCAGTCACTTCAAAGCAGCTACTTCTTTTCACAAAGGACTCTATTTTCTGTGGTTATTTCGTGTAGCACATGAATTAAATCAGATTTACCTTTTTAAAGAAATGGTAGCAGCAAAGGAAGTCATGTTTATATCTCTATTGTTTGATCCAATATTGAGGAATAAACAGACATACATAATCTGTTACCAAATGTTGGAAAAACTAAAGGTAGAAGAAGTCAAAACTAAAATCGGTAATAAATGGAAGACCAAAGACTTTCAGAAATTCTTCTTTTTTTTTTTTTTTTGAGATTTTTACTATAGGGTGCATGCACTCAGCCAGAGAGACAGAAAGTAAGAAATCATCCCCCTGGGGGGGATGGTCACATTGCAACCTCTTCTCTTGAAATTTTGGGCAGGCACACATACACATGCACCAGGTGGGAGTTTTAAGCTGCCAGGTCTCGGACTCAAACCGCGGTCAGCTACATGGGAGTCTAGTGATGTAACCATTATGCCATCTGCTGGTCCCAATAAATAATTCTTAAATTAATTAATTTTTTTCTTTTTTTGTTTTTGGAGAGGTTTGTGCCATAGGGTGTGTGCACTCGCCAGAAAGAGACAGAAAGCGAGAAATCACCCCCCCCAGGGGGATGGCCACGCTGCAGTCTCTTCTACATCCTCCTCTTGGGATCTTGAGCATGCGTGCACATGTCCCCGGCATGAGTTTAAGCCACCAGGTCTGGGACTCAAACCACGGTCGACTACATGGGAGTCCAGCGATATAGCCATTATGCTGGTCCCAATTTTTTAAAAAATGTAAAATACCAGTTTGAACAATTTAATAAAAATATTCTATGAAAATGGAAAAATGGGACCAGCAGTTAGCATAATGGCTATGTTGCTGGACTCCCATGTAGACGACCACGGTTGGAGTCCCAGACCCGGTGGCTTAAACTCACACTGGGTGCGTGTGGGTGTGTGCCCAAGATCCCAAGAGGAGAATGGAGGAGAAGGGATTGCGGCGTCGCCATCTCCCCCGGGGGGCAATTTCTCGCTTTCTGTCTCTCTGTCTGTCTTTCTGGCGAGCACATGCGCACTATAGCAAAAACCTCTCCAAAAAAAAGAAAATGGAAAAATAAGCTTCTTCAGGTACTCAAACATTTGTTTGGTTGATAAAAAAAAAAAAGTAAAATGATTTTAAATACTAATTTTAAAATAGGAATCTCCAAGATTCTTCTTTCAGATACCATAAACCAGAATATAAATGCTAAGAGCTGTGTGTGGGTGCCCGAAATCCCAGGGGAGACTGAAGAAGGGATTGGTCTGTGGCCAACACCCCAGGGGTAATTCCTCACTTTCTCTCTCTCTCTCCTGTGAGTGCAAGGCCCTATGATAAAAATCTAAACAAAGAAACAAACCAAGAAAAAAAGAGCTGCTATTGAAACAGTAGGAGGTTCCGCCATTTTCTTTCTCAGTTCTGTATGATGTAAATGCGGCTGTGCTTTGGCAAACTAGGGACCTGAGGCAGAGGAAGATTAAGTCATTAGCTCCAAATCATACAATTAGCATCTGGGAAAGGTTGAATTCAGACCAGACTGGCCAGACCCCAGAGCTAAGTCCTTAGCTGCCAGGCAATAGGGCCTTCCTTCTGATTTTCCCACACAGCCACAAGGCCCTCAGTGCCTTGAGGCAGTTCACAATGACCACAACTTCCACTATGCAGATAACCCTTATACTGCAGTAAAGGTCACCTGCAAGTTTGTGAAGACTGTAGAGGGAGATAAAGTAACTTCTTAGCTTTGAATAGACATTGGGGTAGGGAAAGACTTCTTAAATAAGACTCCCAAAGCAGAGTCAATAATCCCCAAAATAGACAAGAGGGATTACATCAGACTAAGAAGTTTCTGCATGGCAAAAGACACAGTGATTAGCTTTTGAATAGTTTAGACTGGGGAAAAAACAAAACAAAACTCTTGACCAACTTACGTTCTTCCTTTTCAAATTTTTAAAAATTTGCTAGAGGACAGGGATGCTTGCCAGAGACTGACAGAGAGAGAAGGAAAGTGAGAAAGTACGCCCCAGAGTGGATGGCCACACCACAATCGTTTCTCCTCCATGGTCCTCTTGGGATTTTGGGTATACACATGCACACATATGTGGCTGGGCCTGTTTTATTTTGTATTCATGATAGAGCACATGTGCACACGTAAGGGGATGCTAGGGATGGAGAGAGAGAGGAGCACCCTCCATGGTGTCTGGTCATGCTGCAATCCCCTTTCTCCTGTCTTCCGGCCCAGTGGATCTTGGGCACTCACATGTGGCCATTGTGTCTCAGGCCAGCTGCGCTGGGGATTCAAACCATGGTTGCCACATGGGGTCCAGCTTCCCTTGAGCGGCACATTACTGCTGCACCTCAGAGCCAGCATGACCACCCTACTCTATAGACTCAAATAGGAGTTTTTCAACCATGAACTCTCCAGTGTTTAAACTCAGATTTTGAAATACACGTCCTCCTCTAATTCAGATTATCTTTAACACCAAGGAATTGAAATCCAAAATTTCCCAGTACCGACATATTCCATGTAAAGTGAGAGTTACATCATTTTCAACATCTCGTTCTGTTTTTCGCTCATTGCCTTGTTTCTCACTAAGACCACTTCTACGGGAAGCAGCCAGGAACGAGTCCCTGGGAGAACATCTGATATTTAGCACCTCAAGCTCTGGAGAAGCACATGAGACCTGTGTTATTTAACTTCCTCCTTACAGCTGGCTGTGCGATCCTCCTACAAAGGAAGCCTGGAATAATCCATAGTCAGAAGGCCAGGGAGGAACAAAGTGTCCCAGAGAAGAGGACAGGAAAGAGGAAATGGGTGGTAGAAGAAAAATGAAAGAGACAGAGATGAAATGATGTCCTTATGAATTTCATAAACCACCAGCCTAAGCTGATCTTTGGCGTTTATGATGCTGGTTGGGGTTTGTTTGCAGAAGCACAGTGACAGAATAAAAAATGTGTACGGGGGACCAGCAGTTAGAGTAATGGCTATGTCGCTGGACTCCCACGTAGTTGACCGCAGTTCGCGTCCTGGACCCGGTGGCTTAAAACTCACGCCGGGCGCATGTGCGTGCGTGCCCAAGATCCCGAGAAGAGAATGGAGGAGAAGGGATTGCGGCGTGGCCATCCCCTGTGGGGGATGATTTCTCGCTTTCTGTCTGTCTCTCTCTGTCTGTCTGGCGAGCGCACGCACCCTATAGCGAAAAACCTCTCAAAAAAAACAAAACAAAACAAAACAAAACAAAACAAAAAAAAAAAAAACCTCTCAATTGGAGAGTCAGCATGGAATACCAAAGAGCCAGGAAATCAGAACTGGCACTCATTCTTCTGGATCGCAGAGAAGAAACGTGTGATGAGCCATAACAGGACGACACCCGTGGCAGACAGGTAGGTAACAGGAGACCAGAGCTCAATGCCCTGAGCCACGTTCATTGTTCCCTTTCATCTGCGACCATGAACCCCACAACCTTCTGGTTACAATTAGGCTCCCTG